>OY804582.1:70439383-71116883 GCA_963680875.1 Bathymodiolus brooksi
TGTCCTTACCCAATAAGTCATAGACGTAAGTATTACAGTCACCTAAGTAAGTACACAATGTACCTACCCAATAAGAGTCATAGACGTAAGTATTCAGTCACCCAAGTCAGTAAACAATATCCTTCCCTAATAAGAGTCATAGACATAAGTATTACAGTCACCCAAGTCAGTACACAATGTCCTTACCCAATGGTAAGAGTCATAGAAGTAAGTATTACAGTCACCCAAGTCAGTACACAATGTTCTTAAACAATAAGAGTCATAGACATAAGTATTACAGTCACCCAAGTCAGTACAAAATGTCACTACCCAATAAGAATCATAAACATAAGTATTACAGTCACCCAAGTCAGTACACAATGTCCTTACGCAATAAGAGTCATAGACATAAGTATTAGTTACCCAAGTCAGTACACAATGTCCTTATCTAATAAGAGTCATAGACATAACTATTACAGTCACCCAAGTCAGTACACAATGTCCTTACCCAATAAGAGTCATAGACGTAAGTATTACAGTCACCCAAGTCAGTACACAATGTCCTTACCCAATGAGAGTCATAGACATAGGTATTAGTCACCCAAGTCAGTACACAATGTCCTTATCTAATAAGAGTCATAGACATAAGTATTACAGTCACCCAAGTCAGTACACAATGTCCTTACCCAATAAGTCATAGACGTAAGTATTACAGTCACCTAAGTAAGTACACAATGTACCTACCCAATAAGAGTCATAGACGTAAGTATTCAGTCACCCAAGTCAGTAAACAATATCCTTCCCTAATAAGAGTCATAGACATAAGTATTACAGTCACCCAAGTCAGTACACAATGTCCTTACCCAATGGTAAGAGTCATAGACGTAGGTATTACAGTCACCCAAGTCAGTACACAATGTCCTTACCCAATGGTAAGAGTCATAGAAGTAAGTATTACAGTCACCCAAGTCAGTACACAATGTTCTTAAACAATAAGAGTCATAGACATAAGTATTACAGTCACCCAAGTCAGTACACAATGTCACTACCCAATAAGAATCATAAACGTAAGTATTACAGTCACCCAAGTCAGTACACAATGTCCTTACGCAATAAGAGTCATAGACATAAGTATTAGTTACCCAAGTCAGTACACAATGTCCTTATCTAATAAGAGTCATAGACATAACTATTACAGTCACCCAAGTCAGTACACAATGTCCTTACCCAATAAGAGTCATAGACGTAAGTATTACAGTCACCCAAGTCAGTACACAATGTCCTTACCCAATGAGAGTCATAGACATAGGTATTAGTCACCCAAGTCAGTACACAATGTCCTTATCTAATAAGAGTCATAGACATAAGTATTACAGTCACCCAAGTCAGTACACAATGTCCTTACCCAATAAGAGTCATAGACGTAAGTATTACAGTCACCCAAGTCAGTACACAATGTCCTTACCCAATGGTAAAAGTCATAGATGTAAGTATTACAGTCACCCAAGTCAGTACACAATGTTCTTACCCAATAAGAGTCATAGACATAAGTATTACAGTCACCCAAGTCAGTACACAATATCCCTAACCAAGAAGAATCATAGACGTAAGTATTACAGTCACCCAAGTCACTACACAATGTCCTTACCCAATAAGAGTCATAGACATAAGTATTAGTTACCCAAGTCAGTACACAATGTCCTTATCTAATAAGAGTCATAGACGTAAGTATTACAGTCACCCAAGTCAGTAAACAATATCCTTACCCAATAAGAGTCATAGACATAAATATTAGTCACCCAAGTCAGTACACAATGTCCTTATCTAATAAGAGTCATAGACATAAGTATTACAGTCACCCAAGTCAGTACACAATGTCCTTACCCAATAAGAGTCATAGACATAAGTATTACAGTCACCCAAGTCAGTACACAATGTCCTTACCCAATAGGAGTCATAGACATAAGTATTACAGTCACCCAAGTCAGTACACAATGTCCTTACCCAATGGTAAGAGTCATAGACGTAAGTATTACAGTCATCCAAGACAGTACACAATGTCCTTACCCAATGGTAAGAGTCATAGACGTAAGTATTATAGTCACCCAAGTCAGTACACAATGTCCTTACCCAATGGTAAGAGTCATAGACGTAAGTATTACAGTCACCCAAGTCAGTACACAATGTTCTTACCCAATAAGAGTCATAGACATAAGTATTACAGTCACCCAAGTCAGTACACAATGTCCTTACGCAATAAGAGTCATAGACATAAGTATTAGTTACCCAAGTCAGTACACAATGTCCTTATCTAATAAGAGTCATAGACATAACTATTACAGTCACCCAAGACAGTACACAATGTCCTTACCCAATAAGAGTCATAGACGTAAGCATTACAGTCACCCAAGTCAGTACACAATGTCCTTACCCAATGAGAGTCATAGACATAAGTATTAGTCACCCAAGTCAGTACACAATGTCCTTATCTAATAAGAGTCATAGACATAAGTATTACAGTCACCCAAGTCAGTACACAATGTCCTTACCCAGTAAGTCATAGACGTAAGTATTACAGTCTCCCAAGTCAGTAAACAATATCCTTACCCAATAAGAGTCATAGACATAAGTATTACAGTCTCCCAAGTCAGTACACAATGTCACTACCCAATAAGAATCATAGACGTAAGTATTACAGTCACCCAAGTCAGTACACAATGTCCTTACGCAATAAGAGTCATAGACATAAGTATTAGTTACCCAAGTCAGTACACAATGTCCTTATCTAATAAGAGTCATAGACATAACTATTACAGTCACCCAAGTCAGTACACAATGTCCTTACCCAATAAGAGTCATAGACGTAAGTATTACAGTCACCCAAGTCAGTACACAATGTCCTTACCCAATGAGAGTCATAGACATAGGTATTAGTCACCCAAGTCAGTACACAATGTCCTTATCTAATAAGAGTCATAGACATAAGTATTACAGTCACCCAAGTCAGTACACAATGTCCTTACCCAATAAGTCATAGACGTAAGTATTACAGTCACCTAAGTAAGTACACAATGTACCTACCCAATAAGAGTCATAGACGTAAGTATTCAGTCACCCAAGTCAGTAAACAATATCCTTCCCTAATAAGAGTCATAGACATAAGTATTACAGTCACCCAAGTCAGTACACAATGTCCTTACCCAATGGTAAGAGTCATAGAAGTAAGTATTACAGTCACCCAAGTCAGTACACAATGTTCTTAAACAATAAGAGTCATAGACATAAGTATTACAGTCACCCAAGTCAGTACAAAATGTCACTACCCAATAAGAATCATAAACATACGTATTACAGTCACCCAAGTCAGTACACAATGTCCTTACGCAATAAGAGTCATAGACATAAGTATTAGTTACCCAAGTCAGTACACAATGTCCTTATCTAATAAGAGTCATAGACATAACTATTACAGTCACCCAAGTCAGTACACAATGTCCTTACCCAATGAGAGTCATAGACATAGGTATTAGTCACCCAAGTCAGTACACAATGTCCTTATCTAATAAGAGTCATAGACATAAGTATTACAGTCACCCAAGTCAGTACACAATGTCCTTACCCAATAAGAGTCATAGACGTAAGTATTACAGTCACCCAAGTCAGTACACAATGTCCTTACCCAATGGTAAAAGTCATAGATGTAAGTATTACAGTCACCCAAGTCAGTACACAATGTTCTTACCCAATAAGAGTCATAGACATAAGTATTACAGTCACCCAAGTCAGTACACAATATCCCTAACCAAGAAGAATCATAGACGTAAGTATTACAGTCACCCAAGTCACTACACAATCTCCTTACCCAATAAGAGTCATAGACATAAGTATTAGTTACCCAAGTCAGTACACAATGTCCTTATCTAATAAGAGTCATAGACGTAAGTATTACAGTCACCCAAGTCAGTAAACAATATCCTTACCCAATAAGAGTCATAGACATAAATATTAGTCACCCAAGTCAGTACACAATGTCCTTATCTAATAAGAGTCATAGACGTAAGTATTACAGTCACCCAAGTCTGTACACAATATCCTTACCCAATAAGAGTCATAGACATAAGTATTAGTCACCCAAGTCAGTACACAATGTCCTTATCTAATAAGAGTCTTATACATAAGTATTACAGTCACCCAAGTCAGTACACAATGTCCTTACCCAATAAGAGTCATAGACATAAGTATTACAGTCACCCAAGTCAGTACACAATGTCCTTATCCAATGGTAAGAGTCATAGACATAAGTATTACAGTCACCCAAGACAGTACACAATGTCCTTACCCAATGGTAAAAGTCATAGACGTAAGTATTACAGTCACCCAAGACAGTACACAATGTCCCTACCTAATAAGAGTCATAGACATAAGTATTACAGTCACCCAAGTCAGTACACAGTGTCCCTACCCAATAAAAGTCATAGACGTAAGTATTACAGTCACCCAAGTCAGTACACAATGTCCCTCCCTAATAAGAGTCATAGACGTAAGTATTACAGTCACCCAAGTCAGTACACAATGTCCTTATCTAATAAGAGTCATAGACGTAAGTATTACAGTCACCCAAGACAGTACACAATGTGTCTACCTAATAAGAGTCATAGAGGTAAGTATTACAGTCACCCAAGTCAGTACACAATGTCCCTACCTAATAAGAGTCATAGACGTAAGTATTACAGTCACCCAAGTCAGTACACAATGTCCTTACCCAATGGTAAGAGTCATATACATAAGTATTACAGTCACCCAAGTCAGTACACAATGTCCTTACCCAATGGTAAAAGTCATGGACATAAGTATTACAGTCATCCAAGTCAGTACACAATATCCTTACCCAATAAGAGTCATAGACATAAGTATTAGTCACCCAAGTCAGTACACAATATCCTTATCTAATAAGAGTCATAGACGTAAGTATTACAGTCACACAAGTCAGTACACAATGTCCTTACCCAATAAGTCATAGACGTAAGTATTAGTCACCCAAGTCAGTACACAGTGTCCCTACCCAATAAGAGTCATAGACGTAAGTATTACAGTCACCCATGTCAGTAAACAATATTCTTACCCAATAAGAGTCATCGACATAAGTATTACAGTCACCCAAGTCAGTACACAATGTCCTTACCCAATGGTAAGAGTCATAGAAGTAAGTATTACAGTCACCCAAGTCAGTACACAATGTTCTTAAACAATAAGAGTCATAGACATAAGTATTACAGTCACCCAAGTCAGTACAAAATGTCACTACCCAATAAGAATCATAAACATAAGTATTACAGTCACCCAAGTCAGTACACAATGTCCTTATGCAATAAGAGTCATAGACATAAGTATTAGTTACCCAAGTCAGTACACAATGTCCTTATCTAATAAGAGTCATAGACATAACTATTACAGTCACCCAAGTCAGTACACAATGTCCTTACCCAATAAGAGTCATAGACGTAAGTATTACAGTCACCCAAGTCAGTACACAATGTCCTTACCCAATGAGAGTCATAGACATAGGTATTAGTCACCCAAGTCAGTACACAATGTCCTTATCTAATAAGAGTCATAGACATAAGTATTACAGTCACCCAAGTCAGTACACAATGTCCTTACCCAATAAGTCATAGACGTAAGTATTACAGTCACCTAAGTAAGTACACAATGTACCTACCCAATAAGAGTCATAGACGTAAGTATTCAGTCACCCAAGTCAGTAAACAATATCCTTCCCTAATAAGAGTCATAGACATAAGTATTACAGTCACCCAAGTCAGTACACAATGTCCTTACCCAATGGTAAGAGTCATAGAAGTAAGTATTATAGTCACCCAAGTCAGTACACAATGTTCTTAAACAATAAGAGTCATAGACATAAGTATTACAGTCACCCAAGTCAGTACAAAATGTCACTACCCAATAAGAATCATAAACATAAGTATTACAGTCACCCAAGTCAGTACACAATGTCCTTACGCAATAAGAGTCATAGACATAAGTATTAGTTACCCAAGTCAGTACACAATGTCCTTATCTAATAAGAGTCATAGACATAACTATTACAGTCACCCAAGTCAGTACACAATGTCCTTACCCAATAAGAGTCATAGACGTAAGTATTACAGTCACCCAAGTCAGTACACAATGTCCTTACCCAATGAGAGTCATAGACATAGGTATTAGTCACCCAAGTCAGTACACAATGTCCTTATCTAATAAGAGTCATAGACATAAGTATTACAGTCACCCAAGTCAGTACACAATGTCCTTACCCAATAAGTCATAGACGTAAGTATTACAGTCACCTAAGTAAGTACACAATGTACCTACCCAATAAGAGTCATAGACGTAAGTATTCAGTCACCCAAGTCAGTAAACAATATCCTTCCCTAATAAGAGTCATAGACATAAGTATTACAGTCACCCAAGTCAGTACACAATGTCCTTACCCAATGGTAAGAGTCATAGACGTAGGTATTACAGTCACCCAAGTCAGTACACAATGTCCTTACCCAATGGTAAGAGTCATAGAAGTAAGTATTACAGTCACCCAAGTCAGTACACAATGTTCTTAAACAATAAGAGTCATAGACATAAGTATTACAGTCACCCAAGTCAGTACACAATGTCACTACCCAATAAGAATCATAAACGTAAGTATTACAGTCACCCAAGTCAGTACACAATGTCCTTACGCAATAAGAGTCATAGACATAAGTATTAGTTACCCAAGTCAGTACACAATGTCCTTATCTAATAAGAGTCATAGACATAACTATTACAGTCACCCAAGTCAGTACACAATGTCCTTACCCAATAAGAGTCATAGACGTAAGTATTACAGTCACCCAAGTCAGTACACAATGTCCTTACCCAATGAGAGTCATAGACATAGGTATTAGTCACCCAAGTCAGTACACAATGTCCTTATCTAATAAGAGTCATAGACATAAGTATTACAGTCACCCAAGTCAGTACACAATGTCCTTACCCAATAAGAGTCATAGACGTAAGTATTACAGTCACCCAAGTCAGTACACAATGTCCTTACCCAATGGTAAAAGTCATAGATGTAAGTATTACAGTCACCCAAGTCAGTACACAATGTTCTTACCCAATAAGAGTCATAGACATAAGTATTACAGTCACCCAAGTCAGTACACAATATCCCTAACCAAGAAGAATCATAGACGTAAGTATTACAGTCACCCAAGTCACTACACAATGTCCTTACCCAATAAGAGTCATAGACATAAGTATTAGTTACCCAAGTCAGTACACAATGTCCTTATCTAATAAGAGTCATAGACGTAAGTATTACAGTCACCCAAGTCAGTAAACAATATCCTTACCCAATAAGAGTCATAGACATAAATATTAGTCACCCAAGTCAGTACACAATGTCCTTATCTAATAAGAGTCATAGACATAAGTATTACAGTCACCCAAGTCAGTACACAATGTCCTTACCCAATAAGAGTCATAGACATAAGTATTACAGTCACCCAAGTCAGTACACAATGTCCTTACCCAATAGGAGTCATAGACATAAGTATTACAGTCACCCAAGTCAGTACACAATGTCCTTACCCAATGGTAAGAGTCATAGACGTAAGTATTACAGTCATCCAAGACAGTACACAATGTCCTTACCCAATGGTAAGAGTCATAGACGTAAGTATTATAGTCACCCAAGTCAGTACACAATGTCCTTACCCAATGGTAAGAGTCATAGACGTAAGTATTACAGTCACCCAAGTCAGTACACAATGTTCTTACCCAATAAGAGTCATAGACATAAGTATTACAGTCACCCAAGTCAGTACACAATGTCCTTACGCAATAAGAGTCATAGACATAAGTATTAGTTACCCAAGTCAGTACACAATGTCCTTATCTAATAAGAGTCATAGACATAACTATTACAGTCACCCAAGACAGTACACAATGTCCTTACCCAATAAGAGTCATAGACGTAAGCATTACAGTCACCCAAGTCAGTACACAATGTCCTTACCCAATGAGAGTCATAGACATAAGTATTAGTCACCCAAGTCAGTACACAATGTCCTTATCTAATAAGAGTCATAGACATAAGTATTACAGTCACCCAAGTCAGTACACAATGTCCTTACCCAGTAAGTCATAGACGTAAGTATTACAGTCTCCCAAGTCAGTAAACAATATCCTTACCCAATAAGAGTCATAGACATAAGTATTACAGTCTCTCAAGTCAGTACACAATGTCACTACCCAATAAGAATCATAGACGTAAGTATTACAGTCACCCAAGTCAGTACACAATGTCCTTACGCAATAAGAGTCATAGACATAAGTATTAGTTACCCAAGTCAGTACACAATGTCCTTATCTAATAAGAGTCATAGACATAACTATTACAGTCACCCAAGTCAGTACACAATGTCCTTACCCAATAAGAGTCATAGACGTAAGTATTACAGTCACCCAAGTCAGTACACAATGTCCTTACCCAATGAGAGTCATAGACATAGGTATTAGTCACCCAAGTCAGTACACAATGTCCTTATCTAATAAGAGTCATAGACATAAGTATTACAGTCACCCAAGTCAGTACACAATGTCCTTACCCAATAAGTCATAGACGTAAGTATTACAGTCACCTAAGTAAGTACACAATGTACCTACCCAATAAGAGTCATAGACGTAAGTATTCAGTCACCCAAGTCAGTAAACAATATCCTTCCCTAATAAGAGTCATAGACATAAGTATTACAGTCACCCAAGTCAGTACACAATGTCCTTACCCAATGGTAAGAGTCATAGAAGTAAGTATTACAGTCACCCAAGTCAGTACACAATGTTCTTAAACAATAAGAGTCATAGACATAAGTATTACAGTCACCCAAGTCAGTACAAAATGTCACTACCCAATAAGAATCATAAACATACGTATTACAGTCACCCAAGTCAGTACACAATGTCCTTACGCAATAAGAGTCATAGACATAAGTATTAGTTACCCAAGTCAGTACACAATGTCCTTATCTAATAAGAGTCATAGACATAACTATTACAGTCACCCAAGTCAGTACACAATGTCCTTACCCAATAAGAGTCATAGACGTAAGTATTACAGTCACCCAAGTCAGTACACAATGTCCTTACCCAATGAGAGTCATAGACATAGGTATTAGGCACCCAAGTCAGTACACAATGTCCTTATCTAATAAGAGTCATAGACATAAGTATTACAGTCACCCAAGTCAGTACACAATGTCCTTACCCAATAAGTCATAGACGTAAGTATTACAGTCACCTAAGTAAGTACACAATGTACCTACCCAATAAGAGTCATAGACGTAAGTATTCAGTCACCCAAGTCAGTAAACAATATCCTTCCCTAATAAGAGTCATAGACATAAGTATTACAGTCACCCAAGTCAGTACACAATGTCCTTACCCAATGGTAAGAGTCATAGACGTAGGTATTACAGTCACCCAAGTCAGTACACAATGTCCTTACCCAATGGTAAGAGTCATAGAAGTAAGTATTACAGTCACCCAAGTCAGTAAACAATGTTCTTAAACAATAAGAGTCATAGACATAAGTATTACAGTCACCCAAGTCAGTACACAATGTCACTACCCAATAAGAATCATAAACGTAAGTATTACAGTCACCCAAGTCAGTACACAATGTCCTTACGCAATAAGAGTCATAGACATAAGTATTAGTTACCCAAGTCAGTACACAATGTCCTTATCTAATAAGAGTCATAGACATAACTATTACAGTCACCCAAGTCAGTACACAATGTCCTTACCCAATAAGAGTCATAGACGTAAGTATTACAGTCACCCAAGTCAGTACACAATGTCCTTACCCAATGAGAGTCATAGACATAGGTATTAGTCACCCAAGTCAGTACACAATGTCCTTATCTAATAAGAGTCATAGACATAAGTATTACAGTCACCCAAGTCAGTACACAATGTCCTTACCCAATAAGAGTCATAGACGTAAGTATTACAGTCACCCAAGTCAGTACACAATGTCCTTACCCAATGGTAAAAGTCATAGATGTAAGTATTACAGTCACCCAAGTCAGTACACAATGTTCTTACCCAATAAGAGTCATAGACATAAGTATTACAGTCACCCAAGTCAGTACACAATATCCCTAACCAAGAAGAATCATAGACGTAAGTATTACAGTCACCCAAGTCACTACACAATCTCCTTACCCAATAAGAGTCATAGACATAAGTATTAGTTACCCAAGTCAGTACACAATGTCCTTATCTAATAAGAGTCATAGACGTAAGTATTACAGTCACCCAAGTCAGTAAACAATATCCTTACCCAATAAGAGTCATAGACATAAATATTAGTCACCCAAGTCAGTACACAATGTCCTTATCTAATAAGAGTCATAGACGTAAGTATTACAGTCACCCAAGTCTGTACACAATATCCTTACCCAATAAGAGTCATAGACATAAGTATTAGTCACCCAAGTCAGTACACAATGTCCTTATCTAATAAGAGTCTTATACATAAGTATTACAGTCACCCAAGTCAGTACACAATGTCCTTACCCAATAAGAGTCATAGACATAAGTATTACAGTCACCCAAGTCAGTACACAATGTTCTTATCCAATGGTAAGAGTCATAGACATAAGTATTACAGTCACCCAAGACAGTACACAATGTCCTTACCCAATGGTAAAAGTCATAGACGTAAGTATTACAGTCACCCAAGACAGTACACAATGTCCCTACCTAATAAGAGTCATAGACATAAGTATTACAGTCACCCAAGTCAGTACACAGTGTCCCTACCCAATAAAAGTCATAGACGTAAGTATTACAGTCACCCAAGTCAGTACACAATGTCCCTCCCTAATAAGAGTCATAGACGTAAGTATTACAGTCACCCAAGTCAGTACACAATGTCCTTATCTAATAAGAGTCATAGACGTAAGTATTATAGTCACCCAAGACAGTACACAATGTGTCTACCTAATAAGAGTCATAGAGGTAAGTATTACAGTCACCCAAGTCAGTACACAATGTCCCTACCTAATAAGAGTCATAGACGTAAGTATTACAGTCACCCAAGTCAGTACACAATGTCCTTACCCAATGGTAAGAGTCATATACATAAGTATTACAGTCACCCAAGTCAGTACACAATGTCCTTACCCAATGGTAAAAGTCATGGACATAAGTATTACAGTCATCCAAGTCAGTACACAATATCCTTACCCAATAAGAGTCATAGACATAAGTATTAGTCACCCAAGTCAGTACACAATATCCTTATCTAATAAGAGTCATAGACGTAAGTATTACAGTCACACAAGTCAGTACACAATGTCCTTACCCAATAAGTCATAGACGTAAGTATTAGTCACCCAAGTCAGTACACAGTGTCCCTACCCAATAAGAGTCATAGACGTAAGTATTACAGTCACCCATGTCAGTAAACAATATTCTTACCCAATAAGAGTCATAGACATAAGTATTACAGTCACCCAAGTCAGTACACAATGTCCTTACCCAATGGTAAGAGTCATAGAAGTAAGTATTACAGTCACCCAAGTCAGTACACAATGTTCTTAAACAATAAGAGTCATAGACATAAGTATTACAGTCACCCAAGTCAGTACAAAATGTCACTACCCAATAAGAATCATAAACATAAGTATTACAGTCACCCAAGTCAGTACACAATGTCCTTATGCAATAAGAGTCATAGACATAAGTATTAGTTACCCAAGTCAGTACACAATGTCCTTATCTAATAAGAGTCATAGACATAACTATTACAGTCACCCAAGTCAGTACACAATGTCCTTACCCAATAAGAGTCATAGACGTAAGTATTACAGTCACCCAAGTCAGTACACAATGTCCTTACCCAATGAGAGTCATAGACATAGGTATTAGTCACCCAAGTCAGTACACAATGTCCTTATCTAATAAGAGTCATAGACATAAGTATTACAGTCACCCAAGTCAGTACACAATGTCCTTACCCAATAAGTCATAGACGTAAGTATTACAGTCACCTAAGTAAGTACACAATGTACCTACCCAATAAGAGTCATAGACGTAAGTATTCAGTCACCCAAGTCAGTAAACAATATCCTTCCCTAATAAGAGTCATAGACATAAGTATTACAGTCACCCAAGTCAGTACACAATGTCCTTACCCAATGGTAAGAGTCATAGAAGTAAGTATTACAGTCACCCAAGTCAGTACACAATGTTCTTAAACAATAAGAGTCATAGACATAAGTATTACAGTCACCCAAGTCAGTACAAAATGTCACTACCCAATAAGAATCATAAACATAAGTATTACAGTCACCCAAGTCAGTACACAATGTCCTTACGCAATAAGAGTCATAGACATAAGTATTAGTTACCCAAGTCAGTACACAATGTCCTTATCTAATAAGAGTCATAGACATAACTATTACAGTCACCCAAGTCAGTACACAATGTCCTTACCCAATAAGAGTCATAGACGTAAGTATTACAGTCACCCAAGTCAGTACACAATGTCCTTACCCAATGAGAGTCATAGACATAGGTATTAGTCACCCAAGTCAGTACACAATGTCCTTATCTAATAAGAGTCATAGACATAAGTATTACAGTCACCCAAGTCAGTACACAATGTCCTTACCCAATAAGTCATAGACGTAAGTATTACAGTCACCTAAGTAAGTACACAATGTACCTACCCAATAAGAGTCATAGACGTAAGTATTCAGTCACCCAAGTCAGTAAACAATATCCTTCCCTAATAAGAGTCATAGACATAAGTATTACAGTCACCCAAGTCAGTACACAATGTCCTTACCCAATGGTAAGAGTCATAGACGTAGGTATTACAGTCACCCAAGTCAGTACACAATGTCCTTACCCAATGGTAAGAGTCATAGAAGTAAGTATTACAGTCACCCAAGTCAGTACACAATGTTCTTAAACAATAAGAGTCATAGACATAAGTATTACAGTCACCCAAGTCAGTACACAATGTCACTACCCAATAAGAATCATAAACGTAAGTATTACAGTCACCCAAGTCAGTACACAATGTCCTTACGCAATAAGAGTCATAGACATAAGTATTAGTTACCCAAGTCAGTACACAATGTCCTTATCTAATAAGAGTCATAGACATAACTATTACAGTCACCCAAGTCAGTACACAATGTCCTTACCCAATAAGAGTCATAGACGTAAGTATTACAGTCACCCAAGTCAGTACACAATGTCCTTACCCAATGAGAGTCATAGACATAGGTATTAGTCACCCAAGTCAGTACACAATGTCCTTATCTAATAAGAGTCATAGACATAAGTATTACAGTCACCCAAGTCAGTACACAATGTCCTTACCCAATAAGAGTCATAGACGTAAGTATTACAGTCACCCAAGTCAGTACACAATGTCCTTACCCAATGGTAAAAGTCATAGATGTAAGTATTACAGTCACCCAAGTCAGTACACAATGTTCTTACCCAATAAGAGTCATAGACATAAGTATTACAGTCACCCAAGTCAGTACACAATATCCCTAACCAAGAAGAATCATAGACGTAAGTATTACAGTCACCCAAGTCACTACACAATGTCCTTACGCAATAAGAGTCATAGACATAAGTATTAGTTACCCAAGTCAGTACACAATGTCCTTATCTAATAAGAGTCATAGACGTAAGTATTACAGTCACCCAAGTCAGTAAACAATATCCTTACCCAATAAGAGTCATAGACATAAATATTAGTCACCCAAGTCAGTACACAATGTCCTTATCTAATAAGAGTCATAGACATAAGTATTACAGTCACCCAAGTCAGTACACAATGTCCTTACCCAATAAGAGTCATAGACATAAGTATTACAGTCACCCAAGTCAGTACACAATGTCCTTACCCAATAGGAGTCATAGACATAAGTATTACAGTCACCCAAGTCAGTACACAATGTCCTTACCCAATGGTAAGAGTCATAGACGTAAGTATTACAGTCATCCAAGACAGTACACAATGTCCTTACCCAATGGTAAGAGTCATAGACGTAAGTATTATAGTCACCCAAGTCAGTACACAATGTCCTTACCCAATGGTAAGAGTCATAGACGTAAGTATTACAGTCACCCAAGTCAGTACACAATGTTCTTACCCAATAAGAGTCATAGACATAAGTATTACAGTCACCCAAGTCAGTACACAATGTCCTTACGCAATAAGAGTCATAGACATAAGTATTAGTTACCCAAGTCAGTACACAATGTCCTTATCTAATAAGAGTCATAGACATAACTATTACAGTCACCCAAGACAGTACACAATGTCCTTACCCAATAAGAGTCATAGACGTAAGCATTACAGTCACCCAAGTCAGTACACAATGTCCTTACCCAATGAGAGTCATAGACATAAGTATTAGTCACCCAAGTCAGTACACAATGTCCTTATCTAATAAGAGTCATAGACATAAGTATTACAGTCACCCAAGTCAGTACACAATGTCCTTACCCAGTAAGTCATAGACGTAAGTATTACAGTCTCCCAAGTCAGTAAACAATATCCTTACCCAATAAGAGTCATAGACATAAGTATTACAGTCTCCCAAGTCAGTACACAATGTCACTACCCAATAAGAATCATAGACGTAAGTATTACAGTCACCCAAGTCAGTACACAATGTCCTTACGCAATAAGAGTCATAGACATAAGTATTAGTTACCCAAGTCAGTACACAATGTCCTTATCTAATAAGAGTCATAGACATAACTATTACAGTCACCCAAGTCAGTACACAATGTCCTTACCCAATAAGAGTCATAGACATAAGTATTACAGTCACCCAAGTCAGTACACAATGTCCTTACCCAATGAGAGTCATAGACATAAGTATTAGTCACCCAAGTCAGTACACAATGCCCTTATCTAATAAGAGTCATAGACATAAGTATTACAGTCACCCAAGTCAGTACACAATGTCCTTACCCAATAAGTCATAGACGTAAGTATTACAGTCACCTAAGTAAGTACACAATGTACCTACCCAATAAGAGTCATAGACGTAAGTATTCAGTCACCCAAGTCAGTAAACAATATCTTTCCCCAATAAGAGTCATAGACATAAGTATTACAGTCACCCAAGTCAGTACACAATGTCCTTACCCAATGGTAAGAGTCATAGACGTAGGTATTACAGTCACCCAAGTCAGTACACAATGTTCTTACCCAATAAGAGTCATAGACATAAGTATTACAGTCACACAAGTCAGTACACAATGTCCCTACCCAATAAGAATCATAGACATAAGTATTACAGTCACCCAAGTCAGTACACAATGTCCTTACCCAATAAGAGTCATAGACATAAGTATTAGTTACCCAAGTCAGTACACAATGTCCTTATCTAATAAGTGTCATAGACATAACTATTACAGTCACCCAAGTCAGTACACAATGTCCTTACCCAATAAGAGTCATAGACGTAAGTATTACAGTCACCCAAGTCAGTACACAATGTCCTTACCTAATAAGAGTCATAGACGTAAGTATTACAGTCACCCAAGTCTGTACACAATATCCTTACCCAATAAGAGTCATAGACATAAGTATTAGTCACCCAAGTCAGTACACAATGTCCTTATCTAATAAGAGTCTTATACATAAGTATTACAGTCACCCAAGTCAGTACACAATGTCCTTACCCAATAAGAGTCATAGACATAAGTATTACAGTCACCCAAGTCAGTACACAATGTCCTTATCCAATGGTAAGAGTCATAGACATAAGTATTACAGTCACCCAAGTCAGTACACAATGTCCTTACCCAATGGTAAAAGTCATAGACGTAAGTATTACAGTCACCCAAGACAGTACACAATGTCCCTACCTAATAAGAGTCATAGACATAAGTATTACAGTCACCCAAGTCAGTACACAGTGTCCCTACCCAATAAAAGTCATAGACGTAAGTATTACAGTCACCCAAGTCAGTACACAATGTCCCTCCCTAATAAGAGTCATAGACGTAAGTATTACAGTCACCCAAGTCAGTACACAATGTCCTTATCTAATAAGAGTCATAGACGTAAGTATTACAGTCACCCAAGACAGTACACAATGTGTCTACCTAATAAGAGTCATAGAGGTAAGTATTACAGTCACCCAAGTCAGTACACAATGTCCCTACCTAATAAGAGTCATAGACGTAAGTATTACAGTCACCCAAGTCAGTACACAATGTCCTTACCCAATGGTAAGAGTCATATACATAAGTATTACAGTCACCCAAGTCAGTACACAATGTCCTTACCCAATGGTAAAAGTCATGGACATAAGTATTACAGTCATCCAAGTCAGTACACAATATCCTTACCCAATAAGAGTCATAGACATAAGTATTAGTCACCCAAGTCAGTACACAATATCCTTATCTAATAAGAGTCATAGACGTAAGTATTACAGTCACACAAGTCAGTACACAATGTCCTTACCCAATAAGTCATAGACGTAAGTATTAGTCACCCAAGTCAGTACACAGTGTCCCTACCCAATAAGAGTCATAGACGTAAGTATTACAGTCACCCATGTCAGTAAACAATATTCTTACCCAATAAGAGTCATAGACATAAGTATTACAGTCACCCAAGTCAGTACACAATGTCCTTACCCAATGGTAAGAGTCATAGAAGTAAGTATTACAGTCACCCAAGTCAGTACACAATGTTCTTAAACAATAAGAGTCATAGACATAAGTATTACAGTCACCCAAGTCAGTACAAAATGTCACTACCCAATAAGAATCATAAACATAAGTATTACAGTCACCCAAGTCAGTACACAATGTCCTTATGCAATAAGAGTCATAGACATAAGTATTAGTTACCCAAGTCAGTACACAATGTCCTTATCTAATAAGAGTCATAGACATAACTATTACAGTCACCCAAGTCAGTACACAATGTCCTTACCCAATAAGAGTCATAGACGTAAGTATTACAGTCACCCAAGTCAGTACACAATGTCCTTACCCAATAAGAGTCATAGACATAAGTATTAGTCACCCAAGTCAGTACACAATGTCCTTATCTAATAAGAGTCTTATACATAAGTATTACAGTCACCCAAGTCAGTACACAATGTCCTTACCCAATAAGAGTCATAGACATAAGTATTACAGTCACCCAAGTCAGTACACAATGTCCTTATCCAATGGTAAGAGTCATAGACATACGTATTACAGTCACCCAAGACAGTACACAATGTCCTTACCCAATGGTAAAAGTCATAGACGTAAGTATTACAGTCACCCAAGACAGTACACAATGTCCCTACCTAATAAGAGTCATAGACATAAGTATTACAGTCACCCAAGTCAGTACACAGTGTCCCTACCCAATAAAAGTCATAGACGTAAGTATTAGTCACCCAAGTCAGTACACAATGTCCCTCCCTAATAAGAGTCATAGACGTAAGTATTACAGTCACCCAAGTCAGTACACAATGTCCTTATCTAATAAGAGTCATAGACGTAAGTATTACAGTCACCCAAGACAGTACACAATGTGTCTACCTAATAAGAGTCATAGAGGTAAGTATTACAGTCACCCAAGTCAGTACACAATGTCCCTACCTAATAAGAGTCATAGACGTAAGTATTACAGTCACCCAAGTCAGTACACAATGTCCTTACCCAATGGTAAGAGTCATATACATAAGTATTACAATCACCCAAGTCAGTACACAATGTCCTTACCCAATGGTAAAAGTCATGGACATAAGTATTACAGTCATCCAAGTCAGTACACAATATCCTTACCCAATAAGAGTCATAGACATAAGTATTAGTCACCCAAGTCAGTACACAATATCCTTATCTAATAAGAGTCATAGACGTAAGTATTACAGTCACACAAGTCAGTACACAATGTCCTTACCCAATAAGTCATAGACGTAAGTATTAGTCACCCAAGTCAGTACACAGTGTCCCTACCCAATAAGAGTCATAGACGTAAGTATTACAGTCACCCATGTCAGTAAACAATATTCTTACCCAATAAGAGTCATAGACATAAGTATTACAGTCACCCAAGTCAGTACACAATGTCCTTACCCAATGGTAAGAGTCATAGAAGTAAGTATTACAGTCACCCAAGTCAGTACACAATGTTCTTAAACAATAAGAGTCATAGACATAAGTATTACAGTCACCCAAGTCAGTACAAAATGTCACTACCCAATAAGAATCATAAACATAAGTATTACAGTCACCCAAGTCAGTACACAATGTCCTTATGCAATAAGAGTCATAGACATAAGTATTAGTTACCCAAGTCAGTACACAATGTCCTTATCTAATAAGAGTCATAGACATAACTATTACAGTCACCCAAGTCAGTACACAATGTCCTTACCCAATAAGAGTCATAGACGTAAGTATTACAGTCACCCAAGTCAGTACACAATGTCCTTACCCAATGAGAGTCATAGACATAGGTATTAGTCACCCAAGTCAGTACACAATGTCCTTATCTAATAAGAGACATAGACATAAGTATTACAGTCACCCAAGTCAGTACACAATGTCCTTACCCAATAAGTCATAGACGTAAGTATTACAGTCACCTAAGTAAGTACACAATGTACCTACCCAATAAGAGTCATAGACGTAAGTATTCAGTCACCCAAGTCAGTAAACAATATCCTTCCCTAATAAGAGTCATAGACATAAGTATTACAGTCACCCAAGTCAGTACACAATGTCCTTACCCAATGGTAAGAGTCATAGACGTAGGTATTACAGTCACCCAAGTCAGTACACAATGTCCTTACCCAATGGTAAGAGTCATAGAAGTAAGTATTACAGTCACCCAAGTCAGTACACAATGTTCTTAAACAATAAGAGTCATAGACATAAGTATTACAGTCACCCAAGTCAGTACACAATGTCACTACCCAATAAGAATCATAAACGTAAGTATTACAGTCACCCAAGTCAGTACACAATGTCCTTACGCAATAAGAGTCATAGACATAAGTATTAGTTACCCAAGTCAGTACACAATGTCCTTATCTAATAAGAGTCATAGACATAACTATTACAGTCACCCAAGTCAGTACACAATGTCCTTACCCAATAAGAGTCATAGACGTAAGTATTAGTCACCCAAGTCAGTACACAATGTCCTTACCCAATGAGAGTCATAGACATAGGTATTAGTCACCCAAGTCAGTATACAATGTCCTTATCTAATAAGAGTCATAAACATAAGTATTACAGTCACCCAAGTCAGTACACAATGTCCTTACCCAATAAGAGTCATAGACGTAAGTATTACAGTCACCCAAGTCAGTACACAATGTCCTTACCCAATGGTAAAAGTCATAGATGTAAGTATTACAGTCACCCAAGTCAGTACACAATGTTCTTACCCAATAAGAGTCATAGACATAAGTATTACAGTCACCCAAGTCAGTACACAATATCCCTAACCAAGAAGAATCATAGACGTAAGTATTACAGTCACCCAAGTCAGTACACAATGTCCTTACCCAATAAGAGTCATAGACATAAGTATTAGTTACCCAAGTCAGTACACAATGTCCTTATCTAATAAGAGTCATAGACGTAAGTATTACAGTCACCCAAGTCAGTAAACAATATCCTTACCCAATAAGAGTCATAGACATAAATATTAGTCACCCAAGTCAGTACACAATGTCCTTATCTAATAAGAGTCATAGACATAAGTATTACAGTCACCCAAGTCAGTACACAATGTTCTTACCCAATAAGAGTCATAGACATAAGTATTACAGTCACCCAAGTCAGTACACAATGTCCTTACCCAATAGGAGTCATAGACATAAGTATTACAGTCACCCAAGTCAGTACACAATGTCCTTACCCAATGGTAAGAGTCATAGACGTAAGTATTACAGTCATCCAAGACAGTACACAATGTCCTTACCCAATGGTAAGAGTCATAGACGTAAGTATTATAGTCACCCAAGTCAGTACACAATGTCCTTACCCAATGGTAAGAGTCATAGACGTAAGTATTACAGTCACCCAAGTCAGTACACAATGTTCTTACCCAATAAGAGTCATAGACATAAGTATTACAGTCACCCAAGTCAGTACACAATGTCACTACCCAATAAGAATCATAGACGTAAGTATTACAGTCACCCAAGTCAGTACACAATGTCCTTACGCAATAAGAGTCATAGACATAAGTATTAGTTACCCAAGTCAGTACACAATGTCCTTATCTAATAAGAGTCATAGACATAACTATTACAGTCACCCAAGTCAGTACACAATGTCCTTACCCAATAAGAGTCATAGATGTAAGCATTACAGTCACCCAAGTCAGTACACAATGTCCTTACCCAATGAGAGTCATAGACATAAGTATTAGTCACCCAAGTCAGTTCACAATGTCCTTATCTAATAAGAGTCATAGACATAAGTATTACAGTCACCCAAGTCAGTACACAATGTCCTTACCCAATAAGAGTCATAGACGTAAGTATTACAGTCACCCAAGTCAGTACACAATGTCCTTACCCAATGAGAGTCATAGACATAGGTATTAGTCACCCAAGTCAGTACACAATGTCCTTATCTAATAAGAGTCATAGACATAAGTATTACAGTCACCCAAGTCAGTACACAATGTCCTTACCCAATAAGTCATAGACGTAAGTATTAGTCACCTAAGTAAGTACACAATGTACCTACCCAATAAGAGTCATAGACGTAAGTATTCAGTCACCCAAGTCAGTAAACAATATCCTTCCCTAATAAGAGTCATAGACATAAGTATTACAGTCACCCAAGTCAGTACACAATGTCCTTACCCAATGGTAAGAGTCATAGACGTAGGTATTACAGTCACCCAAGTCAGTACACAATGTCCTTACCCAATGGTAAGAGTCATAGAAGTAAGTATTACAGTCACCCAAGTCAGTACACAATGTTCTTAAACAATAAGAGTCATAGACATAAGTATTACAGTCACCCAAGTCAGTACACAATGTCACTACCCAATAAGAATCATAAACGTAAGTATTACAGTCACCCAAGTCAGTACACAATGTCCTTACGCAATAAGAGTCATAGACATAAGTATTAGTTACCCAAGTCAGTACACAATGTCCTTATCTAATAAGAGTCATAGACATAACTATTACAGTCACCCAAGTCAGTACACAATGTCCTTACCCAATAAGAGTCATAGACGTAAGTATTACAGTCACCCAAGTCAGTACACAATGTCCTTACCCAATGAGAGTCATAGACATAGGTATTAGTCACCCAAGTCAGTACACAATGTCCTTATCTAATAAGAGTCATAGACATAAGTATTACAGTCACCAAAGTCAGTACACAATGTCCTTACCCAATAAGAGTCATAGACGTAAGTATTACAGTCACCCAAGTCAGTACACAATGTCCTTACCCAATGGTAAAAGTCATAGATGTAAGTATTACAGTCACCCAAGTCAGTACACAATGTCCTTATCTAATAAGAGTCATAGACATAAGTATTACAGTCACCCAAGTCAGTACACAATGTCCTTACCCAATAAGAGTCATAGACATAAGTATTACAGTCACCCAAGTCAGTACACAATATCCCTAACCAAGAAGAATCATAGACGTAAGTATTACAGTCACCCAAGTCAGTACACAATGTCCTTACCCAATAAGAGTCATAGACATAAGTATTAGTTACCCAAGTCAGTACACAATGTCCTTATCTAATAAGAGTCATAGACGTAAGTATTACAGTCACCCAAGTCAGTAAACAATATCCTTACCCAATAAGAGTCATAGACATAAATATTAGTCACCCAAGTCAGTACACAATGTCCTTATCTAATAAGAGTCATAGACATAAGTATTACAGTCACCCAAGTCAGTACACAATGTCCTTACCCAATAAGAGTCATAGACATAAGTATTACAGTCACCCAAGTCAGTACACAATGTCCTTACCCAATAGGAGTCATAGACATAAGTATTACAGTCACCCAAGTCAGTACACAATGTCCTTACCCAATGGTAAGAGTCATAGACGTAAGTATTACAGTCATCCAAGACAGTACACAATGTCCTTACCCAATGGTAAGAGTCATAGACGTAAGTATTATAGTCACCCAAGTCAGTACACAATGTCCTTACCCAATGGTAAGAGTCATAGATGTAAGTATTACAGTCACCCAAGTCAGTACACAATGTTCTTAAACAATAAGAGTCATAGACATAAGTATTACAGTCACCCAAGTCAGTACACAATGTCACTACCCAATAAGAATCATAGACGTAAGTATTACAGTCACCCAAGTCAGTACACAATGTCCTTACGCAATAAGAGTCATAGACATAAGTATTAGTTACCCAAGTCAGTACACAATGTCCTTATCTAATAAGAGTCATATACATAAGTATTACAGTCACCCAAGTCAGTACACAATGTCCTTACCCAATGGTAAAAGTCATGGACATAAGTATTACAGTCATCCAAGTCAGTACACAATATCCTTACCCAATAAGAGTCATAGACATAAGTATTAGTCACCCAAGTCAGTACACAATATCCTTATCTAATAAGAGTCATAGACGTAAGTATTACAGTCACACAAGTCAGTACACAATGTCCTTACCCAATAAGTCATAGACGTAAGTATTAGTCACCCAAGTCAGTACACAGTGTCCCTACCCAATAAGAGTCATAGACGTAAGTATTACAGTCACCCATGTCAGTAAACAATATTCTTACCCAATAAGAGTCATAGACATAAGTATTACAGTCACCCAAGTCAGTACACAATGTCCTTACCCAATGGTAAGAGTCATAGAAGTAAGTATTACAGTCACCCAAGTCAGTACACAATGTTCTTAAACAATAAGAGTCATAGACATAAGTATTACAGTCACCCAAGTCAGTACAAAATGTCACTACCCAATAAGAATCATAAACATAAGTATTACAGTCACCCAAGTCAGTACACAATGTCCTTATGCAATAAGAGTCATAGACATAAGTATTAGTTACCCAAGTCAGTACACAATGTCCTTATCTAATAAGAGTCATAGACATAACTATTACAGTCACCCAAGTCAGTACACAATGTCCTTACCCAATAAGAGTCATAGACGTAAGTATTACAGTCACCCAAGTCAGTACACAATGTCCTTACCCAATAAGAGTCATAGACATAAGTATTAGTCACCCAAGTCAGTACACAATGTCCTTATCTAATAAGAGTCTTATACATAAGTATTACAGTCACCCAAGTCAGTACACAATGTCCTTACCCAATAAGAGTCATAGACATAAGTATTACAGTCACCCAAGTCAGTACACAATGTCCTTATCCAATGGTAAGAGTCATAGACATAAGTATTACAGTCACCCAAGACAGTACACAATGTCCTTACCCAATGGTAAAAGTCATAGACGTAAGTATTACAGTCACCCAAGACAGTACACAATGTCCCTACCTAATAAGAGTCATAGACATAAGTATTACAGTCACCCAAGTCAGTACACAGTGTCCCTACCCAATAAAAGTCATAGACGTAAGTATTAGTCACCCAAGTCAGTACACAATGTCCCTCCCTAATAAGAGTCATAGACGTAAGTATTACAGTCACCCAAGTCAGTACACAATGTCCTTATCTAATAAGAGTCATAGACGTAAGTATTACAGTCACCCAAGACAGTACACAATGTGTCTACCTAATAAGAGTCATAGAGGTAAGTATTACAGTCACCCAAGTCAGTACACAATGTCCCTACCTAATAAGAGTCATAGACGTAAGTATTACAGTCACCCAAGTCAGTACACAATGTCCTTACCCAATGGTAAGAGTCATATACATAAGTATTACAATCACCCAAGTCAGTACACCATGTCCTTACCCAATGGTAAAAGTCATGGACATAAGTATTACAGTCATCCAAGTCAGTACACAATATCCTTACCCAATAAGAGTCATAGACATAAGTATTAGTCACCCAAGTCAGTACACAATATCCTTATCTAATAAGAGTCATAGACGTAAGTATTACAGTCACACAAGTCAGTACACAATGTCCTTACCCAATAAGTCATAGACGTAAGTATTAGTCACCCAAGTCAGTACACAGTGTCCCTACCCAATAAGAGTCATAGACGTAAGTATTACAGTCACCCATGTCAGTAAACAATATTCTTACCCAATAAGAGTCATAGACATAAGTATTACAGTCACCCAAGTCAGTACACAATGTCCTTACCCAATGGTAAGAGTCATAGAAGTAAGTATTACAGTCACCCAAGTCAGTACACAATGTTCTTAAACAATAAGAGTCATAGACATAAGTATTACAGTCACCCAAGTCAGTACAAAATGTCACTACCCAATAAGAATCATAAACATAAGTATTACAGTCACCCAAGTCAGTACACAATGTCCTTATGCAATAAGAGTCATAGACATAAGTATTAGTTACCCAAGTCAGTACACAATGTCCTTATCTAATAAGAGTCATAGACATAACTATTACAGTCACCCAAGTCAGTACACAATGTCCTTACCCAATAAGAGTCATAGACGTAAGTATTACAGTCACCCAAGTCAGTACACAATGTCCTTACCCAATGAGAGTCATAGACATAGGTATTAGTCACCCAAGTCAGTACACAATGTCCTTATCTAATAAGAGTCATAGACATAAGTATTACAGTCACCCAAGTCAGTACACAATGTCCTTACCCAATAAGTCATAGACGTAAGTATTACAGTCACCTAAGTAAGTACACAATGTACCTACCCAATAAGAGTCATAGACGTAAGTATTCAGTCACCCAAGTCAGTAAACAATATCCTTCCCTAATAAGAGTCATAGACATAAGTATTACAGTCACCCAAGTCAGTACACAATGTCCTTATCCAATGGTAAGAGTCATAGACGTAGGTATTACAGTCACCCAAGTCAGTACACAATGTCCTTACCCAATGGTAAGAGTCATAGAAGTAAGTATTACAGTCACCCAAGTCAGTACACAATGTTCTTAAACAATAAGAGTCATAGACATAAGTATTACAGTCACCCAAGTCAGTACACAATGTCACTACCCAATAAGAATCATAAACGTAAGTATTACAGTCACCCAAGTCAGTACACAATGTCCTTACGCAATAAGAGTCATAGACATAAGTATTAGTTACCCAAGTCAGTACACAATGTCCTTATCTAATAAGAGTCATAGACATAACTATTACAGTCACCCAAGTCAGTACACAATGTCCTTACCCAATAAGAGTCATAGACGTAAGTATTACAGTCACCCAAGTCAGTACACAATGTCCTTACCCAATGAGAGTCATAGACATAGGTATTAGTCACCCAAGTCAGTACACAATGTCCTTATCTAATAAGAGTCATAGACATAAGTATTACAGTCACCCAAGTCAGTACACAATGTCCTTACCCAATAAGTCATAGACGTAAGTATTACAGTCACCTAAGTAAGTACACAATGTACCTACCCAATAAGAGTCATAGACGTAAGTATTCAGTCACCCAAGTCAGTAAACAATATCCTTCCCTAATAAGAGTCATAGACATAAGTATTACAGTCACCCAAGTCAGTACACAATGTCCTTACCCAATGGTAAGAGTCATAGAAGTAAGTATTACAGTCACCCAAGTCAGTACACAATGTTCTTAAACAATAAGAGTCATAGACATAAGTATTACAGTCACCCAAGTCAGTACAAAATGTCACTACCCAATAAGAATCATAAACATACGTATTACAGTCACCCAAGTCAGTACACAATGTCCTTACGCAATAAGAGTCATAGACATAAGTATTAGTTACCCAAGTCAGTACACAATGTCCTTATCTAATAAGAGTCATAGACATAACTATTACAGTCACCCAAGTCAGTACACAATGTCCTTACCCAATAAGAGTCATAGACGTAAGTATTACAGTCACCCAAGTCAGTACACAATGTCCTTACCCAATGAGAGTCATAGACATAGGTATTAGGCACCCAAGTCAGTACACAATGTCCTTATCTAATAAGAGTCATAGACATAAGTATTACAGTCACCCAAGTCAGTACACAATGTCCTTACCCAATAAGTCATAGACGTAAGTATTACAGTCACCTAAGTAAGTACACAATGTACCTACCCAATAAGAGTCATAGACGTAAGTATTCAGTCACCCAAGTCAGTAAACAATATCCTTCCCTAATAAGAGTCATAGACATAAGTATTACAGTCACCCAAGTCAGTACACAATGTCCTTACCCAATGGTAAGAGTCATAGACGTAGGTATTACAGTCACCCAAGTCAGTACACAATGTCCTTACCCAATGGTAAGAGTCATAGAAGTAAGTATTACAGTCACCCAAGTCAGTAAACAATGTTCTTAAACAATAAGAGTCATAGACATAAGTATTACAGTCACCCAAGTCAGTACACAATGTCACTACCCAATAAGAATCATAAACGTAAGTATTACAGTCACCCAAGTCAGTACACAATGTCCTTACGCAATAAGAGTCATAGACATAAGTATTAGTTACCCAAGTCAGTACACAATGTCCTTATCTAATAAGAGTCATAGACATAACTATTACAGTCACCCAAGTCAGTACACAATGTCCTTACCCAATAAGAGTCATAGACGTAAGTATTACAGTCACCCAAGTCAGTACACAATGTCCTTACCCAATGAGAGTCATAGACATAGGTATTAGTCACCCAAGTCAGTACACAATGTCCTTATCTAATAAGAGTCATAGACATAAGTATTACAGTCACCCAAGTCAGTACACAATGTCCTTACCCAATAAGAGTCATAGACGTAAGTATTACAGTCACCCAAGTCAGTACACAATGTCCTTACCCAATGGTAAAAGTCATAGATGTAAGTATTACAGTCACCCAAGTCAGTACACAATGTTCTTACCCAATAAGAGTCATAGACATAAGTATTACAGTCACCCAAGTCAGTACACAATATCCCTAACCAAGAAGAATCATAGACGTAAGTATTACAGTCACCCAAGTCACTACACAATCTCCTTACCCAATAAGAGTCATAGACATAAGTATTAGTTACCCAAGTCAGTACACAATGTCCTTATCTAATAAGAGTCATAGACATAACTATTACAGTCACCCAAGTCAGTACACAATGTCCTTACCCAATAAGAGTCATAGATGTAAGCATTACAGTCACCCAAGTCAGTACACAATGTCCTTACCCAATGAGAGTCATAGACATAAGTATTAGTCACCCAAGTCAGTTCACAATGTCCTTATCTAATAAGAGTCATAGACATAAGTATTACAGTCACCCAAGTCAGTACACAATGTCCTTACCCAATAAGAGTCATAGACGTAAGTATTACAGTCACCCAAGTCAGTACACAATGTCCTTACCCAATGAGAGTCATAGACATAGGTATTAGTCACCCAAGTCAGTACACAATGTCCTTATCTAATAAGAGTCATAGACATAAGTATTACAGTCACCCAAGTCAGTACACAATGTCCTTACCCAATAAGTCATAGACGTAAGTATTAGTCACCTAAGTAAGTACACAATGTACCTACCCAATAAGAGTCATAGACGTAAGTATTCAGTCACCCAAGTCAGTAAACAATATCCTTCCCTAATAAGAGTCATAGACATAAGTATTACAGTCACCCAAGTCAGTACACAATGTCCTTACCCAATGGTAAGAGTCATAGACGTAGGTATTACAGTCACCCAAGTCAGTACACAATGTCCTTACCCAATGGTAAGAGTCATAGAAGTAAGTATTACAGTCACCCAAGTCAGTACACAATGTTCTTAAACAATAAGAGTCATAGACATAAGTATTACAGTCACCCAAGTCAGTACACAATGTCACTACCCAATAAGAATCATAAACGTAAGTATTACAGTCACCCAAGTCAGTACACAATGTCCTTACGCAATAAGAGTCATAGACATAAGTATTAGTTACCCAAGTCAGTACACAATGTCCTTATCTAATAAGAGTCATAGACATAACTATTACAGTCACCCAAGTCAGTACACAATGTCCTTACCCAATAAGAGTCATAGACGTAAGTATTACAGTCACCCAAGTCAGTACACAATGTCCTTACCCAATGAGAGTCATAGACATAGGTATTAGTCACCCAAGTCAGTACACAATGTCCTTATCTAATAAGAGTCATAGACATAAGTATTACAGTCACCAAAGTCAGTACACAATGTCCTTACCCAATAAGAGTCATAGACGTAAGTATTACAGTCACCCAAGTCAGTACACAATGTCCTTACCCAATGGTAAAAGTCATAGATGTAAGTATTACAGTCACCCAAGTCAGTACACAATGTCCTTATCTAATAAGAGTCATAGACATAAGTATTACAGTCACCCAAGTCAGTACACAATGTCCTTACCCAATAAGAGTCATAGACATAAGTATTACAGTCACCCAAGTCAGTACACAATATCCCTAACCAAGAAGAATCATAGACGTAAGTATTACAGTCACCCAAGTCAGTACACAATGTCCTTACCCAATAAGAGTCATAGACATAAGTATTAGTTACCCAAGTCAGTACACAATGTCCTTATCTAATAAGAGTCATAGACGTAAGTATTACAGTCACCCAAGTCAGTAAACAATATCCTTACCCAATAAGAGTCATAGACATAAATATTAGTCACCCAAGTCAGTACACAATGTCCTTATCTAATAAGAGTCATAGACATAAGTATTACAGTCACCCAAGTCAGTACACAATGTCCTTACCCAATAAGAGTCATAGACATAAGTATTACAGTCACCCAAGTCAGTACACAATGTCCTTACCCAATAGGAGTCATAGACATAAGTATTACAGTCACCCAAGTCAGTACACAATGTCCTTACCCAATGGTAAGAGTCATAGACGTAAGTATTACAGTCATCCAAGACAGTACACAATGTCCTTACCCAATGGTAAGAGTCATAGACGTAAGTATTATAGTCACCCAAGTCAGTACACAATGTCCTTACCCAATGGTAAGAGTCATAGATGTAAGTATTACAGTCACCCAAGTCAGTACACAATGTTCTTAAACAATAAGAGTCATAGACATAAGTATTACAGTCACCCAAGTCAGTACACAATGTCACTACCCAATAAGAATCATAGACGTAAGTATTACAGTCACCCAAGTCAGTACACAATGTCCTTACGCAATAAGAGTCATAGACATAAGTATTAGTTACCCAAGTCAGTACACAATGTCCTTATCTAATAAGAGTCATATACATAAGTATTACAGTCACCCAAGTCAGTACACAATGTCCTTACCCAATGGTAAAAGTCATGGACATAAGTATTACAGTCATCCAAGTCAGTACACAATATCCTTACCCAATAAGAGTCATAGACATAAGTATTAGTCACCCAAGTCAGTACACAATATCCTTATCTAATAAGAGTCATAGACGTAAGTATTACAGTCACACAAGTCAGTACACAATGTCCTTACCCAATAAGTCATAGACGTAAGTATTAGTCACCCAAGTCAGTACACAGTGTCCCTACCCAATAAGAGTCATAGACGTAAGTATTACAGTCACCCATGTCAGTAAACAATATTCTTACCCAATAAGAGTCATAGACATAAGTATTACAGTCACCCAAGTCAGTACACAATGTCCTTACCCAATGGTAAGAGTCATAGAAGTAAGTATTACAGTCACCCAAGTCAGTACACAATGTTCTTAAACAATAAGAGTCATAGACATAAGTATTACAGTCACCCAAGTCAGTACAAAATGTCACTACCCAATAAGAATCATAAACATAAGTATTACAGTCACCCAAGTCAGTACACAATGTCCTTATGCAATAAGAGTCATAGACATAAGTATTAGTTACCCAAGTCAGTACACAATGTCCTTATCTAATAAGAGTCATAGACATAACTATTACAGTCACCCAAGTCAGTACACAATGTCCTTACCCAATAAGAGTCATAGACGTAAGTATTACAGTCACCCAAGTCAGTACACAATGTCCTTACCCAATAAGAGTCATAGACATAAGTATTAGTCACCCAAGTCAGTACACAATGTCCTTATCTAATAAGAGTCTTATACATAAGTATTACAGTCACCCAAGTCAGTACACAATGTCCTTACCCAATAAGAGTCATAGACATAAGTATTACAGTCACCCAAGTCAGTACACAATGTCCTTATCCAATGGTAAGAGTCATAGACATAAGTATTACAGTCACCCAAGACAGTACACAATGTCCTTACCCAATGGTAAAAGTCATAGACGTAAGTATTACAGTCACCCAAGACAGTACACAATGTCCCTACCTAATAAGAGTCATAGACATAAGTATTACAGTCACCCAAGTCAGTACACAGTGTCCCTACCCAATAAAAGTCATAGACGTAAGTATTAGTCACCCAAGTCAGTACACAATGTCCCTCCCTAATAAGAGTCATAGACGTAAGTATTACAGTCACCCAAGTCAGTACACAATGTCCTTATCTAATAAGAGTCATAGACGTAAGTATTACAGTCACCCAAGACAGTACACAATGTGTCTACCTAATAAGAGTCATAGAGGTAAGTATTACAGTCACCCAAGTCAGTACACAATGTCCCTACCTAATAAGAGTCATAGACGTAAGTATTACAGTCACCCAAGTCAGTACACAATGTCCTTACCCAATGGTAAGAGTCATATACATAAGTATTACAATCACCCAAGTCAGTACACCATGTCCTTACCCAATGGTAAAAGTCATGGACATAAGTATTACAGTCATCCAAGTCAGTACACAATATCCTTACCCAATAAGAGTCATAGACATAAGTATTAGTCACCCAAGTCAGTACACAATATCCTTATCTAATAAGAGTCATAGACGTAAGTATTACAGTCACACAAGTCAGTACACAATGTCCTTACCCAATAAGTCATAGACGTAAGTATTAGTCACCCAAGTCAGTACACAGTGTCCCTACCCAATAAGAGTCATAGACGTAAGTATTACAGTCACCCATGTCAGTAAACAATATTCTTACCCAATAAGAGTCATAGACATAAGTATTACAGTCACCCAAGTCAGTACACAATGTCCTTACCCAATGGTAAGAGTCATAGAAGTAAGTATTACAGTCACCCAAGTCAGTACACAATGTTCTTAAACAATAAGAGTCATAGACATAAGTATTACAGTCACCCAAGTCAGTACAAAATGTCACTACCCAATAAGAATCATAAACATAAGTATTACAGTCACCCAAGTCAGTACACAATGTCCTTATGCAATAAGAGTCATAGACATAAGTATTAGTTACCCAAGTCAGTACACAATGTCCTTATCTAATAAGAGTCATAGACATAACTATTACAGTCACCCAAGTCAGTACACAATGTCCTTACCCAATAAGAGTCATAGACGTAAGTATTACAGTCACCCAAGTCAGTACACAATGTCCTTACCCAATGAGAGTCATAGACATAGGTATTAGTCACCCAAGTCAGTACACAATGTCCTTATCTAATAAGAGTCATAGACATAAGTATTACAGTCACCCAAGTCAGTACACAATGTCCTTACCCAATAAGTCATAGACGTAAGTATTACAGTCACCTAAGTAAGTACACAATGTACCTACCCAATAAGAGTCATAGACGTAAGTATTCAGTCACCCAAGTCAGTAAACAATATCCTTCCCTAATAAGAGTCATAGACATAAGTATTACAGTCACCCAAGTCAGTACACAATGTCCTTATCCAATGGTAAGAGTCATAGACGTAGGTATTACAGTCACCCAAGTCAGTACACAATGTCCTTACCCAATGGTAAGAGTCATAGAAGTAAGTATTACAGTCACCCAAGTCAGTACACAATGTTCTTAAACAATAAGAGTCATAGACATAAGTATTACAGTCACCCAAGTCAGTACACAATGTCACTACCCAATAAGAATCATAAACGTAAGTATTACAGTCACCCAAGTCAGTACACAATGTCCTTACGCAATAAGAGTCATAGACATAAGTATTAGTTACCCAAGTCAGTACACAATGTCCTTATCTAATAAGAGTCATAGACATAACTATTACAGTCACCCAAGTCAGTACACAATGTCCTTACCCAATAAGAGTCATAGACGTAAGTATTAGTCACCCAAGTCAGTACACAATGTCCTTACCCAATGAGAGTCATAGACATAGGTATTAGTCACCCAAGTCAGTATACAATGTCCTTATCTAATAAGAGTCATAAACATAAGTATTACAGTCACCCAAGTCAGTACACAATGTCCTTACCCAATAAGAGTCATAGACGTAAGTATTACAGTCACCCAAGTCAGTACACAATGTCCTTACCCAATGGTAAAAGTCATAGATGTAAGTATTACAGTCACCCAAGTCAGTACACAATGTTCTTACCCAATAAGAGTCATAGACATAAGTATTACAGTCACCCAAGTCAGTACACAATATCCCTAACCAAGAAGAATCATAGACGTAAGTATTACAGTCACCCAAGTCAGTACACAATGTCCTTACCCAATAAGAGTCATAGACATAAGTATTAGTTACCCAAGTCAGTACACAATGTCCTTATCTAATAAGAGTCATAGACGTAAGTATTACAGTCACCCAAGTCAGTAAACAATATCCTTACCCAATAAGAGTCATAGACATAAATATTAGTCACCCAAGTCAGTACACAATGTCCTTATCTAATAAGAGTCATAGACATAAGTATTACAGTCACCCAAGTCAGTACACAATGTTCTTACCCAATAAGAGTCATAGACATAAGTATTACAGTCACCCAAGTCAGTACACAATGTCCTTACCCAATAGGAGTCATAGACATAAGTATTACAGTCACCCAAGTCAGTACACAATGTCCTTACCCAATGGTAAGAGTCATAGACGTAAGTATTACAGTCATCCAAGACAGTACACAATGTCCTTACCCAATGGTAAGAGTCATAGACGTAAGTATTATAGTCACCAAAGTCAGTACACAATGTCCTTACCCAATGGTAAGAGTCATAGACGTAAGTATTACAGTCACCCAAGTCAGTACACAATGTTCTTACCCAATAAGAGTCATAGACATAAGTATTACAGTCACCCAAGTCAGTACACAATGTCACTACCCAATAAGAATCATAGACGTAAGTATTACAGTCACCCAAGTCAGTACACAATGTCCTTACGCAATAAGAGTCATAGACATAAGTATTAGTTACCCAAGTCAGTACACAATGTCCTTATCTAATAAGAGTCATAGACATAACTATTACAGTCACCCAAGTCAGTACACAATGTCCTTACCCAATAAGAGTCATAGATGTAAGCATTACAGTCACCCAAGTCAGTACACAATGTCCTTACCCAATGAGAGTCATAGACATAAGTATTAGTCACCCAAGTCAGTTCACAATGTCCTTATCTAATAAGAGTCATAGACATAAGTATTACAGTCACCCAAGTCAGTACACAATGTCCTTACCCAATAAGAGTCATAGACGTAAGTATTACAGTCACCCAAGTCAGTACACAATGTCCTTACCCAATGAGAGTCATAGACATAGGTATTAGTCACCCAAGTCAGTACACAATGTCCTTATCTAATAAGAGTCATAGACATAAGTATTACAGTCACCCAAGTCAGTACACAATGTCCTTACCCAATAAGTCATAGACGTAAGTATTACAGTCACCTAAGTAAGTACACAATGTACCTACCCAATAAGAGTCATAGACGTAAGTATTCAGTCACCCAAGTCAGTAAACAATATCCTTCCCTAATAAGAGTCATAGACATAAGTATTACAGTCACCCAAGTCAGTACACAATGTCCTTACCCAATGGTAAGAGTCATAGACGTAGGTATTACAGTCACCCAAGTCAGTACACAATGTCCTTACCCAATGGTAAGAGTCATAGAAGTAAGTATTACAGTCACCCAAGTCAGTACACAATGTTCTTAAACAATAAGAGTCATAGACATAAGTATTACAGTCACCCAAGTCAGTACACAATGTCACTATCCAATAAGAATCATAAACGTAAGTATTACAGTCACCCAAGTCAGTACACAATGTCCTTACGCAATAAGAGTCATAGACATAAGTATTAGTTACCCAAGTCAGTACACAATGTCCTTATCTAATAAGAGTCATAGACATAACTATTACAGTCACCCAAGTCAGTACACAATGTCCTTACCCAATAAGAGTCATAGACGTAAGTATTACAGTCACCCAAGTCAGTACACAATGTCCTTACCCAATGAGAGTCATAGACATAGGTATTAGTCACCCAAGTCAGTACACAATGTCCTTATCTAATAAGAGTCATAGACATAAGTATTACAGTCACCAAAGTCAGTACACAATGTCCTTACCCAATAAGAGTCATAGACGTAAGTATTACAGTCACCCAAGTCAGTACACAATGTCCTTACCCAATGGTAAAAGTCATAGATGTAAGTATTACAGTCACCCAAGTCAGTACACAATGTCCTTATCTAATAAGAGTCATAGACATAAGTATTACAGTCACCCAAGTCAGTACACAATGTCCTTACCCAATAAGAGTCATACACATAAGTATTACAGTCACCCAAGTCAGTACACAATATCCCTAACCAAGAAGAATCATAGACGTAAGTATTACAGTCACCCAAGTCAGTACACAATGTCCTTACCCAATAAGAGTCATAGACATAAGTATTAGTTACCCAAGTCAGTACACAATGTCCTTATCTAATAAGAGTCATAGACGTAAGTATTACAGTCACCCAAGTCAGTAAACAATATCCTTACCCAATAAGAGTCATAGACATAAATATTAGTCACCCAAGTCAGTACACAATGTCCTTATCTAATAAGAGTCATAGACATAAGTATTACAGTCACCCAAGTCAGTACACAATGTCCTTACCCAATAAGAGTCATAGACATAAGTATTACAGTCACCCAAGTCAGTACACAATGTCCTTACCCAATAGGAGTCATAGACATAAGTATTACAGTCACCCAAGTCAGTACACAATGTCCTTACCCAATGGTAAGAGTCATAGACGTAAGTATTACAGTCATCCAAGACAGTACACAATGTCCTTACCCAATGGTAAGAGTCATAGACGTAAGTATTATAGTCACCCAAGTCAGTACACAATGTCCTTACCCAATGGTAAGAGTCATAGATGTAAGTATTACAGTCACCCAAGTCAGTACACAATGTTCTTAAACAATAAGAGTCATAGACATAAGTATTACAGTCACCCAAGTCAGTACACAATGTCACTACCCAATAAGAATCATAGACGTAAGTATTACAGTCACCCAAGTCAGTACACAATGTCCTTACGCAATAAGAGTCATAGACATAAGTATTAGTTACCCAAGTCAGTACACAATGTCCTTATCTAATAAGAGTCATAGACATAACTATTACAGTCACCCAAGTCAGTACACAATGTCCTTACCCAATAAGAGTCATAGACGTAAGCATTACAGTCACCCAAGTCAGTACACAATGTCCTTACCCAATGAGAGTCATAGACATAAGTATTAGTCACCCAAGTCAGTACACAATGTCCTTATCTAATAAGAGTCATAGACATAAGTATTACAGTCACCCAAGTCAGTACACAATGTCCTTACCCAATAAGTCATAGACGTAAGTATTACAGTCTCCCAAGTCAGTAAACAATATCCTTACCCAATAAGAGTCATAGACATAAGTATTACAGTCTCCCAAGTCAGTACACAATGTCACTACCCAATAAGAATCATAGACGTAAGTATTACAGTCACCCAAGTCAGTACACAATGTCCTTACGCAATAAGAGTCATAGACATAAGTATTAGTTACCCAAGTCAGTACACAATGTCCTTATCTAATAAGAGTCATAGACATAACTATTACAGTCACCCAAGTCAGTACACAATGTCCTTACCCAATAAGAGTCATAGACATAAGTATTACAGTCACCCAAGTCAGTACACAATGTCCTTACCCAATGGTAAGAGTCATAGACGTAGGTATTACAGTCACCCAAGTCAGTACACAATGTCCTTACCCAATGGTAAGAGTCATAGAAGTAAGTATTACAGTCACCCAAGTCAGTACACAATGTTCTTAAACAATAAGAGTCATAGACATAAGTATTACAGTCACCCAAGTCAGTACACAATGTCACTACCCAATAAGAATCATAAACGTAAGTATTACAGTCACCCAAGTCAGTACACAATGTCCTTACGCAATAGGAGTCATAGACATAAGTATTAGTTACCCAAGTCAGTACACAATGTCCTTATCTAATAAGAGTCATAGACATAACTATTACAGTCACCCAAGTCAGTACACAATGTCCTTACCCAATAAGAGTCATAGACGTAAGTATTACAGTCACCCAAGTCAGTACACAATGTCCTTACCCAATAAGTCATAGACGTAAGTATTACAGTCACCTAAGTAAGTACACAATGTACCTACCCAATAAGAGTCATAGACGTAAGTATTCAGTCACCCAAGTCAGTAAACAATATCCTTCCCTAATAAGAGTCATAGACATAAGTATTACAGTCACCCAAGTCAGTACACAATGTCCTTACCCAATGGTAAGAGTCATAGACGTAGGTATTACAGTCACCCAAGTCAGTACACAATGTCCTTACCCAATGGTAAGAGTCATAGAAGTAAGTATTACAGTCACCCAAGTCAGTACACAATGTTCTTAAACAATAAGAGTCATAGACATAAGTATTACAGTCACCCAAGTCAGTACACAATGTCACTACCCAATAAGAATCATAAACGTAAGTATTACAGTCACCCAAGTCAGTACACAATGTCCTTACGCAATAAGAGTCATAGACATAAGTATTAGTTACCCAAGTCAGTACACAATGTCCTTATCTAATAAGAGTCATAGACATAACTATTACAGTCACCCAAGTCAGTACACAATGTCCTTACCCAATAAGAGTCATAGACGTAAGTATTAGTCACCCAAGTCAGTACACAATGTCCTTACCCAATGAGAGTCATAGACATAGGTATTAGTCACCCAAGTCAGTATACAATGTCCTTATCTAATAAGAGTCATAAACATAAGTATTACAGTCACCCAAGTCAGTACACAATGTCCTTACCCAATAAGAGTCATAGACGTAAGTATTACAGTCACCCAAGTCAGTACACAATGTCCTTACCCAATGGTAAAAGTCATAGATGTAAGTATTACAGTCACCCAAGTCAGTACACAATGTTCTTACCCAATAAGAGTCATAGACATAAGTATTACAGTCACCCAAGTCAGTACACAATATCCCTAACCAAGAAGAATCATAGACGTAAGTATTACAGTCACCCAAGTCAGTACACAATGTCCTTACGCAATAAGAGTCATAGACATAAGTATTAGTTACCCAAGTCAGTACACAATGTCCTTATCTAATAAGAGTCATAGACATAACTATTACAGTCACCCAAGTCAGTACACAATGTCCTTACCCAATAAGAGTCATAGATGTAAGCATTACAGTCACCCAAGTCAGTACACAATGTCCTTACCCAATGAGAGTCATAGACATAAGTATTAGTCACCCAAGTCAGTTCACAATGTCCTTATCTAATAAGAGTCATAGACATAAGTATTACAGTCACCCAAGTCAGTACACAATGTCCTTACCCAATAAGAGTCATAGACGTAAGTATTACAGTCACCCAAGTCAGTACACAATGTCCTTACCCAATGAGAGTCATAGACATAGGTATTAGTCACCCAAGTCAGTACACAATGTCCTTATCTAATAAGAGTCATAGACATAAGTATTACAGTCACCCAAGTCAGTACACAATGTCCTTACCCAATAAGTCATAGACGTAAGTATTACAGTCACCTAAGTAAGTACACAATGTACCTACCCAATAAGAGTCATAGACGTAAGTATTCAGTCACCCAAGTCAGTAAACAATATCCTTCCCTAATAAGAGTCATAGACATAAGTATTACAGTCACCCAAGTCAGTACACAATGTCCTTACCCAATGGTAAGAGTCATAGACGTAGGTATTACAGTCACCCAAGTCAGTACACAATGTCCTTACCCAATGGTAAGAGTCATAGAAGTAAGTATTACAGTCACCCAAGTCAGTACACAATGTTCTTAAACAATAAGAGTCATAGACATAAGTATTACAGTCACCCAAGTCAGTACACAATGTCACTATCCAATAAGAATCATAAACGTAAGTATTACAGTCACCCAAGTCAGTACACAATGTCCTTACGCAATAAGAGTCATAGACATAAGTATTAGTTACCCAAGTCAGTACACAATGTCCTTATCTAATAAGAGTCATAGACATAACTATTACAGTCACCCAAGTCAGTACACAATGTCCTTACCCAATAAGAGTCATAGACGTAAGTATTACAGTCACCCAAGTCAGTACACAATGTCCTTACCCAATGAGAGTCATAGACATAGGTATTAGTCACCCAAGTCAGTACACAATGTCCTTATCTAATAAGAGTCATAGACATAAGTATTACAGTCACCAAAGTCAGTACACAATGTCCTTACCCAATAAGAGTCATAGACGTAAGTATTACAGTCACCCAAGTCAGTACACAATGTCCTTACCCAATGGTAAAAGTCATAGATGTAAGTATTACAGTCACCCAAGTCAGTACACAATGTCCTTATCTAATAAGAGTCATAGACATAAGTATTACAGTCACCCAAGTCAGTACACAATGTCCTTACCCAATAAGAGTCATACACATAAGTATTACAGTCACCCAAGTCAGTACACAATATCCCTAACCAAGAAGAATCATAGACGTAAGTATTACAGTCACCCAAGTCAGTACACAATGTCCTTACCCAATAAGAGTCATAGACATAAGTATTAGTTACCCAAGTCAGTACACAATGTCCTTATCTAATAAGAGTCATAGACGTAAGTATTACAGTCACCCAAGTCAGTAAACAATATCCTTACCCAATAAGAGTCATAGACATAAATATTAGTCACCCAAGTCAGTACACAATGTCCTTATCTAATAAGAGTCATAGACATAAGTATTACAGTCACCCAAGTCAGTACACAATGTCCTTACCCAATAAGAGTCATAGACATAAGTATTACAGTCACCCAAGTCAGTACACAATGTCCTTACCCAATAGGAGTCATAGACATAAGTATTACAGTCACCCAAGTCAGTACACAATGTCCTTACCCAATGGTAAGAGTCATAGACGTAAGTATTACAGTCATCCAAGACAGTACACAATGTCCTTACCCAATGGTAAGAGTCATAGACGTAAGTATTATAGTCACCCAAGTCAGTACACAATGTCCTTACCCAATGGTAAGAGTCATAGATGTAAGTATTACAGTCACCCAAGTCAGTACACAATGTTCTTAAACAATAAGAGTCATAGACATAAGTATTACAGTCACCCAAGTCAGTACACAATGTCACTACCCAATAAGAATCATAGACGTAAGTATTACAGTCACCCAAGTCAGTACACAATGTCCTTACGCAATAAGAGTCATAGACATAAGTATTAGTTACCCAAGTCAGTACACAATGTCCTTATCTAATAAGAGTCATAGACATAACTATTACAGTCACCCAAGTCAGTACACAATGTCCTTACCCAATAAGAGTCATAGACGTAAGCATTACAGTCACCCAAGTCAGTACACAATGTCCTTACCCAATGAGAGTCATAGACATAAGTATTAGTCACCCAAGTCAGTACACAATGTCCTTATCTAATAAGAGTCATAGACATAAGTATTACAGTCACCCAAGTCAGTACACAATGTCCTTACCCAATAAGTCATAGACGTAAGTATTACAGTCTCCCAAGTCAGTAAACAATATCCTTACCCAATAAGAGTCATAGACATAAGTATTACAGTCTCCCAAGTCAGTACACAATGTCACTACCCAATAAGAATCATAGACGTAAGTATTACAGTCACCCAAGTCAGTACACAATGTCCTTACGCAATAAGAGTCATAGACATAAGTATTAGTTACCCAAGTCAGTACACAATGTCCTTATCTAATAAGAGTCATAGACATAACTATTACAGTCACCCAAGTCAGTACACAATGTCCTTACCCAATAAGAGTCATAGACATAAGTATTACAGTCACCCAAGTCAGTACACAATGTCCTTACCCAATGGTAAGAGTCATAGACGTAGGTATTACAGTCACCCAAGTCAGTACACAATGTCCTTACCCAATGGTAAGAGTCATAGAAGTAAGTATTACAGTCACCCAAGTCAGTACACAATGTTCTTAAACAATAAGAGTCATAGACATAAGTATTACAGTCACCCAAGTCAGTACACAATGTCACTACCCAATAAGAATCATAAACGTAAGTATTACAGTCACCCAAGTCAGTACACAATGTCCTTACGCAATAGGAGTCATAGACATAAGTATTAGTTACCCAAGTCAGTACACAATGTCCTTATCTAATAAGAGTCATAGACATAACTATTACAGTCACCCAAGTCAGTACACAATGTCCTTACCCAATAAGAGTCATAGACGTAAGTATTACAGTCACCCAAGTCAGTACACAATGTCCTTACCCAATAAGTCATAGACGTAAGTATTACAGTCACCTAAGTAAGTACACAATGTACCTACCCAATAAGAGTCATAGACGTAAGTATTCAGTCACCCAAGTCAGTAAACAATATCCTTCCCTAATAAGAGTCATAGACATAAGTATTACAGTCACCCAAGTCAGTACACAATGTCCTTACCCAATGGTAAGAGTCATAGACGTAGGTATTACAGTCACCCAAGTCAGTACACAATGTCCTTACCCAATGGTAAGAGTCATAGAAGTAAGTATTACAGTCACCCAAGTCAGTACACAATGTTCTTAAACAATAAGAGTCATAGACATAAGTATTACAGTCACCCAAGTCAGTACACAATGTCACTACCCAATAAGAATCATAAACGTAAGTATTACAGTCACCCAAGTCAGTACACAATGTCCTTACGCAATAAGAGTCATAGACATAAGTATTAGTTACCCAAGTCAGTACACAATGTCCTTATCTAATAAGAGTCATAGACATAACTATTACAGTCACCCAAGTCAGTACACAATGTCCTTACCCAATAAGAGTCATAGACGTAAGTATTAGTCACCCAAGTCAGTACACAATGTCCTTACCCAATGAGAGTCATAGACATAGGTATTAGTCACCCAAGTCAGTATACAATGTCCTTATCTAATAAGAGTCATAAACATAAGTATTACAGTCACCCAAGTCAGTACACAATGTCCTTACCCAATAAGAGTCATAGACGTAAGTATTACAGTCACCCAAGTCAGTACACAATGTCCTTACCCAATGGTAAAAGTCATAGATGTAAGTATTACAGTCACCCAAGTCAGTACACAATGTTCTTACCCAATAAGAGTCATAGACATAAGTATTACAGTCACCCAAGTCAGTACACAATATCCCTAACCAAGAAGAATCATAGACGTAAGTATTACAGTCACCCAAGTCAGTACACAATGTCCTTACCCAATAAGAGTCATAGACATAAGTATTAGTTACCCAAGTCAGTACACAATGTCCTTATCTAATAAGAGTCATAGACGTAAGTATTACAGTCACCCAAGTCAGTAAACAATATCCTTACCCAATAAGAGTCATAGACATAAATATTAGTCACCCAAGTCAGTACACAATGTCCTTATCTAATAAGAGTCATAGACATAAGTATTACAGTCACCCAAGTCAGTACACAATGTTCTTACCCAATAAGAGTCATAGACATAAGTATTACAGTCACCCAAGTCAGTACACAATGTCCTTACCCAATAGGAGTCATAGACATAAGTATTACAGTCACCCAAGTCAGTACACAATGTCCTTACCCAATGGTAAGAGTCATAGACGTAAGTATTACAGTCATCCAAGACAGTACACAATGTCCTTACCCAATGGTAAGAGTCATAGACGTAAGTATTATAGTCACCCAAGTCAGTACACAATGTCCTTACCCAATGGTAAGAGTCATAGACGTAAGTATTACAGTCACCCAAGTCAGTACACAATGTTCTTACCCAATAAGAGTCATAGACATAAGTATTACAGTCACCCAAGTCAGTACACAATGTCACTACCCAATAAGAATCATAGACGTAAGTATTACAGTCACCCAAGTCAGTACACAATGTCCTTACGCAATAAGAGTCATAGACATAAGTATTAGTTACCCAAGTCAGTACACAATGTCCTTATATAATAAGAGTCATAGACATAACTATTACAGTCACCCAAGTCAGTACACAATGTCCTTACCCAATAAGAGTCATAGATGTAAGCATTACAGTCACCCAAGTCAGTACACAATGTCCTTACCCAATGAGAGTCATAGACATAAGTATTAGTCACCCAAGTCAGTTCACAATGTCCTTATCTAATAAGAGTCATAGACATAAGTATTACAGTCACCCAAGTCAGTACACAATGTCCTTACCCAATAAGAGTCATAGACGTAAGTATTACAGTCACCCAAGTCAGTACACAATGTCCTTACCCAATGAGAGTCATAGACATAGGTATTAGTCACCCAAGTCAGTACACAATGTCCTTATCTAATAAGAGTCATAGACATAAGTATTACAGTCACCCAAGTCAGTACACAATGTCCTTACCCAATAAGTCATAGACGTAAGTATTACAGTCACCTAAGTAAGTACACAATGTACCTACCCAATAAGAGTCATAGACGTAAGTATTCAGTCACCCAAGTCAGTAAACAATATCCTTCCCTAATAAGAGTCATAGACATAAGTATTACAGTCACCCAAGTCAGTACACAATGTCCTTACCCAATGGTAAGAGTCATAGACGTAGGTATTACAGTCACCCAAGTCAGTACACAATGTCCTTACCCAATGGTAAGAGTCATAGAAGTAAGTATTACAGTCACCCAAGTCAGTACACAATGTTCTTAAACAATAAGAGTCATAGACATAAGTATTACAGTCACCCAAGTCAGTACACAATGTCACTACCCAATAAGAATCATAAACGTAAGTATTACAGTCACCCAAGTCAGTACACAATGTCCTTACGCAATAAGAGTCATAGACATAAGTATTAGTTACCCAAGTCAGTACACAATGTCCTTATCTAATAAGAGTCATAGACATAACTATTACAGTCACCCAAGTCAGTACACAATGTCCTTACCCAATAAGAGTCATAGACGTAAGTATTACAGTCACCCAAGTCAGTACACAATGTCCTTACCCAATGAGAGTCATAGACATAGGTATTAGTCACCCAAGTCAGTACACAATGTCCTTATCTAATAAGAGTCATAGACATAAGTATTACAGTCACCAAAGTCAGTACACAATGTCCTTACCCAATAAGAGTCATAGACGTAAGTATTACAGTCACCCAAGTCAGTACACAATGTCCTTACCCAATGGTAAAAGTCATAGATGTAAGTATTACAGTCACCCAAGTCAGTACACAATGTCCTTATCTAATAAGAGTCATAGACATAAGTATTACAGTCACCCAAGTCAGTACACAATGTCCTTACCCAATAAGAGTCATAGACATAAGTATTACAGTCACCCAAGTCAGTACACAATATCCCTAACCAAGAAGAATCATAGACGTAAGTATTACAGTCACCCAAGTCAGTACACAATGTCCTTACCCAATAAGAGTCATAGACATAAGTATTAGTTACCCAAGTCAGTACACAATGTCCTTATCTAATAAGAGTCATAGACGTAAGTATTACAGTCACCCAAGTCAGTAAACAATATCCTTACCCAATAAGAGTCATAGACATAAATATTAGTCACCCAAGTCAGTACACAATGTCCTTATCTAATAAGAGTCATAGACATAAGTATTACAGTCACCCAAGTCAGTACACAATGTCCTTACCCAATAAGAGTCATAGACATAAGTATTACAGTCACCCAAGTCAGTACACAATGTCCTTACCCAATAGGAGTCATAGACATAAGTATTACAGTCACCCAAGTCAGTACACAATGTCCTTACCCAATGGTAAGAGTCATAGACGTAAGTATTACAGTCATCCAAGACAGTACACAATGTCCTTACCCAATGGTAAGAGTCATAGATGTAAGTATTACAGTCACCCAAGTCAGTACACAATGTTCTTAAACAATAAGAGTCATAGACATAAGTATTACAGTCACCCAAGTCAGTACACAATGTCACTACCCAATAAGAATCATAGACGTAAGTATTACAGTCACCCAAGTCAGTACACAATGTCCTTACGCAATAAGAGTCATAGACATAAGTATTAGTTACCCAAGTCAGTACACAATGTCCTTATCTAATAAGAGTCATAGACATAACTATTACAGTCACCCAAGTCAGTACACAATGTCCTTACCCAATAAGAGTCATAGACGTAAGCATTACAGTCACCCAAGTCAGTACACAATGTCCTTACCCAATGAGAGTCATAGACATAAGTATTAGTCACCCAATTCAGTACACAATGTCCTTATCTAATAAGAGTCATAGACATAAGTATTACAGTCACCCAAGTCAGTACACAATGTCCTTACCCAATAAGTCATAGACGTAAGTATTACAGTCTCCCAAGTCAGTAAACAATATCCTTACCCAATAAGAGTCATAGACATAAGTATTACAGTCTCCCAAGTCAGTACACAATGTCACTACCCAATAAGAATCATAGACGTAAGTATTACAGTCACCCAAGTCAGTACACAATGTCCTTACGCAATAAGAGTCATAGACATAAGTATTAGTTACCCAAGTCAGTACACAATGTCCTTATCTAATAAGAGTCATAGACATAACTATTACAGTCACCCAAGTCAGTACACAATGTCCTTACCCAATAAGAGTCATAGACATAAGTATTACAGTCACCCAAGTCAGTACACAATGTCCTTACCCAATGGTAAGAGTCATAGACGTAGGTATTACAGTCACCCAAGTCAGTACACAATGTCCTTACCCAATGGTAAGAGTCATAGAAGTAAGTATTACAGTCACCCAAGTCAGTACACAATGTTCTTAAACAATAAGAGTCATAGACATAAGTATTACAGTCACCCAAGTCAGTACACAATGTCACTACCCAATAAGAATCATAAACGTAAGTATTACAGTCACCCAAGTCAGTACACAATGTCCTTACGCAATAAGAGTCATAGACATAAGTATTAGTTACCCAAGTCAGTACACAATGTCCTTATCTAATAAGAGTCATAGACATAACTATTACAGTCACCCAAGTCAGTACACAATGTCCTTACCCAATAAGAGTCATAGACGTAAGTATTACAGTCACCCAAGTCAGTACACAATGTCCTTACCCAATGAGAGTCATAGACATAGGTATTAGTCACCCAAGTCAGTACACAATGTCCTTATCTAATAAGAGTCATAGACATAAGTATTACAGTCACCCAAGTCAGTACACAATGTCCTTACCCAATAAGAGTCATAGACGTAAGTATTACAGTCACCCAAGTCAGTACACAATGTCCTTACCCAATGGTAAAAGTCATAGATGTAAGTATTACAGTCACCCAAGTCAGTACACAATGTTCTTACCCAATAAGAGTCATAGACATAAGTATTACAGTCACCCAAGTCAGTACACAATATCCCTAACCAAGAAGAATCATAGACGTAAGTATTACAGTCACCCAAGTCAGTACACAATGTCCTTACCCAATAAGAGTCATAGACATAAGTATTAGTTACCCAAGTCAGTACACAATGTCCTTATCTAATAAGAGTCATAGACGTAAGTATTACAGTCACCCAAGTCAGTAAACAATATCCTTACCCAATAAGAGTCATAGACATAAATATTAGTCACCCAAGTCAGTACACAATGTCCTTATCTAATAAGAGTCATAGACATAAGTATTACAGTCACCCAAGTCAGTACACAATGTCCTTACCCAATAAGAGTCATAGACATAAGTATTACAGTCACCCAAGTCAGTACACAATGTCCTTACCCAATAGGAGTCATAGACATAAGTATTACAGTCACCCAAGTCAGTACACAATGTCCTTACCCAATGGTAAGAGTCATAGACGTAAGTATTACAGTCATCCAAGACAGTACACAATGTCCTTACCCAATGGTAAGAGTCATAGACGTAAGTATTATAGTCACCCATGTCAGTACACAATGTCCTTACCCAATGGTAAGAGTCATAGACGTAAGTATTACAGTCACCCAAGTCAGTACACAATGTTCTTACCCAATAAGAGTCATAGACATAAGTATTACAGTCACCCAAGTCAGTACACAATGTCACTACCCAATAAGAATCATAGACGTAAGTATTACAGTCACCCAAGTCAGTACACAATGTCCTTACGCAATAAGAGTCATAGACATAAGTATTAGTTACCCAAGTCAGTACACAATGTCCTTATCTAATAAGAGTCATAGACATAACTATTACAGTCACCCAAGTCAGTACACAATGTCCTTACCCAATAAGAGTCATAGACGTAAGCATTACAGTCACCCAAGTCAGTACACAATGTCCTTACCCAATGAGAGTCATAGACATAAGTATTAGTCACCCAAGTCAGTACACAATGTCCTTATCTAATAAGAGTCATAGACATAAGTATTACAGTCACCCAAGTCAGTACACAATGTCCTTACCCAATAAGTCATAGACGTAAGTATTACAGTCTCCCAAGTCAGTAAACAATATCCTTACCCAATAAGAGTCATAGACATAAGTATTACAGTCTCCCAAGTCAGTACACAATGTCACTACCCAATAAGAATCATAGACGTAAGTATTACAGTCACCCAAGTCAGTACACAATGTCCTTACGCAATAAGAGTCATAGACATAAGTATTAGTTACCCAAGTCAGTACACAATGTCCTTATCTAATAAGAGTCATAGACATAACTATTAGTCACCCAAGTCAGTACACAATGTCCTTACCCAATAAGAGTCATAGACATAAGTATTACAGTCACCCAAGTCAGTACACAATGTCCTTACCCAATGAGAGTCATAGACATAAGTATTAGTCACCCAAGTCAGTACACAATGTCCTTATCTAATAAGAGTCATAGACATAAGTATTACAGTCACCCAAGTCAGTACACAATGTCCTTACCCAATAAGTCATAGACGTAAGTATTACAGTCACCTAAGTAAGTACACAATGTACCTACCCAATAAGAGTCATAGACGTAAGTATTCAGTCACCCAAGTCAGTAAACAATATCTTTCCCCAATAAGAGTCATAGACATAAGTATTACAGTCACCCAAGTCAGTACACAATGTCCTTACCCAATGGTAAGAGTCATAGACGTAGGTATTACAGTCACCCAAGTCAGTACACAATGTTCTTACCCAATAAGAGTCATAGACATAAGTATTACAGTCACACAAGTCAGTACACAATGTCACTACCCAATAAGAATCATAGACGTAAGTATTACAGTCACCCAAGTCAGTACACAATGTCCTTACCCAATAAGAGTCATAGACATAAGTATTAGTTACCCAAGTCAGTACACAATGTCCTTATCTAATAAGAGTCATAGACGTAAGTATTACAGTCACCCAAGTCAGTAAACAATATCCTTACCCAATAAGAGTCATAGACATAAATATTAGTCACCCAAGTCAGTACACAATGTCCTTATCTAATAAGAGTCATAGACATAAGTATTACAGTCACCCAAGTCAGTACACAATGTCCTTACCCAATAAGAGTCATAGACATAAGTATTACAGTCACCCAAGTCAGTACACAATGTCCTTACCCAATAGGAGTCATAGACATAAGTATTACAGTCACCCAAGTCAGTACACAATGTCCTTACCCAATGGTAAGAGTCATAGACGTAAGTATTACAGTCATCCAAGACAGTACACAATGTCCTTACCCAATGGTAAGAGTCATAGACGTAAGTATTATAGTCACCCAAGTCAGTACACAATGTCCTTACCCAATGGTAAGAGTCATAGACGTAAGTATTACAGTCACCCAAGTCAGTACACAATGTTCTTAAACAATAAGAGTCATAGACATAAGTATTACAGTCACCCAAGTCAGTACACAATGTCACTACCCAATAAGAATCATAGACGTAAGTATTACAGTCACCCAAGTCAGTACACAATGTCCTTACGCAATAAGAGTCATAGACATAAGTATTAGTTACCCAAGTCAGTACACAATGTCCTTATCTAATAAGAGTCATAGACATAACTATTACAGTCACCCAAGTCAGTACACAATGTCCTTACCCAATAAGAGTCATAGACGTAAGCATTACAGTCACCCAAGTCAGTACACAATGTCCTTACCCAATGAGAGTCATAGACATAAGTATTAGTCACCCAAGTCAGTACACAATGTCCTTATCTAATAAGAGTCATAGACATAAGTATTACAGTCACCCAAGTCAGTACACAATGTCCTTACCCAATAAGTCATAGACGTAAGTATTACAGTCTCCCAAGTCAGTAAACAATATCCTTACCCAATAAGAGTCATAGACATAAGTATTACAGTCTCCCAAGTCAGTACACAATGTCACTACCCAATAAGAATCATAGACGTAAGTATTACAGTCACCCAAGTCAGTACACAATGTCCTTACGCAATAAGAGTCATAGACATAAGTATTAGTTACCCAAGTCAGTACACAATGTCCTTATCTAATAAGAGTCATAGACATAACTATTACAGTCACCCAAGTCAGTACACAATGTCCTTACCCAATAAGAGTCATAGACATAAGTATTACAGTCACCCAAGTCAGTACACAATGTCCTTACCCAATGGTAAGAGTCATAGACGTAGGTATTACAGTCACCCAAGTCAGTACACAATGTCCTTACCCAATGGTAAGAGTCATAGAAGTAAGTATTACAGTCACCCAAGTCAGTACACAATGTTCTTAAACAATAAGAGTCATAGACATAAGTATTACAGTCACCCAAGTCAGTACACAATGTCACTACCCAATAAGAATCATAAACGTAAGTATTACAGTCACCCAAGTCAGTACACAATGTCCTTACGCAATAAGAGTCATAGACATAAGTATTAGTTACCCAAGTCAGTACACAATGTCCTTATCTAATAAGAGTCATAGACATAACTATTACAGTCACCCAAGTCAGTACACAATGTCCTTACCCAATAAGAGTCATAGACGTAAGTATTACAGTCACCCAAGTCAGTACACAATGTCCTTACCCAATGAGAGTCATAGACATAGGTATTAGTCACCCAAGTCAGTACACAATGTCCTTATCTAATAAGAGTCATAGACATAAGTATTACAGTCACCCAAGTCAGTACACAATGTCCTTACCCAATAAGAGTCATAGACGTAAGTATTACAGTCACCCAAGTCAGTACACAATGTCCTTACCCAATGGTAAAAGTCATAGATGTAAGTATTACAGTCACCCAAGTCAGTACACAATGTTCTTACCCAATAAGAGTCATAGACATAAGTATTACAGTCACCCAAGTCAGTACACAATATCCCTAACCAAGAAGAATCATAGACGTAAGTATTACAGTCACCCAAGTCAGTACACAATGTCCTTACCCAATAAGAGTCATAGACATAAGTATTAGTTACCCAAGTCAGTACACAATGTCCTTATCTAATAAGAGTCATAGACGTAAGTATTACAGTCACCCAAGTCAGTAAACAATATCCTTACCCAATAAGAGTCATAGACATAAATATTAGTCACCCAAGTCAGTACACAATGTCCTTATCTAATAAGAGTCATAGACATAAGTATTACAGTCACCCAAGTCAGTACACAATGTCCTTACCCAATAAGAGTCATAGACATAAGTATTACAGTCACCCAAGTCAGTACACAATGTCCTTACCCAATAGGAGTCATAGACATAAGTATTACAGTCACCCAAGTCAGTACACAATGTCCTTACCCAATGGTAAGAGTCATAGACGTAAGTATTACAGTCATCCAAGACAGTACACAATGTCCTTACCCAATGGTAAGAGTCATAGACGTAAGTATTATAGTCACCCATGTCAGTACACAATGTCCTTACCCAATGGTAAGAGTCATAGACGTAAGTATTACAGTCACCCAAGTCAGTACACAATGTTCTTACCCAATAAGAGTCATAGACATAAGTATTACAGTCACCCAAGTCAGTACACAATGTCACTACCCAATAAGAATCATAGACGTAAGTATTACAGTCACCCAAGTCAGTACACAATGTCCTTACGCAATAAGAGTCATAGACATAAGTATTAGTTACCCAAGTCAGTACACAATGTCCTTATCTAATAAGAGTCATAGACATAACTATTACAGTCACCCAAGTCAGTACACAATGTCCTTACCCAATAAGAGTCATAGACGTAAGCATTACAGTCACCCAAGTCAGTACACAATGTCCTTACCCAATGAGAGTCATAGACATAAGTATTAGTCACCCAAGTCAGTACACAATGTCCTTATCTAATAAGAGTCATAGACATAAGTATTACAGTCACCCAAGTCAGTACACAATGTCCTTACCCAATAAGTCATAGACGTAAGTATTACAGTCTCCCAAGTCAGTAAACAATATCCTTACCCAATAAGAGTCATAGACATAAGTATTACAGTCTCCCAAGTCAGTACACAATGTCACTACCCAATAAGAATCATAGACGTAAGTATTACAGTCACCCAAGTCAGTACACAATGTCCTTACGCAATAAGAGTCATAGACATAAGTATTAGTTACCCAAGTCAGTACACAATGTCCTTATCTAATAAGAGTCATAGACATAACTATTACAGTCACCCAAGTCAGTACACAATGTCCTTACCCAATAAGAGTCATAGACATAAGTATTACAGTCACCCAAGTCAGTACACAATGTCCTTACCCAATGAGAGTCATAGACATAAGTATTAGTCACCCAAGTCAGTACACAATGTCCTTATCTAATAAGAGTCATAGACATAAGTATTACAGTCACCCAAGTCAGTACACAATGTCCTTACCCAATAAGTCATAGACGTAAGTATTACAATCACCTAAGTAAGTACACAATGTACCTACCCAATAAGAGTCATAGACGTAAGTATTCAGTCACCCAAGTCAGTAAACAATATCTTTCCTCAATAAGAGTCATAGACATAAGTATTACAGTCACCCAAGTCAGTACACAATGTCCTTACCCAATGGTAAGAGTCATAGACGTAGGTATTACAGTCACCCAAGTCAGTACACAATGTTCTTACCCAATAAGAGTCATAGACATAAGTATTACAGTCACACAAGTCAGTACACAATGTCCCTACCCAATAAGAATCATAGACGTAAGTATTACAGTCACCCAAGTCAGTACACAATGTCCTTACCCAATAAGAGTCATAGACATAAGTATTAGTTACCCAAGTCAGTACACAATGTCCTTATCTAATAAGAGTCATAGACGTAAGTATTACAGTCACCCAAGTCAGTAAACAATATCCTTACCCAATAAGAGTCATAGACATAAATATTAGTCACCCAAGTCAGTACACAATGTCCTTATCTAATAAGAGTCATAGACATAAGTATTACAGTCACCCAAGTCAGTACACAATGTCCTTACCCAATAAGAGTCATAGACATAAGTATTACAGTCACCCAAGTCAGTACACAATGTCCTTACCCAATAGGAGTCATAGACATAAGTATTACAGTCACCCAAGTCAGTACACAATGTCCTTACCCAATGGTAAGAGTCATAGACGTAAGTATTACAGTCATCCAAGACAGTACACAATGTCCTTACCCAATGGTAAGAGTCATAGACGTAAGTATTATAGTCACCCAAGTCAGTACACAATGTCCTTACCCAATGGTAAGAGTCATAGACGTAAGTATTACAGTCACCCAAGTCAGTACACAATGTTCTTAAACAATAAGAGTCATAGACATAAGTATTACAGTCACCCAAGTCAGTACACAATGTCACTACCCAATAAGAATCATAGACGTAAGTATTACAGTCACCCAAGTCAGTACACAATGTCCTTACGCAATAAGAGTCATAGACATAAGTATTAGTTACCCAAGTCAGTACACAATGTCCTTATCTAATAAGAGTCATAGACATAACTATTACAGTCACCCAAGTCAGTACACAATGTCCTTACCCAATAAGAGTCATAGACGTAAGCATTACAGTCACCCAAGTCAGTACACAATGTCCTTACCCAATGAGAGTCATAGACATAAGTATTAGTCACCCAAGTCAGTACACAATGTCCTTATCTAATAAGAGTCATAGACATAAGTATTACAGTCACCCAAGTCAGTACACAATGTCCTTACCCAATAAGTCATAGACGTAAGTATTACAGTCTCCCAAGTCAGTAAACAATATCCTTACCCAATAAGAGTCATAGACATAAGTATTACAGTCTCCCAAGTCAGTACACAATGTCACTACCCAATAAGAATCATAGACGTAAGTATTACAGTCACCCAAGTCAGTACACAATGTCCTTACGCAATAAGAGTCATAGACATAAGTATTAGTTACCCAAGTCAGTACACAATGTCCTTATCTAATAAGAGTCATAGACATAACTATTACAGTCACCCAAGTCAGTACACAATGTCCTTACCCAATAAGAGTCATAGACATAAGTATTACAGTCACCCAAGTCAGTACACAATGTCCTTACCCAATGAGAGTCATAGACATAAGTATTAGTCACCCAAGTCAGTACACAATGTCCTTATCTAATAAGAGTCATAGACATAAGTATTACAGTCACCCAAGTCAGTACACAATGTCCTTACCCAATAAGTCATAGACGTAAGTATTACAGTCACCTAAGTAAGTACACAATGTACCTACCCAATAAGAGTCATAGACGTAAGTATTCAGTCACCCAAGTCAGTAAACAATATCTTTCCCCAATAAGAGTCATAGACATAAGTATTACAGTCACCCAAGTCAGTACACAATGTCCTTACCCAATGGTAAGAGTCATAGACGTAGGTATTACAGTCACCCAAGTCAGTACACAATGTTCTTACCCAATAAGAGTCATAGACATAAGTATTACAGTCACACAAGTCAGTACACAATGTCCCTACCCAATAAGAATCATAGACATAAGTATTACAGTCACCCAAGTCAGTACACAATGTCCTTACCCAATAAGAGTCATAGACATAAGTATTAGTTACCCAAGTCAGTACACAATGTCCTTATCTAATAAGAGTCATAGACATAACTATTACAGTCACCCAAGTCAGTAAACAATATCCTTACCCAATAAGAGTCATAGACATAAGTATTACAGTCTCCCAAGTCAGTACACAATGTCACTACCCAATAAGAATCATAGACGTAAGTATTACAGTCACCCAAGTCAGTACACAATGTCCTTACGCAATAAGAGTCATAGACATAAGTATTAGTTACCCAAGTCAGTACACAATGTCCTTATCTAATAAGAGTCATAGACATAACTATTACAGTCACCCAAGTCAGTACACAATGTCCTTACCCAATAAGAGTCATAGACATAAGTATTACAGTCACCCAAGTCAGTACACAATGTCCTTACCCAATGAGAGTCATAGACATAAGTATTAGTCACCCAAGTCAGTACACAATGTCCTTATCTAATAAGAGTCATAGACATAAGTATTACAGTCACCCAAGTCAGTACACAATGTCCTTACCCAATAAGTCATAGACGTAAGTATTACAGTCACCTAAGTAAGTACACAATGTACCTACCCAATAAGAGTCATAGACGTAAGTATTCAGTCACCCAAGTCAGTAAACAATATCTTTCCCCAATAAGAGTCATAGACATAAGTATTACAGTCACCCAAGTCAGTACACAATGTCCTTACCCAATGGTAAGAGTCATAGACGTAGGTATTACAGTCACCCAAGTCAGTACACAATGTTCTTACCCAATAAGAGTCATAGACATAAGTATTACAGTCACACAAGTCAGTACACAATGTCCCTACCCAATAAGAATCATAGACATAAGTATTACAGTCACCCAAGTCAGTACACAATGTCCTTACCCAATAAGAGTCATAGACATAAGTATTAGTTACCCAAGTCAGTACACAATGTCCTTATCTAATAAGAGTCATAGACATAACTATTACAGTCACCCAAGTCAGTACACAATGTCCTTACCCAATAAGAGTCATAGACGTAAGTATTACAGTCACCCAAGTCAGTACACAATGTCCTTACCTAATAAGAGTCATAGACGTAAGTATTACAGTCATCCAAGTCTGTACACAATATCCTTACCCAATAAGAGTCATAGACATAAGTATTAGTCACCCAAGTCAGTACACAATGTCCTTATCTAATAAGAGTCTTATACATAAGTATTACAGTCACCCAAGTCAGTACACAATGTCCTTACCCAATAAGAGTCATAGACATAAGTATTACAGTCACCCAAGTCAGTACACAATGTCCTTATCCAATGGTAAGAGTCATAGACATAAGTATTACAGTCACCCAAGACAGTACACAATGTCCTTACCCAATGGTAAAATTCATAGACGTAAGTATTACAGTCACCCAAGACAGTACACAATGTCCCTACCTAATAAGAGTCATAGACGTAAGTATTACAGTCACCCAAGTCAGTACACAGTGTCCCTACCCAATAAAAGTCATAGACGTAAGTATTACAGTCACCCAAGTCAGTACACAATGTCCCTCCCTAATAAGAGTCATAGACGTAAGTATTACAGTCACCCAAGTCAGTACACAATGTCCTTATCTAATAAGAGTCATAGACGTAAGTATTACAGTCACCCAAGACAGTACACAATGTGTCTACCTAATAAGAGTCATAGAGGTAAGTATTACAGTCACCCAAGTCAGTACACAATGTCCCTACCTAATAAGAGTCATAGACGTAAGTATTACAGTCACCCAAGTCAGTACACAATGTCCTTACCCAATGGTAAGAGTCATATACATAAGTATTACAGTCACCCAAGTCAGTACACAATGTCCTTACCCAATGGTAAAAGTCATGGACAAAAGTATTACAGTCATCCAAGTCAGTACACAATATCCTTACCCAATAAGAGTCATAGACATAAGTATTAGTCACCCAAGTCAGTACACAATATCCTTATCTAATAAGAGTCATAGACGTAAGTATTACAGTCACACAAGTCAGTACACAATGTCCTTACCCAATAAGTCATAGACGTAAGTATTAGTCACCCAAGTCAGTACACAGTGTCCCTACCCAATAAGAGTCATAGACGTAAGTATTACAGTCACCCATGTCAGTAAACAATATTCTTACCCAATAAGAGTCATAGACATAAGTATTACAGTCACCCAAGTCAGTACACAATGTCCTTACCCAATGGTAAGAGTCATAGAAGTAAGTATTACAGTCACCCAAGTCAGTACACAATGTTCTTAAACAATAAGAGTCATAGACATAAGTATTACAGTCACCCAAGTCAGTACAAAATGTCACTACCCAATAAGAATCATAAACATAAGTATTACAGTCACCCAAGTCAGTACACAATGTCCTTACGCAATAAGAGTCATAGACATAAGTATTAGTTACCCAAGTCAGTACACAATGTCCTTATCTAATAAGAGTCATAGACATAACTATTACAGTCACCCAAGTCAGTACACAATGTCCTTACCCAATAAGAGTCATAGACGTAAGTATTACAGTCACCCAAGTCAGTACACAATGTCCTTACCCAATGAGAGTCATAGACATAGGTATTAGTCACCCAAGTCAGTACACAATGTCCTTATCTAATAAGAGTCATAGACATAAGTATTACAGTCACCCAAGTCAGTACACAATGTCCTTACCCAATAAGTCATAGACGTAAGTATTACAGTCACCTAAGTAAGTACACAATGTACCTACCCAATAAGAGTCATAGACGTAAGTATTCAGTCACCCAAGTCAGTAAACAATATCCTTCCCTAATAAGAGTCATAGACATAAGTATTACAGTCACCCAAGTCAGTACACAATGTCCTTACCCAATGGTAAGAGTCATAGACGTAGGTATTACAGTCACCCAAGTCAGTACACAATGTCCTTACCCAATGGTAAGAGTCATAGAAGTAAGTATTACAGTCACCCAAGTCAGTACACAATGTTCTTAAACAATAAGAGTCATAGACATAAGTATTACAGTCACCCAAGTCAGTACACAATGTCACTACCCAATAAGAATCAAAAACGTAAGTATTACAGTCACCCAAGTCAGTACACAATGTCCTTACGCAATAAGAGTCATAGACATAAGTATTAGTTACCCAAGTCAGTACACAATGTCCTTATCTAATAAGAGTCATAGACATAACTATTACAGTCACCCAAGTCAGTACACAATGTCCTTACCCAATAAGAGTCATAGACGTAAGTATTAGTCACCCAAGTCAGTACACAATGTCCTTACCCAATGAGAGTCATAGACATAGGTATTAGTCACCCAAGTCAGTACACAATGTCCTTATCTAATAAGAGTCATAGACATAAGTATTACAGTCACCCAAGTCAGTACACAATGTCCTTACCCAATAAGAGTCATAGACGTAAGTATTACAGTCACCCAAGTCAGTACACAATGTCCTTACCCAATGGTAAAAGTCATAGATGTAAGTATTACAGTCACCCAAGTCAGTACACAATGTTCTTACCCAATAAGAGTCATAGACATAAGTATTACAGTCACCCAAGTCAGTACACAATATCCCTAACCAAGAAGAATCATAGACGTAAGTATTACAGTCACCCAAGTCAGTACACAATGTCCTCACCCAATAAGAGTCATAGACATAAGTATTAGTTACCCAAGTCAGTACACAATGTCCTTATCTAATAAGAGTCATAGACGTAAGTATTACAGTCACCCAAGTCAGTAAACAATATCCTTACCCAATAAGAGTCATAGACATATAAATATTAGTCACCCAAGTCAGTACACAATGTCCTTATCTAATAAGAGTCATAGACATAAGTATTACAGTCACCCAAGTCAGTACACAATGTCCTTACCCAATAAGAGTCATAGACATAAGTATTACAGTCACCCAAGTCAGTACACAATGTCCTTACCCAATAGGAGTCATAGACATAGGTATTAGTCACCCAAGTCAGTACACAATGTTCTTACCCAATAAGAGTCATAGACATAAGTATTACAGTCACCCAAGTCAGTACACAATGTCCTTACCCAATGGTAAGAGTCATAGACGTAAGTATTACAGTCATCCAAGACAGTACACAATGTCCTTACCCAATGGTAAGAGTCATAGACGTAAGTATTATAGTCACCCAAGTCAGTACACAATGTCCTTACCCAATGGTAAGAGTCATAGACGTAAGTATTACAGTCACCCAAGTCAGTACACAATGTCCTTACGCAATAAGAGTCATAGACATAAGTATTAGTTACCCAAGTCAGTACACAATGTCCTTATCTAATAAGAGTCATAGACATAAGTATTAGTCACCCAAGTCAGTACACAATGTCCTTATCTAATAAGAGTCATAGACATAAGTATTACAGTCACCCAAGTCAGTACACAATGTCCTTACCCAATAAGTCATAGACGTAAGTATTACAGTCTCCCAAGTCAGTAAACAATATCCTTACCCAATAAGAGTCATAGACATAAGTATTACAGTCTCCCAAGTCAGTACACAATGTCACTACCCAATAAGAATCATAGACGTAAGTATTACAGTCACCCAAGTCAGTACACAATGTCCTTACGCAATAAGAGTCATAGACATAAGTATTAGTTACCCAAGTCAGTACACAATGTCCTTATCTAATAAGAGTCATAGACATAACTATTACAGTCACCCAAGTCAGTACACAATGTCCTTACCCAATAAGAGTCATAGACATAAGTATTACAGTCACCCAAGTCAGTACACAATGTCCTTACCCAATGAGAGTCATAGACATAAGTATTAGTCACCCAAGTCAGTACACAATGTCCTTATCTAATAAGAGTCATAGACATAAGTATTACAGTCACCCAAGTCAGTACACAATGTCCTTACCCAATAAGTCATAGACGTAAGTATTACAGTCACCTAAGTAAGTACACAATGTACCTACCCAATAAGAGTCATAGACGTAAGTATTCAGTCACCCAAGTCAGTAAACAATATCTTTCCCCAATAAGAGTCATAGACGTAGGTATTACAGTCACCCAAGTCAGTACACAATGTTCTTACCCAATAAGAGTCATAGACATAAGTATTACAGTCACCCAAGTCAGTACACAATGTCCCTACCCAATAAGAATCATAGACATAAGTATTACAGTCACCCAAGTCAGTACACAATGTCCTTACCCAATAAGAGTCATAGACATAAGTATTAGTTACCCAAGTCAGTACACAATGTCCTTATCTAATAAGAGTCATAGACATAACTATTACAGTCACCCAAGTCAGTACACAATGTCCTTACCCAATAAGAGTCATAGACGTAAGTATTACAGTCACCCAAGTCAGTACACAATGTCCTTACCTAATAAGAGTCATAGACGTAAGTATTACAGTCACCCAAGTCTGTACACAATATCCTTACCCAATAAGAGTCATAGACATAAGTATTAGTCACCCAAGTCAGTACACAATGTCCTTATCTAATAAGAGTCTTATACATAAGTATTACAGTCACCCAAGTCAGTACACAATGTCCTTACCCAATAAGAGTCTTAGACATAAGTATTACAGTCACCCAAGTCAGTACACAATGTCCTTATCCAATGGTAAGAGTCATAGACATAAGTATTACAGTCACCCAAGACAGTACACAATGTCCTTACCCAATGGTAAGAGTCATAGACGTAAATATTACAGTCACCCAAGTCAGTACACAATGTCCTTACCCAATGGTAAAAGTCATAGACGTAAGTATTACAGTCCCCAAGACAGTACACAATTTCCCTACCCAATAAAAGTCATAGACGTAAGTATTACAGTCACCCAAGTCAGTACACAGTGTCCCTACCCAATAAAAGTCATAGACGTAAGTATTACAGTCACCCAAGTCAGTACACAATGTCCCTCCCTAATAAGAGTCATAGACGTAAGTATTACAGTCACCCAAGTCAGTACACAATGTCCTTATCTAATAAGAGTCATAGACGCAAGTATTACAGTTACCCAAGACAGTGCACAATGTCCCTACCTAATAAGAGTCATAGAGGTAAGTATTACAGTCACCCAAGTCAGTACACAATGTCCCTACCTAATAAGAGTCATAGACGTAAGTATTACATTCACCCAAGTCAGTACACAATGTCCTTACCCAATGGTAAGAGTCATAGACATAAGTATTACAGTCACCCAAGTCAGTACACTATGTCCTTACCCAATGGTAAAAGTCATAGACGTAAGTATTACAGTCACCCAAGTCAGTACACAATGTCCTTACCCTATGGTAAAAGTCATAGACATAAGTATTACAGTCACCCAAGTCAGTACACAATGTCCTTACCCAATGGTAAGAGTCATAGACATAAGTATTACAGTCACCCAAGTCAGTAAACAATATCCTTACCCAATAAGAGTCATAGACATAAGTATTAGTCACCCAAGTCAGTACACAATGTCCCTACCCAATAAGAGTCATAGACATAAGTATTACAGTCACCCAAGTCAGTACACAATGTCCTTACCCAATAAGAGTCATAGACGTAACTATTACAGTCACCCAAGTCAGTACACAATGTCCTTACCCAATGGTAAAAGTCATAGATGTAAGTATTACAGTCACCCAAGTCAGTACACAATGTTCTTACCCAATAAGAGTCATAGACATAAGTATTAGTTACCCAAGTCAGTACACAATGTCCTTATCTAATAAGAGTCATAGACATAACTATTACAGTCACCCAAGTCAGTACACAATGTCCTTACCCAATAAGAGTCATAGACGTAAGTATTACAGTCACCCAAGTCAGTACACAATGTCCTTACCCAATAAGAGTCATAGACATAAGTATTAGTTACCCAAGTCAGTACACAATGTCCTTATCTAATAAGAGTCATAGACATAACTATTACAGTCACCCAAGTCAGTACACAATGTCCTTACCCAATAAGAGTCATAGACGTAAGTATTACAGTCACCCAAGTCAGTACACAATGTCCTTACCTAATAAGAGTCATAGACGTAAGTATTACAGTCACCCAAGTCTGTACACAATATCCTTACCCAATAAGAGTCATAGACATAAGTATTAGTCACCCAAGTCAGTACACAATGTCCTTATCTAATAAGAGTCTTATACATAAGTATTACAGTCACCCAAGTCAGTACACAATGTCCTTACCCAATAAGAGTCTTAGACATAAGTATTACAGTCACCCAAGTCAGTACACAATGTCCTTATCCAATGGTAAGAGTCATAGACATAAGTATTACAGTCACCCAAGACAGTACACAATGTCCTTACCCAATGGTAAGAGTCATAGACGTAAATATCACAGTCACCCAAGTCAGTACACAATGTCCTTACCCAATGGTAAAAGTCATAGACGTAAGTATTACAGTCCCCAAGACAGTACACAATTTCCCTACCCAATAAAAGTCATAGACGTAAGTATTACAGTCACCCAAGTCAGTACACAGTGTCCCTACCCAATAAAAGTCATAGACGTAAGTATTACAGTCACCCAAGTCAGTACACAATGTCCCTCCCTAATAAGAGTCATAGACGTAAGTATTACAGTCACCCAAGTCAGTACACAATGTCCTTATCTAATAAGAGTCATAGACGCAAGTATTACAGTCACCCAAGACAGTGCACAATGTCCCTACCTAATAAGAGTCATAGAGGTAAGTATTACAGTCACCCAAGTCAGTACACAATGTCCCTACCTAATAAGAGTCATAGACGTAAGTATTACATTCACCCAAGTCAGTACACAATGTCCTTACCCAATGGTAAGAGTCATAGACATAAGTATTACAGTCACCCAAGTCAGTACACTATGTCCTTACCCAATGGTAAAAGTCATAGACGTAAGTATTACAGTCACCCAAGTCAGTACACAATGTCCTTACCCTATGGTAAAAGTCATAGACATAAGTATTACAGTCACCCAAGTCAGTACACAATGTCCTTACCCAATGGTAAGAGTCATAGACATAAGTATTACAGTCACCCAAGTCAGTAAACAATATCCTTACCCAATAAGAGTCATAGACATAAGTATTAGTCACCCAAGTCAGTACACAATGTCCCTACCCAATAAGAGTCATAGACATAAGTATTACAGTCACCCAAGTCAGTACACAATGTCCTTACCCAATAAGAGTCATAGACGTAACTATTACAGTCACCCAAGTCAGTACACAATGTCCTTACCCAATGGTAAAAGTCATAGATGTAAGTATTACAGTCACCCAAGTCAGTACACAATGTTCTTACCCAATAAGAGTCATAGACATAAGTATTACAGTCACCCAAGTCAGTACACAATGTCCCTACCCAATAAGAATCATAGACGTAAGTATTACAGTCACCCAAGTCAGTACACAATGTCCTTACCCAATAAGAGTCATAGACATAAGTATTAGTTACCCAAGTCAGTACACAATGTCCTTATCTAATAAGAGTCATAGACGTAAGTATTACAGTCACCCAAGTCAGTAAACAATATCCTTACCCAATAACAGTCATAGACATAAGTATTAGTCACCCAAGTCAGTACACAATGTCCTTATCTAATAAGAGTCATAGACATAAGTATTACAGTCACCCAAGTCAGTACACAATGTCCTTACCCAATAAGAGTCATAGACATAAATATTACAGTCACCCAAGTCAGTACACAATGTCCTTACCCAATAGGAGTCATAGACATAAGTATTACAGTCACCCAAGTCAATACACAATGTCCTTACCCAATGGTAAGAGTCATAGACGTAAGTATTACAGTCATCCAAGACAGTACACAATGTCCTTACCCAATGGTAAGAGTCATAGACGTAAATATTACAGTCACCCAAGTCAGTACACAATGTCCTTACCCAATGGTAAAAGTCATAGACGTAAGTATTACAGTCACCCAAGACAGTACACAATGTCCCTACCTAATAAGAGTCATCGACGTAAGTATTACAGTCACCCAAGTCAGTACACAGTGTCCCTACCCAATAAAAGTCATAGACGTAAGTATTACAGTCACCCAAGTCAGTACACAATGTCCTTACCCAATGAGAGTCATAGACATAAGTATTAGTCACCCAAGTCAGTACACAATGTCCTTATCTAATAAGAGTCATAGACATAAGTATTACAGTCACCCAAGTCAGTACACAATGTCCTTACCCAATAAGTCATAGACGTAAGTATTACAGTCTCCCAAGTCAGTACACAATGTCCTTACCTAATAAGAGTCATAGACGTAAGTATTACAGTCACCCAAGTCAGTAAACAATATCCTTACCCAATAAGAGTCATAGACATAAGTATTAGTCACCGAAGTCAGTACACAATGTCCTTACCCAATGGTAAGAGTCATAGACGTAAGTATTACAGTCATCCAAGACAGTACACAATGTCCTTACCCAATGGTAAGAGTCATAGACGTAAATATTAGTCACCCAAGTCAGTACACAATGTCCTTACCCAATGGTAAAAGTCATAGACGTAAGTATTACAGTCACCCAAGACAGTACATAATGTCCCTACCTAATAAGAGTCATAGACGTAAGTATTACAGTCACCCAAGTCAGTACACAGTGTCCCTACCCAATAAAAGTCATAGACGTAAGTATTACAGTCACCCAAGTCAGTACACAATGTCCCTCCCTAATAAGAGTCATAGACGTAAGTATTACAGTCACCCAAGTCAGTACACAATGTCCTTATCTAATAAGAGTCATAGACGTAAGTATTACAGTCACCCAAAACAGTACACAATGTGCCTACCTAATAAGAGTCATAGAGGTAAGTATTACAGTCACCCAAGACAGTACACAATGTCCCTACCTAATAAGAGTCATAGACGTAAGTATTACAGTCACCCAAGTCAGTACACAATGTCCTTACCCAATGGTAAGAGTCATATACATAAGTATTACAGTCACCCAAGTCAGTACACAATGTCCTTACCCAATGGTAAAAGTCATGGACATAAGTATTACAGTCATCCAAGTCAGTACACAATATCCTTACCCAATAAGAGTCATAGACATAAGTATTAGTCACCCAAGTCAGTACACAATGTCCTTATCTAATAAGAGTCATAGACGTAAGTATTACTGTCACACAAGTCAGTACACAATGTCCTTACCCAATAGTAAGAGTCATCGATGTAAGTATTACAGTCACCCAAGTCAGTACACAATGTCCTTACCCAATAAGTCATAGACATAAGTATTACAGTCACCCAAGTCAGTACACAATGTCCCTACCCAATAAGAATCATAGACGTAAGTATTACAGTCACCCAAGTCAGTACACAATGTCCTTACCCAATAAGAGTCATAGACATAAGTATTAGTTACCCAAGTCAGTACACAATGTCCTTATCTAATAAGAGTCATAGACGTAAGTATTACAGTCACCCAAGTCAGTAAACAATATCCTTACCCAATAACAGTCATAGACATAAGTATTAGTCACCCAAGTCAGTACACAATGTCCTTATCTAATAAGAGTCATAGACATAAGTATTACAGTCACCCAAGTCAGTACACAATGTCCTTACCCAATAAGAGTCATAGACATAAGTATTACAGTCACCCAAGTCAGTACACAATGTCCTTACCCAATAGGAGTCATAGACATAAGTATTACAGTCACCCAAGTCAGTACACAATGTCCTTACCCAATGGTAAGAGTCATAGACGTAAATATTAGTCACCCAAGTCAGTACACAATGTCCTTACCCAATGGTAAAAGTCATAGACGTAAGTATTACAGTCACCCAAGACAGTACATAATGTCCCTACCTAATAAGAGTCATAGACGTAAGTATTACAGTCACCCAAGTCAGTACACAGTGTCCCTACCCAATAAAAGTCATAGACGTAAGTATTACAGTCACCCAAGTCAGTACACAATGTCCCTCCCTAATAAGAGTCATAGACGTAAGTATTACAGTCACCCAAGTCAGTACACAATGTCCTTATATAATAAGAGTCATAGACGTAAGTATTACAGTCACCCAAAACAGTACACAATGTGCCTACCTAATAAGAGTCATAGAGGTAAGTATTACAGTCACCCAAGACAGTACACAATGTCCCTACCTAATAAGAGTCATAGACATAAGTATTACAGTCACCCAAGTCAGTACACAATGTCCTTACCCAATGGTAAGAGTCATATACATAAGTATTACAGTCACCCAAGTCAGTACACAATGTCCTTACCAAATGGTAAAAGTCATGGACATAAGTATTACAGTCATCCAAGTCAGTACACAATATCCTTACCCAATAAGAGTCATAGACATAAGTATTAGTCACCCAAGTCAGTAAACAATGTCCTTATCTAATAAGAGTCATAGACGTAAGTATTACTGTCACACAAGTCAGTACACAATGTCCTTACCCAATAGTAAGAGTCATCGACGTAAGTATTACAGTCACCCAAGTCAGTACACAATGTCCTTACCCAATAAGTCATAGACGTAAGTATTAGTCACCCAAGTCAGTACACAATGTCCCTACCCAATAAGAGTCATAGACGTAAGTATTACAGTTACCCATGTCAGTAAACAATATCCTTACCCAATAAGAGTCATAGACATAAGTATTACAGTCACCCAAGTCAGTACACAATGTCCTTACCCAATGGTAAGAGTCATAGACGTAAGTATTACAGTCACCCAAGTCAGTACACAATGTTCTTACCCAATAAGAGTCATAGACGAAAGTATTACAGTCACCCATGTCAGTAAACAATATCCTTACCCAATAAGAGTCATAGACATAAGTATTACAGTCACCCAAGTCAGTACACAATGTCCTTACCCAATGGTAAGAGTCATAGAGGTAAGTATTACAGTCACCCAAGTCAGTACACAATGTTCTTACCCAATAAGAGTCATAGACATAAGTATTACAGTCACCCAAGTCAGTACACAATGTCCTTACCCAATGGTAAAAGTCATAGACGTAAGTATTACAGTCACCCAAGACAGTACATAATGTCCCTACCTAATAAGAGTCATAGACGTAAGTATTACAGTCACCCAAGTCAATACACAGTGTCCCTACCCAATAAAAGTCATAGACGTAAGTATTACAGTCACCCAAGTCAGTACAAAATGTCCCTCCCTAATAAGAGTCATAGACGTAAGTATTACAGTCACCCAAGTCAGTACACAATGTCCTTATCTAATAAGAGTCATAGACGTAAGTATTACAGTCACCCAAAACAGTACACAATGTGCCTACCTAATAAGAGTCATAGAGGTAAGTATTACAGTCACCCAAGACAGTACACAATGTCCCTACCTAATAAGAGTCATAGACGTAAGTATTACAGTCACCCAAGTCAGTACACAATGTCCTTACCCAATGGTAAGAGTCATATACATAAGTATTACAGTCACCCAAGTCAGTACACAATGTCCTTACCCAATGGTAAAAGTCATGGACATAAGTATTACAGTCATCCAAGTCAGTACACAATATCCTTACCCAATAAGAGTCATAGACATAAGTATTAGTCACCCAAGTCAGTACACAATGTCCTTATCTAATAAGAGTCATAGACGTAAGTATTACTGTCACACAAGTCAGTACACAATGTCCTTACCCAATAGTAAGAGTCATCGATGTAAGTATTACAGTCACCCAAGTCAGTACACAATGTCCTTACCCAATAAGTCATAGACATAAGTATTACAGTCACCCAAGTCAGTACACAATGTCCCTACCCAATAAGAATCATAGACGTAAGTATTACAGTCACCCAAGTCAGTACACAATGTCCTTACCCAATAAGAGTCATAGACATAAGTATTAGTTACCCAAGTCAGTACACAATGTCCTTATCTAATAAGAGTCATAGACGTAAGTATTACAGTCACCCAAGTCAGTAAACAATATCCTTACCCAATAACAGTCATAGACATAAGTATTAGTCACCCAAGTCAGTACACAATGTCCTTATCTAATAAGAGTCATAGACATAAGTATTACAGTCACCCAAGTCAGTACACAATGTCCTTACCCAATAAGAGTCATAGACATAAGTATTACAGTCACCCAAGTCAGTACACAATGTCCTTACCCAATAGGAGTCATAGACATAAGTATTACAGTCACCCAAGTCAGTACACAATGTCCTTACCCAATGGTAAGAGTCATAGACGTAAGTATTACAGTCATCCAAGACAGTACACAATGTCCTTACCCAATGGTAAGAGTCATAGACGTAAATATTAGTCACCCAAGTCAGTACACAATGTCCTTACCCAATGGTAAAAGTCATAGACGTAAGTATTACAGTCACCCAAGACAGTACATAATGTCCCTACCTAATAAGAGTCATAGACGTAAGTATTACAGTCACCCAAGTCAGTACACAGTGTCCCTACCCAATAAAAGTCATAGACGTAAGTATTACAGTCACCCAAGTCAGTACAAAATGTCCCTCCCTAATAAGAGTCATAGACGTAAGTATTACAGTCACCCAAGTCAGTACACAATGTCCTTATATAATAAGAGTCATAGACGTAAGTATTACAGTCACCCAAAACAGTACACAATGTGCCTACCTAATAAGAGTCATAGAGGTAAGTATTACAGTCACCCAAGACAGTACACAATGTCCCTACCTAATAAGAGTCATAGACATAAGTATTACAGTCACCCAAGTCAGTACACAATGTCCTTACCCAATGGTAAGAGTCATATACATAAGTATTACAGTCACCCAAGTCAGTACACAATGTCCTTACCCAATGGTAAAAGTCATGGACATAAGTATTACAGTCATCCAAGTCAGTACACAATATCCTTACCCAATAAGAGTCATAGACATAAGTATTAGTCACCCAAGTCAGTAAACAATGTCCTTATCTAATAAGAGTCATAGACGTAAGTATTACTGTCACACAAGTCAGTACACAATGTCCTTACCCAATAGTAAGAGTCATCGACGTAAGTATTACAGTCACCCAAGTCAGTACACAATGTCCTTACCCAATAAGTCATAGACGTAAGTATTAGTCACCCAAGTCAGTACACAATGTCCCTACCCAATAAGAGTCATAGACGTAAGTATTACAGTTACCCATGTCAGTAAACAATATCCTTACCCAATAAGAGTCATAGACATAAGTATTACAGTCACCCAAGTCAGTACACAATGTCCTTACCCAATGGTAAGAGTCATAGACGTAAGTATTACAGTCACCCAAGTCAGTACACAATGTTCTTACCCAATAAGAGTCATAGACGAAAGTATTACAGTCACCCATGTCAGTAAACAATATCCTTACCCAATAAGAGTCATAGACATAAGTATTACAGTCACCCAAGTCAGTACACAATGTCCTTACCCAATGGTAAGAGTCATAGAGGTAAGTATTACAGTCACCCAAGTCAGTACACAATGTTCTTACCCAATAAGAGTCATAGACATAAGTATTACAGTCACCCAAGTCAGTACACAATGTCCCTACCCAATAAGAATCATAGACGTAAGTATTACAGTCACCCAAGTCAGTACACAATGTCCTTACCCAATAACAGTCATAGACATAAGTATTAGTTACCCAAGTCAGTACACAATGTCCTTATCTAATAAGAGTCATAGACGTAAGTATTACAGTCACCCAAGTCAGTAAACAATATCCTTACCCAATAACAGTCATAGACATAAGTATTAGTCACCCAAGTCAGTACACAATGTCTTTATCTAATAAGAGTCATAGACATAAGTATTACAGTCACCCAAGTCAGTACACAATGTCCTTACCCAATAGGAGTCATAGACATAAGTATTACAGTCACCCAAGTCAGTACACAATGTCCTTACCCAATGGTAAGAGTCATAGACATAAGTATTACAGTCATCCAAGACAGTACACAATGTCCTTACCCAATGGTAAGAGTCATAGACGTAAATATTACAGTCACCCAAGTCAGTACACAATGTCCTTACCCAATGGTAAAAGTCATAGACATAAGTATTACAGTCACCCAAGACAGTACACAATGTCCCTACCTAATAAGAGTCATAGACGTAAGTATTACAGTCCCCCAAGTCAGTACACAGTGTCCCTACCCAATAAAAGTCATAGACGTAAGTATTACAGTCACCCAAGTACACAATGTCCTTACCCAATGAGAGTCATAGACATAAGTATTAGTCACCCAAGTCAGTACACAATGTCCTTATCTAATAAGAGTCATAGACATAAGTATTACAGTCACCCAAGTCAGTACACAATGTCCTTACCCAATAAGTCATAGACGTAAGTATTACAGTCTCCCAAGTCAGTACACAATGTCCTTACCTAATAAGAGTCATAGACGTAAGTATTACAGTCACCCAAGTCAGTAAACAATATCCTTACCCAATAAGAGTCATAGACATAAGTATTAGTCACCCAAGTCAGTACACAATGTCCTTATCTAATAAGAGTCATAGACATAAGTATTACAGTCACCCAAGTCAGTACACAATGTCCTTACCCAATAAGAGTCATAGACATAAGTATTACAGTCACCCAAGTCAGTACACAATGTCCTTACCCAATAAGAGTCTTAGACATAAGTATTAGTCACCGAAGTCAGTACACAATGTCCTTACCCAATGGTAAGAGTCATAGACGTAAGTATTACAGTCACCCAAGTCAGTACACAATGTCCTTACCCAATGGTAAAAGTCATAGACGTAAGTATTACAGTCACCCAAGACAGTACATAATGTCCCTACCTAATAAGAGTCATAGACGTAAGTATTACAGTCACCCAAGTCAGTACACAGTGTCCCTACCCAATAAAAGTCATAGACGTAAGTATTACAGTCACCCAAGTCAGTACACAATGTCCCTCCCTAATAAGAGTCATAGACGTAAGTATTACAGTCACCCAAGTCAGTACACAATGTCCCTCCCTAATAAGAGTCATAGACGTAAGTATTACAGTCACCCAAAACAGTACACAATGTGTCTACCTAATAAGAGTCATAGAGGTAAGTATTACAGTCACCCAAGACAGTACACAATGTCCCTACCTAATAAGAGTCATAGACGTAAGTATTACAGTCACCCAAGTCAGTACACAATGTCCTTACCCAATGGTAAAAGTCATAGACGTAAGTATTACAGTCACCCAAGAGAGTACATAATGTCCCTACCTAATAAGAGTCATAGACGTAAGTATTACAGTCACCCAAGTCAGTACACAGTGTCCCTACCCAATAAAAGTCATAGACGTAAGTATTACAGTCACCCAAGTCAGTACACAATGTCCTTATCTAATAAGAGTCATAGACATAAGTATTACAGTCACCCAAGTCAGTACACAATGTCCTTACCCAATAAGAGTCATAGACATAAGTATTACATCCACCCAAGTCAGTACACAATGTCCTTACCCAATGGTAAGAGTCATAGACGTAAATATTAGTCACCCAAGTCAGTACACAATGTCCTTACCCAATGGTAAAAGTCATAGACGTAAGTATTACAGTCACCCAAGACAGTACATAATGTCCCTACCTAATAAGAGTCATAGACGTAAGTATTACAGTCATCCAAGACAGTACACAATGTCCTTACCCAATGGTAAGAGTCATAGACGTAAATATTAGTCACCCAAGTCAGTACACAATGTCCTTACCCAATGGTAAAAGTCATAGACGTAAGTATTACAGTCACCCAAGTCAGTACACAATGTCCCTCCCTAATAAGAGTCATAGACGTAAGTATTACAGTCACCCAAGTCAGTACACAATGTCCCTCCCTAATAAGAGTCATAGACGTAAGTATTACAGTCACCCAAGTCAGTACACAATGTCCTTATCTAATAAGAGTCATAGACGTAAGTATTACAGTCACCCAAAACAGTACACAATGTGTCTACCTAATAAGAGTCATAGAGGTAAGTATTACAGTCACCCAAGACAGTACACAATGTCCCTACCTAATAAGAGTCATAGACGTAAGTATTACAGTCACCCAAGTCAGTACACAATGTCCCTCCCTAATAAGAGTCATAGACGTAAGTATTACAGTCACCCAAGTCAGTACACAATGTCCTTATCTAATAAGAGTCATAGACGTAAGTATTACAGTCACCCAAAACAGTACACAATGTGTCTAGCTAATAAGAGTCATAGAGGTAAGTATTACAGTCACCCAAGACAGTACACAATGTCCCTACCTAATAAGAGTCATAGACGTAAGTATTACAGTCACCCAAGTCAGTACACAATGTCCTTACCCAATGGTAAAAGTCATAGACGTAAGTATTACAGTCACCCAAGTCAGTACACAGTGTCCCTACCCAATAAAAGTCATAGACGTAAGTATTACAGTCACCCAAGTCAGTACACAATGTCCTTATCTAATAAGAGTCATAGACATAAGTATTACAGTCACCCAAGTCAGTACACAATGTCCTTACCCAATAAGAGTCATAGACATAAGTATTACAGTCACCCAAGTCAGTACACAATGTCCTTACCCAATGGTAAGAGTCATAGACGTAAATATTAGTCACCCAAGTCAGTACACAATGTCCTTACCCAATGGTAAAAGTCATAGACGTAAGTATTACAGTCACCCAAGACAGTACATAATGTCCCTACCTAATAAGAGTCATAGACGTAAGTATTACAGTCATCCAAGACAGTACACAATGTCCTTACCCAATGGTAAGAGTCATAGACGTAAATATTAGTCACCCAAGTCAGTACACAATGTCCTTACCCAATGGTAAAAGTCATAGACGTAAGTATTACAGTCACCCAAGTCAGTACACAATGTCCCTCCCTAATAAGAGTCATAGACGTAAGTATTACAGTCACCCAAGTCAGTACACAATGTCCTTATCTAATAAGAGTCATAGACGTAAGTATTACAGTCACCCAAAACAGTACACAATGTGCCTACCTAATAAGAGTCATAGAGGTAAGTATTACAGTCACCCAAGACAGTACACAATGTCCCTACCTAATAAGAGTCATAGACATAAGTATTACAGTCACCCAAGTCAGTACACAATGTCCTTACCCAATGGTAAGAGTCATATACATAAGTATTACAGTCACCCAAGTTAGTACACAATGTCCTTACCCAATGGTAAAAGTCATGGACATAAGTATTACAGTCATCCAAGTAAGTACACAATATCCTTACCCAATAAGAGTCATAGACATAAGTATTAGTCACCCAAGTCAGTACACAATGTCCTTATCTAATAAGAGTCATAGACGTAAGTATTACTGTCACACAAGTCAGTACACAATGTCCTTACCCAATAGTAATAGTCATCGACGTAAGTATTACAGTCACCCAAGTCAGTACACAATGTCCTTACCCAATGGTAAGAGTCATAGAAGTAAGTATTACAGTCACCCAAGTCAGTACACAATGTTCTTAAACAATAAGAGTCATAGACATAAGTATTACAGTCACCCAAGTCAGTACACAATGTCCCTACCCAATAAGAATCATAGACGTAAGTATTACAGTCACCCAAGTCAGTACACAATGTCCTTACCCAATGGTAAAAGTCATAGACGTAAGTATTACAGTCACCCAAGTCAGTACACAATGTCCTTACCCAATGAGAGTCATAGACATAAGTATTAGTCACCCAAGTCAGTACACAATGTCCTTATCTAATAAGAGTCATAGACATAAGTATTACAGTCACCCAAGTCAGTACACAATGTCCTTACCCAATAAGTCATAGACGTTAGTATTACAGTCTCCCAAGTCAGTACACAATGTCCTTACCTAATAAGAGTCATAGACGTAAGTATTACAGTCACCCAAGTCAGTAAACAATATCCTTACCCAATAATAATCATAGACATAAGTATTAGTCACCCAAGTCAGTACACAATGTCCTTATCTAATAAGAGTCATAGACATAAGTATTACAGTCACCCAAGTCAGTACACAATGTCCTTACCCAATAAGAGTCATAGACATAAGTATTACAGTCACCCAAGTCAGTACACAATGTCCTTACCCAATAAGAGTCTTAGACATAAGTATTAATCACCGAAGTCAGTACACAATGTCCTTACCCAATGGTAAGAGTCATAGACGTAAGTATTACAGTCACCCAAGTCAGTACACAATGTCCTTACCCAATGGTAAAAGTCATAGACGTAAGTATTACAGTCACCCAAGACAGTACATAATGTCCCTACCTAATAAGAGTCATAGACGTAAGTATTACAGTCACCCAAGTCAGTACACAGTGTCCCTACCCAATAAAAGTCATAGACGTAAGTATTACAGTCACCCAAGTCAGTACACAATGTCCCTCCCTAATAAGAGTCATAGACGTAAGTATTACAGTCACCCAAGTCAGTACACAATGTCCTTATCTAATAAGAGTCATAGACGTAAGTATTACAGTCACCCAAAACAGTACACAATGTGTCTACCTAATAAGAGTCATAGAGGTAAGTATTACAGTCACCCAAGACAGTACACAATGTCCCTACCTAATAAGAGTCATAGACATAAGTATTACAGTCACCCAAGTCAGTACACAATGTCCTTACCCAATGGTAAGAGTCATATACATAAGTATTACAGTCACCCAAGTCAGTACACAATGTCCTTACCCAATGGTAAAAGTCATGGACATAAGTATTACAGTCATCCAAGTAAGTACACAATATCCTTACCCAATAAGAGTCATAGACATAAGTATTAGTCACCCAAGTCAGTACACAATGTCCTTATCTAATAAGAGTCATAGACGTAAGTATTACTGTCACACAAGTCAGTACACAATGTCCTTACCCAATAGTAAGAGTCATCGACGTAAGTATTACAGTCACCCAAGTCAGTACACAATGTCCTTACCCAATAAGTCATAGACGTAAGTATTAGTCACCCAAGTCAGTACACAATGTCCCTACCCAATAAGAGTCATAGACATAAGTATTACAGTTACCCATGTCAGTAAACAATATCCTTACCCAATAAGAGTCATAGACATAAGTATTACAGTCACCCAAGTCAGTACACAATGTCCTTACCCAATGGTAAGAGTCATAGACGTAAGTATTACAGTCACCCAAGTCAGTACACAATGTTCTTACCCAATAAGAGTCATAGACGAAAGTATTACAGTCACCCATGTCAGTAAACAATATCCTTACCTAATAAGAGTCATAGCCATAAGTATTACAGTCACCCAAGTCAGTACACAATGTCCTTACCCAATGGTAAGAGTCATAGAGGTAAGTATTACTGTCACCCAAGTCAGTACACAATGTTCTTACCCAATAAGAGTCATAGACATAAGTATTACAGTCACCCAAGTCAGTACACAATGTCCCTACCCAATAAGAATCATAGACGTAAGTATTACAGTCACCCAAGTCAGTACACAATGTCCTTACCCAAAGGTAAAAGTCATAGACGTAAGTATTACAGTCACCCAAGTCAGTACACAATGTCCTTACCCAATGAGAGTCATAGACATAAGTATTAGTCACCCAAGTCAGTACACAATGTCCTTATCTAATAAGAGTCATAGACATAAGTATTACAGTCACCCAAGTCAGTACACAATGTCCTTACCCAATAAGTCATAGACGTTAGTATTACAGTCTCCCAAGTCAGTACACAATGTCCTTACCTAATAAGAGTCATAGACGTAAGTATTACAGTCACCCAAGTCAGTAAACAATATCCTTACCCAATAAGAATCATAGACATAAGTATTAGTCACCCAAGTCAGTACACAATGTCCTTATCTAATAAGAGTCATAGACATAAGTATTACAGTCACCCAAGTCAGTACACAATGTCCTTACCCAATAAGAGTCATAGACATAAGTATTACAGTCACCCAAGTCAGTACACAATGTCCTTACCCAATAAGAGTCTTAGACATAAGTATTAATCACCGAAGTCAGTACACAATGTCCTTACCCAATGGTAAGAGTCATAGACGTAAGTATTACAGTCACCCAAGTCAGTACACAATGTCCTTACCCAATGGTAAAAGTCATAGACGTAAGTATTACAGTCACCCAAGACAGTACATAATGTCCCTACCTAATAAGAGTCATAGACGTAAGTATTACAGTCACCCAAGTCAGTACACAGTGTCCCTACCCAATAAAAGTCATAGACGTAAGTATTACAGTCACCCAAGTCAGTACACAATGTCCCTCCCTAATAAGAGTCATAGACGTAAGTATTACAGTCACCCAAGTCAGTACACAATGTCCTTATCTAATAAGAGTCATAGAGGTAAGTATTACAGTCACCCAAGACAGTACACAATGTCCCTACCTAATAAGAGTCATAGACATAAGTATTACAGTCACCCAAGTCAGTACACAATGTCCTTACCCAATGGTAAGAGTCATATACATAAGTATTACAGTCACCCAAGTCAGTACACAATGTCCTTACCCAATGGTAAAAGTCATGGACATAAGTATTACAGTCATCCAAGTAAGTACACAATATCCTTACCCAATAAGAGTCATAGACATAAGTATTAGTCACCCAAGTCAGTACACAATGTCCTTATCTAATAAGAGTCATAGACGTAAGTATTACTGTCACACAAGTCAGTACACAATGTCCTTACCCAATAGTAATAGTCATCGACGTAAGTATTACAGTCACCCAAGTCAGTACACAATGTCCTTACCCAATAAGTCATAGACGTAAGTATTAGTCACCCAAGTCAGTACACAATGTCCCTACCCAATAAGAGTCATAGACGTAAGTATTACAGTTACCCATGTCAGTAAACAATATCCTTACCCAATAAGAGTCATAGACATAAGTATTACAGTCACCCAAGTCAGTACACAATGTCCTTACCCAATGGTAAGAGTCATAGACGTAAGTATTACAGTCACCCAAGTCAGTACACAATGTTCTTACCCAATAAGAGTCATAGACGAAAGTATTACAGTCACCCATGTCAGTAAACAATATCCTTACCTAATAAGAGTCATAGACATAAGTATTACAGTCACCCAAGTCAGTACACAATGTCCTTACCCAATGGTAAGAGTCATAGAGGTAAGTATTACTGTCACCCAAGTCAGTACACAATGTTCTTACCCAATAAGAGTCATAGACATAAGTATTACAGTCACCCAAGTCAGTACACAATGTCCCTACCCAATAAGAATCATAGACGTAAGTATTACAGTCACCCAAGTCAGTACACAATGTCCTTACCCAATGGTAAAAGTCATAGACGTAAGTATTACAGTCACCCAAGTCAGTACACAATGTCCTTACCCAATGAGAGTCATAGACATAAGTATTAGTCACCCAAGTCAGTACACAATGTCCTTATCTAATAAGAGTCATAGACATAAGTATTACAGTCACCCAAGTCAGTACACAATGTCCTTACCCAATAAGTCATAGACGTTAGTATTACAGTCTCCCAAGTCAGTACACAATGTCCTTACCTAATAAGAGTCATAGACGTAAGTATTACAGTCACCCAAGTCAGTAAACAATATCCTTACCCAATAAGAATCATAGACATAAGTATTAGTCACCCAAGTCAGTACACAATGTCCTTATCTAATAAGAGTCATAGACATAAGTATTACAGTCACCCAAGTCAGTACACAATGTCCTTACCCAATAAGAGTCATAGACATAAGTATTACAGTCACCCAAGTCAGTACACAATGTCCTTACCCAATAAGAGTCTTAGACATAAGTATTAATCACCGAAGTCAGTACACAATGTCCTTACCCAATGGTAAGAGTCATAGACGTAAGTATTACAGTCACCCAAGTCAGTACACAATGTCCTTACCCAATGGTAAAAGTCATAGACGTAAGTATTACAGTCACCCAAGACAGTACATAATGTCCCTACCTAATAAGAGTCATAGACGTAAGTATTACAGTCACCCAAGTCAGTACACAGTGTCCCTACCCAATAAAAGTCATAGACGTAAGTATTACAGTCACCCAAGTCAGTACACAATGTCCCTCCCTAATAAGAGTCATAGACGTAAGTATTACAGTCACCCAAGTCAGTACACAATGTCCTTATCTAATAAGAGTCATAGACGTAAGTATTACAGTCACCCAAAACAGTACACAATGTGTCTACCTAATAAGAGTCATAGAGGTAAGTATTACAGTCACCCAAGACAGTACACAATGTCCCTACCTAATAAGAGTCATAGACATAAGTATTACAGTCACCCAAGTCAGTACACAATGTCCTTACCCAATGGTAAGAGTCATATACATAAGTATTACAGTCACCCAAGTCAGTACACAATGTCCTTACCCAATGGTAAAAGTCATGGACATAAGTATTACAGTCATCCAAGTAAGTACACAATATCCTTACCCAATAAGAGTCATAGACATAAGTATTAGTCACCCAAGTCAGTACACAATGTCCTTATCTAATAAGAGTCATAGACGTAAGTATTACTGTCACACAAGTCAGTACACAATGTCCTTACCCAATAGTAAGAGTCATCGACGTAAGTATTACAGTCACCCAAGTCAGTACACAATGTCCTTACCCAATAAGTCATAGACGTAAGTATTAGTCACCCAAGTCAGTACACAATGTCCCTACCCAATAAGAGTCATAGACATAAGTATTACAGTTACCCATGTCAGTAAACAATATCCTTACCCAATAAGAGTCATAGACATAAGTATTACAGTCACCCAAGTCAGTACACAATGTCCTTACCCAATGGTAAGAGTCATAGACGTAAGTATTACAGTCACCCAAGTCAGTACACAATGTTCTTACCCAATAAGAGTCATAGACGAAAGTATTACAGTCACCCATGTCAGTAAACAATATCCTTACCTAATAAGAGTCATAGACATAAGTATTACAGTCACCCAAGTCAGTACACAATGTCCTTACCCAATGGTAAGAGTCATAGAGGTAAGTATTACTGTCACCCAAGTCAGTACACAATGTTCTTACCCAATAAGAGTCATAGACATAAGTATTACAGTCACCCAAGTCAGTACACAATGTCCCTACCCAATAAGAATCATAGACGTAAGTATTACAGTCACCCAAGTCAGTACACAATGTCCTTACCCAATGGTAAAAGTCATAGACGTAAGTATTACAGTCACCCAAGTCAGTACACAATGTCCTTACCCAATGAGAGTCATAGACATAAGTATTAGTCACCCAAGTCAGTACACAATGTCCTTATCTAATAAGAGTCATAGACATAAGTATTACAGTCACCCAAGTCAGTACACAATGTCCTTACCCAATAAGTCATAGACGTTAGTATTACAGTCTCCCAAGTCAGTACACAATGTCCTTACCTAATAAGAGTCATAGACGTAAGTATTACAGTCACCCAAGTCAGTAAACAATATCCTTACCCAATAAGAATCATAGACATAAGTATTAGTCACCCAAGTCAGTACACAATGTCCTTATCTAATAAGAGTCATAGACATAAGTATTACAGTCACCCAAGTCAGTACACAATGTCCTTACCCAATAAGAGTCATAGACATAAGTATTACAGTCACCCAAGTCAGTACACAATGTCCTTACCCAATAAGAGTCTTAGACATAAGTATTAATCACCGAAGTCAGTACACAATGTCCTTACCCAATGGTAAGAGTCATAGACGTAAGTATTACAGTCACCCAAGTCAGTACACAATGTCCTTACCCAATGGTAAAAGTCATAGACGTAAGTATTACAGTCACCCAAGACAGTACATAATGTCCCTACCTAATAAGAGTCATAGACGTAAGTATTACAGTCACCCAAGTCAGTACACAGTGTCCCTACCCAATAAAAGTCATAGACGTAAGTATTACAGTCACCCAAGTCAGTACACAATGTCCCTCCCTAATAAGAGTCATAGACGTAAGTATTACAGTCACCCAAGTCAGTACACAATGTCCTTATCTAATAAGAGTCATAGAGGTAAGTATTACAGTCACCCAAGACAGTACACAATGTCCCTACCTAATAAGAGTCATAGACATAAGTATTACAGTCACCCAAGTCAGTACACAATGTCCTTACCCAATGGTAAGAGTCATATACATAAGTATTACAGTCACCCAAGTCAGTACACAATGTCCTTACCCAATGGTAAAAGTCATGGACATAAGTATTACAGTCATCCAAGTAAGTACACAATATCCTTACCCAATAAGAGTCATAGACATAAGTATTAGTCACCCAAGTCAGTACACAATGTCCTTATCTAATAAGAGTCATAGACGTAAGTATTACTGTCACACAAGTCAGTACACAATGTCCTTACCCAATAGTAATAGTCATCGACGTAAGTATTACAGTCACCCAAGTCAGTACACAATGTCCTTACCCAATAAGTCATAGACGTAAGTATTAGTCACCCAAGTCAGTACACAATGTCCCTACCCAATAAGAGTCATAGACGTAAGTATTACAGTTACCCATGTCAGTAAACAATATCCTTACCCAATAAGAGTCATAGACATAAGTATTACAGTCACCCAAGTCAGTACACAATGTCCTTACCCAATGGTAAGAGTCATAGACGTAAGTATTACAGTCACCCAAGTCAGTACACAATGTTCTTACCCAATAAGAGTCATAGACGAAAGTATTACAGTCACCCATGTCAGTAAACAATATCCTTACCTAATAAGAGTCATAGACATAAGTATTACAGTCACCCAAGTCAGTACACAATGTCCTTACCCAATGGTAAGAGTCATAGAGGTAAGTATTACTGTCACCCAAGTCAGTACACAATGTTCTTACCCAATAAGAGTCATAGACATAAGTATTACAGTCACCCAAGTCAGTACACAATGTCCCTACCCAATAAGAATCATAGACGTAAGTATTACAGTCACCCAAGTCAGTACACAATGTCCTTACCCAATGGTAAAAGTCATAGACGTAAGTATTACAGTCACCCAAGTCAGTACACAATGTCCTTACCCAATGAGAGTCATAGACATAAGTATTAGTCACCCAAGTCAGTACACAATGTCCTTATCTAATAAGAGTCATAGACATAAGTATTACAGTCACCCAAGTCAGTACACAATGTCCTTACCCAATAAGTCATAGACGTTAGTATTACAGTCTCCCAAGTCAGTACACAATGTCCTTACCTAATAAGAGTCATAGACGTAAGTATTACAGTCACCCAAGTCAGTAAACAATATCCTTACCCAATAAGAATCATAGACATAAGTATTAGTCACCCAAGTCAGTACACAATGTCCTTATCTAATAAGAGTCATAGACATAAGTATTACAGTCACCCAAGTCAGTACACAATGTCCTTACCCAATAAGAGTCATAGACATAAGTATTACAGTCACCCAAGTCAGTACACAATGTCCTTACCCAATAAGAGTCTTAGACATAAGTATTAATCACCGAAGTCAGTACACAATGTCCTTACCCAATGGTAAGAGTCATAGACGTAAGTATTACAGTCACCCAAGTCAGTACACAATGTCCTTACCCAATGGTAAAAGTCATAGACGTAAGTATTACAGTCACCCAAGACAGTACATAATGTCCCTACCTAATAAGAGTCATAGACGTAAGTATTACAGTCACCCAAGTCAGTACACAGTGTCCCTACCCAATAAAAGTCATAGACGTAAGTATTACAGTCACCCAAGTCAGTACACAATGTCCCTCCCTAATAAGAGTCATAGACGTAAGTATTACAGTCACCCAAGTCAGTACACAATGTCCTTATCTAATAAGAGTCATAGACGTAAGTATTACAGTCACCCAAAACAGTACACAATGTGTCTACCTAATAAGAGTCATAGAGGTAAGTATTACAGTCACCCAAGACAGTACACAATGTCCCTACCTAATAAGAGTCATAGACATAAGTATTACAGTCACCCAAGTCAGTACACAATGTCCTTACCCAATGGTAAGAGTCATATACATAAGTATTACAGTCACCCAAGTCAGTACACAATGTCCTTACCCAATGGTAAAAGTCATGGACATAAGTATTACAGTCATCCAAGTAAGTACACAATATCCTTACCCAATAAGAGTCATAGACATAAGTATTAGTCACCCAAGTCAGTACACAATGTCCTTATCTAATAAGAGTCATAGACGTAAGTATTACTGTCACACAAGTCAGTACACAATGTCCTTACCCAATAGTAAGAGTCATCGACGTAAGTATTACAGTCACCCAAGTCAGTACACAATGTCCTTACCCAATAAGTCATAGACGTAAGTATTAGTCACCCAAGTCAGTACACAATGTCCCTACCCAATAAGAGTCATAGACATAAGTATTACAGTTACCCATGTCAGTAAACAATATCCTTACCCAATAAGAGTCATAGACATAAGTATTACAGTCACCCAAGTCAGTACACAATGTCCTTACCCAATGGTAAGAGTCATAGACGTAAGTATTACAGTCACCCAAGTCAGTACACAATGTTCTTACCCAATAAGAGTCATAGACGAAAGTATTACAGTCACCCATGTCAGTAAACAATATCCTTACCTAATAAGAGTCATAGACATAAGTATTACAGTCACCCAAGTCAGTACACAATGTCCTTACCCAATGGTAAGAGTCATAGAGGTAAGTATTACTGTCACCCAAGTCAGTACACAATGTTCTTACCCAATAAGAGTCATAGACATAAGTATTACAGTCACCCAAGTCAGTACACAATGTCCCTACCCAATAAGAATCATAGACGTAAGTATTACAGTCACCCAAGTCAGTACACAATGTCCTTACCCAATGGTAAAAGTCATAGACGTAAGTATTACAGTCACCCAAGTCAGTACACAATGTCCTTACCCAATGAGAGTCATAGACATAAGTATTAGTCACCCAAGTCAGTACACAATGTCCTTATCTAATAAGAGTCATAGACATAAGTATTACAGTCACCCAAGTCAGTACACAATGTCCTTACCCAATAAGTCATAGACGTTAGTATTACAGTCTCCCAAGTCAGTACACAATGTCCTTACCTAATAAGAGTCATAGACGTAAGTATTACAGTCACCCAAGTCAGTAAACAATATCCTTACCCAATAAGAATCATAGACATAAGTATTAGTCACCCAAGTCAGTACACAATGTCCTTATCTAATAAGAGTCATAGACATAAGTATTACAGTCACCCAAGTCAGTACACAATGTCCTTACCCAATAAGAGTCATAGACATAAGTATTACAGTCACCCAAGTCAGTACACAATGTCCTTACCCAATAAGAGTCTTAGACATAAGTATTAATCACCGAAGTCAGTACACAATGTCCTTACCCAATGGTAAGAGTCATAGACGTAAGTATTACAGTCACCCAAGTCAGTACACAATGTCCTTACCCAATGGTAAAAGTCATAGACGTAAGTATTACAGTCACCCAAGACAGTACATAATGTCCCTACCTAATAAGAGTCATAGACGTAAGTATTACAGTCACCCAAGTCAGTACACAGTGTCCTTACCCAATAAGAGTCTTAGACATAAGTATTAATCACCGAAGTCAGTACACAATGTCCTTACCCAATGGTAAGAGTCATAGACGTAAGTATTACAGTCACCCAAGTCAGTACACAATGTCCTTACCCAATGGTAAAAGTCATAGACGTAAGTATTACAGTCACCCAAGACAGTACATAATGTCCCTACCTAATAAGAGTCATAGACGTAAGTATTACAGTCACCCAAGTCAGTACACAGTGTCCCTACCCAATAAAAGTCATAGACGTAAGTATTACAGTCACCCAAGTCAGTACACAATGTCCCTCCCTAATAAGAGTCATAGACGTAAGTATTACAGTCACCCAAGTCAGTACACAATGTCCTTATCTAATAAGAGTCATAGACGTAAGTATTACAGTCACCCAAAACAGTACACAATGTGTCTACCTAATAAGAGTCATAGAGGTAAGTATTACAGTCACCCAAGACAGTACACAATGTCCCTACCTAATAAGAGTCATAGACATAAGTATTACAGTCACCCAAGTCAGTACACAATGTCCTTACCCAATGGTAAGAGTCATATACATAAGTATTACAGTCACCCAAGTCAGTACACAATGTCCTTACCCAATGGTAAAAGTCATGGACATAAGTATTACAGTCATCCAAGTAAGTACACAATATCCTTACCCAATAAGAGTCATAGACATAAGTATTAGTCACCCAAGTCAGTACACAATGTCCTTATCTAATAAGAGTCATAGACGTAAGTATTACTGTCACACAAGTCAGTACACAATGTCCTTACCCAATAGTAAGAGTCATCGACGTAAGTATTACAGTCACCCAAGTCAGTACACAATGTCCTTACCCAATAAGTCATAGACGTAAGTATTAGTCACCCAAGTCAGTACACAATGTCCCTACCCAATAAGAGTCATAGACATAAGTATTACAGTTACCCATGTCAGTAAACAATATCCTTACCCAATAAGAGTCATAGACATAAGTATTACAGTCACCCAAGTCAGTACACAATGTCCTTACCCAATGGTAAGAGTCATAGACGTAAGTATTACAGTCACCCAAGTCAGTACACAATGTTCTTACCCAATAAGAGTCATAGACGAAAGTATTACAGTCACCCATGTCAGTAAACAATATCCTTACCTAATAAGAGTCATAGACATAAGTATTACAGTCACCCAAGTCAGTACACAATGTCCTTACCCAATGGTAAGAGTCATAGAGGTAAGTATTACTGTCACCCAAGTCAGTACACAATGTTCTTACCCAATAAGAGTCATAGACATAAGTATTACAGTCACCCAAGTCAGTACACAATGTCCCTACCCAATAAGAATCATAGACGTAAGTATTACAGTCACCCAAGTCAGTACACAATGTCCTTACCCAATGGTAAAAGTCATAGACGTAAGTATTACAGTCACCCAAGTCAGTACACAATGTCCTTACCCAATGAGAGTCATAGACATAAGTATTAGTCACCCAAGTCAGTACACAATGTCCTTATCTAATAAGAGTCATAGACATAAGTATTACAGTCACCCAAGTCAGTACACAATGTCCTTACCCAATAAGTCATAGACGTTAGTATTACAGTCTCCCAAGTCAGTACACAATGTCCTTACCTAATAAGAGTCATAGACGTAAGTATTACAGTCACCCAAGTCAGTAAACAATATCCTTACCCAATAAGAATCATAGACATAAGTATTAGTCACCCAAGTCAGTACACAATGTCCTTATCTAATAAGAGTCATAGACATAAGTATTACAGTCACCCAAGTCAGTACACAATGTCCTTACCCAATAAGAGTCATAGACATAAGTATTACAGTCACCCAAGTCAGTACACAATGTCCTTACCCAATAAGAGTCTTAGACATAAGTATTAATCACCGAAGTCAGTACACAATGTCCTTACCCAATGGTAAGAGTCATAGACGTAAGTATTACAGTCACCCAAGTCAGTACACAATGTCCTTACCCAATGGTAAAAGTCATAGACGTAAGTATTACAGTCACCCAAGACAGTACATAATGTCCCTACCTAATAAGAGTCATAGACGTAAGTATTACAGTCACCCAAGTCAGTACACAGTGTCCCTACCCAATAAAAGTCATAGACGTAAGTATTACAGTCACCCAAGTCAGTACACAATGTCCCTCCCTAATAAGAGTCATAGACGTAAGTATTACAGTCACCCAAGTCAGTACACAATGTCCTTATCTAATAAGAGTCATAGACGTAAGTATTACAGTCACCCAAAACAGTACACAATGTGTCTACCTAATAAGAGTCATAGAGGTAAGTATTACAGTCACCCAAGACAGTACACAATGTCCCTACCTAATAAGAGTCATAGACGTAAGTATTACAGTCACCCAAGTCAGTACACAATGTCCTTACCCAATGGTAAGAGTCATATACATAAGTATTACAGTCACCCAAGTCAGTACACAATGTCCTTACCCAATGGTAAAAGTCATGGACATAAGTATTACAGTCATCCAAGTCAGTACACAATATCCTTACCCAATAAGAGTCATAGACGTAAGTATTAGTCACCCAAGTCAGTACACAATGTCCTTATCTAATAAGAGTCATAGACGGAAGTATTACTGTCACACAAGTCAGTACACAATGTCCTTACCCAATAGTAAGAGTCATCGACGTAAGTATTACAGTCACCCAAGTCAGTACACAATGTCTTTACCCAATAAGTCATAGACGTAAGTATTAGTCACCCAAGTCAGTACACAATGTCCCTACCCAATAAGAGTCATAGACGTAAGTATTACAGTCACCCATGTCAGTAAACAATATCCTTACCCAATAAGAGTCATAGACATAAGTATTACAGTCACCCAAGTCAGTACACAATGTCCTTACCCAATGGTAAGAGTCATAGAGGTAAGTATTACAGTCACCCAAGTCAGTACACAATGTTCTTACCCAATAAGAGTCATAGACATAAGTATTACAGTCACCCAAATCAGTACACAATGTCCCTACCCAATAAAAATCATAGACGTAAGTATTACAGTCACCCAAGTCAGTACACAATGTCCTTACGCAATAAGAGTCATAGACATAAGTATTAGTTACCCAAGTCAGTACACAATGTCCTTATTTAATAAGAGTCATAGACATAACTATTACAGTCACCCAAGTCAGTACACAATGTCCTTACCCAATGAGAGTCATAGACATAAGTATTAGTCACCCAAGTCAGTACACAATGTCCTTACCTAATAAGAGTCATAGACGTAAGTATTACAGTCACCCAAGTCTGTACACAATATCCTTACCCAATAAGAGTCATAGACATAAGTATTAGTCACCCAAGTCAGTACACAATGTCCTTATCTAATAAGAGTCTTATACATAAGTATTACAGTCACCCAAGTCAGTACACAATGTCCTTACCCAATAAGAGTCATAGACATAAGTATTACAGTCACCCAAGTCAGTACACAATGTCCTTACCCAATAAGAGTCATAGACATAAGTATTACAGTCACCCAAGTCAGTACACAATGTCCTTATCCAATGGTAAGAGTCATAGACGTAAGTATTACAGTCACCCAAGACAGTACACAATGTCCTTACCCAATGGTAAGAGTCATAGACGTAAATATTACAGTCACCCAAGTCAATACACAATGTCCTTACCCAATGGTAAAAGTCATAGACGTAAGTATTACAGTCCCCAAGACAGTACACAATGTCCCTACCCAATAAGAGTCATAGACGTAAGTATTACAGTCACCCAAGTCAGTACACAGTGTCCCTACCCAATAAAAGTCATAGACGTAAGTATTACAGTCACCCAAGTCAGTACACAATGTCCCTCCCTAATAAGAGTCATAGACGTAAGTATTACAGTCACCCAAGTCAGTACACAATGTCCTTATCTAATAAGAGTCATAGACGCAAGTATTACAGTCACCCAAGACAGTACACAATGTCCCTACCTAATAAGAGTCATAGAGGTAAGTATTACAGTCACCCAAGTCAGTACACAATGTCCCTACCTAATAAGAGTCATAGACGTAAGTATTACAGTCACCCAAGTCAGTACACAATGTCCTTACCCAATGGTAAGAGTCATAGACATAAGTATTACAGTCACCCAAGTCAGTACACAATGTCCCTACCTAATAAGAGTCATAGACGTAAGTATTACAGTCACCCAAGTCAGTACACAATGTCCTTACCCAATAGTAAGAGTCATCGACGTAAGTATTACAGTCACCCAAGTCAGTACACAATGTCCTTACCCAATAAGTCATAGACGTAAGTATTAGTCACCCAAGTCAGTACACAATGTCCCTACCCAATAAGAGTCATAGACGTAAGTATTACAGTTACCCATGTCAGTAAACAATATCCTTACCCAATAAGAGTCATAGACATAAGTATTACAGTCACCCAAGTCAGTACACAATGTCCTTACCCAATGGTAAGAGTCATAGACGTAAGTATTACAGTCACCCAAGTCAGTACACAATGTTCTTACCCAATAAGAGTCATAGACGAAAGTATTACAGTCACCCATGTCAGTAAACAATATCCTTACCTAATAAGAGTCATAGACATAAGTATTACAGTCACCCAAGTCAGTACACAATGTCCTTACCCAATGGTAAGAGTCATAGAGGTAAGTATTACTGTCACCCAAGTCAGTACACAATGTTCTTACCCAATAAGAGTCATAGACATAAGTATTACAGTCACCCAAGTCAGTACACAATGTCCCTACCCAATAAGAATCATAGACGTAAGTATTACAGTCACCCAAGTCAGTACACAATGTCCTTACCCAATGGTAAAAGTCATAGACGTAAGTATTACAGTCACCCAAGTCAGTACACAATGTCCTTACCCAATGAGAGTCATAGACATAAGTATTAGTCACCCAAGTCAGTACACAATGTCCTTATCTAATAAGAGTCATAGACATAAGTATTACAGTCACCCAAGTCAGTACACAATGTCCTTACCCAATAAGTCATAGACGTTAGTATTACAGTCTCCCAAGTCAGTACACAATGTCCTTACCTAATAAGAGTCATAGACGTAAGTATTACAGTCACCCAAGTCAGTAAACAATATCCTTACCCAATAAGAATCATAGACATAAGTATTAGTCACCCAAGTCAGTACACAATGTCCTTATCTAATAAGAGTCATAGACATAAGTATTACAGTCACCCAAGTCAGTACACAATGTCCTTACCCAATAAGAGTCATAGACATAAGTATTACAGTCACCCAAGTCAGTACACAATGTCCTTACCCAATAAGAGTCTTAGACATAAGTATTAATCACCGAAGTCAGTACACAATGTCCTTACCCAATGGTAAGAGTCATAGACGTAAGTATTACAGTCACCCAAGTCAGTACACAATGTCCTTACCCAATGGTAAAAGTCATAGACGTAAGTATTACAGTCACCCAAGACAGTACATAATGTCCCTACCTAATAAGAGTCATAGACGTTAGTATTACAGTCACCCAAGTCAGTACACAGTGTCCCTACCCAATAAAAGTCATAGACGTAAGTATTACAGTCACCCAAGTCAGTACACAATGTCCCTCCCTAATAAGAGTCATAGACGTAAGTATTACAGTCACCCAAGTCAGTACACAATGTCCTTATCTAATAAGAGTCATAGACGTAAGTATTACAGTCACCCAAAACAGTACACAATGTGTCTACCTAATAAGAGTCATAGAGGTAAGTATTACAGTCACCCAAGACAGTACACAATGTCCCTACCTAATAAGAGTCATAGACGTAAGTATTACAGTCACCCAAGTCAGTACACAATGTCCTTACCCAATGGTAAGAGTCATATACATAAGTATTACAGTCACCCAAGTCAGTACACAATGTCCTTACCCAATGGTAAAAGTCATGGACATAAGTATTACAGTCATCCAAGTCAGTACACAATATCCTTACCCAATAAGAGTCATAGACGTAAGTATTAGTCACCCAAGTCAGTACACAATGTCCTTATCTAATAAGAGTCATAGACGGAAGTATTACTGTCACACAAGTCAGTACACAATGTCCTTACCCAATAGTAAGAGTCATCGACGTAAGTATTACAGTCACCCAAGTCAGTACACAATGTCTTTACCCAATAAGTCATAGACGTAAGTATTAGTCACCCAAGTCAGTACACAATGTCCCTACCCAATAAGAGTCATAGACGTAAGTATTACAGTCACCCATGTCAGTAAACAATATCCTTACCCAATAAGAGTCATAGACATAAGTATTACAGTCACCCAAGTCAGTACACAATGTCCTTACCCAATGGTAAGAGTCATAGAGGTAAGTATTACAGTCACCCAAGTCAGTACACAATGTTCTTACCCAATAAGAGTCATAGACATAAGTATTACAGTCACCCAAATCAGTACACAATGTCCCTACCCAATAAAAATCATAGACGTAAGTATTACAGTCACCCAAGTCAGTACACAATGTCCTTACGCAATAAGAGTCATAGACATAAGTATTAGTTACCCAAGTCAGTACACAATGTCCTTATTTAATAAGAGTCATAGACATAACTATTACAGTCACCCAAGTCAGTACACAATGTCCTTACCCAATGAGAGTCATAGACATAAGTATTAGTCACCCAAGTCAGTACACAATGTCCTTACCTAATAAGAGTCATAGACGTAAGTATTACAGTCACCCAAGTCTGTACACAATATCCTTACCCAATAAGAGTCATAGACATAAGTATTAGTCACCCAAGTCAGTACACAATGTCCTTATCTAATAAGAGTCTTATACATAAGTATTACAGTCACCCAAGTCAGTACACAATGTCCTTACCCAATAAGAGTCATAGACATAAGTATTACAGTCACCCAAGTCAGTACACAATGTCCTTACCCAATAAGAGTCATAGACATAAGTATTACAGTCACCCAAGTCAGTACACAATGTCCTTATCCAATGGTAAGAGTCATAGACGTAAGTATTACAGTCACCCAAGACAGTACACAATGTCCTTACCCAATGGTAAGAGTCATAGACGTAAATATTACAGTCACCCAAGTCAATACACAATGTCCTTACCCAATGGTAAAAGTCATAGACGTAAGTATTACAGTCCCCAAGACAGTACACAATGTCCCTACCCAATAAGAGTCATAGACGTAAGTATTACAGTCACCCAAGTCAGTACACAGTGTCCCTACCCAATAAAAGTCATAGACGTAAGTATTACAGTCACCCAAGTCAGTACACAATGTCCCTCCCTAATAAGAGTCATAGACGTAAGTATTACAGTCACCCAAGTCAGTACACAATGTCCTTATCTAATAAGAGTCATAGACGCAAGTATTACAGTCACCCAAGACAGTACACAATGTCCCTACCTAATAAGAGTCATAGAGGTAAGTATTACAGTCACCCAAGTCAGTACACAATGTCCCTACCTAATAAGAGTCATAGACGTAAGTATTACAGTCACCCAAGTCAGTACACAATGTCCTTACCCAATGGTAAGAGTCATAGACATAAGTATTACAGTCACCCAAGTCAGTACACAATGTCCCTACCTAATAAGAGTCATAGACGTAAGTATTACAGTCACCCAAGTCAGTACACAATGTCCTTACCCAATAGTAAGAGTCATCGACGTAAGTATTACAGTCACCCAAGTCAGTACACAATGTCCTTACCCAATAAGTCATAGACGTAAGTATTAGTCACCCAAGTCAGTACACAATGTCCCTACCCAATAAGAGTCATAGACGTAAGTATTACAGTTACCCATGTCAGTAAACAATATCCTTACCCAATAAGAGTCATAGACATAAGTATTACAGTCACCCAAGTCAGTACACAATGTCCTTACCCAATGGTAAGAGTCATAGACGTAAGTATTACAGTCACCCAAGTCAGTACACAATGTTCTTACCCAATAAGAGTCATAGACGAAAGTATTACAGTCACCCATGTCAGTAAACAATATCCTTACCTAATAAGAGTCATAGACATAAGTATTACAGTCACCCAAGTCAGTACACAATGTCCTTACCCAATGGTAAGAGTCATAGAGGTAAGTATTACTGTCACCCAAGTCAGTACACAATGTTCTTACCCAATAAGAGTCATAGACATAAGTATTACAGTCACCCAAGTCAGTACACAATGTCCCTACCCAATAAGAATCATAGACGTAAGTATTACAGTCACCCAAGTCAGTACACAATGTCCTTACCCAATGGTAAAAGTCATAGACGTAAGTATTACAGTCACCCAAGTCAGTACACAATGTCCTTACCCAATGAGAGTCATAGACATAAGTATTAGTCACCCAAGTCAGTACACAATGTCCTTATCTAATAAGAGTCATAGACATAAGTATTACAGTCACCCAAGTCAGTACACAATGTCCTTACCCAATAAGTCATAGACGTTAGTATTACAGTCTCCCAAGTCAGTACACAATGTCCTTACCTAATAAGAGTCATAGACGTAAGTATTACAGTCACCCAAGTCAGTAAACAATATCCTTACCCAATAAGAATCATAGACATAAGTATTAGTCACCCAAGTCAGTACACAATGTCCTTATCTAATAAGAGTCATAGACATAAGTATTACAGTCACCCAAGTCAGTACACAATGTCCTTACCCAATAAGAGTCATAGACATAAGTATTACAGTCACCCAAGTCAGTACACAATGTCCTTACCCAATAAGAGTCTTAGACATAAGTATTAATCACCGAAGTCAGTACACAATGTCCTTACCCAATGGTAAGAGTCATAGACGTAAGTATTACAGTCACCCAAGTCAGTACACAATGTCCTTACCCAATGGTAAAAGTCATAGACGTAAGTATTACAGTCACCCAAGACAGTACATAATGTCCCTACCTAATAAGAGTCATAGACGTTAGTATTACAGTCACCCAAGTCAGTACACAGTGTCCCTACCCAATAAAAGTCATAGACGTAAGTATTACAGTCACCCAAGTCAGTACACAATGTCCCTCCCTAATAAGAGTCATAGACGTAAGTATTACAGTCACCCAAGTCAGTACACAATGTCCTTATCTAATAAGAGTCATAGACGTAAGTATTACAGTCACCCAAAACAGTACACAATGTGTCTACCTAATAAGAGTCATAGAGGTAAGTATTACAGTCACCCAAGACAGTACACAATGTCCCTACCTAATAAGAGTCATAGACGTAAGTATTACAGTCACCCAAGTCAGTACACAATGTCCTTACCCAATGGTAAGAGTCATATACATAAGTATTACAGTCACCCAAGTCAGTACACAATGTCCTTACCCAATGGTAAAAGTCATGGACATAAGTATTACAGTCATCCAAGTCAGTACACAATATCCTTACCCAATAAGAGTCATAGACGTAAGTATTAGTCACCCAAGTCAGTACACAATGTCCTTATCTAATAAGAGTCATAGACGGAAGTATTACTGTCACACAAGTCAGTACACAATGTCCTTACCCAATAGTAAGAGTCATCGACGTAAGTATTACAGTCACCCAAGTCAGTACACAATGTCTTTACCCAATAAGTCATAGACGTAAGTATTAGTCACCCAAGTCAGTACACAATGTCCCTACCCAATAAGAGTCATAGACGTAAGTATTACAGTCACCCATGTCAGTAAACAATATCCTTACCCAATAAGAGTCATAGACATAAGTATTACAGTCACCCAAGTCAGTACACAATGTCCTTACCCAATGGTAAGAGTCATAGAGGTAAGTATTACAGTCACCCAAGTCAGTACACAATGTTCTTACCCAATAAGAGTCATAGACATAAGTATTACAGTCACCCAAATCAGTACACAATGTCCCTACCCAATAAAAATCATAGACGTAAGTATTACAGTCACCCAAGTCAGTACACAATGTCCTTACGCAATAAGAGTCATAGACATAAGTATTAGTTACCCAAGTCAGTACACAATGTCCTTATTTAATAAGAGTCATAGACATAACTATTACAGTCACCCAAGTCAGTACACAATGTCCTTACCCAATGAGAGTCATAGACATAAGTATTAGTCACCCAAGTCAGTACACAATGTCCTTACCTAATAAGAGTCATAGACGTAAGTATTACAGTCACCCAAGTCTGTACACAATATCCTTACCCAATAAGAGTCATAGACATAAGTATTAGTCACCCAAGTCAGTACACAATGTCCTTATCTAATAAGAGTCTTATACATAAGTATTACAGTCACCCAAGTCAGTACACAATGTCCTTACCCAATAAGAGTCATAGACATAAGTATTACAGTCACCCAAGTCAGTACACAATGTCCTTACCCAATAAGAGTCATAGACATAAGTATTACAGTCACCCAAGTCAGTACACAATGTCCTTATCCAATGGTAAGAGTCATAGACGTAAGTATTACAGTCACCCAAGACAGTACACAATGTCCTTACCCAATGGTAAGAGTCATAGACGTAAATATTACAGTCACCCAAGTCAATACACAATGTCCTTACCCAATGGTAAAAGTCATAGACGTAAGTATTACAGTCCCCAAGACAGTACACAATGTCCCTACCCAATAAGAGTCATAGACGTAAGTATTACAGTCACCCAAGTCAGTACACAGTGTCCCTACCCAATAAAAGTCATAGACGTAAGTATTACAGTCACCCAAGTCAGTACACAATGTCCCTCCCTAATAAGAGTCATAGACGTAAGTATTACAGTCACCCAAGTCAGTACACAATGTCCTTATCTAATAAGAGTCATAGACGCAAGTATTACAGTCACCCAAGACAGTACACAATGTCCCTACCTAATAAGAGTCATAGAGGTAAGTATTACAGTCACCCAAGTCAGTACACAATGTCCCTACCTAATAAGAGTCATAGACGTAAGTATTACAGTCACCCAAGTCAGTACACAATGTCCTTACCCTATGGTAAAAGTCATAGACATAAGTATTACAGTCACCCAAGTCAGTACACAATGTCCTTACCCAATGGTAAGAGTCATAGACATAAGTATTACAGTCACCCAAGTCAGTAAACAATATCCTTACCCAATAAGAGTCATAGACATAAGTATTAGTCACCCAAGTCAGTACACAATGTCCTTACCCAATGGTAAAAGTCATAGATGTAAGTATTACAGTCACCCAAGTCAGTACACAATGTTCTTACCCAATAAGAGTCATAGACATAAGTATTACAGTCACCCAAGTCAGTACACAATGTCCCTACCCAATAAGAATCATAGACGTAAGTATTACAGTCACCCAAGTCAGTACACAATGTCCTTACCCAATAAGAGTCATAGACATAAGTATTAGTTACCCAAGTCAGTACACAATGTCCTTATCTAATAAGAGTCATAGACGTAAGTATTACAGTCACCCAAGTCAGTAAACAATATCCTTACCCAATAACAGTCATAGACATAAGTATTACAGTCACCCAAGTCAGTACACAATGTCCTTACCCAATAAGAGTCATAGTCATAAGTATTACAGTCACCCAAGTCAGTACACAATGTCCTTACCCAATAGGAGTCATAGACATAAGTATTACAGTCACCCAAGTCAGTACACAATGTCCTTACCCAATGGTAAGAGTCATAGACGTAAGTATTACAGTCATCCAAGACAGTACACAATGTCCTTACCCAATGGTAAGAGTCATAGACGTAAATATTACAGTCACCCAAGTCAGTACACAATGTCCTTACCCAATGGTAAAAGTCATAGACGTAAGTATTACAGTCACCCAAGACAGTACACAATGTCCCTACCTAATAAGAGTCATAGACGTAAGTATTACAGTCACCCAAGTCAGTACACAGTGTCCCTACCCAATAAAAGTCATAGACGTAAGTATTACAGTCACCCAAGTCAGTACACAATGTCCTTACCCAATGGTAAGAGTCATAGACGTAAGTATTACAGTCATCCAAGACAGTACACAATGTCCTTACCCAATGGTAAGAGTCATAGACGTAAATATTACAGTCACCCAAGTCAGTACACAATGTCCTTACCCAATGGTAAAAGTCATAGACGTAAGTATTACAGTCACCCAAGTCAGTACACAATGTCCTTACCCAATGAGAGTCATAGACATAAGTATTAGTCACCCAAGTCAGTACACAATGTCCTTATCTAATAAGAGTCATAGACATAAGTATTACAGTCACCCAAGTCAGTACACAATGTCCTTACCCAATAAGTCATAGACGTTAGTATTACAGTCTCCCAAGTCAGTACACAATGTCCTTACCTAATAAGAGTCATAGACGTAAGTATTACAGTCACCCAAGTCAGTAAACAATATCCTTACCCAATAAGAATCATAGACATAAGTATTAGTCACCCAAGTCAGTACACAATGTCCTTATCTAATAAGAGTCATAGACATAAGTATTACAGTCACCCAAGTCAGTACACAATGTCCTTACCCAATAAGAGTCATAGACATAAGTATTACAGTCACCCAAGTCAGTACACAATGTCCTTACCCAATAAGAGTCTTAGACATAAGTATTAATCACCGAAGTCAGTACACAATGTCCTTACCCAATGGTAAGAGTCATAGACGTAAGTATTACAGTCACCCAAGTCAGTACACAATGTCCTTACCCAATGGTAAAAGTCATAGACGTAAGTATTACAGTCACCCAAGACAGTACATAATGTCCCTACCTAATAAGAGTCATAGACGTAAGTATTACAGTCACCCAAGTCAGTACACAGTGTCCCTACCCAATAAAAGTCATAGACGTAAGTATTACAGTCACCCAAGTCAGTACACAATGTCCCTCCCTAATAAGAGTCATAGACGTAAGTATTACAGTCACCCAAGTCAGTACACAATGTCCTTATCTAATAAGAGTCATAGACGTAAGTATTACAGTCACCCAAAACAGTACACAATGTGTCTACCTAATAAGAGTCATAGAGGTAAGTATTACAGTCACCCAAGACAGTACACAATGTCCCTACCTAATAAGAGTCATAGACATAAGTATTACAGTCACCCAAGTCAGTACACAATGTCCTTACCCAATGGTAAGAGTCATATACATAAGTATTACAGTCACCCAAGTCAGTACACAATGTCCTTACCCAATGGTAAAAGTCATGGACATAAGTATTACAGTCATCCAAGTCAGTACACAATATCCTTACCCAATAAGAGTCATAGACGTAAGTATTAGTCACCCAAGTCAGTACACAATGTCCTTATCTAATAAGAGTCATAGACGGAAGTATTACTGTCACACAAGTCAGTACACAATGTCCTTACCCAATAGTAAGAGTCATCGACGTAAGTATTACAGTCACCCAAGTCAGTACACAATGTCTTTACCCAATAAGTCATAGACGTAAGTATTAGTCACCCAAGTCAGTACACAATGTCCCTACCCAATAAGAGTCATAGACGTAAGTATTACAGTCACCCATGTCAGTAAACAATATCCTTACCCAATAAGAGTCATAGACATAAGTATTACAGTCACCCAAGTCAGTACACAATGTCCTTACCCAATGGTAAGAGTCATAGAGGTAAGTATTACAGTCACCCAAGTCAGTACACAATGTTCTTACCCAATAAGAGTCATAGACATAAGTATTACAGTCACCCAAATCAGTACACAATGTCCCTACCCAATAAAAATCATAGACGTAAGTATTACAGTCACCCAAGTCAGTACACAATGTCCTTACGCAATAAGAGTCATAGACATAAGTATTAGTTACCCAAGTCAGTACACAATGTCCTTATTTAATAAGAGTCATAGACATAACTATTACAGTCACCCAAGTCAGTACACAATGTCCTTACCCAATGAGAGTCATAGACATAAGTATTAGTCACCCAAGTCAGTACACAATGTCCTTACCTAATAAGAGTCATAGACGTAAGTATTACAGTCACCCAAGTCTGTACACAATATCCTTACCCAATGGTAAGAGTCATAGACGTAAATATTACAGTCACCCAAGTCAGTACACAATGTCCTTACCCAATGGTAAAAGTCATAGACGTAAGTATTACAGTCCCCAAGACAGTACACAATGTCCCTACCCAATAAGAGTCATAGACGTAAGTATTACAGTCACCCAAGTCAGTACACAGTGTCCCTACCCAATAAAAGTCATAGACGTAAGTATTACAGTCACCCAAGTCAGTACACAATGTCCCTCCCTAATAAGAGTCATAGATGTAAGTATTACAGTCACCCAAGTCAGTACACAATGTCCTTATCTAATAAGAGTCATAGACGCAAGTATTACAGTCACCCAAGACAGTACACAATGTCCCTACCTAATAAGAGTCATAGAGGTAAGTATTACAGTCACCCAAGTCAGTACACAATGTCCCTACCTAATAAGAGTCATAGACGTAAGTATTACAGTCACCCAAGTCAGTACATAATGTCCTTACCCAATGGTAAGAGTCATAGACATAAGTATTACAGTCACCCAAGTCAGTACACTATGTCTTTACCCAATGGTAAAAGTCATAGACGTAAGTATTACAGTCACCCAAGTCAGTACACAATGTCCTTACCCTATGGTAAAAGTCATAGACATAAGTATTACAGTCACCCAAGTCAGTACACAATGTCCTTACCCAATGGTAAGAGTCATAGACATAAGTATTACAGTCACCCAAGTCAGTAAACAATATCCTTACCCAATAAGAGTCATAGACATAAGTATTAGTCACCCAAGTCAGTACACAATGTCCTTACCCAATGGTAAAAGTCATAGATGTAAGTATTACAGTCACCCAAGTCAGTACACAATGTTCTTACCCAATAAGAGTCATAGACATAAGTATTACAGTCACCCAAGTCAGTACACAATGTCCCTACCCAATAAGAATCATAGACGTAAGTATTACAGTCACCCAAGTCAGTACACAATGTCCTTACCCAATAAGAGTCATAGACATAAGTATTAGTTACCCAAGTCAGTACACAATGTCCTTATCTAATAAGAGTCATAGACGTAAGTATTACAGTCACCCAAGTCAGTAAACAATATCCTTACCCAATAACAGTCATAGACATAAGTATTAGTCACCCAAGTCAGTACACAATGTCCTTATCTAATAAGAGTTATAGACATAAGTATTACAGTCACCCAAGTCAGTACACAATGTCCTTACCCAATAAGAGTCATAGACATAAGTAGTACAGTCACCCAAGTCAGTACACAATGTCCTTACCCAATAGGAGTCATAGACATAAGTATTACAGTCACCCAAGTCAGTACACAATGTCCTTACCCAATGGTAAGAGTCATAGACGTAAGTATTACAGTCATCCAAGACAGTACACAATGTCCTTACCCAATGGTAAGAGTCATAGACGTAAATATTACAGTCACCCAAGTCAGTACACAATGTCCTTACCCAATGGTAAAAGTCATAGACGTAAGTATTACAGTCACCCAAGACAGTACACAATGTCCCTACCTAATAAGAGTCATAGACGTAAGTATTACAGTCACCCAAGTCAGTACACAGTGTCCCTACCCAATAAAAGTCATAGACGTAAGTATTACAGTCACCCAAGTCAGTACACAATGTACTTACCCAATGGTAAGAGTCATAGACGTAAGTATTACAGTCATCCAAGACAGTACACAATGTCCTTACCCAATGGTAAGAGTCATAGACGTAAATATTACAGTCACCCAAGTCAGTACACGATGTCCTTACCCAATGGTAAAAGTCATAGACGTAAGTATTACAGTCACCCAAGTCAGTACACAATGTCCTTACCCAATGAGAGTCATAGACATAAGTATTAGTCACCCAAGTCAGTACACAATGTCCTTATCTAATAAGAGTCATAGACATAAGTATTACAGTCACCCAAGTCAGTACACAATGTCCTTACCCAGTAAGTCATAGACGTTAGTATTACAGTCTCCCAAGTCAGTACACAATGTCCTTACCTAATAAGAGTCATAGACGTAAGTATTACAGTCACCCAAGTCAGTAAACAATATCCTTACCCAATAAGAATCATAGACATAAGTATTAGTCACCCAAGTCAGTACACAATGTCCTTATCTAATAAGAGTCATAGACATAAGTATTACAGTCACCCAAGTCAGTACACAATGTCCTTACCCAATAAGAGTCATAGACATAAGTATTACAGTCACCCAAGTCAGTACACAATGTCCTTACCCAATAAGAGTCTTAGACATAAGTATTAATCACCGAAGTCAGTACACAATGTCCTTACCCAATGGTAAGAGTCATAGACGTAAGTATTACAGTCACCCAAGTCAGTACACAATGTCCTTACCCAATGGTAAAAGTCATAGACGTAAGTATTACAGTCACCCAAGACAGTACATAATGTCCCTACCTAATAAGAGTCATAGACGTAAGTATTACAGTCACCCAAGTCAGTACACAGTGTCCCTACCCAATAAAAGTCATAGACGTAAGTATTACAGTCACCCAAGTCAGTACACAATGTCCCTCCCTTATAAGAGTCATAGACGTAAGTATTACAGTCACCCAAGTCAGTACACAATGTCCTTATCTAATAAGAGTCATAGACGTAAGTATTACAGTCACCCAAAACAGTACACAATGTGTCTACCTAATAAGAGTCATAGAGGTAAGTATTACAGTCACCCAAGACAGTACACAATGTCCCTACCTAATAAGAGTCATAGACGTAAGTATTACAGTCACCCAAGTGAGTACACAATGTCCTTACCCAATGGTAAGAGTCATATACATAAGTATTACAGTCACCCAAGTCAGTACACAATGTCCTTACCCAATGGTAAAAGTCATGGACATAAGTATTACAGTCATCCAAGTCAGTACACAATATCCTAACCCAATAAGAGTCATAGACGTAAGTATTAGTCACCCAAGTCAGTACACAATGACCTTATCTAATAAGAGTCATAGACGGAAGTATTACTGTCACACAAGTCAGTACACAATGTCCTTACCCAATAGTAAGAGTCATCGACGTAAGTATTACAGTCACCCAAGTCAGTACACAATGTCTTTACCCAATAAGTCATAGACGTAAGTATTAGTCACCCAAGTCAGTACACAATGTCCCTACCCAATAAGAGTCATAGACGTAAGTATTACAGTCACCCATGTCAGTAAACAATATCCTTACCCAATAAGAGTCATAGACATAAGTAATACAGTCACCCAAGTCAGTACACAATGTCCTTACCCAATGGTAAGAGTCATAGAGGTAAGTATTACAGTCACCCAAGTCAGTACACAATGTTCTTACCCAATAAGAGTCATAGACATAAGTATTACAGTCACCCAAATCAGTACACAATGTCCCTACCCAATAAAAATCATAGACGTAAGTATTACAGTCACCCAAGTCAGTACACAATGTCCTTACGCAATAAGAGTCATAGACATAAGTATTAGTTACCCAAGTCAGTACACAATGTCCTTATTTAATAAGAGTCATAGACATAACTATTACAGTCACCCAAGTCAGTACACAATGTCCTTACCCAATGAGAGTCATAGACATAAGTATTAGTCACCCAAGTCAGTACACAATGTCCTTACCTAATAAGAGTCATAGACGTAAGTATTACAGTCACCCAAGTCTGTACACAATATCCTTACCCAATAAGAGTCATAGACATAAGTATTAGTCACCCAAGTCAGTACACAATGTCCTTATCTAATAAGAGTCTTATACATAAGTATTACAGTCACCCAAGTCAGTACACAATGTCCTTACCCAATAAGAGTCATAGACATAAGTATTACAGTCACCCAAGTCAGTACACAATGTCCTTACCCAATAAGAGTCATAGACATAAGTATTACAGTCACCCAAGTCAGTACACAATGTCCTTATCCAATGGTAAGAGTCATAGACGTAAGTATTACAGTCACCCAAGACAGTACACAATGTCCTTACCCAATGGTAAGAGTCATAGACGTAAATATTACAGTCACCCAAGTCAGTACACAATGTCCTTACCCAATGGTAAAAGTCATAGACGTAAGTATTACAGTCCCCAAGACAGTACACAATGTCCCTACCCAATAAGAGTCATAGACGTAAGTATTACAGTCACCCAAGTCAGTACACAGTGTCCCTACCCAATAAAAGTCATAGACGTAAGTATTACAGGGACCCAAGTCAGTACACAATGTCCCTCCCTAATAAGAGTCATAGACGTAAGTATTACAGTCACCCAAGTCAGTACACAATGTCCTTATCTAATAAGAGTCATAGACGCAAGTATTACAGTCACCCAAGACAGTACACAATGTCCCTACCTAATAAGAGTCATAGAGGTAAGTATTACAGTCACCCAAGTCAGTACACAATGTCCCTACCTAATAAGAGTCATAGACGTAAGTATTACAGTCACCCAAGTCAGTACACAATGTCCTTATCCAATGGTAAGAGTCATAGACATAAGTATTACAGTCACCCAAGTCAGTACACTATGTCCTTACCCAATGGTAAAAGTCATAGACGTAAGTATTACAGTCATCCAAGTCAGTACACAATGTCCTTACCCTATGGTAAAAGTCATAGACATAAGTATTACAGTCACCCAAGTCAGTACACAATGTCCTTACCCAATGGTAAGAGTCATAGACATAAGTATTACAGTCACCCAAGTCAGTAAACAATATCCTTACCCAATAAGAGTCATAGACATAAGTATTAGTCACCCAAGTCAGTACACAATGTCCTTACCCAATGGTAAAAGTCATAGATGTAAGTATTACAGTCACCCAAGTCAGTACACAATGTTCTTACCCAATAAGAGTCATAGACATAAGTATTACAGTCACCCAAGTCAGTACACAATGTCCCTACCCAATAAGAATCATAGACGTAAGTATTACAGTCACCCAAGTCAGTACACAATGTCCTTACCCAATAAGAGTCATAGACATAAGTATTAGTTACCCAAGTCAGTACACAATGTCCTTATCTAATAAGAGTCATAGACGTAAGTATTACAGTCACCCAAGTCAGTAAACAATATCCTTACCCAATAACAGTCATAGACATAAGTATTAGTCACCCAAGTCAGTACACAATGTCCTTATCTAATAAGAGTCATAGACATAAGTATTACAGTCACCCAAGTCAGTACACAATGTCCTTACCCAATAAGAGTCATAGACATAAGTATTACAGTCACCCAAGTCAGTACACAATGTCCTTACCCAATAGGAGTCATAGACATAAGTATTACAGTCACCCAAGTCAGTACACAATGTCCTTACCCAATGGTAAGAGTCATAGACGTAAGTATTACAGTCATCCAAGACAGTACACAATGTCCTTACCCAATGGTAAGAGTCATAGACGTAAATATTACAGTCACCCAAGTCAGTACACAATGTCCTTACCCAATGGTAAAAGTCATAGACGTAAGTATTACAGTCACCCAAGACAGTACACAATGTCCCTACCTAATAAGAGTCATAGACGTAAGTATTACAGTCACCCAAGTCAGTATAAAGTGTCCCTACCCAATAAAAGTCATAGACGTAAGTATTACAGTCACCCAAGTCAGTACACAATGTCCTTACCCAATGGTAAGAGTCATAGACGTAAGTATTACAGTCATCCAAGACAGTACACAATGTCCTTACCCAATGGTAAGAGTCATAGACGTAAATATTACAGTCACCCAAGTCAGTACACAATGTCCTTACCCAATAAGTCATAGACGTAAGTATTACAGTCTCCCAAGTCAGTACACAATGTCCTTACCTAATAAGAGTCATAGACGTAAGTATTACAGTCACCCAAGTCAGTAAACAATATCCTTACCCAATAAGAGTCATAGACATAAGTATTAGTCACCCAAGTCAGTACACAATGTCCTTATCTAATAAGAGTCATAGACATAAGTATTACAGTCACCCAAGTCAGTACACAATGTCCTTACCCAATAAGAGTCATAGACATAAGTATTACAGTCACCCAAGTCAGTACACAATGTCCTTACCCAATAAGAGTAATAGACATAAGTATTAGTCACCGAAGTCAGTACACAATGTCCTTACCCAATGGTAAGAGTCATAGACGTAAGTATTACAGTCATCCAAGACAGTACACAATGTCCTTACCCAATGGTAAGAGTCATAGACGTAAATATTAGTCACCCAAGTCAGTACACAATGTCCTTACCCAATGGTAAAAGTCATAGACGTAAGTATTACAGTCACCCAAGACAGTACATAATGTCCCTACCTAATAAGAGTCATAGACGTAAGTATTACAGTCACCCAAGTCAGTACACAGTGTCCCTACCCAATAAAAGTCATAGACGTAAGTATTAGTCACCCAAGTCAGTACACAATGTCCCTCCCTAATAAGAGTCATAGACGTAAGTATTACAGTCACCCAAGTCAGTACACAATGTCCTTATCTAATAAGAGTCATAGACGTAAGTATTACAGTCACCCAAAACAGTACACAATGTGCCTACCTAATAAGAGTCATAGAGGTAAGTATTACAGTCACCCAAGACAGTACACAATGTCCTTACCCAATAGGAGTCATAGACATAAGTATTACAGTCACCCAAGTCAGTACACAATGTCCTTACCCAATGGTAAGAGTCATAGACGTAAGTATTACAGTCATCCAAGACAGTACACAATGTCCTTACCCAATGGTAAGAGTCATAGACGTAAATATTACAGTCACCCAAGTCAGTACACAATGTCCTTACCCAATGGTAAAAGTCATAGACGTAAGTATTACAGTCATCCAAGACAGTACACAATGTCCCTACCTAATAAGAGTCATAGACGTAAGTATTACAGTCACCCAAGTCAGTACACAGTGTCCCTACCCAATAAAAGTCATAGATGTAAGTATTACAGTCACCCAAGTCAGTACACAATGTCCTTACCCAATGAGAGTCATAGACATAAGTATTAGTCACCCAAGTCAGTACACAATGTCCTTATCTAATAAGAGTCATAGACATAAGTATTACAGTCACCCAAGTCAGTACACAATGTCCTTACCCAATAAGTCATAGACGTAAGTATTACAGTCTCCCAAGTCAGTACACAATGTCCTTACCTAATAAGAGTCATAGACGTAAGTATTACAGTCACCCAAGTCAGTAAACAATATCCTTACCCAATAAGAGTCATAGACATAAGTATTAGTCACCCAAGTCAGTACACAATGTCCTTATCTAATAAGAGTCATAGACATAAGTATTACAGTCACCCAAGTCAGTACACAATGTCCTTACCCAATAAGAGTCATAGACATCAGTATTACAGTCACCCAAGTCAGTACACAATGTCCTTACCCAATAAGAGTCATAGACATAAGTATTAGTCACCGAAGTCAGTACACAATGTCCTTACCCAATGGTAAGAGTCATAGACGTAAGTATTACAGTCATCCAAGACAGTACACAATGTCCTTACCCAATGGTAAGAGTCATAGACGTAAATATTAGTCACCCAAGTCAGTACACAATGTCCTTACCCAATGGTAAAAGTCATAGACGTAAGTATTACAGTCACCCAAGACAGTACATAATGTCCCTACCTAATAAGAGTCATAGACGTAAGTATTACAGTCACCCAAGTCAGTACACAGTGTCCCTACCCAATAAAAGTCATAGACGTAAGTATTAGTCACCCAAGTCAGTACACAATGTCCCTCCCTAATAAGAGTCATAGACGTAAGTATTACAGTCACCCAAGTCAGTACACAATGTCCTTATCTAATAAGAGTCATAGACGTAAGTATTACAGTCACCCAAAACAGTACACAATGTGCCTACCTAATAAGAGTCATAGAGGTAAGTATTACAGTCACCCAAGACAGTACACAATGTCCCTACCTAATAAGAGTCATAGACGTAAGTATTACAGTCACCCAAGTCAGTACACAATGTCCTTACCCAATGGTAAGAGTCATATACATAAGTATTACAGTCACCCAAGTCAGTACACAATGTCCTTACCCAATGGTAAAAGTCATGGACATAAGTATTACAGTCATCCAAGTCAGTACACAATATCCTTACCCAATAAGAGTCATAGACATAAGTATTAGTCACCCAAGTCAGTACACAATGTCCTTATCTAATAAGAGTCATAGACGTAAGTATTACTGTCACACAAGTCAGTACACAATGTCCTTACCCAATAGTAAGAGTCATCGACGTAAGTATTACAGTCACCCAAGTCAGTACACAATGTCCTTACCCAATAGGAGTCATAGACGTAAGTATTAGTCACCCAAGTCAGTACACAATGTCCCTACCCAATAAGAGTCATAGACGTAAGTATTACAGTTACCCATGTCAGTAAACAATATCCTTACCCAATAAGAGTCATAGACATAAGTATTACAGTCACCCAAGTCAGTACACAATGTCCTTACCCAATGGTAAGAGTCATAGACGTAAGTATTACAGTCACCCAAGTCAGTACACAATGTTCTTACCCAATAAGAGTCATAGACGTAAGTATTACAGTCACCCATGTCAGTAAACAATATCCTTACCCAATAAGAGTCATAGACATAAGTATTACAGTCACCCAAGTCAGTACACAATGTCCTTACCCAATGGTAAGAGTCATAGAGGTAAGTATTACAGTCACCCAAGTCAGTACACAATGTTCTTACCCAATAAGAGTCATAGACATAAGTATTACAGTCACCCAAGTCAGTACACAATGTCCCTACCCAATAAGAATCATAGACGTAAGTATTACAGTCACCCAAGTCAGTACACAATGTCCTTACCCAATAAGAGTCATAGACATAAGTATTAGTTACCCAAGTCAGTACACAATGTCCTTATCTAATAAGAGTCATAGACGTAAGTATTACAGTCACCCAAGTCAGTAAACAATATCCTTACCCAATAACAGTCATAGACATAAGTATTAGTCACCCAAGTCAGTACACAATGTCCTTATCTAATAAGAGTCATAGACATAAGTATTACAGTCACCCAAGTCAGTACACAATGTCCTTACCCAATAAGAGTCATAGACATAAGTATTACAGTCACCCAAGTCAGTACACAATGTCCTTACCCAATAGGAGTCATAGACATAAGTATTACAGTCACCCAAGTCAGTACACAATGTCCTTACCCAATGGTAAGAGTCATAGACGTAAGTATTACAGTCATCCAAGAGAGTACACAATGTCCTTACCCAATGGTAAGAGTCATAGACGTAAATATTACAGTCACCCAAGTCAGTACACAATGTCCTTACCCAATGGTAAAAGTCATAGACGTAAGTATTACAGTCACCCAAGACAGTACACAATGTCCCTACCTAATAAGAGTCATAGACGTAAGTATTACAGTCACCCAAGTCAGTACACAGTGTCCCTACCCAATAAAAGTCATAGACGTAAGTATTACAGTCACCCAAGTCAGTACACAATGTCCTTACCCAATGAGAGTCATAGACATAAGTATTAGTCACCCAAGTCAGTACACAATGTCCTTATCTAATAAGAGTCATAGACATAAGTATTACAGTCACCCAAGTCAGTACACAATGTCCTTACCCAATAAGTCATAGACGTAAGTATTACAGTCTCCCAAGTCAGTACACAATGTCCTTACCTAATAAGAGTCATAGACGTAAGTATTACAGTCACCCAAGTCAGTACACAATGTCCTTACCCAATAAGTCATAGACGTAAGTATTACAGTCTCCCAAGTCAGTACACAATGTCCTTACCTAATAAGAGTCATAGACGTAAGTATTACAGTCACCCAAGTCAGTACACAATGTCCTTACCCAATGGTAAAAGTCATAGACGTAAGTATTACAGTCACCCAAGACAGTACATAATGTCCCTACCTAATAAGAGTCATAGACGTAAGTATTACAGTCACCCAAGTCAGTACACAGTGTCCCTACCCAATAAAAGTCATAGACGTAAGTATTACAGTCACCCAAGTCAGTACACAATGTCCCTCCCTAATAAGAGTCATAGACGTAAGTATTACAGTCACCCAAGTCAGTACACAATGTCCTTATCTAATAAGAGTCATAGACGTAAGTATTACAGTCACCCAAAACAGTACACAATGTGCCTACCTAATAAGAGTCATAGAGGTAAGTATTACAGTCACCCAAGACAGTACACAATGTCCCTACCAAATAAGAGTCATAGACGTAAGTATTACAGTCACCCAAGTCAGTACACAATGTCCTTACCCAATGGTAAGAGTCATATACATAAGTATTACAGTCACCCAAGTCAGTACACAATGTCCTTACCCAATGGTAAAAGTCATGGACATAAGTATTACAGTCATCCAAGTCAGTACACAATATCCTTACCCAATAAGAGTCATAGACATAAGTATTAGTCACCCAAGTCAGTACACAATGTCCTTATCTAATAAGAGTCATAGACGTAAGTATTACTGTCACACAAGTCAGTACACAATGTCCTTACCCAATAGTAAGAGTCATCGACGTAAGTATTAGTCACCCAAGTCAGTACACAATGTCCTTACCCAATAAGTCATAGACGTAAGTATTAGTCACCCAAGTCAGTACACAATGTCCCTATCCAATAAGAGTCATAGACGTAAGTATTACAGTTACCCATGTCAGTAAACAATATCCTTACCCAATAAGAGTCATAGACATAAGTATTACAGTCACCCAAGTCAGTACACAATGTCCTTACCCAATGGTAAGAGTCATAGATGTAAGTATTACAGTCACCCAAGTCAGTACACAATGTTCTTACCCAATAAGAGTCATAGACGTAAGTATTACAGTCACCCATGTCAGTAAACAATATCCTTACCCAATAAGAGTCATAGACATAAGTATTACAGTCACCCAAGTCAGTACACAATGTCCTTACCCAATGGTAAGAGTCATAGAGGTAAGTATTACAGTCACCCAAGTTAGTACACAATGTTCTTACCCAATAATAGTCATAGACATAAGTATTACAGTCACCCAAGTCAGTACACAATGTCCCTACCCAATAAGAATCATAGACGTAAGTATTACAGTCACCCAAGTCAGTACACAATGTCCTTACCCAATAAGAGTCATAGACGTAAGTATTACAGTTACCCATGTCAGTAAACAATATCCTTACCCAATAAGAGTCATAGACATAAGTATTACAGTCACCCAAGTCAGTACACAATGTCCTTCCCCAATGGTAAGAGTCATAGACGTAAGTATTACAGTCACCCAAGTCAGTACACAATGTTCTTACCCAATAAGAGTCATAGATGTAAGTATTACAGTCACCCATGTCAGTAAACAATATCCTTACCCAATAAGAGTTATAGACATAAGTATTACAGTCACCCAAGTCAGTACACAATGTCCTTACCCAATAAGAGTCATAGACGTAAGTATTACAGTCACCCATGTCAGTAAACAATATCCTTACCCAATAAGAGTCATAGACATAAGTATTACAGTCACCCAAGTCAGTACACAATGTCCTTACCCAATGGTAAGAGTCATAGAGGTAAGTATTACAGTCACCCAAGTCAGTACACAATGTTCTTACCCAATAAGAGTCATAGACATAAGTATTACAGTCACCCAAGTCAGTACACAATGTCCCTACCCAATAAGAATCATAGACGTAAGTATTACAGTCACCCAAGTCAGTACACAATGTCCTTACCCAATAAGAGTCATAGACATAAGTATTAGTTACCCAAGTCAGTACACAATGTCCTTATCTAATAAGAGTCATAGACGTAAGTATTACAGTCACCCAAGTCAGTAAACAATATCCTTAACCAATAACAGTCATAGACATAAGTATTAGTCACCCAAGTCAGTACACAATGTCCTTATCTAATAAGAGTCATAGACATAAGTATTACAGTCACCCAAGTCAGTACACAATGTCCTTACCCAATAAGAGTCATAGACATAAGTATTACAGTCACCCAAGTCAGTACACAATGTCCTTACCCAATAGGAGTCATAGACATAAGTATTACAGTCACCCAAGTCAGTACACAATGTCCTTACCCAATGGTAAGAGTCATAGACGTAAGTATTACAGTCATCCAAGACAGTACACAATGTCCTTACCCAATGGTAAGAGTCATAGACGTAAATATTACAGTCACCCAAGTCAGTACACAATGTCCTTACCCAATGGTAAAAGTCATAGACGTAAGTATTACAGTCACCCAAGACAGTACACAATGTCCCTACCTAATAAGAGTCATAGACGTAAGTATTACAGTCACCCAAGTCAGTACACAGTGTCCCTACCCAATAAAAGTCATAGACGTAAGTATTACAGTCACCCAAGTCAGTACACAATGTCCTTACCCAATGAGAGTCATAGACATAAGTATTAGTCACCCAAGTCAGTACACAATGTCCTTATCTAATAAGAGTCATAGACATAAGTATTACAGTCACCCAAGTCAGTACACAATGTCCTTACCCAATAAGTCATAGACGTAAGTATTACAGTCTCCCAAGTCAGTACACAATGTCCTTACCTAATAAGAGTCATAGACGTAAGTATTACAGTCACCCAAGTCAGTAAACAATATCCTTACCCAATAAGAGTCATAGACATAAGTATTAGTCACCCAAGTCAGTACACAATGTCCTTATCTAATAAGAGTCATAGACATAAGTATTACAGTCACCCAAGTCAGTACACAATGTCCTTACCCAATAAGAGTCATAGACATAAGTATTACAGTCACCCAAGTCAGTACACAATGTCCTTACCCAATAAGAGTCATAGACATAAGTATTAGTCACCGAAGTCAGTACACAATGTCCTTACCCAATGGTAAGAGTCATAGACGTAAGTATTACAGTCATCCAAGACAGTACACAATGTCCTTACCCAATGGTAAGAGTCATAGACGTAAATATTAGTCACCCAAGTCAGTACACAATGTCCTTACCCAATGGTAAAAGTCATAGACGTAAGTATTACAGTCACCCAAGACAGTACATAATGTCCCTACCTAATAAGAGTCATAGACGTAAGTATTACAGTCACCCAAGTCAGTACACAATGTCCTTACCCAATAAGAGTCATAGACATAAGTATTAGTTACCCAAGTCAGTACACAATGTCCTTATCTAATAAGAGTCATAGACGTAAGTATTACAGTCACCCAAGTCAGTAAACAATATCCTTACCCAATAACAGTCATAGACATAAGTATTAGTCACCCAAGTCAGTACACAATGTCCTTATCTAATAAGAGTCATAGACATAAGTATTACAGTCACCCAAGTCAGTACACAATGTCCTTACCCAATAAGAGTCATAGACATAAGTATTACAGTCACCCAAGTCAGTACACAATGTCCTTACCCAATAGGAGTCATAGACATAAGTATTACAGTCACCCAAGTCAGTACACAATGTCCTTACCCAATGGTAAGAGTCATAGACGTAAGTATTACAGTCATCCAAGACAGTACACAATGTCCTTACCCAATGGTAAAAGTCATAGACGTAAGTATTACAGTCACCCAAGACAGTACACAATGTCCCTACCTAATAAGAGTCATAGACGTAAGTATTACAGTCACCCAAGTCAGTACACAGTGTCCCTACCCAATAAAAGTCATAGACGTAAGTATTACAGTCACCCAAGTCAGTACACAATGTCCTTACCCAATGAGAGTCATAGACATAAGTATTAGTCACCCAAGTCAGTACACAATGTCCTTATCTAATAAGAGTCATAGACATAAGTATTACAGTCACCCAAGTCAGTACACAATGTCCTTACCCAATAAGTCATAGACGTAAGTATTACAGTCTCCCAAGTCAGTACACAATGTCCTTACCTAATAAGAGTCATAGACGTAAGTATTACAGTCACCCAAGTCAGTACACAATGTCCTTACCCAATAAGTCATAGACGTAAGTATTACAGTCTCCCAAGTCAGTACACAATGTCCTTACCCAATGAGAGTCATAGACATAAGTATTAGTCACCCAAGTCAGTACACAATGTCCTTATCTAATAAGAGTCATAGACATAAGTATTACAGTCACCCAAGTCAGTACACAATGTCCTTACCCAATAAGTCATAGACGTAAGTATTACAGTCTCCCAAGTCAGTACACAATGTCCTTACCTAATAAGAGTCATAGACGTAAGTATTACAGTCACCCAAGTCAGTAAACAATATCCTTACCCAATAAGAGTCATAGACATAAGTATTAGTCACCCAAGTCAGTACACAATGTCCTTATCTAATAAGAGTCATAGACATAAGTATTACAGTCACCCAAGTCAGTACACAATGTCCTTACCCAATAAGAGTCATAGACATAAGTATTACAGTCACCCAAGTCAGTACACAATGTCCTTACCCAATAAGAGTCATAGACAAAAGTATTAGTCACCGAAGTCAGTACACAATGTCCTTACCCAATGGTAAGAGTCATAGACGTAAGTATTACAGTCATCCAAGACAGTACACAATGTCCTTACCCAATGGTAAGAGTCATAGACGTAAATATTAGTCACCCAAGTCAGTACACAATGTCCTTACCCAATGGTAAAAGTCATAGACGTAAGTATTACAGTCACCCAAGACAGTACATAATGTCCCTACCTAATAAGAGTCATAGACGTAAGTATTACAGTCACCCAAGTCAGTACACAGTGTCCCTACCCAATAAAAGTCATAGACGTAAGTATTACAGTCACCCAAGTCAGTACACAATGTCCCTCCCTAATAAGAGTCATAGACGTAAGTATTACAGTCACCCAAGTCAGTACACAATGTCCTTATCTAATAAGAGTCATAGACGTAAGTATTACAGTCACCCAAAACAGTACACAATGTGCCTACCTAATAAGAGTCATAGAGGTAAGTATTACAGTCACCCAAGACAGTACACAATGTCCCTACCTAATAAGAGTCATAGACGTAAGTATTACAGTCACCCAAGTCAGTACACAATGTCCTTACCCAATGGTAAGAGTCATATACATAAGTATTACAGTCACCCAAGTCAGTACACAATGTCCTTACCCAATGGTAAAAGTCATGGACATAAGTATTACAGTCATCCAAGTCAGTACACAATATCCTTACCCAATAAGAGTCATAGACATAAGTATTAGTCACCCAAGTCAGTACACAATGTCCTTATCTAATAAGAGTCATAGACGTAAGTATTACTGTCACACAAGTCAGTACACAATGTCCTTACCCAATAGTAAGAGTCATCGACGTAAGTATTAGTCACCCAAGTCAGTACACAATGTCCTTACCCAATAAGTCATAGACGTAAGTATTAGTCACCCAAGTCAGTACACAATGTCCCTATCCAATAAGAGTCATAGACGTAAGTATTACAGTTACCCATGTCAGTAAACAATATCCTTACCCAATAAGAGTCATAGACATAAGTATTACAGTCACCCAAGTCAGTACACAATGTCCTTACCCAATGGTAAGAGTCATAGATGTAAGTATTACAGTCACCCAAGTCAGTACACAATGTTCTTACCCAATAAGAGTCATAGACGTAAGTATTACAGTCACCCATGTCAGTAAACAATATCCTTACCCAATAAGAGTCATAGACATAAGTATTACTGTCACCCAAGTCAGTACACAATGTCCTTACCCAATGGTAAGAGTCATAGAGGTAAGTATTACAGTCACCCAAGTCAGTACACAATGTTCTTACCCAATAATAGTCATAGACATAAGTATTACAGTCACCCAAGTCAGTACACAATGTCCCTACCCAATAAGAATCATAGACGTAAGTATTACAGTCACCCAAGTCAGTACACAATGTCCTTACCCAATAAGAGTCATAGACGTAAGTATTACAGTTACCCATGTCAGTAAACAATATCCTTACCCAATAAGAGTCATAGACATAAGTATTACAGTCACCCAAGTCAGTACACAATGTCCTTCCCCAATGGTAAGAGTCATAGACGTAAGTATTACAGTCACCCAAGTCAGTACACAATGTTCTTACCCAATAAGAGTCATAGATGTAAGTATTACAGTCACCCATGTCAGTAAACAATATCCTTACCCAATAAGAGTTATAGACATAAGTATTACAGTCACCCAAGTCAGTACACAATGTCCTTACCCAATAAGAGTCATAGACGTAAGTATTACAGTCACCCATGTCAGTAAACAATATCCTTACCCAATAAGAGTCATAGACATAAGTATTACAGTCACCCAAGTCAGTACACAATGTCCTTACCCAATGGTAAGAGTCATAGAGGTAAGTATTACAGTCACCCAAGTCAGTACACAATGTTCTTACCCAATAAGAGTCATAGACATAAGTATTACAGTCACCCAAGTCAGTACACAATGTCCCTACCCAATAAGAATCATAGACGTAAGTATTACAGTCACCCAAGTCAGTACACAATGTCCTTACCCAATAAGAGTCATAGACATAAGTATTAGTTACCCAAGTCAGTACACAATGTCCTTATCTAATAAGAGTCATAGACGTAAGTATTACAGTCACCCAAGTCAGTAAACAATATCCTTAACCAATAACAGTCATAGATATAAGTATTAGTCACCCAAGTCAGTACACAATGTCCTTATCTAATAAGAGTCATAGACATAAGTATTACAGTCACCCAAGTCAGTACACAATGTCCTTACCCAATAAGAGTCATAGACATAAGTATTACAGTCACCCAAGTCAGTACACAATGTCCTTACCCAATAGGAGTCATAGACATAAGTATTACAGTCACCCAAGTCAGTACACAATGTCCTTACCCAATGGTAAGAGTCATAGACGTAAGTATTACAGTCATCCAAGACAGTACACAATGTCCTTACCCAATGGTAAGAGTCATAGACGTAAATATTACAGTCACCCAAGTCAGTACACAATGTCCTTACCCAATGGTAAAAGTCATAGACGTAAGTATTACAGTCACCCAAGACAGTACACAATGTCCCTACCTAATAAGAGTCATAGACGTAAGTATTACAGTCACCCAAGTCAGTACACAGTGTCCCTACCCAATAAAAGTCATAGACGTAAGTATTACAGTCACCCAAGTCAGTACACAATGTCCTTACCCAATGAGAGTCATAGACATAAGTATTAGTCACCCAAGTCAGTACACAATGTCCTTATCTAATAAGAGTCATAGACATAAGTATTACAGTCACCCAAGTCAGTACACAATGTCCTTACCCAATAAGTCATAGACGTAAGTATTACAGTCTCCCAAGTCAGTACACAATGTCCTTACGTAATAAGAGTCATAGACGTAAGTATTACAGTCACCCAAGTCAGTAAACAATATCCTTACCCAATAAGAGTCATAGACATAAGTATTAGTCACCCAAGTCAGTACACAATGTCCTTATCTAATAAGAGTCATAGACATAAGTATTACAGTCACCCAAGTCAGTACACAATGTCCTTACCCAATAAGAGTCATAGACATAAGTATTACAGTCACCCAAGTCAGTACACAATGTCCTTACCCAATAAGAGTCATAGACATAAGTATTAGTCACCGAAGTCAGTACACAATGTCCTTACCCAATGGTAAGAGTCATAGACGTAAGTATTACAGTCATCCAAGACAGTACACAATGTCCTTACCCAATGGTAAGAGTCATAGACGTAAATATTAGTCACCCAAGTCAGTACACAATGTCCTTACCCAATGGTAAAAGTCATAGACGTAAGTATTACAGTCACCCAAGACAGTACATAATGTCCCTACCTAATAAGAGTCATAGACGTAAGTATTACAGTCACCCAAGTCAGTACACAATGTCCTTACCCAATAAGAGTCATAGACATAAGTATTAGTTACCCAAGTCAGTACACAATGTCCTTATCTAATAAGAGTCATAGACGTAAGTATTACAGTCACCCAAGTCAGTAAACAATATCCTTACCCAATAACAGTCATAGACATAAGTATTAGTCACCCAAGTCAGTACACAATGTCCTTATCTAATAAGAGTCATAGACATAAGTATTACAGTCACCCAAGTCAGTACACAATGTCCTTACCCAATAAGAGTCATAGACATAAGTATTACAGTCACCCAAGTCAGTACACAATGTCCTTACCCAATAGGAGTCATAGACATAAGTATTACAGTCACCCAAGTCAGTACACAATGTCCTTACCCAATGGTAAGAGTCATAGACGTAAGTATTACAGTCATCCAAGACAGTACACAATGTCCTTACCCAATGGTAAAAGTCATAGACGTAAGTATTACAGTCACCCAAGACAGTACACAATGTCCCTACCTAATAAGAGTCATAGACGTAAGTATTACAGTCACCCAAGTCAGTACACAGTGTCCCTACCCAATAAAAGTCATAGACGTAAGTATTACAGTCACCCAAGTCAGTACACAATGTCCTTACCCAATGAGAGTCATAGACATAAGTATTAGTCACCCAAGTCAGTACACAATGTCCTTATCTAATAAGAGTCATAGACATAAGTATTACAGTCACCCAAGTCAGTACACAATGTCCTTACCCAATAAGTCATAGACGTAAGTATTACAGTCTCCCAAGTCAGTACACAATGTCCTTACCTAATAAGAGTCATAGACGTAAGTATTACAGTCACCCAAGTCAGTACACAATGTCCTTACCCAATAAGTCATAGACGTAAGTATTACAGTCTCCCAAGTCAGTACACAATGTCCTTACCTAATAAGAGTCATAGACGTAAGTATTACAGTCACCCAAGTCAGTAAACAATATCCTTACCCAATAAGAGTCATAGACATAAGTATTAGTCACCCAAGTCAGTACACAATGTCCTTATCTAATAAGAGTCATAGACATAAGTATTACAGTCACCCAAGTCAGTACACAATGTCCTTACCCAATAAGAGTCATAGACATAAGTATTACAGTCACCCAAGTCAGTACACAATGTCCTTACCCAATAAGAGTCATAGACAAAAGTATTAGTCACCGAAGTCAGTACACAATGTCCTTACCCAATGGTAAGAGTCATAGACGTAAGTATTACAGTCATCCAAGACAGTACACAATGTCCTTACCCAATGGTAAGAGTCATAGACGTAAATATTAGTCACCCAAGTCAGTACACAATGTCCTTACCCAATGGTAAAAGTCATAGACGTAAGTATTACAGTCACCCAAGACAGTACATAATGTCCCTACCTAATAAGAGTCATAGACGTAAGTATTACAGTCACCCAAGTCAGTACACAGTGTCCCTACCCAATAAAAGTCATAGACGTAAGTATTACAGTCACCCAAGTCAGTACACAATGTCCCTCCCTAATAAGAGTCATAGACGTAAGTATTACAGTCACCCAAGTCAGTACACAATGTCCTTATCTAATAAGAGTCATAGACGTAAGTATTACAGTCACCCAAAACAGTACACAATGTGCCTACCTAATAAGAGTCATAGAGGTAAGTATTACAGTCACCCAAGACAGTACACAATGTCCCTACCTAATAAGAGTCATAGACGTAAGTATTACAGTCACCCAAGTCAGTACACAATGTCCTTACCCAATGGTAAGAGTCATATACATAAGTATTACAGTCACCCAAGTCAGTACACAATGTCCTTACCCAATGGTAAAAGTCATGGACATAAGTATTACAGTCATCCAAGTCAGTACACAATATCCTTACCCAATAAGAGTCATAGACATAAGTATTAGTCACCCAAGTCAGTACACAATGTCCTTATCTAATAAGAGTCATAGACGTAAGTATTACTGTCACACAAGTCAGTACACAATGTCCTTACCCAATAGTAAGAGTCATCGACGTAAGTATTAGTCACCCAAGTCAGTACACAATGTCCTTACCCAATAAGTCATAGACGTAAGTATTAGTCACCCAAGTCAGTACACAATGTCCCTATCCAATAAGAGTCATAGACGTAAGTATTACAGTTACCCATGTCAGTAAACAATATCCTTACCCAATAAGAGTCATAGACATAAGTATTACAGTCACCCAAGTCAGTACACAATGTCCTTACCCAATGGTAAGAGTCATAGATGTAAGTATTACAGTCACCCAAGTCAGTACACAATGTTCTTACCCAATAAGAGTCATAGACGTAAGTATTACAGTCACCCATGTCAGTAAACAATATCCTTACCCAATAAGAGTCATAGACATAAGTATTACTGTCACCCAAGTCAGTACACAATGTCCTTACCCAATGGTAAGAGTCATAGAGGTAAGTATTACAGTCACCCAAGTCAGTACACAATGTTCTTACCCAATAATAGTCATAGACATAAGTATTACAGTCACCCAAGTCAGTACACAATGTCCCTACCCAATAAGAATCATAGACGTAAGTATTACAGTCACCCAAGTCAGTACACAATGTCCTTACCCAATAAGAGTCATAGACGTAAGTATTACAGTTACCCATGTCAGTAAACAATATCCTTACCCAATAAGAGTCATAGACATAAGTATTACAGTCACCCAAGTCAGTACACAATGTCCTTTCCCAATGGTAAGAGTCATAGACGTAAGTATTACAGTCACCCAAGTCAGTACACAATGTTCTTACCCAATAAGAGTCATAGATGTAAGTATTACAGTCACCCATGTCAGTAAACAATATCCTTACCCAATAAGAGTTATAGACATAAGTATTACAGTCACCCAAGTCAGTACACAATGTTCTTACCCAATAAGAGTCATAGACGTAAGTATTACAGTCACCCATGTCAGTAAACAATATCCTTACCCAATAAGAGTCATAGACATAAGTATTACAGTCACCCAAGTCAGTACACAATGTCCTTACCCAATGGTAAGAGTCATAGAGGTAAGTATTACAGTCACCCAAGTCAGTACACAATGTTCTTACCCAATGGTAAGAGTCATAGACCTAAGTATTACAGTCACCCAAGTCAGTACACAATGTACCTACCCAATAAGAATCATAGACGTAAGTATTACAGTCACCCAAGTCAGTACACAATGTCCTTACCCAATAAGGGTCATAGACATAAGTATTAGTTACCCAAGTCAGTACACAATGTCCTTATCTAATAAGAGTCATAGACGTAAGTATTACAGTCACCCAAGTCAGTAAACAATATCCTTACCCAATAACAGTCATAGACATAAGTATTAGTCACCCAAGTCAGTACACAATGTCCTTATCTAATAAGAGTCATAGACATAAGTATTACAGTCACCCAAGTCAGTACACAATGTCCTTACCCAATAAGAGTCATAGACATAAGTATTACAGTCACCCAAGTCAGTACACAATGTCCTTACCCAATAGGAGTCATAGACATAAGTATTACAGTCACCCAAGTCAGTACACAATGTCCTTACCCAATGGTAAGAGTCATAGACGTAAGTATTACAGTCATCCAAGACAGTACACAATGTCCTTACCCAATGGTAAGAGTCATAGACGTAAATATTACAGTCACCCAAGTCAGTACACAATGTCCTTACCCAATGGTAAAAGTCATAGACGTAAGTATTACAGTCACCCAAGACAGTACACAATGTCCCTACCTAATAAGAGTCATAGACGTAAGTATTACAGTCACCCAAGTCAGTACACAGTGTCCCTACCCAATAAAAGTCATAGACGTAAGTATTACAGTCACCCAAGTCAGTACACAATGTCCTTACCCAATGAGAGTCATAGACATAAGTATTAGTCACCCAAGTCAGTACACAATGTCCTTACCCAATAAGTCATAGACGTAAGTATTACAGTCTCCCAAGTCAGTACACAATGTCCTTACCTAATAAGAGTCATAGACGTAAGTATTACAGTCACCCAAGTCAGTACACAATGTCCTTACCCAATAAGTCATAGACGTAAGTATTACAGTCTCCCAAGTCAGTACACAATGTCCTTACCTAATAAGAGTCATAGACGTAAGTATTACAGTCACCCAAGTCAGTAAACAATATCCTTACCCAATAAGAGTCATAGACATAAGTATTAGTCACCCAAGTCAGTACACAATGTCCTTATCTAATAAGAGTCATAGACATAAGTATTACAGTCACCCAAGACAGTACACAATGTCCTTACCCTATAAGAGTCATAGACATAAGTATTACAGTCACCCAAGTCAGTACACAATGTCCTTACCCAATAAGAGTCATAGACATAAGTATTAGTCACCGAAGTCAGTACACAATGTCCTTACCCAATGGTAAGAGTCATAGACGTAAGTATTACAGTCATCCAAGACAGTACACAATGTCCTTACCCAATGGTAAGAGTCATAGACGTAAATATTAGTCACCCAAGTCAGTACACAATGTCCTTACCCAATGGTAAAAGTCATAGACGTAAGTATTACAGTCACCCAAGACAGTACATAATGTCCCTACCTAATAAGAGTCATAGACGTAAGTATTACAGTCACCCAAGTCAGTACACAGTGTCCCTACCCAATAAAAGTCATAGACGTAAGTATTACAGTCACCCAAGTCAGTACACAATGTCCCTCCCTAATAAGAGTCATAGACGTAAGTATTACAGTCACCCAAGTCAGTACACAATGTCCTTATCTAATAAGAGTCATAGACGTAAGTATTACAGTCACCCAAAACAGTACACAATGTCCCTACTCAATGGTAAGAGTCATAGATGTAAGAATTACAGTCACCCAAGTCAGTACACAATGTCCTTATCTAATAAGAGTCATAGACATAAGGATTACAGTCACTCAAGTCATTACACAATGTCCCTACCCAATAAGTCATAGACGTAAGTATTACAGTCACCCAAGTCAGTACACAATGTCCTTACCCAATAAGAGTCATAGTCATAAGTATTACAGTCACCCAAGACAGTACACAATGTCCTTTCCCAATGGTAAGAGTCATAGACGTAAATATTACAGTCACCCAAGTCAGTACACAATGTCCTTACCCAATGGTAAAAGTCATAGACGTAGGTATTAGTCACCCAAGACAGTACACAATATCCCTACCCAATAAGAGTCTTAGAAGTAAGTATTACAGTCACCCAAGTCAGTACACAATATCCCTACCCAATAAGAGTCATAGACGTAAGTATTACAGTCACACAGGTCAGTACACAATGTCCCTACCTAATAAGAGTCATAGACGTAAGTAGTACAGTCACCCAAGTCAGTACACAATGTCCTTATCTAATAAGAGTCATAGACATAAGTATTACAGTCACCCAAGACAGTGCACAATGTCCTTACCTAATAAGAGTTATAGACGTAAGTATTACAGTCACCCAAGTCAGTACACAATGTCCCTACCTAATAAGAGTCATAGACGTAAGTATTACAGTCACCCAAGTCAGTACACAATGTCCTTACCCAATGGTAAGAGTCATAGACGTAAGTATTATAGTCACCCAAGTCAGTAAACAATGTCCTTATCTAATAAGAGTCATAGACGTAAGTATTACAGTCACCCAAGTCAGTACACAATGTCCTTATCTAATAAGACTCATAGACGTAAGTATTACAGTCACCCAAGTCAGTACACAATGTCCTTATCTAATAAGAGTCATAGACATAAGTATTACAGTCACCCAAGACAGTGCACAATGTCCTTACCTAATAAGAGTTATAGACGTAAGTATTACAGTCACCCAAGTCAGTACACAATGTCCCTACCTAATAAGAGTCATAGACGTAAGTATTACAGTCACCCAAGTCAGTACACAATGTCCTTACCCAATGGTAAGAGTCATAGACGTAAGTATTATAGTCACCCAAGTCAGTAAACAATGTCCTTATCTAATAAGAGTCATAGACGTAAGTATTACAGTCACCCAAGACAGTTCACAATGTCCTTACCCAATAAGAGTCATAGACGTAAGTATTACAGTCACCCAAGTCAGTACACAATGTCCTTAATTAATAAGAGTCATAGACGTAAGTATTACAGTCACCCAAGACAGTGCACAATGTCCTTACCTAATAAGAGTTATAGACGTAAGTATTACAGTCACCCAAGTCAGTACACAGTGTCCCTACCCAATAAAAGTCATAGACGTAAGTATTACAGTCACCCAAGTCAGTACACAATGTCCTTACCCAATGAGAGTCATAGACATAAGTATTAGTCACCCAAGTCAGTACACAATGTCCTTATCTAATAAGAGTCATAGACATAAGTATTACAGTCACCCAAGTCAGTACACAATGTCCTTACCCAATAAGTCATAGACGTAAGTATTACAGTCTCCCAAGTCAGTACACAATGTCCTTACCTAATAAGAGTCATAGACGTAAGTATTACAGTCACCCAAGTCAGTACACAATGTCCTTACCCAATAAGTCATAGACGTAAGTATTACAGTCTCCCAAGTCAGTACACAATGTCCTTACCTAATAAGAGTCATAGACGTAAGTATTACAGTCACCCAAGTCAGTAAACAATATCCTTACCCAATAAGAGTCATAGACATAAGTATTAGTCACCCAAGTCAGTACACAATGTCCTTATCTAATAAGAGTCATAGACATAAGTATTACAGTCACCCAAGTCAGTACACAATGTCCTTACCCAATAAGAGTCATAGACATAAGTATTACAGTCACCCAAGTCAGTACACAATGTCCTTACCCAATAAGAGTCATAGACATAAGTATTAGTCACCGAAGTCAGTACACAATGTCCTTACCCAATGGTAAGAGTCATAGACGTAAGTATTACAGTCATCCAAGACAGTACACAATGTCCTTACCCAATGGTAAGAGTCATAGACGTAAATATTAGTCACCCAAGTCAGTACACAATGTCCTTACCCAATGGTAAAAGTCATAGACGTAAGTATTACAGTCACCCAAGACAGTACATAATGTCCCTACCTAATAAGAGTCATAGACGTAAGTATTACAGTCACCCAAGTCAGTACACAGTGTCCCTACCCAATAAAAGTCATAGACGTAAGTATTACAGTCACCCAAGTCAGTACACAATGTCCCTCCCTAATAAGAGTCATAGACGTAAGTATTACAGTCACCCAAGTCAGTACACAATGTCCTTATCTAATAAGAGTCATAGACGTAAGTATTACAGTCACCCAAAACAGTACACAATGTCCCTACCCAATGGTAAGAGTCATAGATGTAAGAATTACAGTCACCCAAGTCAGTACACAATGTCCTTATCTAATAAGAGTCATAGACATAAGGATTACAGTCACTCAAGTCATTACACAATGGCCGTACCCAATAAGTCATAGACGTAAGTATTACAGTCACCCAAGTCAGTACACAATGTCCTTACCCAATAAGAGTCATAGACATAAGTATTACAGTCACCCAAGACAGTACACAATGTCCTTTCCCAATGGTAAAAGTCATAGACGTAAATATTACAGTCACCCAAGTCAGTACACAATGTCCTTACCCAATGGTAAAAGTCATAGACGTAGGTATTAGTCACCCAAGACAGTACACAATATCCCTACCCAATAAGAGTCTTAGAAGTAAGTATTACAGTCACCCAAGTCAGTACACAATATCCCTACCCAATAAGAGTCATAGACGTAAGTATTACAGTCACCCAAGTCAGTACACAATGTCCTTACCCAATAAGTCATAGACGTAAGTATTACAGTCTCCCAAGTCAGTACACAATGTCCTTACCTAATAAGAGTCATAGACGTAAGTATTACAGTCACCCAAGTCAGTAAACAATATCCTTACCCAATAAGAGTCATAGACATAAGTATTAGTCACCCAAGTCAGTACACAATGTCCTTATCTAATAAGAGTCATAGACATAAGTATTACAGTCACCCAAGTCAGTACACAATGTCCTTACCCAATAAGAGTCATAGACATAAGTATTACAGTCACCCAAGTCAGTACACAATGTCCTTACCCAATAAGAGTCATAGACATAAGTATTAGTCACCGAAGTCAGTACACAATGTCCTTACCCAATGGTAAGAGTCATAGACGTAAGTATTACAGTCATCCAAGACAGTACACAATGTCCTTACCCAATGGTAAGAGTCATAGACGTAAATATTAGTCACCCAAGTCAGTACACAATGTCCTTACCCAATGGTAAAAGTCATAGACGTAAGTATTACAGTCACCCAAGACAGTACATAATGTCCCTACCTAATAAGAGTCATAGACGTAAGTATTACAGTCACCCAAGTCAGTACACAGTGTCCCTACCCAATAAAAGTCATAGACGTAAGTATTACAGTCACCCAAGTCAGTACACAATGTCCCTCCCTAATAAGAGTCATAGACGTAAGTATTACAGTCACCCAAGTCAGTACACAATGTCCTTATCTAATAAGAGTCATAGACGTAAGTATTACAGTCACCCAAAACAGTACACAATGTCCCTACCCAATGGTAAGAGTCATAGATGTAAGAATTACAGTCACCCAAGTCAGTACACAATGTCCTTATCTAATAAGAGTCATAGACATAAGGATTACAGTCACTCAAGTCATTACACAATGGCCGTACCCAATAAGTCATAGACGTAAGTATTACAGTCACCCAAGTCAGTACACAATGTCCTTACCCAATAAGAGTCATAGACATAAGTATTACAGTCACCCAAGACAGTACACAATGTCCTTTCCCAATGGTAAAAGTCATAGACGTAAATATTACAGTCACCCAAGTCAGTACACAATGTCCTTACCCAATGGTAAAAGTCATAGACGTAGGTATTAGTCACCCAAGACAGTACACAATATCCCTACCCAATAAGAGTCTTAGAAGTAAGTATTACAGTCACCCAAGTCAGTACACAATATCCCTACCTAATAAGAGTCATAGACGTAAGTATTACAGTCACACAGGTCAGTACACAATGTCCCTACCTAATAAGAGTCATAGACGTAAGTAGTACAGTCACCCAAGTCAGTACACAATGTCCTTATCTAATAAGAGTCATAGACATAAGTATTACAGTCACCCAAGACAGTGCACAATGTCCTTACCTAATAAGAGTTATAGACGTAAGTATTACAGTCACCCAAGTCAGTACACAATGTCCCTACCTAATAAGAGTCATAGACGTAAGTATTACAGTCACCCAAGTCAGTACACAATGTCCTTACCCAATGGTAAGAGTTATAGACGTAAGTATTATAGTCACCCAAGTCAGTAAACAATGTCCTTATCTAATAAGAGTCATAGACGTAAGTATTACAGTCACCCAAGTCAGTACACAATGTCCTTATCTAATAAGACTCATAGACGTAAGTATTACAGTCACCCAAGTCAGTACACAATGTCCTTATCTAATAAGAGTCATAGACATAAGTATTACAGTCACCCAAGACAGTGCACAATGTCCTTACCTAATAAGAGTTATAGACGTAAGTATTACAGTCACCCAAGTCAGTACACAATGTCCCTACCTAATAAGAGTCATAGACGTAAGTATTACAGTCACCCAAGTCAGTACACAATGTCCTTACCCAATGGTAAGAGTCATAGACGTAAGTATTATAGTCACCCAAGTCAGTAAACAATGTCCTTATCTAATAAGAGTCATAGACGTAAGTATTACAGTCACCCAAGACAGTTCACAATGTCCTTACCCAATAAGAGTCATAGACGTAAGTATTACAGTCACCCAAGTCAGTACACAATGTCCTTAATTAATAAGAGTCATAGCCGTAAGTATTACAGTCACCCAAGTCAGTACACAATGTCCTTATCTAATAAGACTCATAGACGTAAGTATTACAGTCACTCAAGTCAGTACACAATGTCCCTACCCAATAAGTCATAGACGTAAGTATTACAGTCACCCAAGTCAGTACACAATGTCCCTACCTAATAAGAGTCATAGGGGTAAGTATTACTGTCACCTAAGTCAGTACACAATGTCCTTACCCAATGGTAAGAGTCATAGACATAAGGATTAGTCACTCAAGTCAGTACACAATGTCCCTACCCAATAAGTCATAGACGTAAGTATTACAGTCACCCAAGTCAGTACACAATGTCCTTACCTAATAAGAGTCATAGACGTAAGTATTACAGTCACCCAAGTCAGTACACAATGTCCCTACCTAATAAGAGTCATAGACGTAAGTAGTACAGTCACCCAAGTCAGTACACAATGTCCTTATCTAATAAGAGTCATAGACATAAGTATTACAGTCATCCAAGTCAGTGCACAATGTCCTTACCCAATGGTAAGAGTCATAGACATAAGTATTACAGTCACTCAAGTCAGTACGCAATGTCCCTACCAAATGGTAAGAGTCATAGACGTAAGTATTATAGTCACCCAAGTCAGTAAACAATGTCCTTATTTAATAAGAGTCATAGATGTAAGTATTACAGTCACCCAAGACAGTACACAATGTCCTTACCCAATAAGAGTCATAGACGTAAGTATTACAGTCACCCAAGTCAGTACACAATGTCCTTATCTAATAAGAGTCATAGACGTAAGTATTATAGTCACCCAAGTCAGTACACATTGTCCTTATCTAACAAGACTCATAGACGTAAGTATTACAGTCACCCAAGTCAGTACACAATGTCCCTACCCAATGGTAAGAGTCATAGACGTAAGTATTACAGTCACCCAAGTCAGTACACAATGTCCTTATCTAATAAGAGTCATAGACATAAGGATTACAGTCACTCTAGTCATTACACAATGTCCCTACCCAATAAGTCATAGACGTAAGTATTACAGTCACCCAAGTCAGTACACAATGTCCCTACCTAATAAGAGTCATAGACGTAAGTATTACAGTCACCCAAGTCAGTACACAATGTCCTTACCCAATGGTAAGAGTCATAGACGTAAGTATTATAGTCACCCAAGTCAGTAAACAATGTCCTTATCTAATAAGAGTCATAGACGTAAGTATTACAGTCACCCAAGACAGTTCACAATGTCCTTACCCAATAAGAGTCATAGACGTAAGTATTACAGTCACCCAAGTCAGTACACAATGTCCTTAATTAATAAGAGTCATAGACGTAAGTATTACAGTCACCCAAGTCAGTACACAATGTCCTTATCTAATAAGACTCATAGACGTAAGTATTACAGTCACTCAAGTCAGTACACAATGTCCCTACCCAATAAGTCATAGACGTAAGTATTACAGTCACCCAAGTCAGTACACAATGTCCCTACCTAATAAGAGTCATAGGGGTAAGTATTACTGTCACCTAAGTCAGTACACAATGTCCTTACCCAATGGTAAGAGTCATAGACATAAGGATTAGTCACTCAAGTCAGTACACAATGTCCCTACCCAATAAGTCATAGACGTAAGTATTACAGTCACCCAAGTCAGTACACAATGTCCTTACCTAATAAGAGTCATAGACGTAAGTATTACAGTCACCCAAGTCAGTACACAATGTCCCTACCTAATAAGAGTCATAGACGTAAGTAGTACAGTCACCCAAGTCAGTACACAATGTCCTTATCTAATAAGAGTCATAGACATAAGTATTACAGTCATCCAAGTCAGTGCACAATGTCCTTACCCAATGGTAAGAGTCATAGACATAAGTATTACAGTCACTCAAGTCAGTACGCAATGTCCCTACCAAATGGTAAGAGTCATAGACGTAAGTATTATAGTCACCCAAGTCAGTAAACAATGTCCTTACCCAATAAGAGTCATAGACGTAAGTATTACAGTCACCCAAGTCAGTACACAATGTCCTTATCTAATAAGAGTCATAGACGTAAGTATTATAGTCACCCAAGTCAGTACACATTGTCCTTATCTAACAAGACTCATAGACGTAAGTATTACAGTCACCCAAGTCAGTACACAATGTCCCTACCCAATGGTAAGAGTCATAGACGTAAGTATTACAGTCACCCAAGTCAGTACACAATGTCCTTATCTAATAAGAGTCATAGACATAAGGATTACAGTCACTCTAGTCATTACACAATGTCCCTACCCAATAAGTCATAGACGTAAGTATTACAGTCACCCAAGTCAGTACACAATGTCCCTACCTAATAAGAGTCATAGACGTAAGTATTACAGTCACCCAAGACAGTACACAATGTCCTTTCCCAATGGTAAGAGTCATAGACGTAAATATTACAGTCACCCAAGTCAGTACACAATGTCCTTACCCAATGGTAAAAGTCATAGACGTAAGTATTAGTCACCCAAGACAGTACACAATATCCCTACCCAATAAGAGTCTTAGACGTAAGTATTACAGTCACCCAAGTCAGTACACAATATCCCTACCCAATAAGAGTCATAGACGTAAGTATTACAGTCACACAGGTCAGTACACAATGTCCCTACCTAATAAGAGTTATAGACGTAAGTAGTACAGTCACCCAAGTCAGTACACAATGTCCTTATCTAATAAGAGTCATAGACATAAGTATTACAGTCACCCAAGACAGTGCACAATGTCCTTACCTAATAAGAGTTATAGACGTAAGTATTACAGTCACCCAAGTCAGTACACAATGTCCCTACCTAATAAGAGTCATAGACGTAAGTATTACAGTCACCCAAGTCAGTACACAATGTCCTTACCCAATGGTAAGAGTCATAGACATAAGTATTACAGTCACCCAAGTCAGTACACAATGTCCTTACCCAATGGTAAAAGTCATAGACATAAGTATTACAGTCACCCAAGTCAGTACACAATATCCTTACCCAATAAGAGTCATAGACGTAAGTATTACAGTCACACAAGTCAGTACACAATGTCCTTACCCAATAGTAAGGGTCATAGACGTAAGTATTACAGTCACCCAAGTCAGTACACAATGTCCTTACCCAATAAGTCATAGACGTAAGTATTAGTCACCCAAGTCAGTACACAATGTCCCTACCCAATAAGAGTCATAGACGTAAGTATTACAGTCACCCATGTCAGTAAACAATATCCTTACCCAATAAGAGTCATAGACATAAGTATTACAGTCACCCAAGTCAGTACACAATGTCCTTACCCAATGGTAAGAGTCATAGACGTAAGTATTATAGTCACCCAAGTCAGTACACAATGTCCTTACCCAATAAGAGTCATAGACAAAAGTATTACAGTCACCCAAGTCAGTACACAATGTCCTTACCCAATGGTAAGAGTCATAGACGTAAGTATTACAGTCACCCAATACAGTACACAATGTCCTTTCCCAATGGTAAGAGTCATAGACGTAAATATTACAGTCACCCAAGTCAGTACACAATGCCCTTACCCAATGGTAAAAGTCATAGACGTAAGTATTAGTCACCCAAAACAGTACACAATACCCCTACCCAATAAGAGTCTTAGACGTAAGTATTACAGTCACACAAGTCAGTACACAATGTCCCTACCCAATAAGAGTCATAGACGTAAGTATTACAGTCACACAGGTCAGTACACAATGTCCCTACCTAATAAGAGTCATAGACGTAAGTAGTACAGTCACCCAAGTCAGTACACAATGTCCTTATCTAATAAGAGTCATAGACATAAGTATTACAGTCACCCAAGACAGTGCACAATGTCCCTACCTAATAAGAGTCATAGACGTAAGTATTACAGTCACCCAAGTCAGTACACAATGTCCCTACCTAATAAGAGTCTTAGACGTAAGTATTACAGTCACCCAAGTCAGTACACAATGTCCTTACCCAATGGTAAGCATCATAGACATAAGTATTACAGTCATCCAAGTCAGTGCACAATGTCCTTACCCAATGGTAAGAGTCATAGACATAAGTATAACTGTCACTCAAGTCAGTACACAATGTCCCTACCTAATAAGAGTCATAGACGTAAGTATTACAGTCACCCAAGTCAGTACACAATGTCCTTACCAAATGGTAAGAGTCATAGACGTAAGTATTATAGTCACCCAAGTCAGTAAACAATGTCCTTATCTAATAAGAGTCATAGACGTAAGTATTACAGTCACCCAAGACGGTAAACAATGTCCTTACCCAATAAGAGTCATAGACGTAAGTATTACAGTCACCCAAGTCAGTACACAATGTCCCTACCCAATGGTAAGAGTCATAGACATAAGTATTACAGTCACCCAAGTCAGTACACAATGTCCTTACCTAATAAGAGTCATAGACGTAAGTATTACAGTCACCCAAGTCAGTACACAATGTCCTTATCTAATAAGAGTCATAGACATAAGGATTACAGTCACTCAAGTCAGTACACAATGTCCCTACCCAATAAGTCATAGACGTAAGAATTACAGTTACCCAAGTCAGTACACAATGTCCCTACCTAATAAGAGTCATAGACGTAAGTATTACAGTCACCCAAGTCAGTACACAATGTCCTTACCCAATAAGAGTCATAGACATAAGTATTACAGTCACCCAAGTCAGTACACAATGTCCTTACCCAATGGTAAGAGTCATAGACGTAAGTATTACAGTCACCCAAGACAGTACACAATGTCCTTTCCCAATGGTAAGAGTCATAGACGTAAATATTACAGTCATCCAAGTCAGTACACAATGTCCTTATCCAATGGTAAAAGTCATAGACGTAAGTATTACAGTCACCCAAGACAGTACACAATATCCCTACCCAATAAGAGTCATAGACGTAAGTATTACAGTCACCCAAGTCAGTACACAATGTCCCTACCCAATAAGAGTCATAGACGTAAGTATTACAGTCACCCAAGTCAGTACACAATGTCCTTATCTAATAAGAGTCATAGACATAAGTATTTCAGTCACCCAAGTTAGTACACAATGTCCTTATCTAACAAGACTCATAGACGTAAGTATTACAGTCACCCAAGTCAGTACACAATGTCCCTACCCAATGGTAAGAGTCATAGACGTAAGTATTACAGTCACCCAAGTCAGTACACAATGTCCTTACCCAATGGTAAGAGTCATAGACGTAAGTATTACAGTCACCCAAGTCAGTACACAATGTCCTTACCCAATGGTAAGAGTCATAGACGTAAGTATTACAGTCACCCAAGACAGTACACAATGTCCTTTCCCAATGGTAAGAGTCATAGACGTAAATATTACGGTCATCCAAGTCAGTACACAATGTCCTTATCCAATGGTAAAAGTCATAGACGTAAGTATTACAGTCACCCCAGACAGTACACAATATCCCTACCCAATAAGAGTCTTAGACGTAAGTATTACAGTCACCCAAGTCAGTACACAATGTCCCTACCCAATAAGAGTCATAGACGTAAGTATTACAGTCACACAGGTCAGTACACAATGTCCCTACCTAATAAGAGTCATAGACGTAAGTAGTACAGTCACCCAAGTCAGTACACAATGTCCTTATCTAATAAGAGTCATAGACATAAGTATTACAGTCATCCAAGTCAGTGCACAATGTCCTTACCCAATGGTAAGAGTCAGACATAAGTATTACAGTCACTCAAGTCAGTACACAATGTCCCTACCTAATAAGAGTCATAGACGTAAGTATTACAGTCACCCAAGTCAGTACACAATGTCCTTACCAAATGGTAAGAGTCATAGACGTAAGTATTATAGTCACCCAAGTCAGTAAACAATGTCCTTATCTAATAAGAGTCATAGACGTAAGTATTACAGTCACCCAAGACAGTACACAATGTCCTTACCCAATAAGAGTCATAGACGTAAGTATTACAGTCACCCAAGTCAGTACACAATGTCCTTATCTAATAAGAGTCATAGACGTAAGTATTACAGTCACCCAAGTCAGTACACAATGTCCTTATCTAATAAGACTCATAGACGTAAGTATTACAGCCACCCAAGTCAGTACACAATGTCCTTATCTAATAAGAGTCATAGACATAAGGATTAGTCACTCAAGTCAGTACACAATGTCCCTACCCAATAAGTCATAGACGTAAGTATTACAGTCACCCAAGTCAGTACACAATGTCCCTACCTAATAAGAGTCATAGGCGTAAGTATTACAGTCACCTAAGTCAGTACACAATGTCCTTATCTAATAAGAGTCATAGACATAAGGATTAGTCACTCAAGTCAGTACACAATGTCCCTACCCAATAAGTCATAGACGTAAGTATTACAGTCACCCAAGTCAGTACACAATGTCCTTACCTAATAAGAGTCATAGACGTAAGTATTACAGTCACCCAAGTCAGTACACAATGTCCTTATCTAATAAGAGTCTTAGAAATAAGGATTAGTCACTCAAGTCAGTACACAATGTCCCTACCCAATAAGTCATAGACGTAAGTATTACAGTCACCCAAGTCAGTACACAATGTCCCTACCTAATAAGAGTCATAGATGTAAGTAGTACAGTCACCCAAGTCAGTACACAATGTCCTTATCTAATAAGAGTCATAGACATAAGTATTACAGTCATCCAAGTCAGTGCACAATGTCCTTACCCAATGGTAAGAGTCATAGACATAAGTATTACAGTCACTCAAGTCAGTACACAATGTCCCTACCTAATAAGAGTCATAGACGTAAGTATTACAGTCACCTAAGTCAGTACACAATGTCCTTACCAAATGGTAAGAGTCATAGACGTAAATATTACAGTCACCCAAGTCAGTACACAATGTCCTTACCCAATGGTAAAAGTCATAGACGTAAGTATTAGTCACCCAAGACAGTACACAATATCCCTACCCAATAAGAGTCTTAGACGTAAGTATTACAGTCACCCAAGTCAGTACACAATGTCCCTACCCAATAAGAGTCATAGACGTAAGTATTACAGTCACACAGGTCAGTACACAATGTCCCTACCTAATAAGAGTCATAGACGTAAGTAGTACAGTCACCCAAGTCAGTACACAATGTCCTTATCTAATAAGAGTCATAGACATAAGTATTACAGTCACCCAAGACAGTGCACAATGTCCTTACCTAATAAGAGTCATAGACGTGAGTATTACAGTCACCCAAGTCAGTACACAATGTCCTTACCCAATGGTAAGAGTCATAGACATAAGTATTACAGTCACCCAAGTCAGTACACAATGTCCTTACCCAATGGTAAAAGTCATAGACATAAGTATTACAGTCACCCAAGTCAGTACACAATATCCTTACCCAATAAGAGTCATAGACGTAAGTATTACAGTCACACAAGTCAGTACACAATGTCCTTGCCCAATAGTAAGAGTCATAGACGTAAGTATTACAGTCACCCAAGTCAGTACACAATGTCCTTACCCAATAAGTCATAGACGTAAGTATTAGTCACCCAAGTCAGTACACAATGTCCCTACCCAATAGGAGTCATAGACGTAAGTATTACAGCCACCCATGTCAGTAAACAATATCCTTACCAATAAGAGTCATAGACATAAGTATTACAGTCACCCAAGTCAGTACACAATGTCCTTACCCAATGGTAAGAGTCATAGACGTAAGTATTATAGTCACCCAAGTCAGTACACAATGTCCTTACCCAATAAGAGTCATACACCAAAGTATTACAGTCACCCAAGTCAGTACACAATGTCCTTACCCAATGGTAAGAGTCATAGACGTAAGTATTACAGTCACCCAAGACAGTACACAATGTCCTTTCCCAATGGTAAGAGTCATAGACGTAAATATTAGTCACCCAAGTCAGTACACAATGTCCTTTCCCAATGGTAAGAGTCATAGACGTAAATATTAGTCACCCAAGACAGTACACAATACCCCTACCCAATAAGAGTCTTAGACGTAAGTATTACAGTCACACAAGTCAGTACACAATGTCCTTATCTAATAAGAATCATAGACGTAAGTATTACAGTCACCCAAGTCAGTACACAATGTCCTTATCTAATAAGACTCATAGACGTAAGTATTACAGTCACCCAAGTCAGTACACAATGTCCTTATTTAATAAGAGTCATAGACATAAGGATTAGTCACTCAAGTCAGTACACAATGTCCCTACCAAATAAGTCATAGACGTAAGTATTACAGTCACCCAAGTCAGTACACAATTTCCCTACCTAATAAGAGTCATAGACGTAAGTATTACAGTCACCTAAGTCAGTACACAATGTCCTTATCTAATAAGAGTCATAGACATAAGGATTAGTCACTCAAGTCAGTAAACAATGTCCCTACCCAATAAGTCATAGACGTAAGTATTACAGTCACCCAAGTCAGTACACAATGTCCTTACCTAATAAGAGTCATAGACGTAAGTATTACAGTCACCCAAGTCAGTACACAATGTCCTTATCTAATAAGAGTCATAGACATAAGGATTAGTCACTCAAGTCAGTACACAATGTCCCTACACAATAAGTCATAGACGTAAGTATTACAGTCACCCAAGTCAGTACACAATGTCCCTACCTAATAAGAGTCATAGACGTAAGTATTACAGTCACCTAAGTCAGTACAAAATGTCCTTACCCAATAAGAGTCATAGACATAAGTATTACAGTCACCCAAGTCAGTACACAATGTCCCTACCCAATAAGTCATAGACGTAAGTATTACAGTCACCCAAGTCAGTACACAATGTCCTTACCTAATAAGAGTCATAGACGTAAGTATTACAGTCACCCAAGTCAGTACACAATGTCCTTACCCAATAAGAGTCATAGACATAAGTATTACAGTCACCCAAGTCAGTACACAATGTCCCTACCCAATAAGAGTCATAGACGTAAGTATTACAGTCACCCAAGTAAGTACACAATGTCCCTACCCAATAAGAGTCATAGATGTAAGTATTACAGTCACCCAAGTCAGTACACAATGTCCTTACCCAATAAGAGTCATAGACGTAAGTATTACAGTCACCCAAGTCAGTACACAATGTCCTTACCCAATAAGAGTCATATACAAGTATTATAGTCACCCAAGTCAGTACACAATGTCCTTACCCAATAAGAGTCATAGACGTAAGTATTACAGTGACCCAAGTCAGTACACAATGTCCTTATCTAATAAGAGTCATAGACGTAAGTATTATAGTCACCCAAGTCAGTACACAATGTCCTTACCCAATAAGAGTCATAGACCAAAGTATTACAGTCACCCAAGTCAGTACACAATGTCCTTACCCAATGGTAAGAGTCATAGACGTAAGTATTACAGTCACCCAAGACAGTACACAATGTCCTTTCCCAATGGTAAGAGTCATAGACGTAAATATTACAGTCACCCAAGTCAGTACACAATGTCCTTACCCAATGGTAAAAGTCATAGACGTAAGTATTAGTCACCCAAGACAGTACACAATACCCCTACCCAATAAGAGTCTTAGACGTAAGTATTACAGTCACACAAGTCAGTACACAATGTCCTTATCTAATAAGACTCATAGACGTAAGTATTACAGTCACCCAAGTCAGTACACAATGTCCTTATCTAATAAGACTCATAGACGTAAGTATTACAGTCACCCAAGTCAGTACACAATGTCCTTATCTAATAAGAGTCATAGACATAAGGATTAGTCACTCAAGTCAGTACACAATGTCCCTACCAAATAAGTCATAGACGTAAGTATTACAGTCACCCAAGTCAGTACACAATTTCCCTACCTAATAAGAGTCATAGACGTAAGTATTACAGTCACCTAAGTCAGTACACAATGTCCTTATCTAATAAGAGTCATAGACATAAGGATTAGTCACTCAAGTCAGTAAACAATGTCCCTACCCAATAAGTCATAGACGTAAGTATTACAGTCACCCAAGTCAGTACACAATGTCCTTACCTAATAAGAGTCATAGACGTAAGTATTACAGTCACCCAAGTCAGTACACAATGTCCTTATCTAATAAGAGTCATAGACATAAGGATTAGTCACTCAAGTCAGTACACAATGTCCCTACCCAATAAGTCATAGACGTAAGTATTACAGTCACCCAAGTCAGTACACAATGTCCCTACCTAATAAGAGTCATAGACGTAAGTATTACGGTCACCTAAGTCAGTACACAATGTCCTTACCCAATAAGAGTCATATACAAGTATTATAGTCACCCAAGTCAGTACACAATGTCCTTACCCAATAAGAGTCATAGACGTAAGTATTACAGTCACCCAAGTCAGTACACAATGTCCTTATCTAATAAGAGTCATAGACGTAAGTATTATAGTCACCCAAGTCAGTACACAATGTCCTTACCCAATAAGAGTCATAGACCAAAGTATTACAGTCACCCAAGTCAGTACACAATGTCCTTACCCAATGGTAAGAGTCATAGACGTAAGTATTACAGTCACCCAAGACAGTACACAATGTCCTTTCCCAATGGTAAGAGTCATAGACGTAAATATTACAGTCACCCAAGTCAGTACACAATGTCCTTACCCAATGGTAAAAGTCATAGACGTAAGTATTAGTCACCCAAGACAGTACACAATACCCCTACCCAATAAGAGTCTTAGACGTAAGTATTACAGTCACACAAGTCAGTACACAATGTCCTTATCTAATAAGACTCATAGACGTAAGTATTACAGTCACCCAAGTCAGTACACAATGTCCTTATCTAATAAGACTCATAGACGTAAGTATTACAGTCACCCAAGTCAGTACACAATGTCCTTATCTAATAAGAGTCATAGACATAAGGATTAGTCACTCAAGTCAGTACACAATGTCCCTACCAAATAAGTCATAGACGTAAGTATTACAGTCACCCAAGTCAGTACACAATTTCCCTACCTAATAAGAGTCATAGACGTAAGTATTACAGTCACCTAAGTCAGTACACAATGTCCTTATCTAATAAGAGTCATAGACATAAGGATTAGTCACTCAAGTCAGTAAACAATGTCCCTACCTAATAAGTCATAGACGTAAGTATTACAGTCACCCAAGTCAGTACACAATGTCCTTACCTAATAAGAGTCATAGACGTAAGTATTACAGTCACCCAAGTCAGTACACAATGTCCTTATCTAATAAGAGTCATAGACATAAGGATTAGTCACTCAAGTCAGTACACAATGTCCCTACCCAATAAGTCATAGACGTAAGTATTACAGTCACCCAAGTCAGTACACAATGTCCCTACCTAATAAGAGTCATAGACGTAAGTATTACGGTCACCTAAGTCAGTACAAAATGTCCTTACCCAATAAGAGTCATAGACATAAGTATTACAGTCACCCAAGTCAGTACACAATGTCCCTACCCAATAAGTCATAGACGTAAGTATTACAGTCACCCAAGTCAGTACACAATGTCCTTACCTAATAAGAGTCATAGACGTAAGTATTACAGTCACCCAAGTCAGTACACAATGTCCTTACCCAATAAGAGTCATAGACATAAGTATTACAGTCACCCAAGTCAGTACACAATGTCCCTACCCAATAAGAGTCATAGACGTAAGTATTACAGTCACCCAAGTAAGTACACAATGTCCCTACCCAATAAGAGTCATAGATGTAAGTATTACAGTCACCCAAGTCAGTACACAATGTCCTTACCCAATAAGAGTCATAGACGTAAGTATTACAGTCACCCAAGTCAGTACACAATGTCCTTACCCAATAAGAGTCATATACAAGTATTATAGTCACCCAAGTCAGTACACAATGTCCTTACCCAATAAGAGTCATAGACGTAAGTATTACAGTCACCCAAGTCAGTACACAATGTCCTTATCTAATAAGAGTCATAGACGTAAGTATTACAGTCATCCAAGTCAGTACACATTGTCCTTACCCAATATACCAGTTGTGTGTGTGCTTCCACCTAATTTACCAGTTGTGTGTGTTTCCACCCAATTTACCAGTTGTGTGTGTGCTTCCACCTAATTTACCAGTTGTGTTTGTGCTTTCACCTAATTTACCAGTTGTGTGTGTTTCCACTCAATTTACCAGTTGTGTGTGTGCTTCCACCCAATTTACCAGTTGTGTGTGTTTCCACCCTATCTACCAGTTGTGTGTGTGTTTCCACCCAATTTACCAGTTGTATGTGTGTTTCCACCCAATTTACCAGTTGTGTGTGTTTCCACCCAATTTAACAGTTGTGTGTGTTTCCACCCAATCTACCAGTTGTGTGTGTGTTTCCACCCAATTTACCAGTTGTATATGTGTTTCCACCCTATTTACCGGTTGTTAGCGCTTCCATCTTATATACCGGTTGTGTGTGTGTGTGTATGTGTGTGTTTTTCCACCTTATATACCGGCAGTCCGCGTTCCGATCTTCTGCTTCTGCCAAATACTGACCGCCTTCAACAAGTTGAAGATTATGTCAGAAGTTCCACATAACAAGTGACAATTGAAAAGATGTCACAACTATTCGCATGAAATGTTTCAATCGAGGGACTCAAAACTATGGGCTGTGACAGCTGATTCATTAAAACATGAAGCTTATTGCGTCTTTAATGTTGACCTCACGAGTAACGATGTAAGACATCTAATTATATTCGATAGGAACAAATTTCGAAGAACCAACAAGTGAAGTGTCTACAATACCTGAATAAGTATTGAACACTATATAGGTTTATGATAAGAATAGAGAGCTTGCGATAGGCAGTCAAATGTACACTTTTGCTAAATCCATTCAATTTTTTTATTAAAATTTCATTTTGTTTTCTAATACTAAATCATTTTTGCCGATATATCTATAGGTATATTGGACCTCTTAAAAGTCACAATTTTTCATTTTTCGACCCACTGGAGAAGAGTCTGAAGATACCAAAGAGATTAGGAGATTTTAGATGAAGACGAATACTAATAATAATTAAGCCAGTATTGTAGTTATTGTATTTGTTTATTTATCACTGTTTAAACTTTCTTTTCATAATAGATGATAATAAGAAGTTATTATATAAATATATGAAGGTCCGTCGTGGTAGTGATCGTATGGTAGTTGGATTAACAACTACATGTGCAATCAGTGCCTGTCACCACAAAAGTTGTGAGTTCGAATCCCACTCATTGAGATGTTAACTCGATACAACATTTTGTGATAAAGTTTGTCAGTGACTTGTGACAGGTCAGTAGTTTTCTCCGGGTACTCCGGCTTCCTAAACTAATAAAACTGACCTCCACGAAATAACTGATATATTGTTGTAAGTGGCATCAAACACCATAACCCTAAAAGTATATGACAATGCACTATGAATAATTGTAAGCTTCCTGCAGCTAGCTATTTCACACACTGACAGGTCGATCAAATGTAAAAATAAATAAACATTACATATCCAAGCTGAATTTTAATTAACCAGTGAAACCTTTATCATTTTACAAAATAAAATATAATAATGTTATACAAAATGATAAGTCGTACCTTGTATCCATATTCTCTGCAGAATTGTTTTCATTTTTTAGGCCTGGTCTGCATTTGTAATCTACTCAACAACAAAAAATAAGAACCTGTTTAAAGTATTGGTTACTGTAACGCAGAGTGTTACAAATGTCCCCCAAACGAACAATACAAGTACTAGTGGTATGAATGAAAAATAGTGTGAGAACATAGCAAGAAATAATTAGAGCCCAGTTTTTGACTCAATCGTGTCTATTGTAGGGCTTCTTTGCTATGTTACCCTACAATGTGCTACAATAAACTACTAGTAAGCAAAGCAAGAAAATAATGGCTTCAATTGTCTGCCATCATCTACAACACTAGTAATGGTGATCTTACAAGACTATATTATAAGGATGAAATCAAAAGCAAAAGATGTTTGTCATACACTATTATATTAATAACCAAATGTTAGATAGCTATTTGCATACAAAGTCTGAAAAGATATGGTTGTTATTCACCTTTGTGTTACATTTAGTGTTTTTGCGGTTTCCATGGCAACGCCAGGCATTTTGAAATTTCCAAGCCTCAAAACCATTTATACACATGCCATACAACATTTCTATTAAGCTTCATCCAATTCCAAGCACTTTCCGTTTTTCATGTTTTTTGTGGCAACGGCGGCCATTCTGAAATTTCTAAGCCTCAAAATTATGTGTACACATGTCAGACAAAATTTGTGGAAAGTTTCATCCAATTCAGAGCACTTTAAATTTTTCGTGTTTTTTTTTGTGGTTTCCATGGCAACGGCGGCCATTTTGAAAATTCCAAAAGTAGTCTGCAAATCTACTCATAGTGCTTAACATTCCTGTGAAGTTTCATTGATTTCCGTTCAATAGCCGCCGAGAAATGTGTCGGACACACTTTTGGCAGAAGAAAGAAAGAATAATAATGATAATAATAAGAATAATAATAAGAAACGGAGCAAACACAATATGTCTCCCAAACTTGTTTGACAGAGGAGTGGTTCATATTGCTGTTGCTGGTTATATTGTTAACCATTACTGTTTAAGGTTTAACAGAGGAGTGGTTCATATTGTTATGGCTGTTATATTGTTGACCATTACTGTTTAAGGTTTGAGAGAGGAGTGGTTCATATTGTTATGGCTGTTATATTGTTGACCATTACTGTTTGATGTTTGACAGAGGAGTGGTTCATATTGTTGTGGCTGGCTATATTGTTGACCGTTACTGTTTTAGGGGTGTCATAGCAGTATTTCATATTGCTGTGGTTGGCTATATTGTTGACCATTACTGTTTGAGATTTGACAGAGGAGTGGTTCATATTGTTCTGGCTGTTATATTGTTGTCCATTACTGTTTTAGGGGTGTAATAGCAGTATTTCATATTGCTGTGGTTGGCTATATTGTTGACCATTATTGTATGAGATTTGACAGAGGAGTGGTTCATAGTGTTGCGGCTGGTTATATTGTTGACCATCACTGTTTGATGTTTGATAGAGGAGTGGTTCATATTCTTGTGGCTGTTATATTGTTGACCATTACTGTTTGATGTTTGACAGAGGAGTGGTTCATATTGTTGTGGCAGGTTATAATGTTGATCATTACTGTTTAAGGTTTGAGAGAGGAGTGGTTCATATTGTTGTGGCTGGTTATATTGTTGACCATTATTGTTTGAGGTTTGATAGAGGAGTGGTTCATATTGTTGTGGCTGGTTATATTGTTGACCATTACTGTTTTATGTTTGACAGAGGAGTGGTTCATATTGTTGTGGCTGGTAATATTGTTGACCATCACTGTTTGATGTTTGATAGAGGAGTGGTTCATATTGTTGTGGCTGTTATATTGTTGACCATTACTGTTTCATGTTTGATAGAGGAGTGGTTCATATTGTTGTGGCAGGTTATAATGTTGACCATTACTGTTTAAGGTTTGACAGAGGAGTGGTCCATATTGTTGACCGTTAACTGTTTTAGGGGTGTGATAGCAGTATTTCATATTGCTGTGGCTGCTTATATTGTTGACCATTACTGTTTTAGGGGTGTGATAGCAGTATTTCATATTGTTGTGGCTGGTTATGTTGTTGCCCATTACTGTTTGAGATTCGACAGAGTGGTTCATATTGTTGTGGCGGGCTATATTGTTAACATTTCCTATTTCAGGTTTAAGAGAGGAGTGGTTTATATTGTTGTTGCTGGTTATATTCTTGACCATTACTGTATAATGTTTAACAGAGAAGTGGTTCCTATTGTTGTGGCTAGTTATATTGTTGACCATTACTGTTTGATGTTTGACAGAGGAGTGGTTCATATTGTTGTGGTTGGTTATATTGTTAACCATTACTGTTTGAGGGGTGTCATAGCAGTATTTCATATTGCTGTGGTTGGCTATATTGTTGACCATTACTGTTTGAGATTTGAGAGAGGAGTGGTTCATATTGTTCTGGCTGTTATATTGTTGTCCATTACTGTTTTAGGGGTGTAATAGCAGTATTTCATATTGCTGTGGTTGGCTATATTGTTGACCATTAGTGTATGAGATTTGACAGAGGAGTGGTTCATATTGTTGCGGCTGGTTATATTGTTGACCATCACTGTTTGATGTTTGATAGAGGAGTGGTTCATATTCTTGTGGCTGTTATATTGTTGACCATTACTGTTTCATGTTTGATAGAGGAGTGGTTCATATTGTTGTGGCAGGTTATAATGTTGACCATTACTGTTTAAGGTTTGACAGAGGAGTGGTCCATATTGTTGACCGTTAACTGTTTTAGGGGTGTGATAGCAGTATTTCATATTGCTGTGGTTGGCTATATTGTTGACCATTACTGTTTGATGTTTGACAGAGGAGTGGTTCATATTGTTGTGGCTGGTTATATTGTTGACCATTACTATTTCAGGTTTGACATAGGTGTGGTTCATATTGTTGTGGCTGCTTATATTGTTGACCATTACTGTTTTAGGGGTGTGATAGCAGTATTTCATATTGTTGTGGCTGGCTATGTTGTTTCCCATTACTGTTTGAGATTCGACAGAGTGGTTCATATTGTTGTGGTGGGCTATATTGTTAACATTTCCTATTTCAGGTTTAAGAGAGGAGTGGTTTATATTGTTGTTGCTGGTTATATTCTTGACCATTACTGTATAATGTTTAACAGAGAAGTGGTTCCTATTGTTGTAGCTAGTTATATTGTTGACCATTACTGTTTGATGTTTGAGAGAGGAGTGGTTCATATTGTTGTGGCTGGTTATATTGTTGACCATTACTGTTTGATAGAGGAGTGGTTCATATTGTTGTGGCTGTTATATTGTTGACCATTACTGTTTGAGGTTTGACAGAGGAGTGGTTCATATTGTTGTGGCAGGTTATAATGTTGATCATTACTGTTTAAGTTTTGAGAGAGGAGTGCTTCATATTGTTGTGGCTGGTTATATTGTTGACCATTACTGTTTGATGTTTGACAGAGGAGTGGTTCATATTGTTGTGGCTGCTTATATTGTTGACCATTACTGTTTGATGTTTGACAGAGGAGTGGTTCATATTGTTGTGGCTGCTTATATTGTTGACCATTACTGTTTGAGGTTTGACAGAGGAGTGGTTCATATTGTTGTGGATGGTTATATTGTTGACCATTACTGTTTGATGTTTGATAGAGGAGTGGTTCATATTGTTGTGGCTGCTTATTTTGTTGACCATTACTGTTTGATGTTTGACAGAGGAGTGGTTCATATTGTTGTGGCTGTTATATTGTTGACCATTACTGTTTGATGTTTGACAGAGGAGTGGTTCATATTGTTGTGGGCGGTTATATTGTTGACCATTACTGTTTGAGGTTTGACAGAGGAGTGGTTCATATTGTTGTGGCTGCTTATATTGTTGACCATCACTGTTTGATATTTGATAGAGGAGTGGTTCATATTGTTGTGGCTGTTATATTGTTGACCATTACTGTTTCATGTTTGATAGAGGAGTGGTTCATATTGTTGTGGCAGATTATAATATTGACCATTACTGTTTAAGGTTTGACAGAGGAGTGGTCGATATTGTTGACCGTTAACTGTTTTAGAGGTGTGATAGCAGTATTTCATATTGCTGTGGTTGGCTATATTGTTGACCATTACTGTTTGATGTTTGACAGAGGAGTGTTTCATATTGTTGTGGCTGGTTATATTGTTGACCATTACCATTTCAGGTTTGTCAGAGGTGTAGTTCATATTGTTGTGGCTGGCTATATTATTGACCTTTACTGTTTCAAGTTTTGCAGAGAAGTGGTTTGTATTGTTGTGGCTGCTTATATTGTTGACCATTACTGTTTTAGGGGTGTGATAGCAGTATTTCATATTGTTGTGGCTGGTTATGTTGTTGCCCATTACTGTTTGAGATTCGACAGAGTGGTTCATTGTTGTGGCGGGCTATATTGTTAACATATCCTATTTCAGGTTTAAGAGAGGAGTGGTTTATATTGTTGTTGCTGGTTATATTCTTGACCATTACTGTTTAATGTTTAACAGAGGAGTGGTTCATATTGTTGTGGCTGTTATTTTGTTGACCATTACTGTTTGATGTTTGACAGTAGTGGTTCATATTGTTGTGGCTGTTATATTGTTGACCATTACTGTTTTATGTTTGACAGAGGAGTGGTTCATATTGTTGTGGCAGGTTATATTCTTGACCATTACTGTTTAATGTTTAACAGAGGAGTGGTTCATATTGTTGTGGCTGATTATATTGTTGACCATTACTGTTTGATGTTTGATAGAGGAGTGGTTCATATTGTTGTGGCTGTTATATTGTTGACCATTACTGTTTGAGGTTTGACAGAGAAATGGTTCATATTGTTGTGGCTGGTTATATTGTTGACCATTACTGTTTGATGTTTGACAGAGGAGTGGTTCATATTGTTGTGGCAGGTTATAATGTTGACCATTACTGTTTAAGGTTTGAGAGATGAGTGGTTCATATTGTTGTGGCTGTTATATTGTTGACCATTACTGTTTGATGTTTGACAGAGGAGTGGTTCATATTGTTGTGACTGTTTATATTGTTGACCGTTACTGTTTTATGTTTGACAGAGGAGTGGTTTATATAGTTGTGGCAGGTTACAATGTTGACCATTACTGTTTGATGTTTGATAGAGGAGTGGTTCATACTGTTGTGGCTATTATATTGTTAACCATTACTGTTTGAGGTTTGATAGAGGAGTGGTTCATACTGTTGTGGCTGTTATATTGTTGACCATTACTGTTTGAGGTTTGATAGAGGAGTGGTTCATACTGTTGTGGCTGTTATATTGTTGACCATTACTGTTTGAGGTTTGACAGAGGAGTGGTTCATATTGTTGTGGCTGGTTATATTGTTGACCATCACTGTTTGATGTTTGATAGAGGAGTGGTTCATATTGTTGTGGCTGTTCTATTGTTGACCATTACTGTTTCATGTTTGATAGAGGAGTGGTTCATATTGTTGTGGCAGATTATAATATTGACCATTACTGTTTAAGGTTTGACAGAGGAGTGGTCGATATTGTTGACCGTTAACTGTTTTAGAGGTGTGATAGCAGTATTTCATATTGCTGTGGTTGGCTATATTGTTGACCATTACTGTTTGATGTTTGACAGAGGAGTGGTTCATATTGTTGTGGCTGGTTATATTGTTGACCATTACTATTTCAGGTTTGACAGAGGTGTAGTTCATATTGTTGTGGCTGGTTATATTCTTGACCTTTACTGTTTAAGGTTTTGCAGAGAAGTGGTTTGTATTGTTGTGGCTGCTTATATTGTTGACCATTACTGTTTCATGTTTGACAGAGGAGTGGTTCATATTGTTGTGGTTGGCAATATTGTTGACCATTACTGTTTGAGGTTTGTATTGTTGTGGCTGGTTATGTTGTTGACCATTACTGTTTAAGGTTTGACAGAAGAGTGGTTCATATTGTTGTGACTGGTTATATTCTTGACCACTAATGTATGAGGTTTGACAGAGAAGTGGTTCATATTGTTGTGGCTGGTTATATTATTGACCATTACTGTTTGATGTTTGACAGAGGAGTGGTTCATATTGTTGTGGTTGGTTATATTGTTGACCATTGCTGTTTGAGGTTTGACAGAGGAGTGGTTCATATTGTTGTGGCTGTTATATTGTTGACCATTACTGTTTCATGTTTGACAGAGGAGTGGTTCATATTGTTGTGGTTGTTATATTGTTAACCATTACTGTTTCATGTTCGATAGAGGAGTGGTTCATATTGTTGTGGCTGTTATATTGTTGACCATTACTGTTTGATGTTTGACAGAGGAGTGGCTCATATTGTTGTGGCAGGTTATAATGTTGATCATTACTGTTTAAGGTTTGAGAAAGGAGTGGTTCATATTGTTGTGGCTGGTTATATTGTTGACCATTACTGTTTGATGTTTGACAGAGGAGTGGTTCATATTGTTGTGGCTGCTTATATTGTTAACCATTACTTTTTGATGTTTGACAGAGGAGTGGTTCATATTGTTGTGGCTGGTTATATTGTTAACCATTACTGTTTAAGGTTTAACAGAGGAGTGGTTCATATTGTTGTGGCTGCTTATTTTGTTGACCATTACTGTTTGATGTTTGACAGAGGAGTGGTTCATATTGTTGTGGCTGGTTATATTGTTGACCATTACTGTTTGATGTTTGACAGAGGAGTGGTTCATATTGTTGTGGCTGTTATATTGTTGACCATTACTGTTTGATGTTTGACAGAGGAGTGGTTCATATTGTTGCGGGCGGTTATATTTTTGACCATTACTGTTTGAGGTTTGACAGAGGAGTGGTTCATATTGTTGTGGCTGGTTATATTGTTGACCATCACTGTTTGATGTTTGATAGAGGAGTGGTTCATATTGTTGTGGCTGTTATATTGTTGACCATTACTGTTTGATGTTTGACAGAGGAGTGGCTCATATTGTTGTGGCAGGTTATAATGTTGATCATTACTGTTTAAGGTTTGAGAAAGGAGTGGTTCATATTGTTGTGGCTGGTTATATTGTTGACCATTACTGTTTGATGTTTGACAGAGGAGTGGTTCATATTGTTGTGGCTGCTTATATTGTTAACCATTACTTTTTGATGTTTGACAGAGGAGTGGTTCATATTGTTGTGGCTGGTTATATTGTTAACCATTACTGTTTAAGGTTTAACAGAGGAGTGGTTCATATTGTTGTGGCTGCTTATTTTGTTGACCATTACTTTTTGATGTTTGACAGAGGAGTGGTTCATATTGTTGTGGCTGGTTATATTGTTGACCATTACTGTTTGATGTTTGACAGAGGAGTGGTTCATATTGTTGTGGCTGCTTATATTGTTGACCATTACTGTTTGAGGTTTGACAGAGGAGTGGTTCATATTGTTGTGGATGGTTATATTGTTGACCATTACTGTTTGATGTTTGATAGAGGAGTGGTTCATATTGTTATGGCTGTTATATTGTTGACCATTACTGTTTGAGGTTTGATAGAGGAGTGGTTCATATTGTTGTGGCTGGTTATATTGTTGACCATTACTGTTTTATGTTTGACAGAGGAGTGGTTCATATTGTTGTGGCTGGTTATATTGTTGACCAACACTGTTTGATGTTTGATAGAGGGGTGGTTCATATTGTTGTGGCTATTATATTGTTGACCATTACTGTTTCATGATTGATAGAGGAGTGGTTCATATTGTTGTGGCAGATTATAATATTGACCATTACTGTTTAAGGTTTGACAGAGGAGTGGTCGATATTGTTGACCATTAACTGTTTTAGAGGTGTGATAGCAGTATTTCATATTGCTGTGGTTGGCTATATTGTTGACCATTACTGTTTGATGTTTGACAGAGGAGTGGTTCATATTGTTGTGGCTGGTTATATTGTTGACCATTACTATTTCATGTTTGACAGAGGTGTAGTTCATATTGTTGTGGCTGGCTATATTGTTGACCTTTACTGTTTCAGGTTTTGCAGAGAAGTGGTTTGTATTGTTGTGGCTGCTTATATTGTTGACCATTACTGTTTCATGTTTGACAGAGGAGTGGTTCATATTGTTGTGGTTGGCTATATTGTTGAACATTACTGTTTGAGGTTTGTATTGTTGTGGCTGGTTATGTTGTTGACCATTACTGTTTAACGTTTGACAGAAGAGCGGTTCATATTGTTGTGACTGGTTATATTCTTGACCACTAATGTATGAGGTTTGACAGAGGAGTGCTTCATATTGTTGTGGCTGGTTATATTATTGACCATTACTGTTTGATGTTTGACAGAGGAGTGGTTCATATTGTTGTGGTTGGTTATATTGTTGACCATTGCTGTTTGAGGTTTGACAGAGGAGTGGTTCATAGTGTTGTGGCTGTTATATTGTTGACCATTACTGTTTCATGTTTGACAGAGGAGTGGTTCATATTGTTGTGGTTGTTATATTGTTAACCATTACTGTTTCATGTTTGACAGAGAAGTGGTTTGTATTGTTGTGGCTGGTTATATTGTTGACCATTACTGTTTGATGTTTGATAGAGGAGTGGTTCATATTGTTGTGGCTGTTATATTGTTGACCATTACTGTTTGATGTTTGACAGAGGAGTGGTTCATATTGTTGTGGCAGGTTATAATGTTGATCATTACTGTTTAAGGTTTGAGAGAGGAGTGGTTCATATTGTTGTGGCTGGTTATATTGTTGACCATTATTGTTCGAGGTTTGATAGAGGAGTGGTTCATATTGTTGTGGCTGGTTATATTGTTGACCATTACTGTTTTATGTTTGACAGAGGAGTGGTTCATATTGTTGTGGCTGGTAATATTGTTGACCATCACTGTTTGATGTTTGATAGAGGAGTGGTTCATATTGTTGTGGCTGTTATATTGTTGACCATTACTGTTTCATGTTTGATAGAGGAGTGGTTCATATTGTTGTGGCAGATTATAATATTGACCATTACTGTTTAAGGTTTGACAGAGGAGTGGTCGATATTGTTGACCGTTAACTGTTTTAGAGGTGTGATAGCAGTATTTCATATTGCTGTGGTTGGCTATATTGTTGACCATTACTGTTTGATGTTTGACAGAGGAGTGGTTCATATTGTTGTGGCTGGTTATATTGTTGACCATTACTGTTTCAGGTTTGACAGAGGTGTAGTTCATATTGTTGTGGCTGGTTATATTCTTGACCACTAATGTCTGAGGTTTGACAGAGGAGTGGTTCATATTGTTGTGGCTGGTTATATTATTGATCATTACTGTTTGATGTTTGACAGAGGAGTGGTTCATATTGTTGTGGTTGGTTATATTGTTGACCATTGCTGTTTGAGGTTTGACAGAGGAGTGGTTCATATTGTTGTGGTTGTTATATTGTTAACCATTACTTTTTCATGTTTGACAGAGAAGTGGTTTGTCTTGTTGTGGCTGGTTATATTGTTGACCATTACTGTTTCATGCTTGACAGAGGAGTGGTTCATATTGTTGTGGCTGTTATATTGTTGACCATTACTGTTTGAGGTTTGACAGAGGAGTGGTTCATATTGTTGTGGCTGCTATATTGTTGACCATTACTGTTTCATGTTTGAAACAGAAGTGGTTTGTATTGTGGCTGGTTATGTTGTTGACCATTACTGTTTAATGTTTGACAGAGGAGTGGTTCATATTGTTGTGGCTGGTTATATTCTTGACCACTAATGTCTGAGGTTTGATAGAGGAGTGGTTCATATTGTTGTGGCTGGTTATATTGTTGACCATTACTGTTTGAGGTTTGACAGAGGAGTGGTTCATATTGTTGTGGATGGTTATATTGTTGACCATTACTGTTTGATGTTTGATAGAGGAGTGGTTCATATTGTTATGGCTGTTATATTGTTGACCATTACTGTTTGAGGTTTGATAGAGGAGTGGTTCATATTGTTGTGGCTGGTTATATTGTTGACCATTACTGTTTTATGTTTGACAGAGGAGTGGTTCATATTGTTGTGGCTGGTTATATTGTTGACCATCACTGTTTGATGTTTGATAGAGGAGTGGTTTATATTGTTGTGGCTGTTATATTGTTGACCATTACTGCTTCATGATTGATAGAGGAGTGGTTCATATTGTTGTGGCAGATTATAATATTGACCATTACTGTTTAAGGTTTGACAGAGGAGTGGTCGATATTGTTGACCGTTAACTGTTTTAGAGGTGTGATAGCAGTATTTCATATTGCCGTGGTTGGCTATATTGTTGACCATTACTGTTTGATGTTTGACAGAGGAGTGGTTCATATTGTTGTGGCTGGTTATATTGTTGACCATTACTATTTCAGGTTTGACAGAGGTGTAGTTCATATTGTTGTGGTTGGCTATATTGTTGACCTTTACTGTTTCAGGTTTTGCAGAGAAGTGGTTTGTATTGTTGTGGCTGCTTATATTGTTGACCATTACTGTTTCATGTTTGACAGAGGAGTGGTTCATATTGTTGTGGTTGGCTATATTGTTGACCATTCCTGTTTGAGGTTTGTATTGATGTGGCTGGTTATGTTGTTGACCATTACTGTTCAACGTTTGACAGAAGAGTGGTTCATATTGTTGTGACTGGTTATATTCTTGACCACTAATGTATGAGGTTTGACAGAGGAGTGCTTCATATTGTTGTGGCTGGTTATATTATTGACCATTACTGTTTGATGTTTGACAGAGGAGTGGTTCATATTGTTGTGGTTGGTTATATTGTTGACCATTGCTGTTTGAGGTTTGACAGAGGAGTGGTTCATAGTGTTGTGGCTGTTATATTGTTGACCATTACTGTTTCATGTTTGACAGAGGAGTGGTTCATATTGTTGTGGTTGTTATATTGTTAACCATTACTGTTTCATGTTTGACAGAGAAGTGGTTTGTATTGTTGTGGCTGGTTATATTGTTGACCATTACTGTTTGATGTTTGATAGAGGAGTGGTTCATATTGTTGTGGCTGTTATATTGTTGACCATTACTGTTTGATGTTTGACAGAGGAGTGGTTCATATTGTTGTGGCAGGTTATAATGTTGATCATTACTGTTTAAGGTTTGAGAGAGGAGTGGTTCATATTGTTGTGGCTGGTTATATTGTTGACCATTATTGTTTGAGGTTTGATAGAGGAGTGGTTCATATTGTTGTGGCTGGTTATATTGTTGACCATTACTGTTTTATGTTTGACAGAGGAGTGGTTCATATTGTTGTGGCTGGTTATATTGTTGACCATCACTGTTTGATGTTTGATAGAGGAGTGGTTCATATTGTTGTGGCTGTTATAATGTTGACCATTACTGTTTGATGTTTGATAGAGGAGTGGTTCATATTGTTGTGGCTGTTATATTGTTGACCATTACTGTTTGATGTTTGACAGAGGAGTGGTTCATATTGTTGTGGCAGGTTATAATGTTGATCATTACTGTTTAAGGTTTGAGAGAGGAGTGGTTCATATTGTTGTGGCTGGTTATATTGTTGACCATTATTGTTTGAGGTTTGATAGAGGAGTGGTTCATATTGTTGTGGCTGGTTATATTGTTGACCATTACTGTTTCATGCTTGACAGAGGAGTGGTTCATATTGTTGTGGCTGTTATATTGTTGACCATTACTGTTTGAGGTTTGACAGAGGATTGGTTCATATTGTTGTGGCTGGTTATATTATTGACCATTACTGTTTGATGTTTGACAGAGGAGTGGTTCATATTGTTGTGGTTGGTTATATTGTTGACCATTGCTGTTTGAGGTTTGACAGAGGAGTGGTTCATAGTGTTGTGGCTGTTATATTGTTGACCATTACTGTTTCATGTTTGACAGAGGAGTGGTTCATATTGTTGTGGTTGTTATATTGTTAACCATTACTGTTTCATGTTTGACAGAGAAGTGGTTTGTATTGTTGTGGCTGGTTATATTGTTGACCATTACTGTTTGATGTTTGATAGAGGAGTGGTTCATATTGTTGTGGCTGTTATATTGTTGACCATTACTGTTTGATGTTTGACAGAGGAGTGGTTCATATTGTTGTGGCAGGTTATAATGTTGATCATTACTGTTTAAGGTTTGAGAGAGGAGTGGTTCATATTGTTGTGGCTGGTTATATTGTTGACCATTATTGTTTGAGGTTTGATAGAGGAGTGGTTCATTTTGTTGTGGCTGGTTATATTGTTGACCATTACTGTTTTATGTTTGACAGAGGAGTGGTTCATATTGTTGTGGCTGGTTATATTGTTGACCATCACTGTTTGATGTTTGATAGAGGAGTGGTTCATATTGTTGTGGCTGTTATATTGTTGACCATTACTGTTTGATGTTTGACAGAGGAGTGGTTCATATTGTTGTGGCAGGTTATAATGTTGATCATTACTGTTTAAGGTTTGAGAGAGGAGTGGTTCATATTGTTGTGGCTGGTTATATTGTTGACCATTATTGTTTGAGGTTTGATAGAGGAGTGGTTCATATTGTTGTGGCTGGTTATATTGTTGACCATTACTGTTTTATGTTTGACAGAGGAGTGGTTCATATTGTTGTGGCTGGTTATATTGTTGACCATCACTGTTTGATGTTTGATAGAGGAGTGGTTCATATCGTTGTGGCTGTTATATTGTTGACCATTACTGTTTCATGTTTGATAGAGGAGTGGTTCATATTGTTGTGGCAGATTATAATATTGACCATTACTGTTTAAGGTTTGGCAGAGGAGTGGTCGATATTGTTGACCGTTAACTGTTTTAGAGGTGTGATAGCAGTATTTCATATTGCTGTGGTTGGCTATATTGTTGACCATTACTGTTTGATGTTTGACAGAGGAGTGGTTCATATTGTTGTGGCTGGTTATATTGTTGACCATTACTGTTTCAGGTTTGACAGAGGTGTAGTTCATATTGTTGTGGCTGGTTATATTCTTGACCACTAATGTCTGAGGTTTGACAGAGGAGTGGTTCATATTGTTGTGGCTGGTTATATTATTGATCATTACTGTTTGATGTTTGACAGAGGAGTGGTTCATATTGTTGTGGTTGGTTATATTGTTGACCATTGCTGTTTGAGGTTTGACAGAGGAGTGGTTCATATTGTTGTGGTTGTAATATTGTTAACCATTACTTTTTCATGTTTGACAGAGAAGTGGTTTGTCTTGTTGTGGCTGGTTATATTGTTGACCATTACTGTTTCATGTTTGACAGAGGAGTGGTTCATATTGTTGTGGCTGTTATATTGTTGACCATTACTGTTTGAGGTTTGACAGAGGAGTGGTTCATATTGTTGTGGCTGCTATATTGTTGACCATTACTGTTTCATGTTTGACACAGAAGTGGTTTGTATTGTGGCTGGTTATGTTGTTGACCATTACTGTTTAATGTTTGACAGAGGAGTGGTTCATATTGTTGTGGCTGGTTATATTCTTGACCACTAATGTCTGAGGTTTGATAGAGGAGTGGTTCATATTGTTGTGGCTGGTTATATTGTTGACCATTACTGTTTGAGGTTTGACAGAGGAGTGGTTCATATTGTTGTGGATGGTTATATTGTTGACCATTACTGTTTGATGTTTGATAGAGGAGTGGTTCATATTGTTGTGGCTGTTATAATGTTGACCATTACTGTTTGATGTTTGATAGAGGAGTGGTTCATATTGTTGTGGCTGTTATATTGTTGACCATTACTGTTTGATGTTTGACAGAGGAGTGGTTCATATTGTTGTGGCAGGTTATAATGTTGATCATTACTGTTTAAGGTTTGAGAGAGGAGTGGTTCATATTGTTGTGGCTGGTTATATTGTTGACCATTATTGTTTGAGGTTTGATAGAGGAGTGGTTCATATTGTTGTGGCTGGTTATATTGTTGACCATTACTGTTTTATGTTTGACAGAGGAGTGGTTCATATTGTTGTGGCTGGTTATATTGTTGACCATTATTGTTTGAGGTTTGATAGAGGAGTGGTTCATATTGTTGTGGCTGGTTATATTGTTGACCATCACTGTTTGATGTTTGATAGAGGAGTGGTTCATATTGTTGTGGCTGTTATAATGTTGACCATTACTGTTTGATGTTTGATAGAGGAGTGGTTCATATTGTTGTGGCTGTTATATTGTTGACCATTACTGTTTGATGTTTGACAGAGGAGTGGTTCATATTGTTGTGGTTGTTATATTGTTAACCATTACTGTTTCATGTTTGACAGAGAAGTGGTTTGTATTGTTGTGGCTGGTTATATTGTTGACCATTACTGTTTGATGTTTGATAGAGGAGTGGTTCATATTGTTGTGGCTGTTATATTGTTGACCATTACTGTTTGATGTTTGACAGAGGAGTGGTTCATATTGTTGTGGTAGGTTATAATGTTGATCATTACTGTTTAAGGTTTGAGAGAGGAGTGGTTCATATTGTTGTGGCTGGTTATATTGTTGACCATTATTGTTTGAGGTTTGATAGAGGAGTGGTTCATATTGTTGTGGCTGTTTATATTGTTGACCATCACTGTTTGATGTTTGATAGAGGAGTGGTTCATATTGTTGTGGCTGTTATAATGTTGACCATTACTGTTTGATGTTTGATAGAGGAGTGGTTCATATTGTTGTGGCTGTTATATTGTTGACCATTACTGTTTGATGTTTGACAGAGGAGTGGTTCATATTGTTGTGGTTGTTATATTGTTAACCATTACTGTTTCATGTTTGACACAGAAGTGGTTTGTATTGTGGCTGGTTATGTTGTTGACCATTACTGTTTAATGTTTGACAGAGGAGTGGTTCATATTGTTGTGGCTGGTTATATTGTTGACCATTATTGTTTGAGGTTTGATAGAGGAGTGGTTCATATTGTTGTGGCTGTTTATATTGTTGACCATCACTGTTTGATGTTTGATAGAGGAGTGGTTCATATTGTTGTGGCTGGTATAATGTTGACCATTACTGTTTGATGTTTGATAGAGGAGTGGTTCATATTGTTGTGGCTGTTATATTGTTGACCATTACTGTTTGATGTTTGACAGAGGAGTGGTTCATATTGTTGTGGCAGGTTATAATGTTGATCATTACTGTTTAAGGTTTGAGAGAGGAGTGGTTCATATTGTTGTGGCTGGTTATATTGTTGACCATTATTGTTTGAGGTTTGATAGAGGAGTGGTTCATATTGTTGTGGCTGGTTATATTGTTGACCATTACTGTTTTATGTTTGACAGAGGAGTGGTTCATATTGTTGTGGCTGGTTATATTGTTGACCATCACTGTTTGATGTTTGATAGAGGAGTGGTTCATATTGTTGTGGCTGTTATATTGTTGACCATTACTGTTTCATGTTTGATAGAGGAGTGGTTCATATTGTTGTGGCAGATTATAATATTGACCATTACTGTTTAAGGTTTGGCAGAGGAGTGGTCGATATTGTTGACCGTTAACTGTTTTAGAGGTGTGATAGCAGTATTTCATATTGCTGTGGTTGGCTATATTGTTGACCATTACTGTTTGATGTTTGACAGAGGAGTGGTTCATATTGTTGTGGCTGGTTATATTGTTGACCATTACTGTTTCAGGTTTGACAGAGGTGTAGTTCATATTGTTGTGGCTGGTTATATTCTTGACCACTAATGTCTGAGGTTTGACAGAGGAGTGGTTCATATTGTTGTGGCTGGTTATATTATTGATCATTACTGTTTGATGTTTGACAGAGGAGTGGTTCATATTGTTGTGGTTGGTTATATTGTTGACCATTGCTGTTTGAGGTTTGACAGAGGAGTGGTTCATATTGTTGTGGTTGTTATATTGTTAACCATTACTTTTTCATGTTTGACAGAGAAGTGGTTTGTCTTGTTGTGGCTGGTTATATTGTTGACCATTACTGTTTCATGTTTGACAGAGGAGTGGTTCATATTGTTGTGGCTGTTATATTGTTGACCATTACTGTTTGAGGTTTGACAGAGGAGTGGTTCATATTGTTGTGGCTGCTATATTGTTGACCATTACTGTTTCATGTTTGACACAGAAGTGGTTTGTATTGTGGCTGGTTATGTTGTTGACCATTACTGTTTAATGTTTGACAGAGGAGTGGTTCATATTGTTGTGGCTGGTTATATTCTTGACCACTAATGTCTGAGGTTTGATAGAGGAGTGGTTCATATTGTTGTGGCTGGTTATATTGTTGACCATTACTGTTTGAGGTTTGACAGAGGAGTGGTTCATATTGTTGTGGATGGTTATATTGTTGACCATTACTGTTTGATGTTTGATAGAGGAGTGATTCATATTGTTATGGCTGTTATATTGTTGACCATTACTGTTTGAGGTTTGATAGAGGAGTGGTTCATATTGTTGTGGCTGGTTATATTGTTGACCATTACTGTTTTATGTTTGACAGAGGAGTGGTTCATATTGTTGTGGCTGGTTATATTGTTGACCATCACTGTTTGATGTTTGATAGAGGAGTGGTTTATATTGTTGTGGCTGTTATATTGTCGACCATTACTGCTTCATGATTGATAGAGGAGTGGTTCATATTGTTGTGGCAGATTATAATATTGACCATTACTGTTTAAGGTTTGACAGAGGAGTGGTCGATATTGTTGACCGTTAACTGTTTTAGAGGTGTGATAGCAGTACTTCATATTGCCGTGGTTGGCTATATTGTTGACCATTACTGTTTGATGTTTGACAGAGGAGTGGTTCATATTGTTGTGGCTGGTTATATTGTTGACCATTACTATTTCAGGTTTGACAGAGGTGTAGTTCATATTGTTGTGGTTGGCTATATTGTTGACCTTTACTGTTTCAGGTTTTGCAGAGAAGTGGTTTGTATTGTGGTGGCTGCTTATATTGTTGACCATTACTGTTTCATGTTTGACAGAGGAGTGGTTCATATTGTTGTGGCTGTTATATTGTTGACCATTACTGTTTGATGTTTGACAGAGGAGTGGTTCATATTGTTGTGGTTGTTATATTGTTAACCATTACTGTTTCATGTTTGACAGAGAAGTGGTTTGTATTGTTGTGGCTGGTTATATTGTTGACCATTACTGTTTGATGTTTGATAGAGGAGTGGTTCATATTGTTGTGGCTGTTATAATGTTGACCATTACTGTTTGATGTTTGATAGAGGAGTGGTTCATATTGTTGTGGCTGTTATATTGTTGACCATTACTGTTTGATGTTTGACAGAGGAGTGGTTCATATTGTTGTGGCAGGTTATAATGTTGATCATTACTGTTTAAGGTTTGAGAGAGGAGTGGTTCATATTGTTGTGGCTGGTTATATTGTTGACCATTATTGTTTGAGGTTTGATAGAGGAGTGGTTCATATTGTTGTGGCTGGTTATATTGTTGACCATTACTGTTTCATGCTTGACAGAGGAGTGGTTCATATTGTTGTGGCTGTTATATTGTTGACCATTACTGTTTGAGGTTTGACAGAGGATTGGTTCATATTGTTGTGGCTGGTTATATTATTGACCATTACTGTTTGATGTTTGACAGAGGAGTGGTTCATATTGTTGTGGTTGGTTATATTGTTGACCATTGCTGTTTGAGGTTTGACAGAGGAGTGGTTCATAGTGTTGTGGCTGTTATATTGTTGACCATTACTGTTTCATGTTTGACAGAGGAGTGGTTCATATTGTTGTGGTTGTTATATTGTTAACCATTACTGTTTCATGTTTGACAGAGAAGTGGTTTGTATTGTTGTGGCTGGTTATATTGTTGACCATTACTGTTTGATGTTTGATAGAGGAGTGGTTCATATTGTTGTGGCTGTTATATTGTTGACCATTACTGTTTGATGTTTGACAGAGGAGTGGTTCATATTGTTGTGGCAGGTTATAATGTTGATCATTACTGTTTAAGGTTTGAGAGAGGAGTGGTTCATATTGTTGTGGCTGGTTATATTGTTGACCATTATTGTTTGAGGTTTGATAGAGGAGTGGTTCATTTTGTTGTGGCTGGTTATATTGTTGACCATTACTGTTTTATGTTTGACAGAGGAGTGGTTCATATTGTTGTGGCTGGTTATATTGTTGACCATCACTGTTTGATGTTTGATAGAGGAGTGGTTCATATTGTTGTGGCTGTTATATTGTTGACCATTACTGTTTGATGTTTGACAGAGGAGTGGTTCATATTGTTGTGGCAGGTTATAATGTTGATCATTACTGTTTAAGGTTTGAGAGAGGAGTGGTTCATATTGTTGTGGCTGGTTATATTGTTGACCATTATTGTTTGAGGTTTGATAGAGGAGTGGTTCATATTGTTGTGGCTGGTTATATTGTTGACCATTACTGTTTTATGTTTGACAGAGGAGTGGTTCATATTGTTGTGGCTGGTTATATTGTTGACCATTATTGTTTGAGGTTTGATAGAGGAGTGGTTCATATTGTTGTGGCTGTTTATATTGTTGACCATCACTGTTTGATGTTTGATAGAGGAGTGGTTCATATTGTTGTGGCTGTTATAATGTTGACCATTACTGTTTGATGTTTGATAGAGGAGTGGTTCATATTGTTGTGGCTGTTATATTGTTGACCATTACTGTTTGATGTTTGACAGAGGAGTGGTTCATATTGTTGTGGTTGTTATATTGTTAACCATTACTGTTTCATGTTTGACACAGAAGTGGTTTGTATTGTGGCTGGTTATGTTGTTGACCATTACTGTTTAATGTTTGACAGAGGAGTGGTTCATATTGTTGTGGCTGGTTATATTGTTGACCATTATTGTTTGAGGTTTGATAGAGGAGTGGTTCATATTGTTGTGGCTGTTTATATTGTTGACCATCACTGTTTGATGTTTGATAGAGGAGTGGTTCATATTGTTGTGGCTGGTATAATGTTGACCATTACTGTTTGATGTTTGATAGAGGAGTGGTTCATATTGTTGTGGCTGTTATATTGTTGACCATTACTGTTTGATGTTTGACAGAGGAGTGGTTCATATTGTTGTGGCAGGTTATAATGTTGATCATTACTGTTTAAGGTTTGAGAGAGGAGTGGTTCATATTGTTGTGGCTGGTTATATTGTTGACCATTATTGTTTGAGGTTTGATAGAGGAGTGGTTCATATTGTTGTGGCTGGTTATATTGTTGACCATTACTGTTTTATGTTTGACAGAGGAGTGGTTCATATTGTTGTGGCTGGTTATATTGTTGACCATCACTGTTTGATGTTTGATAGAGGAGTGGTTCATATTGTTGTGGCTGTTATATTGTTGACCATTACTGTTTCATGTTTGATAGAGGAGTGGTTCATATTGTTGTGGCAGATTATAATATTGACCATTACTGTTTAAGGTTTGGCAGAGGAGTGGTCGATATTGTTGACCGTTAACTGTTTTAGAGGTGTGATAGCAGTATTTCATATTGCTGTGGTTGGCTATATTGTTGACCATTACTGTTTGATGTTTGACAGAGGAGTGGTTCATATTGTTGTGGCTGGTTATATTGTTGACCATTACTGTTTCAGGTTTGACAGAGGTGTAGTTCATATTGTTGTGGCTGGTTATATTCTTGACCACTAATGTCTGAGGTTTGACAGAGGAGTGGTTCATATTGTTGTGGCTGGTTATATTATTGATCATTACTGTTTGATGTTTGACAGAGGAGTGGTTCATATTGTTGTGGTTGGTTATATTGTTGACCATTGCTGTTTGAGGTTTGACAGAGGAGTGGTTCATATTGTTGTGGTTGTTATATTGTTAACCATTACTTTTTCATGTTTGACAGAGAAGTGGTTTGTCTTGTTGTGGCTGGTTATATTGTTGACCATTACTGTTTCATGTTTGACAGAGGAGTGGTTCATATTGTTGTGGCTGTTATATTGTTGACCATTACTGTTTGAGGTTTGACAGAGGAGTGGTTCATATTGTTGTGGCTGCTATATTGTTGACCATTACTGTTTCATGTTTGACACAGAAGTGGTTTGTATTGTGGCTGGTTATGTTGTTGACCATTACTGTTTAATGTTTGACAGAGGAGTGGTTCATATTGTTGTGGCTGGTTATATTCTTGACCACTAATGTCTGAGGTTTGATAGAGGAGTGGTTCATATTGTTGTGGCTGGTTATATTGTTGACCATTACTGTTTGAGGTTTGACAGAGGAGTGGTTCATATTGTTGTGGATGGTTATATTGTTGACCATTACTGTTTGATGTTTGATAGAGGAGTGATTCATATTGTTATGGCTGTTATATTGTTGACCATTACTGTTTGAGGTTTGATAGAGGAGTGGTTCATATTGTTGTGGCTGGTTATATTGTTGACCATTACTGTTTTATGTTTGACAGAGGAGTGGTTCATATTGTTGTGGCTGGTTATATTGTTGACCATCACTGTTTGATGTTTGATAGAGGAGTGGTTTATATTGTTGTGGCTGTTATATTGTCGACCATTACTGCTTCATGATTGATAGAGGAGTGGTTCATATTGTTGTGGCAGATTATAATATTGACCATTACTGTTTAAGGTTTGACAGAGGAGTGGTCGATATTGTTGACCGTTAACTGTTTTAGAGGTGTGATAGCAGTACTTCATATTGCCGTGGTTGGCTATATTGTTGACCATTACTGTTTGATGTTTGACAGAGGAGTGGTTCATATTGTTGTGGCTGGTTATATTGTTGACCATTACTATTTCAGGTTTGACAGAGGTGTAGTTCATATTGTTGTGGTTGGCTATATTGTTGACCTTTACTGTTTCAGGTTTTGCAGAGAAGTGGTTTGTATTGTGGTGGCTGCTTATATTGTTGACCATTACTGTTTCATGTTTGACAGAGGAGTGGTTCATATTGTTGTGGCTGTTATATTGTTGACCATTACTGTTTGATGTTTGACAGAGGAGTGGTTCATATTGTTGTGGTTGTTATATTGTTAACCATTACTGTTTCATGTTTGACAGAGAAGTGGTTTGTATTGTTGTGGCTGGTTATATTGTTGACCATTACTGTTTGATGTTTGATAGAGGAGTGGTTCATATTGTTGTGGCTGTTATAATGTTGACCATTACTGTTTGATGTTTGATAGAGGAGTGGTTCATATTGTTGTGGCTGTTATATTGTTGACCATTACTGTTTGATGTTTGACAGAGGAGTGGTTCATATTGTTGTGGCAGGTTATAATGTTGATCATTACTGTTTAAGGTTTGAGAGAGGAGTGGTTCATATTGTTGTGGCTGGTTATATTGTTGACCATTATTGTTTGAGGTTTGATAGAGGAGTGGTTCATATTGTTGTGGCTGGTTATATTGTTGACCATTACTGTTTCATGCTTGACAGAGGAGTGGTTCATATTGTTGTGGCTGTTATATTGTTGACCATTACTGTTTGAGGTTTGACAGAGGATTGGTTCATATTGTTGTGGCTGGTTATATTATTGACCATTACTGTTTGATGTTTGACAGAGGAGTGGTTCATATTGTTGTGGTTGGTTATATTGTTGACCATTGCTGTTTGAGGTTTGACAGAGGAGTGGTTCATAGTGTTGTGGCTGTTATATTGTTGACCATTACTGTTTCATGTTTGACAGAGGAGTGGTTCATATTGTTGTGGTTGTTATATTGTTAACCATTACTGTTTCATGTTTGACAGAGAAGTGGTTTGTATTGTTGTGGCTGGTTATATTGTTGACCATTACTGTTTGATGTTTGATAGAGGAGTGGTTCATATTGTTGTGGCTGTTATATTGTTGACCATTACTGTTTGATGTTTGACAGAGGAGTGGTTCATATTGTTGTGGCAGGTTATAATGTTGATCATTACTGTTTAAGGTTTGAGAGAGGAGTGGTTCATATTGTTGTGGCTGGTTATATTGTTGACCATTATTGTTTGAGGTTTGATAGAGGAGTGGTTCATTTTGTTGTGGCTGGTTATATTGTTGACCATTACTGTTTTATGTTTGACAGAGGAGTGGTTCATATTGTTGTGGCTGGTTATATTGTTGACCATCACTGTTTGATGTTTGATAGAGGAGTGGTTCATATTGTTGTGGCTGTTATATTGTTGACCATTACTGTTTGATGTTTGACAGAGGAGTGGTTCATATTGTTGTGGCAGGTTATAATGTTGATCATTACTGTTTAAGGTTTGAGAGAGGAGTGGTTCATATTGTTGTGGCTGGTTATATTGTTGACCATTATTGTTTGAGGTTTGATAGAGGAGTGGTTCATATTGTTGTGGCTGGTTATATTGTTGACCATTACTGTTTTATGTTTGACAGAGGAGTGGTTCATATTGTTGTGGCTGGTTATATTGTTGACCATCACTGTTTGATGTTTGATAGAGGAGTGGTTCATATCGTTGTGGCTGTTATATTGTTGACCATTACTGTTTCATGTTTGATAGAGGAGTGGTTCATATTGTTGTGGCAGATTATAATATTGACCATTACTGTTTAAGGTTTGGCAGAGGAGTGGTCGATATTGTTGACCGTTAACTGTTTTAGAGGTGTGATAGCAGTATTTCATATTGCTGTGGTTGGCTATATTGTTGACCATTACTGTTTGATGTTTGACAGAGGAGTGGTTCATATTGTTGTGGCTGGTTATATTGTTGACCATTACTGTTTCAGGTTTGACAGAGGTGTAGTTCATATTGTTGTGGCTGGTTATATTCTTGACCACTAATGTCTGAGGTTTGACAGAGGAGTGGTTCATATTGTTGTGGCTGGTTATATTATTGATCATTACTGTTTGATGTTTGACAGAGGAGTGGTTCATATTGTTGTGGTTGGTTATATTGTTGACCATTGCTGTTTGAGGTTTGACAGAGGAGTGGTTCATATTGTTGTGGTTGTAATATTGTTAACCATTACTTTTTCATGTTTGACAGAGAAGTGGTTTGTCTTGTTGTGGCTGGTTATATTGTTGACCATTACTGTTTCATGTTTGACAGAGGAGTGGTTCATATTGTTGTGGCTGTTATATTGTTGACCATTACTGTTTGAGGTTTGACAGAGGAGTGGTTCATATTGTTGTGGCTGCTATATTGTTGACCATTACTGTTTCATGTTTGACACAGAAGTGGTTTGTATTGTGGCTGGTTATGTTGTTGACCATTACTGTTTAATGTTTGACAGAGGAGTGGTTCATATTGTTGTGGCTGGTTATATTCTTGACCACTAATGTCTGAGGTTTGATAGAGGAGTGGTTCATATTGTTGTGGCTGGTTATATTGTTGACCATTACTGTTTGAGGTTTGACAGAGGAGTGGTTCATATTGTTGTGGATGGTTATATTGTTGACCATTACTGTTTGATGTTTGATAGAGGAGTGGTTCATATTGTTGTGGCTGTTATAATGTTGACCATTACTGTTTGATGTTTGATAGAGGAGTGGTTCATATTGTTGTGGCTGTTATATTGTTGACCATTACTGTTTGATGTTTGACAGAGGAGTGGTTCATATTGTTGTGGCAGGTTATAATGTTGATCATTACTGTTTAAGGTTTGAGAGAGGAGTGGTTCATATTGTTGTGGCTGGTTATATTGTTGACCATTATTGTTTGAGGTTTGATAGAGGAGTGGTTCATATTGTTGTGGCTGGTTATATTGTTGACCATTACTGTTTTATGTTTGACAGAGGAGTGGTTCATATTGTTGTGGCTGGTTATATTGTTGACCATTATTGTTTGAGGTTTGATAGAGGAGTGGTTCATATTGTTGTGGCTGGTTATATTGTTGACCATCACTGTTTGATGTTTGATAGAGGAGTGGTTCATATTGTTGTGGCTGTTATAATGTTGACCATTACTGTTTGATGTTTGATAGAGGAGTGGTTCATATTGTTGTGGCTGTTATATTGTTGACCATTACTGTTTGATGTTTGACAGAGGAGTGGTTCATATTGTTGTGGTTGTTATATTGTTAACCATTACTGTTTCATGTTTGACAGAGAAGTGGTTTGTATTGTTGTGGCTGGTTATATTGTTGACCATTACTGTTTGATGTTTGATAGAGGAGTGGTTCATATTGTTGTGGCTGTTATATTGTTGACCATTACTGTTTGATGTTTGACAGAGGAGTGGTTCATATTGTTGTGGTAGGTTATAATGTTGATCATTACTGTTTAAGGTTTGAGAGAGGAGTGGTTCATATTGTTGTGGCTGGTTATATTGTTGACCATTATTGTTTGAGGTTTGATAGAGGAGTGGTTCATATTGTTGTGGCTGTTTATATTGTTGACCATCACTGTTTGATGTTTGATAGAGGAGTGGTTCATATTGTTGTGGCTGTTATAATGTTGACCATTACTGTTTGATGTTTGATAGAGGAGTGGTTCATATTGTTGTGGCTGTTATATTGTTGACCATTACTGTTTGATGTTTGACAGAGGAGTGGTTCATATTGTTGTGGTTGTTATATTGTTAACCATTACTGTTTCATGTTTGACACAGAAGTGGTTTGTATTGTGGCTGGTTATGTTGTTGACCATTACTGTTTAATGTTTGACAGAGGAGTGGTTCATATTGTTGTGGCTGGTTATATTGTTGACCATTATTGTTTGAGGTTTGATAGAGGAGTGGTTCATATTGTTGTGGCTGTTTATATTGTTGACCATCACTGTTTGATGTTTGATAGAGGAGTGGTTCATATTGTTGTGGCTGGTATAATGTTGACCATTACTGTTTGATGTTTGATAGAGGAGTGGTTCATATTGTTGTGGCTGTTATATTGTTGACCATTACTGTTTGATGTTTGACAGAGGAGTGGTTCATATTGTTGTGGCAGGTTATAATGTTGATCATTACTGTTTAAGGTTTGAGAGAGGAGTGGTTCATATTGTTGTGGCTGGTTATATTGTTGACCATTATTGTTTGAGGTTTGATAGAGGAGTGGTTCATATTGTTGTGGCTGGTTATATTGTTGACCATTACTGTTTTATGTTTGACAGAGGAGTGGTTCATATTGTTGTGGCTGGTTATATTGTTGACCATCACTGTTTGATGTTTGATAGAGGAGTGGTTCATATTGTTGTGGCTGTTATATTGTTGACCATTACTGTTTCATGTTTGATAGAGGAGTGGTTCATATTGTTGTGGCAGATTATAATATTGACCATTACTGTTTAAGGTTTGGCAGAGGAGTGGTCGATATTGTTGACCGTTAACTGTTTTAGAGGTGTGATAGCAGTATTTCATATTGCTGTGGTTGGCTATATTGTTGACCATTACTGTTTGATGTTTGACAGAGGAGTGGTTCATATTGTTGTGGCTGGTTATATTGTTGACCATTACTGTTTCAGGTTTGACAGAGGTGTAGTTCATATTGTTGTGGCTGGTTATATTCTTGACCACTAATGTCTGAGGTTTGACAGAGGAGTGGTTCATATTGTTGTGGCTGGTTATATTATTGATCATTACTGTTTGATGTTTGACAGAGGAGTGGTTCATATTGTTGTGGTTGGTTATATTGTTGACCATTGCTGTTTGAGGTTTGACAGAGGAGTGGTTCATATTGTTGTGGTTGTTATATTGTTAACCATTACTTTTTCATGTTTGACAGAGAAGTGGTTTGTCTTGTTGTGGCTGGTTATATTGTTGACCATTACTGTTTCATGTTTGACAGAGGAGTGGTTCATATTGTTGTGGCTGTTATATTGTTGACCATTACTGTTTGAGGTTTGACAGAGGAGTGGTTCATAGTGTTGTGGCTGCTATATTGTTGACCATTACTGTTTCATGTTTGACACAGAAGTGGTTTGTATTGTGGCTGGTTATGTTGTTGACCATTACTGTTTAATGTTTGACAGAGGAGTGGTTCATATTGTTGTGGCTGGTTATATTCTTGACCACTAATGTCTGAGGTTTGATAGAGGAGTGGTTCATATTGTTGTGGCTGGTTATATTGTTGACCATTACTGTTTGAGGTTTGACAGAGGAGTGGTTCATATTGTTGTGGATGGTTATATTGTTGACCATTACTGTTTGATGTTTGATAGAGGAGTGATTCATATTGTTATGGCTGTTATATTGTTGACCATTACTGTTTGAGGTTTGATAGAGGAGTGGTTCATATTGTTGTGGCTGGTTATATTGTTGACCATTACTGTTTTATGTTTGACAGAGGAGTGGTTCATATTGTTGTGGCTGGTTATATTGTTGACCATCACTGTTTGATGTTTGATAGAGGAGTGGTTTATATTGTTGTGGCTGTTATATTGTCGACCATTACTGCTTCATGATTGATAGAGGAGTGGTTCATATTGTTGTGGCAGATTATAATATTGACCATTACTGTTTAAGGTTTGACAGAGGAGTGGTCGATATTGTTGACCGTTAACTGTTTTAGAGGTGTGATAGCAGTACTTCATATTGCCGTGGTTGGCTATATTGTTGACCATTACTGTTTGATGTTTGACAGAGGAGTGGTTCATATTGTTGTGGCTGGTTATATTGTTGACCATTACTATTTCAGGTTTGACAGAGGTGTAGTTCATATTGTTGTGGTTGGCTATATTGTTGACCTTTACTGTTTCAGGTTTTGCAGAGAAGTGGTTTGTATTGTGGTGGCTGCTTATATTGTTGACCATTACTGTTTCATGTTTGACAGAGGAGTGGTTCATATTGTTGTGGCTGTTATATTGTTGACCATTACTGTTTGATGTTTGACAGAGGAGTGGTTCATATTGTTGTGGTTGTTATATTGTTAACCATTACTGTTTCATGTTTGACAGAGAAGTGGTTTGTATTGTTGTGGCTGGTTATATTGTTGACCATTACTGTTTGATGTTTGATAGAGGAGTGGTTCATATTGTTGTGGCTGTTATATTGTTGACCATTACTGTTTGATGTTTGACAGAGGAGTGGTTCATATTGTTGTGGTAGGTTATAATGTTGATCATTACTGTTTAAGGTTTGAGAGAGGAGTGGTTCATATTGTTGTGGCTGGTTATATTGTTGACCATTATTGTTTGAGGTTTGATAGAGGAGTGGTTCATATTGTTGTGGCTGGTTATATTGTTGACCATCACTGTTTGATGTTTGATAGAGGAGTGGTTCATATTGTTGTGGCTGTTATAATGTTGACCATTACTGTTTGATGTTTGATAGAGGAGTGGTTCATATTGTTGTGGCTGTTATATTGTTGACCATTACTGTTTGATGTTTGACAGAGGAGTGGTTCATATTGTTGTGGCAGGTTATAATGTTGATCATTACTGTTTAAGGTTTGAGAGAGGAGTGGTTCATATTGTTGTGGCTGGTTATATTGTTGACCATTATTGTTTGAGGTTTGATAGAGGAGTGGTTCATATTGTTGTGGCTGGTTATATTGTTGACCATTACTGTTTTATGTTTGACAGAGGAGTGGTTCATATTGTTGTGGCTGGTTATATTGTTGACCATCACTGTTTGATGTTTGATAGAGGAGTGGTTCATATTGTTGTGGCTGTTATATTGTTGACCATTACTGTTTCATGTTTGATAGAGGAGTGGTTCATATTGTTGTGGCAGATTATAATATTGACCATTACTGTTTAAGGTTTGGCAGAGGAGTGGTCGATATTGTTGACCGTTAACTGTTTTAGAGGTGTGATAGCAGTATTTCATATTGCTGTGGTTGGCTATATTGTTGACCATTACTGTTTGATGTTTGACAGAGGAGTGGTTCATATTGTTGTGGCTGGTTATATTGTTGACCATTACTGTTTCAGGTTTGACAGAGGTGTAGTTCATATTGTTGTGGCTGGTTATATTCTTGACCACTAATGTCTGAGGTTTGACAGAGGAGTGGTTCATATTGTTGTGGCTGGTTATATTATTGATCATTACTGTTTGATGTTTGACAGAGGAGTGGTTCATATTGTTGTGGTTGGTTATATTGTTGACCATTACTTTTTCATGTTTGACAGAGAAGTGGTTTGTCTTGTTGTGGCTGGTTATATTGTTGACCATTACTGTTTCATGTTTGACAGAGGAGTGGTTCATATTGTTGTGGCTGTTATATTGTTGACCATTACTGTTTGAGGTTTGACAGAGGAGTGGTTCATATTGTTGTGGCTGCTATATTGTTGACCATTACTGTTTCATGTTTGACACAGAAGTGGTTTGTATTGTGGCTGGTTATGTTGTTGACCATTACTGTTTAATGTTTGACAGAGGAGTGGTTCATATTGTTGTGGCTGGTTATATTCTTGACCACTAATGTCTGAGGTTTGATAGAGGAGTGGTTCATATTGTTGTGGCTGGTTATATTGTTGACCATTACTGTTTGAGGTTTGACAGAGGAGTGGTTCATATTGTTGTGGATGGTTATATTGTTGACCATTACTGTTTGATGTTTGATAGAGGAGTGATTCATATTGTTATGGCTGTTATATTGTTGACCATTACTGTTTGAGGTTTGATAGAGGAGTGGTTCATATTGTTGTGGCTGGTTTTATTGTTGACCATTACTGTTTTATGTTTGACAGAGGAGTGGTTCATATTGTTGTGGCTGGTTATATTGTTGACCATCACTGTTTGATGTTTGATAGAGGAGTGGTTTATATTGTTGTGGCTGTTATATTGTTGACCATTACTGCTTCATGATTGATAGAGGAGTGGTTCATATTGTTGTGGCAGATTATAATATTGACCATTACTGTTTAAGGTTTGACAGAGGAGTGGTCGATATTGTTGACCGTTAACTGTTTTAGAGGTGTGATAGCAGTACTTCATATTGCCGTGGTTGGCTATATTGTTGACCATTACTGTTTGATGTTTGACAGAGGAGTGGTTCATATTGTTGTGGCTGGTTATATTGTTGACCATTACTATTTCAGGTTTGACAGAGGTGTAGTTCATATTGTTGTGGCTGGTTATATTGTTGACCTTTACTGTTTCAGGTTTTGCAGAGAAGTGGTTTGTATTGTGGTGGCTGCTTATATTGTTGACCATTACTGTTTCATGTTTGACAGAGGAGTGGTTCATATTGTTGTGGTTGGCTATATTGTTGACCATTACTGTTTGAGGTTTGTATTGTTGTGGCTGGTTATGTTGTTGACCATTACTGTTTAACGTTTGACAGAAGAGCGGTTCATATTGTTGTGACTGGTTATATTCTTGACCACTAATGTATGAGGTTTGACAGAGGAGTGCTTCATATTGTTGTGGCTGGTTATATTATTGACCATTACTGTTTGATGTTTGACAGAGGAGTGGTTCATATTGTTGTGGTTGGTTATATTGTTGACCATTGCTGTTTGAGGTTTGACAGAGGAGTGGTTCATAGTGTTGTGGCTGTTATATTGTTGACCATTACTGTTTCATGTTTGACAGAGGAGTGGTTCATATTGTTGTGGTTGTTATATTGTTAACCATTACTGTTTCATGTTTGACAGAGAAGTGGTTTGTATTGTTGTGGCTGGTTATATTGTTGACCATTACTGTTTGATGTTTGATAGAGGAGTGGTTCATATTGTTGTGGCTGTTATATTGTTGACCATTACTGTTTGATGTTTGACAGAGGAGTGGTTCATATTGTTGTGGCAGGTTATAATGTTGATCATTACTGTTTAAGGTTTGAGAGAGGAGTGGTTCATATTGTTGTGGCTGGTTATATTGTTGACCATTATTGTTTGAGGTTTAATAGAGGAGTGGTTCATATTGTTGTGGCTGGTTATATTGTTGACCATTACTGTTTTATGTTTGACAGAGGAGTGGTTCATATTGTTGTGGCTGGTTATATTGTTGACCATCACTGTTTGATGTTTGATAGAGGAGTGGTTCATATTGTTGTGGCTGTTATAATGTTGACCATTACTGTTTCATGTTTGATAGAGGAGTGGTTCATATTGTTGTGGCAGATTATAATATTGACCATTACTGTTTAAGGTTTGACAGAGGAGTGGTCGATATTGTTGACCGTTAACTGTTTTAGAGGTGTGATAGCAGTATTTCATATTGCTGTGGTTGGCTATATTGTTGACCATTACTGTTTGATGTTTGACAGAGGAGTGGTTCATATTGTTGTGGCTGGTTATATTGTTGACCATTACTATTTCAGGTTTGACAGAGGTGTAGTTCATATTGTTGTGGCTGGTTATATTCTTGACCACTAATGTCTGAGGTTTGACAGAGGAGTGGTTCATATTGTTGTGGCTGGTTATATTATTGATCATTACTGTTTGAGGTTTGACAGAGGAGTGGTTCATATTGTTGTGGTTGTTATATTGTTAACCATTACTTTTTCATGTTTGACAGAGAAGTGGTTTGTCTTGTTGTGGCTGGTTATATTGTTGACCATTACTGTTTCATGTTTGACAGAGGAGTGGTTCATATTGTTGTGGCTGTTATATTGTTGACCATTACTGTTTGAGGTTTGACAGAGGAGTGGTTCATATTGTTGTGGCTGCTATATTGTTGACCATTACTGTTTCATGTTTGACACAGAAGTGGTTTGTATTGTTGTGGCTGCTTATATTGTTGACCATTACTGTTTCATGTTTGACAGAGGAGTGGTTCATATTGTTGTGGTTGGCTATATTGTTGAACATTACTGTTTGAGGTTTGTATTGTTGTGGCTGGTTATGTTGTTGACCATTACTGTTTAACGTTTGACAGAAGAGCGGTTCATATTGTTGTGACTGGTTATATTCTTGACCACTAATGTATGAGGTTTGACAGAGGAGTGCTTCATATTGTTGTGGCTGGTTATATTATTGACCATTACTGTTTGATGTTTGACAGAGGAGTGGTTCATATTGTTGTGGTTGGTTATATTGTTGACCATTGCTGTTTGAGGTTTGATAGAGGAGTGGTTCATAGTGTTGTGGCTGTTATATTGTTGACCATTACTGTTTCATGTTTGACAGAGGAGTGGTTCATATTGTTGTGGTTGTTATATTGTTAACCATTACTGTTTCATGTTTGACAGAGAAGTGGTTTGTATTGTTGTGGCTGGTTATATTGTTGACCATTACTGTTTGATGTTTGATAGAGGAGTGGTTCATATTGTTGTGGCTGTTATATTGTTGACCATTACTGTTTGATGTTTGACAGAGGAGTGGTTCATATTGTTGTCGCAGGTTATAATGTTGATCATTACTGTTTAAGGTTTGAGAGAGGAGTGGTTCATATTGTTTCGGCTGGTTATATTGTTGACCATTATTGTTTGAGGTTTGATAGAGGAGTGGTTCATATTGTTGTGGCTGGTTATATTGTTGACCATTACTGTTTTATGTTTGACAGAGGAGTGGTTCATATTGTTGTGGCTGGTTATATTGTTGACCATCACTGTTTGATGTTTGATAGAGGAGTGGTTCATATTGTTGTGGCTGTTATATTGTTGACCATTACTGTTTCATGTTTGATAGAGGAGTGGTTCATATTGTTGTGGCAGATTATAATATTGACCATTACTGTTTAAGGTTTGACAGAGGAGTGGTCGATATTGTTGACCGTTAACTGTTTTAGAGGTGTGATAGCAGTATTTCATATTGCCGTGGTTGGCTATATTGTTGACCATTACTGTTTGATGTTTGACAGAGGAGTGGTTCATATTGTTGTGGCTGGTTATATTGTTGACCATTACTATTTCAGGTTTGACAGAGGTGTAGTTCATATTGTTGTGGCTGGCTATATTGTTGACCTTTACTGTTTCAGGTTTTGCAGAGAAGTGGTTTGTATTGTTGTGGCTGCTTATATTGTTGACCATTACTGTTTCATGTTTGACAGAGGAGTGGTTCATATTGTTGTGGTTGGCTATATTGTTGACCATTACTGTTTGAGGTTTGTATTGTTGTGGCTGGTTATGTTGTTGACCATTACTGTTTAACGTTTGACAGAAGAGTGGTTCATATTGTTGTGACTGGTTATATTATTGACCATTACTGTTTGATGTTTGACAGAGGAGTGGTTCATATTGTTGTGGTTGGTTATATTGTTGACCATTGCTGTTTGAGGTTTGACAGAGGAGTGGTTCATATTGTTGTGGCTGTTATATTGTTGACCATTACTGTTTCATGTTTGACAGAGGAGTGGTTCATATTGTTGTGGTTGTTATATTGTTAACCATTACTGTTTCATGTTTGACAGAGAAGTGGTTTGTATTGTTGTGGCTGGTTATATTGTTGACCATTACTGTTTGATGTTTGATAGAGGAGTGGTTCATATTGTTGTGGCTGTTATATTGTTGACCATTACTGTTTGATGTTTGACAGAGGAGTGGTTCATATTGTTGTGGCAGGTTATAATGTTGATCATTACTGTTTAAGGTTTGAGAGAGGAGTGGTTCATATTGTTGTGGCTGGTTATATTGTTGACCATTATTGTTTGAGGTTTGATAGAGGAGTGCTTCATATTGTTGTGGCTGGTTATATTGTTGACCATTACTGTTTTATGTTTGACAGAGGAGTGGTTCATATTGTTGTGGCTGGTTATATTGTTGACCATCACTGTTTGATGTTTGATAGAGGAGTGGTTCATATTGTTGTGGCTGTTATATTGTTGACCATTACTGTTTCATATTTGATAGAGGAGTGGTTCATATTGTTGTGGCAGATTATAATATTGACCATTACTGTTTAAGGTTTGACAGAGGAGTGGTCGATATTGTTGACCGTTAACTGTTTTAGAGGTGTGATAGCAGTATTTCATATTGCTGTGGTTGGCTATATTGTTGACCATTACTGTTTGATGTTTGACAGAGGAGTGGTTCATATTGTTGTGGCTGGTTATATTGTTGACCATTACTATTTCAGGTTTGACAGAGGTGTAGTTCATATTGTTGTGGCTGGCTATATTGTTGACCTTTACTGTTTCAGGTTTTGCAGAGAAGTGGTTTGTATTGTTGTGGCTGCTTATATTGTTGACCATTACTGTTTTAGGGGTGTGATCGCAGTATTTCATATTGTTGTGGCTGGTTATGTTGTTGCCCATTACTGTTTGAGATTCGACAGAGTGGTTCATATTGTTGTGGCAGGCTATATTGTTAATATTTCCTATTTCAGGTTTAAGAGAGGAGTGGTTTATATTGTTGTTGCTGGTTATATTCTTGACCATTACTGTTTAATGTTTAACATAGGTGTGGTTCATATTGTTGTGGCTGTTATTTTGTTGACCATTACTGTTTGATGTTTGACAGTAGTGGTTCATATTGTTGTGGCTGTTATATTGTTGACCATTATTGTTTTATGTTTGACAGAGGAGTGGTTCATATTGTTGTGGCAGGTTATATTCTTGACCATTACTGTTTAATGTTTAACAGAGGAGTGGTTCATATTGTTGTGGCTGATTATATTGTTGACCATTACTGTTTGATGTTTGATAGAGGAGTGGTTCATATTGTTGTGGCTGTTATATTGTTGACCATTACTCTTTGAGGTTTGACAGAGAAATGGTTCATATTGTTGTGGCTGGTTATATTGTTGACCATTACTGTTTGATGTTTGACAGAGGAGTGGTTCATATTGTTGTGGCAGGTTATAATGTTGACCATTACTGTTTAAGGTTTGAGAGAGGAGTGGTTCATATTGTTGTGGCTGTTATATTGTTGACCATTACTGTTTGATGTTTGACAGAGGAGTGGTTCATATTGTTGTGACTGTTTATATTGTTGACCGTTACTGTTTTATGTTTGACAGAGGAGTGGTTCATATTGTTGTGGCAGACTATAATGTTGACCATTACTGTTTAAGGTTTGAGAGAGGAGTGGTTCATATTGTTATGGCTGTTATATTGTTGACCATTACTGTTTGATGTTTGACAGAGGAGTGGTTCATATTGTTGTAACTGGTTACATTGTTGACCATTACTGTTTCATATTATTGTGGCTAGCTATATTGTTGACCTACACTGTTTGAGGTTTGACAGAGAAGTGGCTTGTATTGTTGTGGCTGGTTATATTGTTGACCATTACTGTTTCATGTTTGACAGAGGAGTGGTTCATATTGTTGTGGCTGGTAATGTTGTTGACCATTGCTGTTTCAGGTTTGACAGAGGAGTGGTTCCTATTGTTGTGGCTGTTATATTTTTAACCATTACTGTTTTATGTTTGACAGAGGAGTGGTTCATATTGTTGTGGCTGGCTATATTGTTGACAATTACTGTTTGAGGTTTGACAGAGAAGTGGTTTGTATTGTTGTGGATGGTTATGTTGTTAACCATTACTGTTTTAGGAGTGTGATAGCAGTATTTCATATTGTTGTGGCTGGTTATGTTGTTGCCCATTACTGTTTGAGATTTGACAGAGGAGTGGTTCATATTGTTGTGGCGGGCTATATTGTTAACATTTCCTATTTCAGGTTTAAGAGAGTGGTTTATATTGTTGTTGCTGGTTATATTCTTGACCATTCCTGTTTAATGTTTAACAGAGGAGTGGTCCATATTGTTGTGACTGTTATATTGTTGACCATTACTGTTCTATGTTTGACAGAGGAGTGGTTCATATTGTTGTGGCTGGTTATATTGTTGACCATTACTGTTTTATGTTTGACAGAGGAGTGGTTTATATAGTTGTGGCAGGTTACAATGTTGACCATTACTGTTTGATGTTTGATAGAGGAGTGGTTCATACTGTTGTGGCTGTTATATTGTTGACCATTACTGTTTGAGGTTTGACAGAGAAGTGGTTCATATTGTTGTGGCTGTTATATTGTTGACCATTACTGTTTGAGGTTTGACAGAGGAGTGGTTCATATTGTTGTGGATGGTTATATTGTTGACCATTATTGTTTGATGTTTGATAGAGGAGTGGTTCATATTGTTATGGCTGTAATATTGTTGACCATTACTGTTTGATGTTTGATAGAGGAGTGGTTCATATTGTTGTGGCTGGTTATATTGTTGACCATTACTGTTTTATGTTTGACAACAGGAGTGGTTCATATTGTTGTGGCTTGATATATTGTTGACCATTACCGTTTGATGTTTGAGAGGAGTGGTTCATATTGTTGTGGCTGTTATATTGTTGACCATTACTGTTTGAGGTTTGACAGAGGAGTGGTCCATATTGTTGACCGTTAACTGTTTTAGGGGTGTGATAGCAGTATTTCATATTGCTGTGGTTGGCTATATTGTTGACCATTACTGTTTGATGTTTGACAGAGGAGTGGTTCATATTGTTGTGGCTGGTTATATTGTTGACCATTACTATTTCAGGTTTGACAGAGGTGTGGATCATATTGTTGTGGCTGGTTATATTGTTGACCTTTACTGTTTGAGGTTTGGCAGAAAAGTGGTTTGTATTGTTGTGGCTGCTTATATTGTTGACCATTACTGTTTGATGTTTGACAGAGGAGTGGTTCATATTGTTGTGGCTGTTATATTGTTGACCATTACTGTTTGATGTTTGACAGAGGAGTGCTTCATATTGTTGTGGTTGTTATATTGTTAACCATTACTGTTTCATGTTTGACAGAGAAGTGGTTTGTATTGTTGTGGCTGGTTATATTGTTGACCATTACTGTTTCATGTTTGACAGAGGAGTGGTTCATATTGCTGTGGCTGTTATATTGTTGACCATTACTGTTTGAGGTTTGACAGAGGAGTGGTTCATATTGTTGTGGCTGCTATATTGTTGACCATTACTGTTTCATGTTTGACAGAGGAGTGGTTCATATTGTTGTGGCTGGCTATATTGTTGACCATTACTGTTTGATGTTTGACAGAGAAGTGGTTTGTATTGTGGCTGGTTATGTTGTTGACCATTACTGTTTAATGTTTGACAGAGGAGTGGTTCATATTGTTGTGGCTGGTTATATTCTTGACCACTAATGTCTGCGGTTTGACAGAGGAGTGGTTCATATTGTTCTGGCTGATTATATTGTTGACCATTACTGTTTGATGTTTGACAGAGGAGTGCTTCATATTGTTGTGGTTGGTTATATTGTTGATCATTACTGTTTGAGGTTTGACAGAGGAGTGGTTCATATTGTTGACCATTACTGTTTCATGTTTGACAGAGGAGTGGTTCATATTGTTGTGGCTGTTATATTATTAACCATTACTGTTTCATGTTTGACAGAGAAGTGGTTTATATTGTTGTGGCTGGTTATGTTGCTGACCATTACTGTTTCATGTTTGACAGAGGAGTTGTTCATATTGTTGTGGCTGTTATATTGTTAACCATTACTGTTTCATGTTTGACAGAGGATTGGTGCATATTGTTGTGGCTGGCTATATTGTTGACCATTACTGTTTGAGGTTTGACAGAGAAGTGGTTCATATTGTTGTAGCTGGTTGTGTTGTTGACCATTACTGTTTGCGGTTTGACAGAGAAGTGGTTCATATTGTTGTGGCTGGTTATATTGTTGACCATTACTGTTTCATGTTTGACAGAGGAGTGGTTCATATTGTTGTGGTTGTTATATTGTTAACCATTACTGTTTAAGGTTTAACAGAGGAATGGTTCATATTGTTGTGGCTGCTTATTTTGTTGACCATTACTTTTTGATGTTTGACAGAGGAGTGGTTCATATTGTTGTTGTTGGTTTTATTGTTGACCATTACTGTTTGATGTTTGATAGAGGAGTGCTTCATATTGTTGTGGTTGGTTATATTGTTGACCATTGCTGTTTGAGGTTTGACAGAGGAGTGATTCATATTGTTGTGGCTGTTATATTGTTGACCATGACTGTTTCATGTTTGACAGAGGAGTGATTCATATTGTTGTGGTTGTTATATTGTTAACCATTACTGTTTCGTGTTTGACAGAGAAGTGGTTTGTATTATTGTGGCTGGTTATATTGTTGACCATTACTGTTTCATGTTTGACAGAGGAGTGGTTCATATTGTTGTGGCTGTTATATTGTTGACCATTACTGTTTGAGGTTTGATAGAGGAGTGGTTCATATTGTTGTGGCTGTTATAATGTTGACCATTACTGTTTCATGTTTGATAGAGGAGTGGTTCATATTGTTGTGGCAGATTATAATATTGACCATTACTGTTTAAGGTTTGACAGAGGAGTGGTCGATATTGTTGACCGTTAACTGTTTTAGAGGTGTGATAGCAGTATTTCATATTGCTGTGGTTGGCTATATTGTTGACCATTACTGTTTGATGTTTGACAGAGGAGTGGTTCATATTGTTGTGGCTGGTTATATTGTTGACCATTACTATTTCAGGTTTGACAGAGGTGTAGTTCATATTGTTGTGGCTGGTTATATTCTTGACCACTAATGTCTGAGGTTTGACAGAGGAGTGGTTCATATTGTTGTGGCTGGTTATATTATTGATCATTACTGTTTGATGTTTGACAGAGGAGTGGTTCATATTGTTGTGGTTGGTTATATTGTTGACCATTGCTGTTTGAGGTTTGACAGAGGAGTGGTTCATATTGTTGTGGTTGTTATATTGTTAACCATTACTTTTTCATGTTTGACAGAGAAGTGGTTTGTCTTGTTGTGGCTGGTTATATTGTTGACCATTACTGTTTCATGTTTGACAGAGGAGTGGTTCATATTGTTGTGGCTGTTATATTGTTGACCATTACTGTTTGAGGTTTGACAGAGGAGTGGTTCATATTGTTGTGGCTGCTATATTGTTGACCATTACTGTTTCATGTTTGACACAGAAGTGGTTTGTATTGTTGTGGCTGCTTATATTGTTGACCATTACTGTTTCATGTTTGACAGAGGAGTGGTTCATATTGTTGTGGTTGGCTATATTGTTGAACATTACTGTTTGAGGTTTGTATTGTTGTGGCTGGTTATGTTGTTGACCATTACTGTTTAACGTTTGACAGAAGAGCGGTTCATATTGTTGTGACTGGTTATATTCTTGACCACTAATGTATGAGGTTTGACAGAGGAGTGCTTCATATTGTTGTGGCTGGTTATATTATTGACCATTACTGTTTGATGTTTGACAGAGGAGTGGTTCATATTGTTGTGGTTGGTTATATTGTTGACCATTGCTGTTTGAGGTTTGACAGAGGAGTGGTTCATAGTGTTGTGGCTGTTATATTGTTGACCATTACTGTTTCATGTTTGACAGAGGAGTGGTTCATATTGTTGTGGTTGTTATATTGTTAACCATTACTGTTTCATGTTTGACAGAGAAGTGGTTTGTATTGTTGTGGCTGGTTATATTGTTGACCATTACTGTTTGATGTTTGATAGAGGAGTGGTTCATATTGTTGTGGCTGTTATATTGTTGACCATTACTGTTTGATGTTTGACAGAGGAGTGGTTCATATTGTTGTGGCAGGTTATAATGTTGATCATTACTGTTTAAGGTTTGAGAGAGGAGTGGTTCATATTGTTGTGGCTGGTTATATTGTTGACCATTATTGTTTGAGGTTTGATAGAGGAGTGGTTCATATTGTTGTGGCTGGTTATATTGTTGACCATTACTGTTTTATGTTTGACAGAGGAGTGGTTCATATTGTTGTGGCTGGTTATATTGTTGACCATCATTGTTTGATGTTTGATAGAGGAGTGGTTCATATTGTTGTGGCTGTTATATTGTTGACCATTACTGTTTCATGTTTGATAGAGGAGTGGTTCATATTGTTGTGGCAGATTATAATATTGACCATTACTGTTTAAGGTTTGACAGAGGAGTGGTCGATATTGTTGACCGTTAACTGTTTTAGAGGTGTGATAGCAGTATTTCATATTGCCGTGGTTGGCTATATTGTTGACCATTACTGTTTGATGTTTGACAGAGGAGTGGTTCATATTGTTGTGGCTGGTTATATTGTTGACCATTACTATTTCAGGTTTGACAGAGGTGTAGTTCATATTGTTGTGGCTGGCTATATTGTTGACCTTTACTGTTTCAGGTTTTGCAGAGAAGTGGTTTGTATTGTTGTGGCTGCTTATATTGTTGACCATTACTGTTTCATGTTTGACAGAGGAGTGGTTCATATTGTTGTGGTTGGCTATATTGTTGACCATTACTGTTTGAGGTTTGTATTGTTGTGGCTGGTTATGTTGTTGACCATTACTGTTTAACGTTTGACAGAAGAGTGGTTCATATTGTTGTGACTGGTTATATTCTTGACCACTAATGTATGAGGTTTGACAGAGGAGTGCTTCATATTGTTGTGGCTGGTTATATTATTGACCATTACTGTTTGATGTTTGACAGAGGAGTGGTTCATATTGTTGTGGTTGGTTATATTGTTGACCATTGCTGTTTGAGGTTTGACAGAGGAGTGGTTCATATTGTTGTGGCTGTTATATTGTTGACCATTACTGTTTCATGTTTGACAGAGGAGTGGTTCATATTGTTGTGGTTGTTATATTGTTAACCATTACTGTTTCATGTTTGACAGAGAAGTGGTTTGTATTGTTGTGGCTGGTTATATTGTTGACCATTACTGTTTGATGTTTGATAGAGGAGTGGTTCATATTGTTGTGGCTGTTATATTGTTGACCATTACTGTTTGATGTTTGACAGAGGAGTGGTTCATATTGTTGTGGCAGGTTATAATGTTGATCATTACTGTTTAAGGTTTGAGAGAGGAGTGGTTCATATTGTTGTGGCTGGTTATATTGTTGACCATTATTGTTTGAGGTTTGATAGAGGAGTGCTTCATATTGTTGTGGCTGGTTATATTGTTGACCATTACTGTTTTATGTTTGACAGAGGAGTGGTTCATATTGTTGTGGCTGGTTATATTGTTGACCATCATTGTTTGATGTTTGATAGAGGAGTGGTTCATATTGTTGTGGCTGTTATATTGTTGACCATTACTGTTTCATGTTTGATAGAGGAGTGGTTCATATTGTTGTGGCAGATTATAATATTGACCATTACTGTTTAAGGTTTGACAGAGGAGTGGTCGATATTGTTGACCGTTAACTGTTTTAGAGGTGTGATAGCAGTATTTCATATTGCTGTGGTTGGCTATATTGTTGACCATTACTGTTTGATGTTTGACAGAGGAGTGGTTCATATTGTTGTGGCTGGTTATATTGTTGACCATTACTATTTCAGGTTTGACAGAGGTGTAGTTCATATTGTTGTGGCTGGCTATATTGTTGACCTTTACTGTTTCAGGTTTTGCAGAGAAGTGGTTTGTATTGTTGTGGCTGCTTATATTGTTGACCATTACTGTTTTAGGGGTGTGATCGCAGTATTTCATATTGTTGTGGCTGGTTATGTTGTTGCCCATTACTGTTTGAGATTCGACAGAGTGGTTCATATTGTTGTGGCAGGCTATATTGTTAATATTTCCTATTTCAGGTTTAAGAGAGGAGTGGTTTATATTGTTGTTGCTGGTTATATTCTTGACCATTACTGTTTAATGTTTAACATAGGTGTGGTTCATATTGTTGTGGCTGTTATTTTGTTGACCATTACTGTTTGATGTTTGACAGTAGTGGTTCATATTGTTGTGGCTGTTATATTGTTGACCATTACTGTTTTATGTTTGACAGAGGAGTGGTTCATATTGTTGTGGCAGGTTATATTCTTGACCATTACTGTTTAATGTTTAACAGAGGAGTGGTTCATATTGTTGTGGCTGATTATATTGTTGACCATTACTGTTTGATGTTTGATAGAGGAGTGGTTCATACTGTTGTGGCTGTTATATTGTTGACCATTACTCTTTGAGGTTTGACAGAGAAATGGTTCATATTGTTGTGGCTGGTTATATTGTTGACCATTACTGTTTGATGTTTGACAGAGGAGTGGTTCATATTGTTGTGGCAGGTTATAATGTTGACCATTACTGTTTAAGGTTTGAGAGAGGAGTGGTTCATATTGTTGTGGCTGTTATATTGTTGACCATTACTGTTTGATGTTTGACAGAGGAGTGGTTCATATTGTTGTGACTGTTTATATTGTTGACCGTTACTGTTTTATGTTTGACAGAGGAGTGGTTCATATTGTTGTGGCAGACTATAATGTTGACCATTACTGTTTAAGGTTTGAGAGAGGAGTGGTTCATATTGTTATGGCTGTTATATTGTTGACCATTACTGTTTGATGTTTGACAGAGGAGTGGTTCATATTGTTGTAACTGGTTACATTGTTGACCATTACTGTTTCATATTATTGTGGCTAGCTATATTGTTGACCTACACTGTTTGAGGTTTGACAGAGAAGTGGCTTGTATTGTTGTGGCTGGTTATATTGTTGACCATTACTGTTTCATGTTTGACAGAGGAGTGGTTCATATTGTTGTGGCTGGTAATGTTGTTGACCATTGCTGTTTCAGGTTTGACAGAGGAGTGGTTCCTATTGTTGTGGCTGTTATATTTTTAACCATTACTGTTTTATGTTTGACAGAGGAGTGGTTCATATTGTTGTGGCTGGCTATATTGTTGACAATTACTGTTTGAGGTTTGACAGAGAAGTGGTTTGTATTGTTGTGGATGGTTATGTTGTTAACCATTACTGTTTTAGGAGTGTGATAGCAGTATTTCATATTGTTGTGGCTGGTTATGTTGTTGCCCATTACTGTTTGAGATTTGACAGAGGAGTGGTTCATATTGTTGTGGCGGGCTATATTGTTAACATTTCCTATTTCAGGTTTAAGAGAGTGGTTTATATTGTTGTTGCTGGTTATATTCTTGACCATTCCTGTTTAATGTTTAACAGAGGAGTGGTCCATATTGTTGTGACTGTTATATTGTTGACCATTACTGTTCTATGTTTGACAGAGGAGTGGTTCATATTGTTGTGGCTGGTTATATTGTTGACCATTACTTACTGTTTTATGTTTGACAGAGGAGTGGTTTATATAGTTGTGGCAGGTTACAATGTTGACCATTACTGCTTGATGTTTGATAGAGGAGTGGTTCATACTGTTGTGGCTATTATATTGTTAACCATTACTGTTTGAGGTTTGATAGAGGAGTGGTTCATACTGTTGTGGCTGCTATATTGTTGACCATTACTGTTTGAGGTTTGACAGAGAAGTGGTTCATATTGTTGTGGCTGTTATATTGTTGACCATTACTGTTTGAGGTTTGACAGAGGAGTGGTTCATATTGTTGTGGATGGTTATATTGTTGACCATTATTGTTTGATGTTTGATAGAGGAGTGGTTCATATTGTTATGGCTGTAATATTGTTGACCTTTACTGTTTGATGTTTGATAGAGGAGTGGTTCATATTGTTGTGGCTGGTTATATTGTTGACCATTACTGTTTTATGTTTGACAACAGGAGTGGTTCATATTGTTGTGGCTTGATATATTGTTGACCATTACCGTTTGATGTTTGAGAGGAGTGGTTCATATTGTTGTGGCTGTTATATTGTTGACCATTACTGTTTGAGGTTTGACAGAGGAGTGGTCCATATTGTTGACCGTTAACTGTTTTAGGGGTGTGATAGCAGTATTTCATATTGCTGTGGTTGGCTATATTGTTGACCATTACTGTTTGATGTTTGACAGAGGAGTGGTTCATATTGTTGTGGCTGGTTATATTGTTGACCATTACTATTTCAGGTTTGACAGAGGTGTGGATCATATTGTTGTGGCTGGTTATATTGTTGACCTTTACTGTTTGAGGTTTGGCAGAAAAGTGGTTTGTATTGTTGTGGCTGCTTATATTGTTGACCATTACTGTTTGATGTTTGACAGAGGAGTGCTTCATATTGTTGTGGCTGTTATATTGTTGACCATTACTGTTTGATGTTTGACAGAGGAGTGCTTCATATTGTTGTGGTTGTTATATTGTTAACCATTACTGTTTCATGTTTGACAGAGAAGTGGTTTGTATTGTTGTGGCTGGTAATATTGTTGACCATTACTGTTTCATGTTTGACAGAGGAGTGGTTCATATTGCTGTGGCTGTTATATTGTTGACCATTACTGTTTGAGGTTTGACAGAGGAGTGGTTCATATTGTTGTGGCTGCTATATTGTTGACCATTACTGTTTCATGTTTGACAGAGGAGTGGTTCATATTGTTGTGGCTGGCTATATTGTTGACCATTATTGTTTGATGTTTGACAGAGAAGTGGTTTGTATTGTGGCTGGTTATGTTGTTGACCATTACTGTTTAATGTTTGACAGAGGAGTGGTTCATATTGTTGTGGCTGGTTATATTCTTGACCACTAATGTCTGCGGTTTGACAGAGGAGTGGTTCATATTGTTCTGGCTGATTATATTGTTGACCATTACTGTTTGATGTTTGACAGAGGAGTGCTTCATATTGTTGTGGTTGGTTATATTGTTGATCATTACTGTTTGAGGTTTGACAGAGGAGTGGTTCATATTGTTGACCATTACTGTTTCATGTTTGACAGAGGAGTGGTTCATATTGTTGTGGCTGTTATATTATTAACCATTACTGTTTCATGTTTGACAGAGAAGTGGTTTATATTGTTGTGGCTGGTTATGTTGCTGACCATTACTGTTTCATGTTTGACAGAGGAGTTGTTCATATTGTTGTGGCTGTTATATTGTTAACCATTACTGTTTCATGTTTGACAGAGGATTGGTGCATATTGTTGTGGCTGGCTATATTGTTGACCATTACTGTTTGAGGTTTGACAGAGAAGTGGTTCATATTGTTGTAGCTGGTTGTGTTGTTGACCATTACTGTTTGCGGTTTGACAGAGAAGTGGTTCATATTGTTGTGGCTGGTTATATTGTTGACCATTACTGTTTCATGTTTGACAGAGGAGTGGTTCATATTGTTGTGGTTGTTATATTGTTAACCATTACTGTTTAAGGTTTAACAGAGGAATGGTTCATATTGTTGTGGCTGCTTATTTTGTTGACCATTACTTTTTGATGTTTGACAGAGGAGTGGTTCATATTGTTGTTGTTGGTTATATTGTTGACCATTACTGTTTGATGTTTGATAGAGGAGTGCTTCATATTGTTGTGGTTGGTTATATTGTTGACCATTGCTGTTTGAGGTTTGACAGAGGAGTGATTCATATTGTTGTGGCTGTTATATTGTTGACCATGACTGTTTCATGTTTGACAGAGGAGTGATTCATATTGTTGTGGTTGTTATATTGTTAACCATTACTGTTTCGTGTTTGACAGAAAAGTGGTTTGTATTATTGTGGCTGGTTATATTGTTGACCATTACTGTTTCATGTTTGACAGAGGAGTGGTTCATATTGTTGTGGCTGTTATATTGTTGACCATTACTGTTTGAGGTTTGATAGAGGAGTGGTTCATATTGTTGTGGCTGTTATATTGTTGACCATTACTGTTTCATGTTTGACAGAGGAGTGGTTCATATTGTTCTGGCTGGTTATATTATTGACCATTACTGTTTGATGTTTGACAGAGGAGTGCTTCATATTGTTGTGGTTGGCTATATTGTTGATCATTACTGTTTGATGTTTGACAGAGGAGTGGTTCATATTGTTGTGGCTGGTTATATTCTTGACCACTAATGTCTGAGGTTTGACAGAGGAGTGGTTCATATTGTTCTGGCTGGTTATATTGTTGACCATTACTGTTCCATGTTTGACAGAGGAGTGCTTCATATTGTTGTGGTTGGTTATATTGTTGACCATTACTATTTGAGGTTTGACAGAGGAGTGGTTCATATTGTTGTGGCTGTTATATTGTTGACCATTACTGTTTCATGCTTGACAGAGGAGTGGTTCATATTGTTGTGGCTGTTATATTGTTGACCATTACTGTTTCATGTTTGACAGAGGAGTAGTTCATATTGTTGTGGCTGTTATATTGTTAACCATTACTGTTTCATGTTTGACAGAGGAGTGGTTTATATTGTTGTGGTTGGCTATATTGTTGACCATTACTTTTGAGGTTTGACAGAGAAGTGGTTCATATTGTTGTAGCTGGTTATGTTGTTGACCATTACTGTTTGAGGTTTGACAGAGAAGTGGTTCATATTGTTGTGGCTGGCTATTTTGTTGACCATTACTGTTTGAGGTTTGACAGAGAAGTGGTTTGTATTGTTGTGGCTGGTTATATTGTTGACCATTACTGTTTAAGGTTTGATAGAGGAGTGGTTCATATTGTTGTGGCTGTTATATTGTTGACCATTACTGTTTCATGTTTGACAGAGGAGTGGTTCATATTGTTGTGGCTGCTTATTTTGTTGACCATTACTGTTTGATGTTTGACAGAGGAGTGGTTCATATTGTTGTGGCTGTTATATTGTTGACCATTACTGTTTGATGTTTGACAGAGGAGTGGTTCATATTGTTGTGGCTGGTTATATTGTTAACCATTACTGTTTGAGGTTTGACAGAGGAGTGGTCCATATTGTTGTGGCTGGCTATATTGTTGACCGTTACTGTTTTAGGGGTGTGATAGCAGTATTTGATATTGCTGTGGTTGGCTATATTGTTGACCATTACTGTTTGAGATTTGACAGAAGAGTGGTTCATATTGTTGTGGCTGTTATATTGTTGTCCATTACTTTTTGAGGTTTGACAGAGGAGTGGTTCATATTGTTGTAGCTGGTTATATTGTTGACCATTACTGCTTGAGGTTTGACAGAAGTGGTTTGTATTGTTGTGGCTAGTTATGTTGTTGACCATTACTGTTTAATGTTTGACAGAGGAGTGGTTCATATTGTTGTGGCTGGTTATATTCTTGACCACTATTGTCTGAGGTTTGACAGAGGAGTGGTTCATATTGTTGTGGCTGGTTATATTGTTGACCATTACTGTTTGATGTTTGACAGAGGAGTGCTTCATATTGTTGTGGTTGATTATATTGTTGACCATTACTCAGCATGCCCACAGGTTTTTTCATCTCGGGGTACATATACCCTTTTACCTTCATTCTTGGGGGTACATCCAAATTTTTGGGGGTGCAATGTACCCTCTAACTCTTCATTTGGGGGTAAAAAGAAAATTAACTGCATTTTCTCCACGCAAGGTCATGCACCATGCTGTTTTTTGTAAATATTACGCAGAGTTGGTGAATTTTTTTTTACTTTCTGACATTGGGTCAGACAGGAAGTGGGGTTCTATCTGACCCATGGCCTTTGTGTCTGTCTCACCATGTTTTTGTAATATTGTATATAACCTGTCAAATTTTGTTTTTTATACAGAACTGAATGCAAGATTACCTATATTTAGTCATGATCATTAAACAACTCTATTAAATGTTTTTCTGTATACATATTTTTATCTAAAAAGATAAGGCAGATATATATGGCCAACAATCCGTATCTAATGGTCCGATCACGTTCCGAATATTATACATCAATGTCAGTTTCCGGTTTACCTACATTTTTAATTTCAGTTAAGAATATGAATCTGTTGTCATCTTCAATATATAAGCATCTCAAAACATATTTAATTAAACACAAACAATCTTTGATACTTGAGGAGTGTGGAAGTCAACTTATTTCTGTGCTCAGTAATATATTTCAGTTTTAATGTTCCACGTTTTGCAGGTGCTCGTTCCTACTAAAAGGATGTTTACATTTACGTATAGGAGTTTCGATTACAAATAGGAACGTGTTGGTCTGACAGAATAAATAAACAAATTTCAAGTCTCTGTCTGACATTTTAATAAAACTGAAAACGGAATTTAATCCCATTGGCAGTGGAAACTGGGAGTGAATAAATTTCAATCGTCAACTGGACGACCACAAAGAAATATTTTCGTGACGGACATTGGGACAGACACAGTTCATTAATTAATCGGACCGACCGTTATTCTGCCGGTCCGACGATTTTCGCCAACTCTGATTACAGGTTTTAACAGAAGCAGTTCTTATGATTGGACAATTAAAAAATAAGGAGCAAATAGAATTGGGCATCTATAAATCATATCATCTCACTTAAAATATGCAAGGAACGCTCTGATTGGATAATATTACCGAAATTAACTAATCAGAACAACTCTATTATAAGTATTTTGAAGTGAATTGTAAACAAAAGGTAATTTTTATACAGTGCTCGCAATGGGTTCTCTACGTGCATGCACGTAGGGTTCTTTCAATTATACGTGCATGATTTTTATTCTACCTGAAACACGTACTACAGTACGTGAATGGGCATGCTGATTACTGTTTGAGGTTTGACAGAGGAGTGGTTCATATTGTTGTGGCTGTTATATTGTTGACCATTACTGTTCCATGTTTGACAGAGGAGTGGTTCATATTGTTGTGGCTGTTATATTGTTAACCATTACTGTTTCATGTTTCAGAGAGAAGTGGTTTGTATTGTTGTGGCTGGTTATATTGTTGACCATTACTGTTTCATGTTTGACAGAGGAGTGGTTCATATTGTTGTGGCTGTTATATTGTTGACCATTACTGTTTGAGGTTTGACAGAGGAGTGGTTCATATTCTTGTGGCTGTTATATTGTTGACCATTACTGTTTCATGTTTGACAGAGGAGTGGTTCATATTCTTGTAGCTGGCTATATTGTTAACCATTACTGTTTCATGTTTGACAGAGAAGTGGTTCATATTGTTGTAGCTGGTTATTTTGTTGATCATTACTGTTTGAGGTTTGACAGAGAAGTGGTTCATATTGTTGTGGCTGGCTATATTGTTGACCATTACTGTTTGAGGTTTGAGAGAGAAGTGGTTTGTATTGTTGTGGCTGGTTATATTGTTAACCATTACTGTTTGATGTTTGACAAAGGAGTGGTTCATATTGTTGTGGGTGGTTATATTGTTAACCATTACTGTTTAAGGTTTAACAGAGGAGTGGTTCATATTGTTGTGGCTGTTATATTGTTGACCATTACTGTTTGATGTTTGACAGAGGAGTGGTTCATATTGTTGTGGCTGGTTATATTGTTGACCATTACTGTTTGAGGTTTGACAGAGGAGTGGTTCATATTGTTGTGGCTAGATATATTGTTGACCATTACTGTTTAAGGTTTGACAGAGGAGTGGTTCATATTGTTGTGGCTGGTTATATTGTTGATCATTACTGTTTGATGTTTCACAGAGGAGTGGTTCATATTGTTGTGGCTGCTTATATTGTTGACCATTACTGTTTGAGGTTTGACAGAGGACTGGTTCATATTGTTGTGGCAGGTTATATTGTTGACCATTACTGTTTGAGGTTTGACAGAGGAGTGGTTCATATTGTTGTGGCTAGTTATATTGTTGACTATTACTGTTTAAGGTTTGACAGAGGAGTGGTTCATATTGTTGTGGTTGGTTATATTGTTGACCATTACTGTTTGAGGTTTGACAGAGGAGTGGTTCATATTGTTGTGGCTAGCTATATTGTTGACCATTACTGTTTAAGGTTTGACAGAGGAGTGGTTCATATTGTTGTGGCAGGTTATATTGTTGACCATTACTGTTTGAGGTTTGACAGAGGAGTGGTTCATATTGTTGTGGCTAGTTATATTGTTGACCATTACTGTTTAAGGTTTGACAGAGGAGTGTTTCATATTGTTGTGGTTGGTTATATTGTTGACCATTACTGTTTGAGGTTTGACAGAGGAGTGGTTCATATTGTTGTGGCAGGTTATAATGTTGACCATTACTATTTGAGGTTTGACAGAGGAGTGGTTCATATTGTTGTGGCTGGTTATATTGTTGATCATTACTGTTTGAGGTTTGACAGAGGAGTGGTTCATATTGTTGTGGCAGGTTATAATGTTGACCATTACTGTTTGAGGTTTGACAGAAGAGTGGTTCATATTGTTGTGGCTGGTTATATTGTTGATCATTAATTTTTGTTGTTTGAGAGAGGAGTGGTTCATATTGTTGTGGCTGGTTATATTGTTGACCATTACTGTTTGAGGTTTGACAGAGGAGTGGTTCATATTGTTGTGGCTAGTTATATTGTTGATCATTACTGTTTGATGTTTCACAGAGGAGTGGTTCATATTGTTGTGGCTAGTTATATTGTTGACCATTACTGTTTGAGGTTTGACAGAGAAGTGGTTTGTATTGTTGTGGCTGGTTATGCTGTTGACCATTACTGTTTGAGGTTTAACAGAGGAGTGGTTCATATTGTTGTGGCTAGTTATATTGTTGACCATTACTGTTTGAGGTTTGACAGAGGAGTGGTTCATATTGTTGTGACTGGTTATATTGTTGACCATTACTGTTTGAGGTTTGACAGAGGAGTGGTTCATATTGTTGTGGCAGGCTATATTGTTGACCATTACTGTTTGATGTTTGACAGAGGAGTGGTTCATATTGTTGTGGCAGGTTATAATGTTGACCATTACTGTTTGAGGTTTGACAGAAGAGTGGTTCATATTGTTGCGGCTGGTTATATTGTTGATCATTACTTTTTGATGTTTGACAGAGGAGTGGTTCATATTGTTGTGGCTGGTTATATTGTTGACCATTACTGTTTGAGGTTTGACAGAGGAGTGGTTCATATTGTTGTGGCTAGTTATATTGTTGACCATTACTGTTTGAGGTTTGACAGAGGAGTGGTTCATATTCTTGTGGCTGTTATATTGTTGACCATTACTGTTTCATGTTTGACAGAGGAGTGGTTCATATTCTTGTAGCTGGCTATATTGTTAACCATTACTGTTTCATGTTTGACAGAGAAGTAGTTCATATTGTTGTAGCTGGTTATTTTGTTGATCATTACTGTTTGAGGTTTGACAGAGAAGTGGTTCATATTGTTGTGGCTGGCTATATTGTTGACCATTACTGTTTGAGGTTTGAGAGAGAAGTGGTTTGTATTGTTGTGGCTGGTTATATTGTTAACCATTACTGTTTGATGTTTGACAAAGGAGTGGTTCATATTGTTGTGGGTGGTTATATTGTTAACCATTACTGTTTAAGGTTTAACAGAGGAGTGGTTCATATTGTTGTGGCTGTTATATTGTTGACCATTACTGTTTGATGTTTGACAGAGGAGTGGTTCATATTGTTGTGGCTGGTTATATTGTTGACCATTACTGTTTGAGGTTTGACAGAGGAGTGGTTCATATTGTTGTGGCTAGATATATTGTTGACCATTACTGTTTAAGGTTTGACAGAGGAGTGGTTCATATTGTTGTGGCTGGTTATATTGTTGATCATTACTGTTTGATGTTTCACAGAGGAGTGGTTCATATTGTTGTGGCTGCTTATATTGTTGACCATTACTGTTTGAGGTTTGACAGAGGACTGGTTCATATTGTTGTGGCAGGTTATATTGTTGACCATTACTGTTTGAGGTTTGACAGAGGAGTGGTTCATATTGTTGTGGCTAGTTATATTGTTGACTATTACTGTTTAAGGTTTGACAGAGGAGTGGTTCATATTGTTGTGGTTGGTTATATTGTTGACCATTACTGTTTGAGGTTTGACAGAGGAGTGGTTCATATTGTTGTGGCTAGCTATATTGTTGACCATTACTGTTTAAGGTTTGACAGAGGAGTGGTTCATATTGTTGTGGCAGGTTATATTGTTGACCATTACTGTTTGAGGTTTGACAGAGGAGTGGTTCATATTGTTGTGGCTAGTTATATTGTTGACCATTACTGTTTAAGGTTTGACAGAGGAGTGTTTCATATTGTTGTGGTTGGTTATATTGTTGACCATTACTGTTTGAGGTTTGACAGAGGAGTGGTTCATATTGTTGTGGCAGGTTATAATGTTGACCATTACTATTTGAGGTTTGACAGAGGAGTGGTTCATATTGTTGTGGCTGGTTATATTGTTGATCATTACTGTTTGAGGTTTGACAGAGGAGTGGTTCATATTGTTGTGGCAGGTTATAATGTTGACCATTACTGTTTGAGGTTTGACAGAAGAGTGGTTCATATTGTTGTGGCTGGTTATATTGTTGATCATTAATTTTTGTTGTTTGAGAGAGGAGTGGTTCATATTGTTGTGGCTGGTTATATTGTTGACCATTACTGTTTGAGGTTTGACAGAGGAGTGGTTCATATTGTTGTGGCTAGTTATATTGTTGATCATTACTGTTTGATGTTTCACAGAGGAGTGGTTCATATTGTTGTGGCTAGTTATATTGTTGACCATTACTGTTTGAGGTTTGACAGAGAAGTGGTTTGTATTGTTGTGGCTGGTTATGCTGTTGACCATTACTGTTTGAGGTTTAACAGAGGAGTGGTTCATATTGTTGTGGCTAGTTATATTGTTGACCATTACTGTTTGAGGTTTGACAGAGGAGTGGTTCATATTGTTGTGACTGGTTATATTGTTGACCATTACTGTTTGAGGTTTGACAGAGGAGTGGTTCATATTGTTGTGGCAGGCTATATTGTTGACCATTACTGTTTGATGTTTGACAGAGGAGTGGTTCATATTGTTGTGGCAGGTTATAATGTTGACCATTACTGTTTGAGGTTTGACAGAAGAGTGGTTCATATTGTTGCGGCTGGTTATATTGTTGATCATTACTTTTTGATGTTTGACAGAGGAGTGGTTCATATTGTTGTGGCTGGTTATATTGTTGACCATTACTGTTTGAGGTTTGACAGAGGAGTGGTTCATATTGTTGTGGCTAGTTATATTGTTGACCATTACTGTTTGAGGTTTGACAGAGGAGTGGTTCATATTGTTGTGGCTGGTTAAATTGTTGACCATTACTGTTTAAGGTTTGACAGAGGAGTGGTTCATATTGTTGTGGTTGGTTATATTGTTGATCATTACTGTTTGATGTTTCACAGAGGAGTGGTTCATATTGTTGTGGCTAGTTATATTGTTGACCATTATTGTTTAAGGTTTGACAGAGGAGTGGTTCATATTGTTGTGGCTAGCTATATTGTTGACCATTACTGTTTGATGTTTCACAGAGGAGTGGTTCATATTGTTGTGGCTAGTTATATTGTTGACCATTACTGTTTAAGGTTTGACAGAGGAGTGGTTCATATTGTTGTGGCTAGTTATATTGTTGACCATTACTGTTTGATGTTTCACAGAGGAGTGGTTCATATTGTTGTGGCTAGTTATATTGTTGACCATTACTGTTTAAGGTTTGACAGAGGAGTGGTTCATATTGTTGTGGCTAGTTATATTGTTGACCATTACTGTTTAAGGCTTGACAGAGGAGTGGTTCATATTGTTGTGGCTAGTTATATTGTTGACCATTACTGTTTAAGGTTTGACAGAGGAGTGGTTCATATTGTTGTGGCTGGTTAATTGTTGATCATTACTGTTTGATGTTTCACAGAGGAGTTGTCAAACACGAGATTCAAAATGTAAGCCTAACTTACCAGATGAAAGTGTGTTATTATCAGCACATCGGACCAGGTAACATGAGCAGTCTTCTTTTGATGGTATGCAATATGATATACTTTTGGGCTGTGTAACAAAACCATAGCCTTTAGCATAATCACAACTGCAAGTACTATCTTCGCTTGTGGAACGGCGGTCGTAGATTGTTTGCCCTATTTCACAGCATAATGACTTCTGATATACACAGTCACTTGTTTCATTGGACCAAAATTTAAATGGTTGATATCTTTCTGAAGAACAATCGCTATCAGTGCGACTCCCCATAATGACATATCTTTCTCCTAGATAATAAATTTAATACGAAATATTTGAGAAAAATTGGTATTCCTGCTCCCAATACGTTTTAATGATTAAGCTTTCAAATCTTTTGACTTTGAGTGTACCTGATAAAGATTATTCCGGAAACGAGTCGTGCACACTAAATTGATATCTACATTTTCATTGAATGGTGTAAAAAGATCTGATGTTTTAATTTAGTAGATAAGCTTTGATTGTTTGACATGCCCCAGTATATTGTGTTCAGTGACAGATAAAACTGAAATACATCCGAGAAAACCAACAACCATCAGTATTTATTTGATTTTTTCTCCTTGTTTGTATATGTCGAGTGCAACCTATCTAGAAAGAACTTTTGCCCATTGTTCATTGGTCTATGTATATACTGATCTGCAAAAAAAAACGTCGCTCAAAAGATTTAATGAATTATCGCAATTTTAATAATAAATGTCGGAATCTGTTCGGATACTTTAGTCGACAATATATCACATAATACGAAGGATCGTGTAACACCAACCATTTATTTAATGTATCATTCCTACCATTAATGTGTACCCTTCGTGAGCACGTCGGTTCACCTCAGGTTTTTTGGTAGAGTTCGTGTTGTTCATCTTTTTAGTTTTTTGTTTTGTCCTATTATGTGTCTTTACGTTCTGAGTTCCATAATGTGATGTCTGTTACGATTTCTGCATTAAAACGATGTTCAGTTCGTCTTTACCTCCAGTTGTTTATAGGAGGCCTCATGCCTTATTTATGTTGTTTGTGTTTGTTTGCGTATATTGGTGCCCAACACACATTGTTTTGTGTTTGTTTTTTCCGCATTTCTTCATCTTGTGTACCCTATGTTGCCAGTTTCTAAGAATTGTCTATGTTTGATTGCACCTTCGGTATTCTCTAACGTTTATTTGTAGGACTGACCAATGATTTATTACGGAATTTTACTTTTAAATTGGAAAATATGACTTACCTGGTCTGACAAAGTCTGGTGATCTATTACAGGATTCAATATAAACATGATTGTTTCTGTCATATAAACATGAATATTTAGATATTTCTGAGCCGTTACAAAAAACTTTGGCTTGTATTCGTCTTTGTGAAGAATGCGGACATTTTAAGTCCAATGCTGATATAACACACAACAGAATACTATAACTACAGAGCTGAAAGAAAAGACAATGGTTGGTTTAATGTAGGGCCTATGAGAGGAGGTTCAGCCGGTACATCGGTCCGGGGCCCGGAGAGCCAAGAAGGAGACTGTGAATTTCTGAAGGGCCCCATAACCTTGGCCATAGACATTTTATTTCGATTTTTTTCATTTTGTTTTTTGTGCTTTGTTTTATGGTATTTTCAACTAGTTTTAATTTATTTAAAAAAATAATTATGTAAAATTCACTTAGACTTCTGGTCCCAAAGCAGTCTTGTTTAGCCTTGCAAATTTTCTCTTGGAGGCGTCTGTAGATGAAATTTTCTCAGGGCGTCTGTAGATGAAATTTTACCTTTCGATTGGGAAGTTTGTGTGTAAATTGTTTATGCCGTCACTTAACGATTTCCAATTGAAACAAACTAGAACATACACAAGGAGCGTTCAACATTCATTCAAAACTAATATTTCCCTATCAATCATTCTTTTCGCTTTCCATGTACAATTAATGAATAAATATTCAAAGCTTTGAAACAATTTAAGCATGATTGAGTTGCGTATCGCCATATCTATATGTACGTCACATTGTGTTGTGATCGATTGTATCAGGTTTAAGCTGTTTAATTGTTCGAGACGGTAATTTTAACACTAGATTTTGTTTAAATATAGTTAATGCTCTTTTATCTGTTGATATAAACTTTTAAAACAATTAATGGTGGAACATACGTAAGCTAGTGCGTGCCAAATTTTAGGAAATAAAAAATGATACTAAGTTGTGCGAACGAGATAAATATTAAACACCGTCCGAAGTCGAATCTTTTCTCGTAGTTTCTCATAGTTAAAATGTAGAACACATCGATCAAATCTTTCATGTTCGTAGTTTCACATGTTTTTACGGGACAAATCCGTAGCAGTCTGTTGTCTAAAAAAAAATGACCGCCACCATATAACTGAAATATTGTCGAAAGTGGCGTTAAACACCTTACACCAAACCAGACTAATCTATAAAAAAAAAAAAAAAAAAAAAAAAAAAAAAGGACCATAAGAGTTATGGCTCTTCAGCTAAACAAAGTGTAGGTAATTTATGAGATAATAGTATATCAAATTGATCAGATAAGCAATTGTAGACTCTTGGTAGCCTCTGGTTTTATTTCTGTTCAATATATTGAATACCGTTCTAGCAAAGGTGTAAATACACTTGTTTTTGTCAACTAAATATGTGTTTAGTATACCTGGCCATTTTGTCTTAAATTTAACCTTTCCAACACCATATATTTTCGAACATGCAAAGGCGTAGCATCCATTGAGGCAGGCAATTGCCTCGGTAAAAAAAAGTAAAAAAAAACAATAATGGATAAACACTACACCTTAAGATATTATAACTGAAACTACCGACATGGACAAGGCTCAGTGAAGGGTAATTATTTATCTCACGACAAGCGTGTCATAGTTGTCCCTCCTTTACACAAATGTAAAATCTTCTATTTTTCTGTAGAACCACATTCCAAAGAAGTTACTAGCAAAAGTATTGACTCTAATGATCCTTGGACCTTTTCCGGTAAATTCTTGTTTGACAGTGATAAAACAACCCTACTATTTGATATTAAACCATCAAGTCTAGGCACTGTTTTCCCTGGAACAGAGGGAAGGAGATATTCTGCCAAATGGGAGGAAAATTTCCCTGGCTACATTATTCAAACCACAAAGATGCAGGATTTTGTATTAACTGTTTTAGCTTTTGGTTCACACACTGATAGGAATGATGTTTTCACTGGATTAGGATTTACGGAATGGAAAAAAGCCAGTTTTAAAAAGAGGAATATTGGTATCATACAGCGAATCTCGAAAATACCAAGATGCAACCAGTAAGGCAAAAACATTGTCAAAAGATAAAAAAGATATATATTCCTGAATCTTAAAATTCTATGAGGAAAAGGTCAGTCAGAACAGGAAAATTATTCTACAGATCATCAACATTGTGGTCGTCTTAGGTCAGCAAAATATCCCGTTCCGTGGGCATACTTGGAATAAAGAAACAAAATCAGAGGATGGCAACTTTACTCGATTCCTAAGGTGGAAAGCAGAGGGGCTGCTTTTAACACACATTCTAACATGGCGTACTACATTTGCTTTGAGAACAATAGAAGGCTCTAAATAGCACAGAACACCCCAAGCACATGCGCAGAAGGCATCTAATCTCTAATCGACAGTGTGTTTTGCATATTTGTACTTTATGTATGTTAAATTACAAATGTAAAAGAATAAAAATAATAGATATATACAAAATGAGCATAAAACATGACATGGGGGAATTATTTTGATTCTTATAGGGCATTTACGATTTACAGTAATTTTGTAAATCAATGCAGCCTTATGGATACCGAAGGATTTGGCTGTTCCAATTACCTCTCCGAATGACAATTTCGCATTCTACGATGAATTACAGAAAAATAATGACTAAATCAAACAAAATAATGTTACCTATGTTAAACAAACTATGTCTTCATTGAATTATTTCGATTCTAGTAGGACAAATATAACTTATATTTTGAATGGAAGTCAATAATAATGGAAATGCGTATCATAACAAAATCTAGATATGATAACGTAACCCTCATTCCGCTTGTGCTCCAGTTAGAGCTACGAATCGGTCCCATTCAGTGTATGGGAGCAAATTAAAATTTTCGTTCCGTGAATATTTCAACTTTCTTTTTGCATATCTGGTCATAACTTATTATTCCCTACAATTTTTAAGTAATGGTGATACGAAATAAGTGTTGCAATAAGTGTTTCTATCTTCATGGTCAATTTCATATTCGAAAATTGTTTCTTGTCTGCCATAGCACCTTACGTATACTCTCGTGATGGGTGGAGCCTATCCATATATGGATCTGAATGCCAAACATGAAAAACTTTTACTACAATGTTTTACTACGATTGATCCAAATAAGGATATCTCCAAAACGAGGCAAGTGCACGTGAAATAGCAACTTGTAAGCAAAATGTCGGACAGAAAGAAGATTTCATGCATTCAAATTTTCAGATGGATATAAGTCTACCATGGATTGATGCAGCGTTTACTTAACACCTCAAGGTTTACCTAAATATATTTATCTTTCACCCCGTTAATTTTTCCAACAACTTACAACGGAATTAGGACAAAAAACTACCCAGTGTGAATCACTCCGGGCACTGCTCCCATACATTGAATGGGACAGATTCGTAACCTTCACTGGGAGCAAAAGTGGAGTGAGGGTTACGTTATCGTATCATAACAAAATCCACTAACCTTCATGTTTACAGTATTCCAACATTGTTAGCTTACAACAAAATAAGCTTTTTCTTCAATAATAAGTCATACTCAATTCTTAGATTGACTTCCTCTTTCATATCAAACTGTTTGAATATAAGAAAAGATTTGCTATAATTATTATAGGTTTTATAAGCGAGCTATTTATGACTGAAACATGGTAAAATTAAATCAATAAAGGAATAATGACGAATACCATTTACTTTGACTAAAACAGAAATCCTTATCACCCATACACCGCAGGCACTTGTGTAGAGTCAAACATATGCTCACTATGTACCTAAAATACCACAAGGCCTACTACTCCTGTCACTTCAATCGCTATTTCCCCTGTCAAAATGTCGATAGGACGCAAATCGCTTACTAATTTGCGTAGTGAAATGATTTTTCTTCAAGGAAAACCCGTTTTTTATATCTTCCTACCATCTACACCCCCATACTGACAGGTAATCCTCAGATTTTGTTGACAATGGACACCTAAGTGGCAGCAAAGCGAAAGTAGGTCACGTGAGACATATTTCCGCCTTTCGGTCGTTCTCGGGTTTTATCATTGCCTTACGAAACATACCTGAGAAGTTCAGAAAAGAAAGTTCGTTAAACGTAATTATATATCAGTATTGTTACTGTATAATTATAATGTTTTTTAAATACAATTATTTCCTATGCCTTATTTTTAGTATTATTTGCATACCAAGAAGCACTGAAGTTTTCATTCATTTTGTCAGTCATATTTTGGCGCCTTGTAATGTTTCTAGTGTTTAGTAATTATATACACAATTGCCCAAAATGTCTCAAAGAAAAACACTTTCAAAAGTTCCGTTGACCCCCCAATTTACAACAAATGCCAAAGTCCAATCAGAATAAAATCCAGGTGTTAAGGGGGTAGGCCTGGGGTATGGGAGATAACTCTATTTTCAGTGTCTTCTCAAATATACGATCATCTGTGCGTTTGAAAATTCCCCCTCAACTCCAAGCTTCTTGGTGACAAAGATTGTTTACATTGGATATGGCCAGTTAAAAAAATGACTCCTTTTCCTTTTACCTTTCCATAGCTGTGCTCCTTGCAGGGCTCACCGAACCAGGCGAAGTTCTCGCCCTATATCGGCTGAAGTCGCTCTCCCTCGACTACAAAGCGAAATTAAAGTCGCCTTGTTTCTTTTTGCAAGTCACTCTTTTCTTGCAAATAATCTTCGATTTATCACAGGAGTCGGAAGTTCCGAATTTAGTTGCCCATCGATCTTCGAGGAGCCCCTATACCTTATTATTGATAGAACTTCCGACTCCTGTGGATTTATGGTAAAGCCGATTGTCAAAACAATTGTAATCAATGGAAGATACATAAGAATAAGAGGAACAGGTTTTATTCAAGCAATAAAGAAGGTTTAATTTGTTGATACAAAAGTATCACGGCAAACTTCTGCAAATTTGTACTGACGAAATTCCAGGTGAATATTAAATCCCAAATCTTAAAATATAAAAACAGACGCTTCCTTTACCAAATTGGCCGTTGAATTGTGTTATATTCTAATTATTTTCACAAAACTTGAGTTATTTGTAGCTTTTTAAAAGCTAAACATGTTGATTGTTTAGCTTTTAAACACGGCGATCGTAGGAAATCAGGGGAAGGAAACGAACATTTAGATGTCATTGACAGATTTCAAGGCAAAAATGAATAAATCTAAAATCAATAAATACAAGATCAATAATAATAATAAAACAAATACAAACCATGAATTTAATGTTAAATATGAAAGATATAAACAGGATATTAGCAAAGACACACTTCAAATGCCAAAAAAAGTTAAACAAAAACCCACATTTTTGCGAAAACATGTCTCCCTGTCATGCCTTCACTTCTCCCTCATCTTCTAAAACAACTAAAGAATAACCAGAATCAAACGAATACAACTGGAGCACAGAATTTAAAGGAATTTAACAATACAGCTGGGTGGCTGTCTGTGTTTTTTGTGTTTTTTTTTTGTTTTGTAATGAATTAATCAAGTAGAGTCACCTTCAAACCACCCCTCCCCCTCCCCAGCCGACTTGAAAATAAAAAAGACAAATGCAGTCATTTGGTAATTTGGACATCCACTTGTCAATTATAAGAATTCAAAAGCTTTTTGTTATTGGTAACTAGTTATTTTTTATCTCACAAACAAAGAAACTAGCAAAGGATGGGTGTGTGATAACTTTCCTCGACAATTTCATTTTTTTCTGGGTCCCATCCATGAAAAACATAAATTTTAAATATTTAAAAAATCTGACGGTAAAAGTTGGTAAAATTTGGTGCAATGATGTCTATATGTCTATTCTTCAGTGTGACATTTTTTGGTGGAAATTAATTGTCAGGAATTTTTTTAATCCGATTTTTAATACCAAGGTGGTCCTCAGGGCATCCCCCTTTTTTGCAGTTTCCAATGTTTTGCACGTGATTATCTCCAAACAGGATATTCAGATATGCTAGATATTTCATATTTATTCAACAACAACACTCTCAAGTGTATTAAAGCCAAAATATTCCCTTTCAATCAGAAATAAATGTGTATATCTATTAGAATCTTCCGAAACTAGTATTACCATCTGGCGTCAAGAATACCCCCACAATTGCTATATTTAGGATGTGCTATGGAGAAAACGGCACGGTGAAATTTTTTGAAACTTTGGCAGATAATGTATTTAGACATAACTATTCCATGATGCAAAATTAAAAAAAAAATTGAATGATGGGAAAATTTTAGGGTAACCCAGGTCTACCACCTTAAGCGGCATTACTGTTTGGATTATTTCATGGCGTCTCATTGACATTGGCGATACCACTTGATTTTTAACTTTTTCGAAGTTCTATTCAACTATATAATTTTATTCTACATTTACACATGGATCCTGGTGGTAAAATCTACACTATTGATGAGTTTAGATGTTGGAAAGTCGAGAATCTCGACGATGAGAGGTCTGACAAAAACAAGAACGAAGGGGGAGGGTACCGGGTCGTTTCGCCCCAGAAAGTGAGTCGATTCGCACCATTTAATCGGTATTATATAATAATAGATGAAGTCTTTTTCGACAATTTTTTGGTAATTATTTATTTATTAGTTGTATACAAAAAATAATAAAAACAACTGATAGGTGTCTATGACTATGTCAACAACTAATTTGAAGCCATGCAGAACAAACAATACATAGCCATAGAATACATATAAATTTATTACTGTACTGTATTGTTCAAAGAAATTTTACAAATTTAAGCAGATGTCAAACAATTTACTTAATAATGATTTTATTGTCAATATATATATATATATAATTCAGGCGCGTAGCTCCCTATACGCCAACACGCAGTTGCATGCACATCGGCGTGCTGAAAAAAAATAAAGAGCAAATATGGAAGACAGACTACCAGAGCCAATCACCCTGCAAACACGCCAAAACAGTATTGGAAAGTTTCTTTGTACTATGCGTTTATAGACCACATGATAATGGAATTGGAGTCGTGTCTGATAAAATCAGAAAATCGCTTCTATGCACAGTATCTGCTTCCTCGTGTTATAGAAAATATTACGAACGAACAAATCGCGACATTGTATGAGACATACCAGACTGACCTGTAATTTAGATGAATTCAAGAGGGAGATCGCTCGATGGCGAACACGCTGGGGTATAACACCTTGCGATCAGATGCCAACTTCACTTTGTGAGACACTTGATGCTATATCATCTTGTGTATCATGTTGACAATGCCGGTAACAAGTGCTACCGCAGAGCGATCGTTCAGTGTACTACGTCGGTTGAAGACATATGTACGATCAACAATGAATAACGATAGGTTGTCATCGCTAGCATTAATGCATATCCATCGCTATTTCAGTGTGGATTTAGACAAAGTTATGGAGAAGTTCGTGTCTGCTAAGACACGAAGAACAGATTTTGGGCAATTCTATTAAGTAAATTCTGTCTAACAAAATCATGAAATCAATGTGTTGCTTATGTATTCAATTTACCCATGAAAACACCTCAGAACGCACCATTTTGCATCAAGTCAACAACAACAAAATCTGGGGAGGGGGGGGGGGGAACCCCACCAGACCCCCCCCCCTTTCCAGGTTTGGTTGCTTGCTCTGCAAAAAAGGCTAGCTACGCCCCTGCAATTGGATTGGGAACAAGTTTTTACAACTTGCTAGTCCCTCTCCATACAAATACAGTAATAGCATAAACAAAACAAATCAAATGACAGCAAATGTACAGGCTATATCAATAATTAGTAAATTAAGCAAAATCATGTCAAACTAAGCATACATATTAAATATTGTTTTAATATTTAACAGAACAAAAGGAGGGGGGGAGGTAAAACTAATAAATTGTGTTGAGATAATATCACGGTTGGGGATAATTAATTATTGAATCTACAAGTTTGTCGAATAAATTTTTGCACTGATTTGAACAATAAAGTATTCAATTCTTCACTAATTTCATTACATTCAAAGAGTATAATTATATTCTATAGAGATGGGAACAATGTTATTAAAATAGTTAAACAGAGAAGTTCTATCGTGTTGATAAAGTGGACATTCAAGAAAAAAATGAATAGCATCCTCAAATAAATGACCACATACACAACGTGGATCATTCCTCAAATTTACTCTATATAAATCGGCATTAAGGCCACTACATCTATGTCTTAGCTTAGTATGTATTGTGATAGTTTTCCTATCGCCAATATTGTAAAATGAAGCCACCGGAATTTGGACAGCCTGAATTGTCAAACAATGAAAGTGAAGCCATACATAATATTAAACACGTCAAGAAAGCATGTTAATTATGAGGAAGACAAAAATAAAGTACCTATGAACAAGCCTTACATGTACAACATCCAAAATACGAATATTTACAATGGTATTTTCCATATTTCATTTTTTGAAGCACTATTACAATGGTATTTTCTAGTGATGGGAATCGGTAACATTTTCAAGATCGATGATCGTTATATCAACATCGACCGATCATCGATCATCGGTGACAATTGCCTGCTAAATGTACACATGTATTTACTGACTATAATTAATCAAATAGTCTTTATTTCAAGAATATGATTGACAAAAGTAAAGATATGAATAAAATTGTATCATAAATTCATAAACTATAATTTTTCCATTAGTAAACATTAACTTAGAACAAAACAAAAGATCGTTTTCCATATGTGTAACACCTGATATAGATAGATAAATAATAGACTAGTCCAAATATGTGTTTAACAAAAGTAAAGATTTGAATAAAATCAAATAATATATTTACAAACTACAATTTTCCCATTTGTAAACATTAACTTAGAACAAAACAAAAGATCATTTTCCATATGTGTAACACCTGATATAAAATGGACTATTCCGGGAAGTAGATAAATAATAGAATAGTCCAAAAATGTGTATTGACTGAGTGTCAAAAGTACGCTTGGACAAAACTGCCAGATATTGTCAGTATGAGGGCAAAAAAAAAACAGCTGGGATAAAACTGCAATATTTTTGTCAGTATGGAGACAAAAAAAAAACAACAACCAAAGAACAAAGTTAAGCAGATATATTTTAGACACTATAGAATCAGAATCGACCACAAGGTTTAAGAATCGATCATCGGATCGTATGATGACGTCCGACTGATTAGTCGATGTTTCCGATGATCGGTGCACCACTAGACTATTTTCCATATTTCATTTTTTAAAGCACTATTAATAAATGAGGGCAAAACGACCCGGGGCAAACGGAATAGGGGAAAAACGACCCGGATTCAGGGGGAGCTGACGCCAACGGCCTTCAGGCTTGTGTTGTCGGCAGGTACAATGTAAGTTAAACTTGCCTTTGGTGCCATCACAAGATTATGTTTTACAAGATAACAAGAGGTGCTACGACAAAATTTTGAGTGACTGGAATTTCAGACTCCCTTCATTGGGCTTCAAATGTATTCTGGTAGGCTTGATGAACATGATTGATGGTATGCAATTTTGGACACCAATTTTTTTTTACAGACATAAAACAGTTCTTGTTAGCCCATGATTATGTTGCATTGACAAATGACATGCTGAAAGCCTATAAGGTTACCTAGGTCTGAATATTTTTAAAAGTGGGTGGTTGCAGGAGGCATATTTCCTAAAGACGAAGTCGAACAACAACTTATGTATTTTAAGAACAAAGTGTTCACCATCACAGACACTGGATGACGACCCCCACAATGTATAGATATTGCACCAAAGAAGATGATGGTTTGACAGAAGGAGCTTATTGTTCTTGCACTGTACAGCCGGGAAGCCATAGACTGAATCGATCAATCAGTCCATTGGATGTCAATATTGCCGCGCTAAGGGCAGACAACCTCGATTCAACGCACAGGTGGCGCTTCATAACTACGTAAACAAAATCATCCGCGATACGGTACCTCAGAAAAACATGTTGGGAAACGTTGAAATAACCGTAATTCGTGTTTTTTTTATATTTATCACAAGTTTATTCTCACAGGCTAATGACTGGTCGTTTTTGACAGCTTTTCCGTGTAGAAAAAGGGTGAAAATCGGTATTTTTCCAGTGACCTATTTCAAGCATCTCGTCGCCTAAAAATATGGCGGGGGAAAAACCTCTCTATATTTAACTGACACAATCACATCCCCCTTAGCCAATCACATCAAAGATGGTAAAAATAAACTCTAAAATTAGTAAGGAATCCCATACAAAACATCAAATCCCAGCATGCTTAGCGAAAAACTATATTTTGACCTCAAAAGGCAGACACCATTTCAGTGTATTTTCGAAGGAAAAATAGCGATATTTCTATTTGTTTCAGGCTTATATCTGCAAGCATTACATCTGTAGATTGTTCTCATGTATTTTAATATTGCATTCGTTTCAATTCCAGTATTTTAGATGTGAATGTTGACTTACATATTGGAAAAATTCCAAGATATAAACATCATTTGAACCACACATCCATGTCGTCATGTGAGATTTCCAACGTGACCCCTCATTTTTTCCATTTTGTAGTCTCTATTTGAAAGTTTACGCTTGATAGCTTCACTTATTGATTCCCTAATTAAAGGAAAAACAGATTCATAAAAATGTAGCAGCTCAAAGCCTGACAATGGCTTAGTGTCACACTTCTTGCAGGATTTTCCAGCTGTAAACCATTCCATATCATTCTCATTTGCCATACTGTGTGTGTACATTTCATTATTTAATTTACAGATTCCTTCATTGGTTTATATTAATGTGCATGAATATTATTTGATCCCTAGCTCTTTTCTTTATACTTGTTCTCAGTTTGCAACATTTACATTTATAAACATTTATGTCAAAATCCAACTGTATAAAGGTCCATCCAGGCAGAGATCCAGCTCCATGCAGTGTGCCCAAATGTGTTATTGGTAAATTTGATCCTTCAAACAGATATGTACATTTTTTTCAGATTATGTTTACAGGCAATATTATAAGATTACTGATACTGCTTGTTACATGTATTTGTAGGAGATGTGAAAGTGCATTAAACTTCATTTTTGAAATTTAAAGCAGGTGAACCTGATGAGGCATCAGATGCAAAGAGAGCATGCACAGATAATGAAGATAACAAATGGTTTTTTTAATCCAATTTCAGCCTTTGCTCAAACCAATCTAATCATAGAACTGAAATTGACTGTTTATCTTTTCGGCAAGAAATTAGGGACGGACCATTTAACTTCCAGGGGGGGGTTATGGTTTTTTTCTAAACAAATATTCTGATTCCCAATGTTACTGAAAAAAATATTCTGATTTTGGTGGAGGGAAAAAAAATCTGTTTCAGAGTTTTTGTCATATTTATAACCTAACGTTAAATTCTGGAAAAAAAATTGCGCTTTGTGCGACAAAAAAAATAAATATTACAACTCTCATGTTGTTCGGAAAAAAATTCTGAATGAAGCAAAAAACCATAACCCCCCCCCCCCCCCCCCCTGCAAGTTAAATGGTCGGTCCCTTAATGTTTTAATTTCAGAGAAGTTTTCACAGTATGATGATACATTTTCTTCCTCACTTTGTCATTCTCATTACAACAAATTTATTAACAATTCACAGTTCAGTGCATTGTTTGTGAGAAAAATTGTCGCAGTAATGATATCATATGGTTTTTAAAACTAGGCGAGGAAAAGAGAGACTTGTTTTTGAAGTATTTCAGTTTTAATAAAAATATAGAGAATGATCGATTTAGATGTTGTCCCTATTGTTATAATTCTTTTTTAACTTTTTCTCTAGATCTGATGCAGCAGAGGAGAAATTGGCTCAAACCTCTTCATACTTGCAGGATTGTTTAAGTAAACAGTTGTTTATTGAAAAACATAAAGTTACAGGCCAGAATGTTGACATCTATACTTTTCAGATGATATTGCAGTTTGTCATCAAAGCTTTTGAAGAAGAGAGTTCTTTACTTTTACCTGAAGTTTATGACAGATATAAACTTCTCTTACGTAAAAATGACCTCAACATTGTTATTGACAGTGACATTGTTACACTTCACTCAATTGATATTTAATATGTTAAAATCTGTTCCTGGCAGAGCTTTATTGTGTTATGTACCAAAAAAGAAAAACCTTGGTCGTCTGATATACAGAAATGATGTAGATGTTTTAGGAAGTTGCCATTCACTATTTTTGGCAAATCATCGCTCATCAAACCAAATTGCCCTGATGGAGAAAGAAAACTTAAAATTAACAAATAAAATTTCTTCTCTTATTACAGATGATTTAAAGAAGAACACAAAGCATGAAAGTCTTGAACATGCAGCACAAATTTTGAGAAATGTTATTAAATTGTATGTTTCAGACAGAATAAAGACTGACAGATTACCAGATATTGACAATTTTAATTGTAGAGATGAGATTTTTAAGATCCACCCTTTCTTGTGGAATTTTTTATTTAGATTTGTTGACAAGATTACAATTATTATGATAATGCTGCCTTGAAATATTGTATTAAATGTTACACAATTAAATAATCAAATTACCACAGGATTGTTTTCATATGCTGACTAGATGTTAATATAATGATATTTTAGTATCCCCTCACCTATGAAGTTGTAAAGTAATACAACCTCCTATCTGTGCATCCATCCACAGGGACTCTGATAACTATTTCTCACAAATATGTGCTCTCGGGCAATTTGATTTTTTCTATGAGATTGCCATTGCCCGAGAGGGGTTATAAAAAAACAATAGCCGAGGACAAAATATAAACCAGGGAAGCACAGAAACAAACCAACAACAACCAACCGATATAACACAAAAAATCACAAATGCACATGAACAACACAAACTCCCGAATAATCTAAAGTGAACTCGGGTGATCCGGAAGGGTAAGCAATTCCTGCCTATTGCAATACATCTATGTGTGTCCATCATCAAGTCTGGTAGGACTTTAATCCGGAGAAGGGCAAAGGATCTAAAACAGCCTCAGATCATTTGTCATCTGGGTGCTGTCAACCAGCTCATGATGTCTGCTGTAGAATTTTTTTTCTAATTTTAAGAGTGCTTGGAAGGCCCATGGGATATCATGATAACCACTGAAAAAAACCAAAGTAACTTTGCAAAGAAGAGTTATGATTCAAAATTTATCTAATCTTACAAAAATGTTGCCTTTGAGGTCCCTTACAATGCAAGGTGCTGTGTCAATAGAAATAACTGAAATTATATGGATCTGCAATGTTATGGGATTTTTCTTCAAATTTGGAAAACAAATTGAAGAAAACATAGGATTCAATATTTAACCAAACTTGCATATATATCAGTCACAAGATGCTGTAAACAGAAATAGGTGAAATCAGAGATATAATAACTGAAATTTGGTAATTTGCAGCTGAAATGATATATGGTTTTGGTTTCTTTAAAGTAAATTAATTAAAATTTTCACTCAAGTTTGTTAATTATTACTTTATCACAAACTTTTTCTGGCCCAGTCTGAGCAAATTCTTTCCAACTTATCCATTTTGTACTTTCCCACCAGGCATGAATAAAGTTTTTTTTGTTAAACAAAATTTTTGACAACAACACTATGGAAGCAATTTTTTTTCTAATTTTTTGTTTAAAAAAGTTTTTTTTTTAAACAAAATTTATTAATATGATTTTGACAACACTAATTTTCACTGAAGTTTGTTAATTTTTACTTTATCACAAACTTTTTCTTGCCCAGTCTGAGCAAATTCTTTCCAACTTATCCAGTTTGTGCTTTCCCACCAGCCCAGGCATGAATAAGTTTTTTTTTTAGCATAATTTATTAATATGATTTTGACAACACTATGGAAGCAATTTTCACTTAATTCTGACCTTATCCACAAACTTTCTTTACACAGTCTGTACATTCTTTCCATATTTTAAAAGATATTTATTTACATTTCGGCCTCGAGACATATATGTTCGAGTTCTTAAAACTACAGTAATTTTAGTCAACTGGAAAGGAAAATCCCGAGAGTACCCGAAAAGCACTTCATTTACGCCGCCTCGTCGCAACTTTCATCTTGACGGGTGCTGATTATAACTGACACAATCGTATCCCCGCTGATAAACCTTGCAACTTTCTGGATATATGTCACCCACGATAATAAATTGTGTATTAAAAGTAATAAATTTACCAGCATATTCAATAATAAATTAAACAAAAGATGTTTTCTGTTGTCGAACAGGGTTGAGAAATCTTGAAGGTCCATTTTATGAGAGTCATTACTTGTATGAAAGTAAGAATACCGATGCAAAATTTAAACATTTACGTTCCCGAATGTCTGTAGAAATGATCCTTTCAACAAAATATTACAAATAACCATAATCGAAGCTACAAAGCAACAAATTCCTGAGTCCGTCCTCTGACATCCATCACGTCAATATTTACGTCGAAAATCACGTGACAAAAAACGTCAAGTGAACTCTCCTGTGTCACTGGCTTCCCGGCTGGTACAGTGGTAGGGTATGAAATTTATGCATGTTTTTTTTTATTCTCTATTGTGTCTCATAGCCAGAAATGATAGGTGATTTGCTCATTTGCATATTCAAAATGGCGGCTCAAAGAGAATTTGGATTTTAACATATAGTTGAACGGGAAACTTTCTGTTAGCTTGGGCCGGACAATTTGCCGGGATAAAAAATCAAACTATGCACCGGTTTGAACAATATCTCAAAATATTACAGCTGTACCATGAAAACTCAAGGTTCCCACCCAGTTTCAAATTTGAAGCGTAAGCGCCATTCAAAAGCATTGAGAAGCAGTGTAAAAATGCATCCTGCACGGTTTTCAAGACCTAAAAGCACTTTTCTTACAATTCCCATTCTAATTGCCGGGACAAATTCCGTCAGTTCCGGTAACATTGTTGAGGAATCTTTCTTCGATAAAATTGTTTCTGACAAATTAAAGGTTCCCACGATAATTTAAAAGAGGGTTTCACAAGTTTTTTTTACCTTTCTAGTAGAGATTCAATAGGGGTTCACGCAAAAAAATCTACTATTTCGTAAAACTGCTTCTGCTAGACATAGCATTATATGAGTAAGCACCGCATTCCATTGTAAATGTAAATAAACAATTAAAAAAAAGGCTCCACAAGGGTATTTTTTTATTTCGACAAAACAACAGAACAAGTACATGTAGCTATAATACAATTACAATACTGCTGATATATAAATTTCAAAAAATCTAACAATATATATCCTATACTAAACGATTTCAATGACATACTAATACTTATAAATGTGGGGCAGAAATTGAAAAAAAATGCATAATATATTTTTTATTTACATATATTTCATCAACGTCTTCCAAATATGGTTAAACGTTTATTTGCTGACGTCATACATGACGCGATTTGGTTTATGAATATTCATGAGCAAAATCACCCATGATTTCTGGCTATGTATGCAGTGCCAATTCAGGACCATTAGATAATAACACTACAGAAGGGATTGCAACCAATCTTGGCTGAAATGTTCCTAACAAATTCATGACAAAATGTTGTAGTTACTATGGTGTCAATGAATCAGTACATTTCAATAATGTTTGAGAGATGTCAGTTCAAATCTCTCTGGAAGCTAATGATCTGCTTACATATTAGGTTTGTCAACTACTAACAATTACAATACATGTATATACAATGTAGCTTCTATAGTACAAGGTAGTACGTTTCAATAATGTTGAAAAGATGTCAGTTCAAATCTGACTGGAAGCTAATCGATGGGTTTATTTTAATATATGCTTCATCATGTTGACTGCATTAACTAACTTGGACGCAAGTCCCTAGCTTAATGAAAGTTTTGAAGAACTACTCCTTTTTCAATGCGACCCCAAAAATGTTGTGGTAGATCCATGGGTTCTAGTCAAACCAAAGATTATAATATTGGTAAGAATACAGCATTAAGGAGTAAGAACAAAAACTGGTCGAGTCAGAATAATGTTTCAGAGTGGAACGACATATCTACCCACAGACTGTTGTTTCAATGAACTACATTTTGTAGCACTCTAAAAATCCAACTAAGGGTGTTGGTCTTTTCATTTTTTGTATCTAAATGTGCTTCCTGTTGCTCATGCTTAAATAATTTATGTTTCTTGTTTAAAAATTCTATGAATAGAATGTTTTTATCCCCCATATGAGTGTTGTTTTTCATGTAACATTATTGAATATTTTGGGCTTTGTTCATTTACCTGAGAAAGTCTTAGACAAATATTTTGAAATTAAAGGAGTTTTGAACCTTATTACATGTAGTATGGGTTTTTTTTGGGAGTGGGGGGGGGGGGGGGTGGAACTTTTGTCAGATTTTTTTAACTTCTCAATTCAATAACTAAAGGATAGAGAAAATTGCATAGTGCCCCCCAATATTAACTTTTTGATGTTAAAAGCAATATAATTGTCATTCAATCATTAAATTAAGACTTAATCAGGATGAGGGGAATGTGTTTTATTACCCATTCTTCAATGTTCCAGTTCATAGTTTTGTTATTTTACAACATTGTTATTATACATGTAGCTGACCTTTTAATAATGTTTTGTTTTTGCAATAAATATTTTCTTGTTATTGAATATTTGTTTAATTTTTGTGCTCTATAATTTACAAAAGTTATCCAGTTGAATCATTTACAAAGTACATGTGCATGTACATATTTTGCCCAACCAAGACTGACTTGTTCCTGAATTTAGTACTTTTTCCATACTAATCCTTATATGTTATTATTGGTCTCCTGACATTGGCATAAACAAGAAAGGATGGAGTGCCTCACGAACAGAAACCATACCATAATAATGTGCTTGACACACATGTAAGAATGGAACATGACTGTTAATGCATAGCCCTGTATCAGGGCATACTATTTAACCCCTGTCTGTCACTCCCTAAAGTTTTGAGCTAGAGTTTTTGTAATATTTTGTAGTGTACTTAATGTACAAATACTAAAGGTATGCATTCTTACAGGATTTTGACTTCTAAAAAATCACAAAATGATATATAGTTGAACTAAGTCATTTTTAAGTTAGTACATCTAAAGTGTCTTACACACACAGACTTTATACATTCTCTAACAAAAGGGGCACACCAGTTTTAAGTTGGGCCTTTTAAAAAGTTTTATTTGATGCTCCATAATATGATAATTTACAAATTGCATGTTTAATGTGATATAAATATGATAAACTATAAAACCATGCAGAAGTCTAACATAATGCCAACTTTAAAACATTAACATTACAAAGCTGGTTTTTGTACAAATACCTGCCAGTCACTTAGGGGGAAAAAGACTTCTTTTGATTTCCCTTTTTTATATGGAACTACTACATATATTCTACTATAGATGAATATTCACACGATCTCTCATTATTTTCAAGATCTACGGGATACATGTAGTCATAAATTATTTTCCTAACCAACAAATTCACGAAAACTTCCTTACGACCGTGACGACATGTGCATAACTGCCACGATGAATAAACTGCGACACCGTGTTTACAAATGCAATGACGTCTTGTTTACGTTTTTTTACTCCGATTGACCTTTGAACCATAATGGCGAGGGTAACGTGAAATTGGTAACCGATAATTATCGAATCCTACACGGAAAGTCACGAGTCACTAAAAATAACCCGATCGTCTGCTCTGGATTATTCCTTGAGCAAACTCAAGCTTATATTTATATTCGCTTAATTGCATCAGGTATTGATAAAATACACAATTGCCCAAAATGTCTCAAAAGAAAAACACTTTCAAAACCTTATGCATATGTCAGAAACCCAGTATGGATAGAAACTGCTGTTTGATTGTTTTTTTTGTTGTTGTATATATGTCATACAGTGATACATAGAAAGTTGCAAAATGTAAAAAAATTGATGTTAAAAAAAAAGGAGGGATGGGCAATCAGAAGCACCATAGGGTCCTGTCCACAAGTATCTGTGATCTTGAAGAGTGTCTCAGACCCTATGCTATGTGCAACATTTACATACTCTATTATGTCTACTGGTGGTCGCTAGTAAACCAAATTTCTATTTTCAGGCAAAGTTGGTAAATAATTATACGCTCCCGAAGTTCGGGAGCGTTAATGGTAGAAGTATGAATATGTACTACTATGGCACTTCAAAATCTTCAACTATATGGCTGCCAAACCGGAAATAAATTAAAAGAAAAATCATGTGACCTAAACCGGAACTCTAGTCGAAATAAAAATGAAACAATGTTCGGTAGCGGATACGCAAACTGTCCGGAGTTTGGAGTTTTAGGTGGTGTTATTTTTAAGCTTGATATTTTGTAAACACTAAACAGGAAGAAAAATTACTGTTCTTCGGGAGCGCTTTAGGTTGCACCTGCCTAATATTATGTACATAAGCATAAAGTTCTGCATATGATTGCTCATCCAAGACTAAGGATATCTAATTAGTGATTAGCTTCGCGAGCTTTCCAGGCAGTGCCTGTTTCATATTACGCTCCCGAAGTTCGGGAGCGTTAATGGTAGAAGTATGAATATGTGCTACCATGGCACTTCAAAATCTTCAACAATATGACTGCCAAACCGGAAATAAATTAAAAGAAAAATCACGTGACCTAAACCGGAACTCTAGTCGAAATAAAAATGAAACAGGTACCGGTAAACTGAGAAACGAAAAGAAACGAAACGAAAACAAAATCCAACGAAATCTGTAAAGTAAGAAAACGAAATGAAACGAAATCTGTAAAGTAAGAAAACGAAATCCAGCGAAATGAAACGAAATCTGTAAAGTAAGAAAACGAAATCCAACGAAATCTGTAAAGTAAGAAAAGAAAATATAACGAAATCTATAAAGTAAGAAAGCAGTATCAAATGAAAAAAAGAACGAATTCTATAAAGTAAGACAAGAATCGAAACGAAATAAACGTTTATTCTTTGTAAGCACTACTAGAGATATCCAATAAAATTATGTAACTCGACCTAAGCTACCTATTGAGACGTATCTTCACCTATGGTCACGAAGCATGACTCACGGGATCCTACATTCAAGTTTGATTGAAAATTACAATAACATTCAGCATTCATTCAAATACTAGTATTCCACATCTCAGTATTTTCTATTTGATACCGACTGGATGCACACTTCGGATTGATTTTTTTATTGTTGTTTGTTTAACGTTCAGTCGCTAATATTTCATGCATAATCGGGACGAGAACAAGTTGAAAAAAATCAAATTGATAAAGAAAAGCGAGGTTGGAATGGGAAACAGGGAAAACAATTTTTGACTGCAATGGCCTGGATAGAGGCGGAAAATGTTGCCATCTGTAGCAGCCCTAAGGTAGCATAGGGGCATACTCTTACGAAATCTACAGATGGGATATTTTTTATACGTGCATGAAGAGTGGCACATAGCCAGAAATGATGGGTACTTTGCTCATTTGCATATCTAAGATGGCGACGCCGGGACGTCTGCAATTTTCATATGATCTATATAGACGATATCATTCATAATTGCATGTGTGTCATTTTCTGAACTTGAAAATGATACATTGAATCAAGCTGGATTAAATGAAATAAAAATTAATGAAAACAATTAAATATTCGAGGTTCCTGGACTAAATGAAAATCCGAGGCGACGAACCCTTTTTTGGCCTTGGCTTAAGAGTCTATGTAAAAATGTCTGAAATACATAAAACTGGTGGCGTGTGACACAAAATTTAATAATGAATGACATTTGGCGACATATTTTCTAAAATTAATTTCGATTCCTCAATAATCAGGGATGTCATTAGAAGCCGGCAACCGGCGAAAATCTCCGGTAACTCTAGCTGTCACCGCCGGTTACTTTTACTCTTTTAAAAAAATAATGAGAGAAAACGTACAGTGCGTGTATCTACTGATTAGAAACTACACATATTGTGAATGGCACATGCTATAACCACATAATGTTAACATTCTAAATCGATTTTGGGTTTATTATCAAAATTTTGACGTTTTGACATCGTTTTTTTAATAACCGGAAAAGCCGATTCTATCTATAATATACGGAACCGCTATGAAATGACGGACCGGAACTGAAAACTTTCCGGAAATACCGCAAATTTGCCGAATCGTAAGGAAATTGACAACAATCTTAAGGGCGTAAAGATAGCCCAAAAAATCGTGAGCCTTACGCCAAAATCGTAAGGGTAGGCAATTCTGTATACAGGAGCACCTCAAAATCATTTTCATCACCATACTGAATTAAACTACATTTATAGTTTGTTAACTGTTCTGTTTTTCAAGTTAAATTGCATTGAAGAAATACAATCTTAATACATTTGTGTAGTCAACAAATTGAAGTGCCTGAATCACTGCCACAATATAATCAAAAGTAGTAAAAAAGGGTCTTTTATCTGAACAATTGCTGAAAATATGAGAAACATAGTACACAAAAATGAAGTTTCAATAATGAAATTAAGTGCAAGGAGAGGCCTAGAATGCAGGATTTTGCACCATTTATCCCAGACCCCGGCCGTAAAGGGCAGCCGTCCGCATCAATTTGCCTGCTACTTTTCAATTTTCTCCTGCTACTTCAAATCTATTGACATCCCTGATAATATATGTAATTATATTAACTAACCTTATATTTCTAGCTTCTAAACTCGGGGTTCCCACATTAAATATAATATGATAATTTTTGCATGATCACGATATCAAAGACATGTCTAAAATCTTTACAAAACAAAAATATTTGAATTTTGACAAAAGAAAAACTTTGCGGAAATAAACAATAACTTTTAATTTTCGAATCATTGACGGACACATTGAATTTCCGTACTGTAGGCTATTTTTTGACAAATCTAATCTGATAAACGATCCATCAAGCTTGAAACTGCAGTCACGTGATCAAAATCTAATTTCAATATGATGAATATTTATGAGGAAAGTACCATCCATTTCTGGATATGACCCTCCACACACGTTGGCCTACTATGGTCCGCGGTAAGATTTTCCTCTAATAGCCTGACAACTCCCGAAGCGAGGGCTACCCTATTTAGCCATCGGGTCACCTAAGTTACACACCTTAGTTGCTCGGGTTGCTGAGCATCCGACCCCCGGCCAGACTCTAAGTACTCTTAATCGGCTTTTACGACAAGCCGAGATCTGCTTCAGGCCTATTCTTTATGACGCCCGGGACTCGCACAGGGCTTTCGGAAAACAACATCTTGAAAAATGTCCTCTGTCAAAATTATGCACATTAACTATATAATTTCATCATATTACATCTTGAATATTTTCTTTAACGGGATAAGTCAGTAAGTGCACATTTTGGGAGCTACGTGCCCTAAGCACGGGCTCTTCGGTAGTTAGGGACCAGGCAAAATTTATCAGGGGTTGGGACCGATGCATTTCAATTTTGCCTCTTAAAAAGTCTTTGTCCCATGTTCCTGTGGTTCAATATTTATGAAAAAAAACTACATGTCCCAGGCCTAATTTCAATGAAAATAATATAGGTTTTACCAAATTCTGCCAAGAAAACGTGACTGAGGTCGCATGAAAACAAAAAGTTGCAAAAATATCTTTGTCCCATGGCCTTTTGCACTGGTCCCTATTGCCTGGTCCTTTAGAGGCGAACTTTTGTTTAAGATACATGTCGTATGAGGAATACTAAGGCAACAATTTTAAACAAGACGTCCGAAGGTTAAAATATCTGAAATTTACTAATTGAAAGTTTTATAGATAACGTATATACTTTTGATTTTTTAGACCATTTCACCAAAACATTGATAAACATTGTTTTATTTGAATAAATACCCCCTCCCCTGCCTCAGTTTTAAAAGAGCATATTAAATCTGTAGAGAAAATTCACTAACATCCAATTTTCCATAGGAATCACACCCATTTGAAAATGTCTGGGCACGGGCATGTAGACCTAGAATAGATCAGTAAAGTATATATATTGTTTTAAAGCATACTTTATTGTCCTTAGAAATAATATGGAGTTTGAATGGAACTCATTGACATTTGGCGGACATTGAGACCTTGACTCTAATCCAACTGATTACCACCTAAAAGTTATAATTTTTGTTTTGTAAATGAATGGTTCAAAATATCCTAATAGATATATGGATTACTAGTCAGGCGGGGGTTTGGGGCGTATGCCCCCCTACAAATAGAAAAAATACGATTTTTGCATGAAATCTTGATACCAAAAAAATTTCTCGCCTCGCTCAGCCCGCCGATTATTATTATTTTTTACTCTAACCTGAAATCCTAGATACGCCCCTGTATCTTAAAAACATATTGTTGAGAAATACAGTGTATGAGAAAACCATGAAAAACCATGAAAAATTTAGTCCAGAAACCATAGCCACTTTTGTAAACTATTGGTGTTGTTGATATAGGACCCAATATGAAACTTATTTTGACAAGAATGATGGGCGTTATGTATATAAATGAGGCTTTGTAATCTGCTGTTTTGTCGGATCGTTGTCTCGTGGACATTTATTCAGCATCTCAGTATTTCCATTATTTTGGCAAAATAGTATTTTCGACAAACCTAAGACGGCCGAGCTATGAATTGTTATTGGAAAAATAATGATTTCGACAAATCAGGTGCACTACTAATCAGTAATGTAGAATTTGAATAAATTCTGCTCTAATAACAACCTCATTCTTTATATAGGGAAAATGTCACTTTACGAAGATATATATATAAGAATGTATACTATCAGATTAGTTTTCAACCGAAAGAGGGTGCATTTTACATCTGGAAGCTATTTTGGTCCTTGTGAAAAGACATTTCTCCATTTTTCCGAAGTTTAAAAAAATCAAAAGCTAGATAAAAATAAAGCCCGGTGTTCCTTATATTCGGACAAAGTGAAATAAAAGTTGAACAGGTAACTCCAAAATCGAAAAAGTTATGACTTGTCATCCATTTGTGATAAGAAACAACATCCCTCCTCCCCCTGGACACCCACCGAACATCGATTCCCATCACCACATTTCTTCTTCGGAAAACTGCCCACAAATGCAACCCTGAAATTTGATGATACTGCCTTATACATATGCACATCGGGTAGTATTGTGAGTGAAGGTCGTTTCGCTATTGAGATATACAAATGTAGACTTGCAAAAAAAACCACCCCCCATAAAAAGGAAAAATTAACGACATACTACTCCATCAAAACATCAAATACTCAGGGATAGAAATTAGCAGGGGCCCAGTTGCCCAAGGCCCCTAAAAATTTGGCTGGGCTACTAGAAATTGAGGTTTATTTTAGTTACTTAGATAGGATTGGGCTACTAAAAATTTTGTTTGTCTAGCAACTGATACCGGTATTTCCCTGTGTCTTTCCGTGAACTACTATGGGCGTTGGTGTTGTTGTGCATGGGGTATATACCCGCCTGTGTATTTTGCAAATTGATTTTTTTCAACTTGTTCTCGTCCCGATTATGCATGAAATATTAGCGACTGAACGTTAAACAAACAACAATAAATAAATCAATCCGAGTGCGCATCCAGTCGGTATCAAATAGAAAATACTGAGATGTGGAATACTAGTATTTGAATGAATGCTGAATGTTATTGTAATTTTCAATCAATAGGTAAATTCATAGGTAAAGATACGTCTCGATAGGTAGCTTAGGTCGAGTTACGTAATTTTATTGGATATCTCTAGTAGCGCTTACAAAGAATAAACGTTTATTTCGTTTCGATTCTTGTCTTACTTTACAGAATTCGTTCTTTTTTTCATTTGATATTGTTTTCTTACTTTATAGATTTCGTTTCTTTTCGTTATATTTTGTTTTTTTACTTTACAGATTTCGTCGTTTCTTTTCGTTGGATTTCGTTTTCTTACTTTACAGATTTCGTTTCATTTCGTTGAATTTCGTTTTCTTACTTTACAGATTTCGCTTCATTTCGTTGGATTTCGTTTTCTTACTTTACAGATTTCGTTGGATTTTGTTTTCGTTTCGTTTCTTTTCGTTTCTCAGTTTACCGGTACCCAAATGAAACAATGTTCGGTAGCGGATACGAAAACTGTCCGGAGTTTTGAGTTTTAGGTGGTTTTATTTTTAAGCTTGATATTTTGTAAACAGGAAGAAAAAATACTATTCTTCGGGAGCGTTTCAGGTTGCACCTGCCTCATATTATGGAATAGGCCAAGCAAATGTTTTTTTAATAACTTCAAAAAGTTGTGACTCCTTACGTTTTTTTCCCCTGACAAATAGAGGAAATCAGTGTAATAGCATCATAAATTGACACTTTATAAATTATTTAAATTTTCGTTTTATGGAGTTTTTTTTATTAACATTGAACTGTGCCACATTTTCCGCAAAAACAATTTGTTTGGTCTACCAAAATAGTGTGTCACGTGACAATTACATCCGGGGACGTACTTTGGGCTCCCAATTCAAAGTGGTAAAGGAGTGGGTATGATAAGGGTAGATTTTGGCCCAATCTCAGAAACTGTTTATATAGATTTAATATTAAACACAATCATTGAAAGGTAAGAAAAATACTTTTTTTGATGATTTCACTTTGTCCTTTGTTGCTTAGCAACGTAAATGGAGGAGGGTCCAATTAATCATTGGAAATTCAAATATGGTGGTTTTATTTTACATATCTTGCATAGTATTTTCAACAGAATGCTATATTCTGTATATGTACACTAAAAATAATATTCCAATACTCTATGGTAGCATATAGTATTTGTGTGTAGTTTTGTCACCCTAGCAACGGTTTTGTAAACATTAAATTAGTCTATATTATTGCAATTACATGGTTGAATTTTGACATCTACGATCTTTTGACTTGATATTTGATTAAGCAGTACATTTTTGTCAATCTATACACACTACAAATGTCATTTCATATTTCAAGAATACATTTTGATATTTTTATTCATAGTTATGCCCCGTCAGTCGGGAAGCCACGCACAGATTCCGTACCTCCAACAATGCAAAGTCAAATCCCGAAATCAAGGGACGTAACTCTATTTTTTTTAGACATGACGCTTTACAAGTGAGCGGCCATGCATTGTTTACGTCGACACCCCATGTGTTTTTACTGAATATCTTCATCAATAAAAATGAAAAGAAGTATTCATTTTTATTGAATCCATTTTTTAAATAAAATTGTAACGTGACTGACGCGTGAATACGTGTATTTATGATATCGTTTGCTTGAAATCAACGTTGGAACTCGGGATACCGCTGCTGATGAAATGTTGTAAAAAAAATGGCGCTAAAAATAGACTTTTTAACTAAGTGGAACAATTGCATCCCATTGGCTGTTTATTAATAAATTTGGTAAAAATAGCTAGAATCACGTATTAGAGTATGGATTATTTGCATATTTCCCCATCATTCGTCACTAGAATTCCATATTTGGATGTAAACAAGAAGCACTATATTTCGAGATTCTAACCAAATATTTCTGGGTTTTTTCATAGATTGATCGATCTATTAGGATGAAAATGTGACTGTTTCTGTTTAAACACGAAAGAACCACTTGACCATTTCTGTTTAAACACGAAAGAACCACTTGACCAATCATAGTCACACATATATAGATAATAGAGTCATTTTATTCCATTTTTAACAACAAATCTTTCATTTTCGTTGACTCGTTGAGTCGTTCCATGGTCCGTCCATACCCATCACCTTTCCTTGTTTCGAGTCCCGTGGCGTTTAAATTTTTAAATGTTCTCGTCCTGAATATAGCTGAAAAATTGCTCGCTGGACGTTAAACACCAACCAATCAATCAATCCATGGCATTTATGGACATGTCAACATATTGACATAATTAATAAATACATTTTAGAAATAAAAAGGTCTGCATTATAATGTATGATCTTGTCATGCAGAGAATGGTGAAAGATTATGTTAAATTCACTCTAGATTAACATGGCATAGCATAAGGCTACATATTTAGTTCATGTCAAGCATTTACACCTCCCCCCCCCTTTTTTTTTCATTTTCAGTCTGTTTTCCTGAAATACTTATTGATGTGTGTACATGCTACTTTTCAGTGCCAATGGTATTGACAACCTCCAGTTTTAGTTAGTTTTCGATCATTGTTGGTAGATATATATATACAGACTGGACATGGAATGTTTATTTTTTTTTAACAATATTCTGAAGATACCAAAGGGGCAAAGTTACAGATTCTATTAAATAAAATGGATGTTTATTTTCTGTTAGTTTCAGATTCTATGAGTATAAATGCAAAGTTTCCTGTGATGTTTATTGGTTGAATATTTGAATAAATAAAAATAAGAATATATGATAAGTCTTATATATATATTCATACAGGTTTGAAAATCAATATATATATATATATATGGTTTTTTTCTTCTAAAATATCCATGAAGTAAAAAAAATGGACCAGCATTCCAATTATTTTTATAGTACATCATCAAACAAATGCCATGAGTTTTCAAGACACCTTGTGTCATAAATTATAATAAAGTCATTCAGAAAAGAACTTTTTGATTGTGTAATTTGTGAAACTTCATCTGAAAGTCAAAAGGTTTATTTCAATTTCAATTGAAAACCAGGACTTGTCTTAAACATTTCAAGAATGAATTAAATTTCTGTAAAGAATTTGGCTCAGAAGATAAATAATATTGTGGTACATATTGTTATAACAGTTGTAACACATTTTCTAGGTCAGAAAGTGGAGCTGAAACAAGATCTCAAACTTTTCAATTTCTTATAGATATATTGAACCAGAACCAAGTTGTTGAACAAGTTTCTACAGACATTTAGACCTGTATACACTCCAACATGTTGTTGAATTTGTTATTCATGCTTTTTTTAGATGAAAAGGTACTTATGTTGCCTGTTGTTCATGAGAAATATAATTATCTTTTACCTATGAATATTAATGCCGAAATTTATAAATTTTCTTTTACAGAAAAGAATTTTTCAAAATGTGCCTATTTATTAACTTTTTTCCAGTCATTGTAGCTGCAATAATGTAGCTCCTGTGAAAAACTTGTGTCTCGGCAGAGCTACAACGCGGTCCCATTCGTCACAATGGAGCAAAAAAAAAATGTGCAGTTGAAACGTAAAAACTCACTATTTACGCTTCAAACATTTCATTATAACTATTACTGATGATCCCAGTCCTTGTTAAATCGGTTTGGCTGAGAAATATATGCTTTTCAAAGGTACCAACAACCTTGTTCAAATTTATCGATTGTTTGTCATAACCGGAAACTACGGAAGGCGGAGCTTTTCTAAATATGGTATTTTTTACTACGATGTTTACGACTGCTGATGTAAATATTCACGCCTTAATCGCCAAATATGGTATCGACATCGAAATAGTGAGGCCGGAAATGACGAAATTCAAAATTTTCAGAGAGTTTAGTAAACATGGATTTTTATTTTGTGGGAATTACATTCTAAAATACTGGTAGGTGATAAAAACTTGTTATAATAATGGACAAAAGGAAAGGTTATGTCTTATTATTGATAAATGCAGGCGTCAGAAACTCTGTAAGCGAGCGCAAAAAATCTCGGCGGCTGCTCCATTACGTGTAATGGCATCCCGTTATAACCCTTGCGAGTAAGAGCATTTAGGGTTTTATTATTAGAACTACAGTCATTGGAACAAATAAAATAATTTTTTTAACTTCAATTTTAAACAATATTAACCAATACTTGGTTATTTTGCCAACAGAAAACATATTCATTCTATTCTAGTCATTTAATTTACTTAGTGAAATTTGGAATTCTGGTTTGTCCTTTCATGTGATTGCAAGTATTCTGTATGTGTCTTAAAATTATGTGAATGGTAGTCATTCAATATGCTCCTTTATGTGAATGCTAGTTATTCTGTATGTGTCTTTTATATGAATGCTAGTCGTTTTGTGTCTGTCTTTTATGTGAATGCTATAGTCATTCTGTTTGTGAATGTCATGGTGGAAAAATTATTGCAATCTAAGTATCCATATTTGTAAATGCTGGTAATTTTGTGAATGTCCTGGAGAAAGAATTATTGCAAACTAAGTAACCATATTTGTAAATGCTGGTCATTTTGTGAATGTCCTGGAGAAAGAATTATTGCAACCTAAGTACTCATATTTGTAAATGCTGGTCATTTTGTGAATGTCAAGGGGAAAGAATTGTTACAACTTGACCACCCATATATGTTATAAAAGCTAGTTTGTAATTGTGTCATACACATGAATATTCCAAATACATTGATATTTACATTGTGAGATAAACATGAAACTTGGTAGCTTTCATTCAGATAATAAAATTTCCTAATTTCAAGAAAAATATTTGCTTACACTGATTTTTTTTTATAATTTGCCTTGATATAATAGGAAGGGTTAAGATATCTGAATACAATTTTGTATGCCCCTTTTGGTCTCAAGGTTTCACTTTTTTTTTAGATTTTAAAAAAATTATTAATTTTTTTACATGTTTTTTTTTTTTTTATAATATTTTCATATTTTTTCAATTTGCTTAATTTTTGTTTACATGCTTTTATTTTTTCCACACATTTATTTCTTTCTATTTATCTTGTACCTGTTGTATTGAAATTAAATTAAATTGAAATTATTAATTGTTGTACATTCCCTGTGCAAGTCTAGTATCAGATGATTATTTCTTAAATTTAAAGTGATGATAAATAGTAATTCCCCAGTCTAAATTACAAAATGCACAATGTCTAAAACAATATTGCAATACAAATAATTCAATTAAACTGAAAAATACGGTATTAATACAAGAAAATTAAAAAAAGACATAGACACCCCTTTCCCAAATGAAATATACTCTTTCGGATGTACGCTTAGGTGTCGTTTATTGTTGATGTTAAGAAACACCACCGATGTGTTCCGAAAGACAATGAATTTCGATGTTTGGCAAATGGTCGATCCGATCAATGTGGGTGTAGGGCTAAGTGGAACAATTGCATCCCACAAGACATTGACACTAGTTGTCGGTATGACAATGATCCTAGATGATTTCCTCAGGCAATGTATGTTACAGAAAGCCATCATATTGTTTTAATTAAATTTTCTCTTTTAAATAGAACCACCTTGACATTTCATCATTTGTTTTGAAATTGAGTCCACTACAAGTAGCAAAATTCGATGTTTGTACACAATATAAATAAAAACTGAAGTGATACAATAAATTTCTATTTCTATTTATCCATAGACATCTTCCGTATATTTTAATTGATTTCAAGCATAAATATTTATTGTAAACCGACGTATTTTAAGCGAAGGGTTGAATGTCATTTTTCATCAAAAATGAAGCGAAAGTCACGTGACTGGAACTTGACTTTGGAGCTCTCCTGTCACGCTGGCTGTCCTACTGCGTCCATAGCAACAGGTTTCCCTATGCACAATACAATACAATACAATACAATACAATACAATACAAATATTTATCCCAAATATTTTTATTTCCAATTAAGGAGCCCTTTCGGGCAGAACAATTAACAAAGAATTTAATAGAATGATTATGGATTGATTACATTGATTAGAAGATGACAAAAATATTTTTTTTTTATGAAACAATAACAAATCAAAATTTAATCATACCATTGACATAGTAATAGTTGCATTCGAATGTATGCTATAATATAACAAGCACAGTGACCCATCAGTTATAAAATAATAATGGTCGAACTTCAGAGAGGATTTATATAAAATATATATATATACACCATACACATAAGTTTACACTTGGATTCTTTTCATTAAATAGTTATTAATATGGATTAGGCACAGCATAGACATGTATTTTACTAGTCTATGATTATGAGTCCACAGTCTCTTGAAGTTCCATAATAAAAATAAAAATAAGAAAAACATTTTTTTCTTATTTTTGAAACTTCAAGTGACTGTGAAGAGTCAAACGTCTATCATTTAAAAAAGTATCCTTTTCATCCGGGGGCCGTGCACAGTCCCTGTGGGTCGTGTTGCTCGTATGTGTTTATGTACATGTTTTGTAAAATAAATGATGAAAGTTCATAACGTTAAATTATGATATGATTTTTTTGTAAAAATGTGGTTCAAAGTCCACCGAAATGTCAATGATATAAGAAAACAAATAATAGCTTTAATAAAGAAACATATAATCATCCTTTTCACGCACAAATCAATTCATAACTCTGACAGAAAAGGCATAAAATATCGAATGTCTTACCCCCGCTGATCCACTTCTCTTGTTGTAAACAAACAATTTTGATCGGACCAATCGGCAGTTGATCAAAATGAAACAAGTAAGAGAAACCAGCTACCTTACGATCCTACGACCAACCCTGGAATACGCAGCAATGGTTTGTGATCCCACCACCTAAACCCTGATACAGACATTAGAAAATGTACAAAGAAGACCTGCCCGCTTCGTCATAAATGATTACACCAGCAGAACACAAGGATGCGTGACAAGCATGTTAACATCACTTGAGTGGCAGACATTAGAACAACGGAGGAGGATAAGCAGAGTCGTTATGATGTATAAGATCCAGCATCAACTCGTGGACATCGACCGAGACTTATACCTCAGACCTGGTGACAGCAGAACCAGAGGTCAACATGGGTTCTTCCAGAAGAGGTCCAATTATGACACTCTCAGAAACTCCTTCCAAAGAACAGCACGAGAATGGAACCACCTACCAGACACCACAGTTGGGGCCAGCTCCATAGAGGAGTTCAGGGCTAACCTCCAACAACAGGTTAGCCACGCCAACCAGTGTAAATAGTTTTAACTGTGTCATAGTGAAGTGTTTAGTTGTACATAGTCTTGGGGACATCAGCTGTGTGTGCCTGGCATGCCTAGTCCCGCAGAACTTAAAATAGTCGGCGGCGACGACTCCTGTTCTACATTGGAAGAAGAAGAAGATACAATGCGGTTGTACGTGTGTGTACGAGTTATTGATTGCATTTTCAAAATTTCTTACAGAAAGACATGTACATATTAGACAACAGTCTGAGTCAGTGGGTCTTTCATGTCCGAACCTCAACCTGTCCATCCTACATATATTTAAGAGCATGATTTAATGTAGCTGCGGAACCATAGCTCTTTAGGTCCTTGTGAAATTTTCTGATAGGGCGGACCCCGAAAAAAATCAAAAAGGACCTAAATATCTACGGTTCTGCAGCTAGATTTAAAGTAGCTGGAGGTTCGTAGCTCCTATAAGTCCTTTGGATATTTTTTTAATTTTGTGGGCAAAACAAAGGACCATGATAAAGATCTACGGTTCTGCAGCTAGATTTAACGTTAGGTTTTGGTAACCCACACTCAAAATTTTATTAACTTCAGTATTATTAGGAATATCAGTAATTCTGGTGTCACATACCAGATTTTAGGGGCATTTGGGAGTCCCTGCTAATATATTTCAAACTTTGAAGTCATGTTATGTCCGAAATATGTTCTTTTTTGGTAAAAAAAAATATGAAAAGGCTGGTAATCGCTCTTATCATTTTTGTCCATGTTCTACTCGTTTACTGCCTACAAAATATAAGTTAACTTAAACCGTTTGTAGTACTCCATAAATGGCCATATATTGTCGATGTGTAGACCTATAGCTGCAAACTAGGCGTATCGCAGAAAAATGCAACGTTTTTTGCATGGAACGGCGCTTGATAGGTAGATTTAGAATTAAAGAGAAAATCATAGATATGCTGTTAAGATAGCAATTACCTTTAACGCTTTCACTGATTTAAAGCAGTTTTCTAGTTATATTTTTTTTTCGCTCTTTTCGTCATTGTGTCTTGTAAAGCTAGATCATAGCAAACGATATTTTTGCATCACACAAACGACAAGACTTTGAATGGGTTTTTTTTGTCTCATGTGTACAAAAATGTATTTAAACGGGTTGCATGGCAACTGAATCGATATTTTTTTTTTAAAAATCATCTTTATAATCCTTTTTTTTTCTTTGTTTTGAAACCATGAGCGACATGATCAACGAAATCGTGTGACAACAGCTTTAGGGGCGAAACGAGAAGGTCTAACGATTGTCCATTTATTAAATAAATTAATCGTTTCATGTAAAGAAGCTGCACGGTTTCCTTTCTATTTATTTTTTTGGGGGGGAGGGGGGGGGGGTAATTTTAAACTGGATAGTTATTTTTTATTCAAATTAAAAGGCTGTTTCCTGTACATCACTCTGTAATGATCATTTATCTAACCTTAAGTATGTATTCTATAGAAATACATCTATTTTGCTAATAGATACAACCTATGTGATACAAGATGTACTTTAGTCGGAACTAACTTTCGTGACGTCATAGGTTAGGAATGCGAGAAAACCCCAGTGACGTCTTTGTAAACATTGCGGAATCTCCGTTAGGAAAATCGCAAAGTACTCAAGATTTATCTTACTAATTTTAAATATTAAAGACATTCTTTTTACATTGCTGCATGTGCTGGGAACTGCACCGTTCAATACATAAACAATTATTCGGCAACCAACTGTAAATCGCCACCAACTTGAGAAACGCAGGGCAATGATTGTTTACTCTGACAGTGACAGCGATCATGAATGAATGACGTGACGTAACAATACTTGTGTGACGTAAACTATAAAAATCGTGCGAAAGAAGAAGGTCTAGCGATTGTCAATTTTTTAAATAAATTAATCGTTTCATGTAAAGAAGCTGTACGGATTCCTATTTTTTTGGGGTTATTTTTAAACTGGATAGTTATTTTTTATTCTGATTAATATGCTATTTCCGGTCATTCGTTCCGATTGTCCATTCTATGCTGAAACTTAGAAACCACTTCCGGTTGGTATTGTTAGTTATATTGATTCATCTCCTTACACACATGTTGCTGTTTAGCTCGCATCTTGCGATGCTCGCTATTATGTATCATTTATTTATTAATTTATTATTATTAATATGAAACCGGCACGGCCATGAATGCTCGCTCATCTGAAAATTATCTGGCAATTTCATCAAAAAGTGTCGAGATATTTGGGCCGAGATATATTAGGGACGACTTTTGTAGGGCCGAATCTAGTCTCATTCAATCGAGCTGTCGTTCCTTTATTCGAGTTATCGTTCCTTACGAAATCTCAAAAGTTAACTTCCGCGTAGAAACAAAAATTCGTGTCAGTATGTCAGAAGAGATTTAATAAATTAAAAAATATAAAAAATAATATGAAACCGGCACGGCCTTGAATGCTCGCGCATCTGAAAATTATCTGGCAATTTCATCCTAAAGTGTCGAGATATATTGGGGACGACTTTTTTTAGGGCCGAATCTAGTCTCATTCAATCGAGCTGTCGTTCCTTTATTCGAGTTATCGTTCCTTACGAAATCTCAAAAGTTAACTTCCGCGTAGAAACAAAAATTCTTGTCAGTATGTCAGAAGAGATTTAATAAATTAAAAAATAATATGAAATCGGCACGGCCATGAATGCTCGCTCATCTGAAAATTATCTGACAATTTCATCAAAAAGTGTCGAGATTTGTTGGGCCGAGATATATTAGGGACGACTTTTTTTAGGGCCGAATCTAGTCTCATTCAATCGAGCTGTCGTTCCTTTATTCGAGTTATCGTTCCTTACGAAATCTCAAAAGTTAACTTCCGCGTAGAAACAAAAATTCTTGTCAGTATGTCAGAAGAGATTTAATAAATTAAAAAATATCAATATAAGTAAAACAAGCTGGCAAAATGACTTTTATTACACACGGGTTCCAGGTTTCAGTGGTATCGGACGTACGAGAGAGGGTACGAGACTTCAGGATCACATTTACGCTTTATGTTAAGAAGATCTTCATTGGTTGAGTGTGTTAGTGTGTTACCCGGAAACCGGTGTTTACAAAACGTAGAATTTTTTTTTCTTCGACAATATGTTCAACCATGTTTGTTAAAAAATCCTAAGTACACATTCTATACCATAGAGAGCTCGCTTAAGCTCGCATATCAATATAAGTAAAACAACTTAGCAAAATGACTTTTATTACACACGGGTTTCGGGTTTCAGTGGTATCGGACGTACGAGAGAGGGTACGAGACTTCAGGATCACCTTTGCGCTTTATGTTAAGAAGATCTTCATTAGTTGAGTGTGTTAGTGTGTTACCCGGAAACCGGTGTTTACAAAACGTTGATTTTTTTTTTCTTCGACAATATGTTCAGCCATGTTTGTTAAAAAATCCTAAGTACACATTTTATACCATAAAGAGCTCGCTTAAGCTCGCATATTATACCACTAAATTGGATGTAATAATACAATGTGAACTTGGTAGAGAGCCCGAGGACAAACCTCACTCCCAGATAACAATTTAGTTCTAGTTTCTGTTAATGACATCAACAGTTTTATAACTATATTAATAATAATTATATTTTCATTTGAAAGTAACCAAATAAATTTAGATTTGCTATCCAATGTTGCAAAATGTTTGCAAATATCTGAGATTTGCTGCATAGCTTCAGTTCTAAATGAATTTAAAATGGGACACTGCAGTAAAAAATGTATTTCATCCTCTATTTCTAATTTGCATAGTTTACAAATTCGTTCATTCAATGGTATATTCTGGTGTCTCCCCTTTTCAATTTCTAAGTTATGTGCACTTATTCTAAATCTGATCAATATGTTTCTGTTAAAATTATCTTCATCTAGATAAGATTCAAATGCAAAGTTATTTTTGAAAAGTCTATATGTGCTCAATTTATTTCCATATTGCTTTCCAGGTCTGTCATTAAAAATTTCAGTTTTCCAAACTGCATTATATTTAGGTTTAAGTTTTGAATAAAAGTATGATTTTATATTTCTTTTTGTAGTCAATATCGACTTAGCACTTACATTAAGATACTTAAGTATGGTATCAATGCTTGCATACCAACTTTTTTTGTTTTGTTTATGTAGGGCTTCTGAAAGGAGTAGACACTCGGATAGTAAAGTTGATGAAGTATTAATTTTAAATAAGTGGACCCAATATTTTATCATGTTTAGAAGAACTTCCAGAAAGAAGGGATATCTTCCAAGCTCACCCATAACAGCGCTATTTGTTGCCTTTTTCCCAACTTTAATTGAATATTTACATAGTTTAAAATGTGCTTTTTCCATTATAAGGTCCCTGCAAACTTTAGAAAAGTAATTATCCCCTGGTGTTGATAATTTTGGTGCTGGAAAAGAGCCCCAAATTTCACTTCCATAAAGAAATATTTTCCTGTAGATCTCATGGACCTTTTATTTAATCAAGAACTTGAAAAAAAATTCTACAACAGCACCTTAGCAGATCTAGAGACATCTTATCATTTACTAACCAGTATATATTATAAGAATTCCTTAAACCTTGCAATGTCCCTAGTAACCAAATATTATCCCTAGCAACCGCAGAAACTCGTCAATGCTGAGCTCTGTAAATTGCTTTTCTTAAATCTTTTTATCACCGAATGTTGATCTTTTTATTTTTTAAATCATGAGAGGAAATTATTCTCAGTAATTAGAATGTCAAAGGAACCAAGTCAACTGCATAACATGGTAAAGCAGCGCTACAGCGGCAGGAGAGGATATAATCCATGTTGAATAATTAAGAAATGAATCATGGAAGCCAGAATGTGTTGGGAGTTTTAACATGGATTGGCAGACATTATACGTTATTAGTCTCGAGATGTTATATATCCCGTTTTAAAGGGCAGTGGTTTTGTTAAAAGGTGAGGCGTCGAACCTTTTAACAAAACCACTGCCCTTTAAAACGGGATATATAACATCTAGAGACTGATAACATTTTTATCTGAATGTTCCAACATTAATAAGTATGTCCTTATTATAGGAAAAACAGAAATACGTGTATCTTTGGACAAAGATCACAGAGAGCGATCATTAATTTTCTGTCATCTTGTGAAATGTGTGTCGTCCGTTGTGCACAATGTAAATGAACAGCACATAGGTGAGAGCGATTATTGATTTTCTGTCACCGCACGGCTTCCCTGAAGTTTTAAAAGTACCTTTTTAGCCAATCAAAATTATACTTGCCACGAGAACATCAGAGAATAGTATTGTATCCCGAGCCAGAAGCGAGTGATAAAATTTACTAATATTCGCCAATCCATGTTAAAACTCAAAACACATTCTGGCTTCCATGATTTATTTCGATTCTGATATGTCTAAGAGTACAAATACGTTAGTATATTTTGATTGGAAGACGGTAATTTATATTTACGGTATCTTCAAACTTTTTTTGTTGAGAAAAGTACAGTCGTCAAAGACCTCCGATCGAAAATGTTTGGTCAACATCCGGGATATTTTAAAGCGGTATTTTTAAAGCAGACACGGATAATTATCGTAAGTATTTATAAATATACTGTGTATATAATGTTTTGAATTATGATGCTTTATGATTGTTATTATTATTAATTTCATTTTTTGTCCAAATATCATTTATTTTTGCAGTGTAAAATTAGATTTTTCTATAAGTTATAAGGAATCCATCTTCAAAATCATTACGATCAACTGAAATATCGCTATATCTTGCATTTACGAATGAATTAAATGTTGCCCAAAAAGGAAATAAATATTGATGAATGATTGATTTTACTTAAAAATACTATTTTGTTGATGAAAAGTCAATTAGTAACTAGTTATACCCTAAAACATGATGTCAACAGATGTTTTTGAAATCCGGCTTGGTAAAAATGTAAACATGTATACAAACTGGTTGGGTCATTTATAAATAACAGCAGGGGTGGATACAGGATTTCAAGTTAGGGGGCTGCAGTTAACAAAAATGCGCCGAGCGGAGGGAGGCACGAACATTTTTGGGGTATTTCGTTTGAAAAATCACGATTTTACGCCAAAAAATCATATTTTTTTCCAATTTTAGGAGGGGCGCGCGCCGGGTGCGCCCGCCCCTGAACAGGGTTTGTCAGTATGTAAATACCACTGATCTTATTTTTATTGAGCATCATATTGCAATTTAACAATAGTTATGATTAAGAAATATCTCAAAGGCGATAAATACTGATCCATAGTATGAATATTCGCCATGGCTGCTAATTTCAGCTACTTTGTAAATAAAAAAATCGTTATTTCTATGCTAAATTGCTACTGTCGCGAACACTTGATTTTTTTAATGCTTTTTGTGGCACTGACATCACGGTTGGTGCTCAATACGCTACACTCACTTTAAGTAGCTGTCCAGGCGCATCAATTGAGTAGGGTGAGATTCTTTTTATAACGTAATATTTTAATTTTATACTCGTTGATAACGAAGTAAGTCACTCTGTGGACATAACTTCATGGATACGATATTTAAGTTTCTTCACAGTATAATGTTTACATTAACATTACAGATAAGCAAATAAACAAAGGCTGTAGTATTGCATTCCTTTCCGCACGGACGATTTTGGAAGTTTGTATACAAAGAAAATGTTAGGTGTACTCGATTAATGCAACGTTCGTTACAAGTTGTGATACGACAAATGTTCGTGCTTTGCTCACTGAAAATAGAAGACTCAGTGGTCTGAGCCTCTCAGTGGTCTGAGCCTATGTCGTTTACCTTTCATTCTGCTTTGAGGAAACTTAATACAGACAGAACCTTCTATAGGTGCTTCCCACCAAAGTTCGGCTCATTTGGCTAAGCAGTTTCAGAGAAGAAGATTGTTAGAAATCGGCCAATCAGAAACAAGAATTGTCTGTGGCGACCATGTTTGTCAACAGATTGAGATGAAATGTGCAATCGCTATAGAAGACCTTCCATAGTTGCTTCCTACCAAGTTTCGGTTTATTTGGCTAAGCAGTTTGAGAGGAGAAGATTTTATAAAATCGGCCAATCAGAAACAAGAATCGCTTGTGGCGACCATGTTTGTTAACGGATCGGGACGAAATGAGTAATCGTTACAGAGGACCTTCCATAGATGCTTCCTACTAAGTTTCACTTCATTTGGTTGAGGCGTTTCAGAGGAGAAGATTAAAATGTTAATAGTTAATGGACGACAGACGGCGAACGAAAGACGACGGACAACGCGCGCCAAGTGATGGTAAAAGTTCACCTTGCCTTTGGCAAGGTGAACTAACAACAGTCATTGGGTAGATATGTCGCTCCACTCGGACACATTGTTCTGATTCCGAGCCAACCAGTCTTTGTTCTTTCTCCTTAATGCTGCGTTCTTCGCGGAGAAGCAACAAATACCAATTTTATATTCTTTTGTTTGACAAGACCGCAGTTCGTACCCACAATCTATCGCACTCGTGGCGAGCATGCTAACCATTACGCTACCGATGCGGTTCCCTATTTTTATTTTATTTTTATTATTTTTTTATTCAAAATTTCTTATTGTTCTTCAATATATTATTTGAAAACAAAAATTAATCCAAAATAATAAGAGTTACTTGATATCTATATAAACAGTGAGAGTTCCTACTTTTGTTCAAACACTCTTTGAATAATGCAATAATACAACTGCATAGCAAATAAAGAAAAAGAATTATAAGTTCTATACAAAATCATGACCATTCTGTGGAAGGTGACTTGGCGAATGCCAATTCTGCACAAACCGTTTTGTATTTCTTTCTTTTAATGTTATACAAAACATGTGCTGTTGTTTTTTGTTCCACAACTTTTATTCATTGAAGACAATTTTTTGTTTTTTGTTTTTTCTTTTTATCAATTTGTAAGTCGAACATACCCTTGACAAGTGTTATAATGAACCTTAAATAAATTACAAAAAGGAAACATAATTGTGATATTGAGCTGTTTTCGCTATTCTTTCAATTTTTTACATAGACAAAGCCGGTTCTACTGAAAAACAATTGTTGGGACCCAACCGGAAAGTAGTGGCTGACAGAGCCGGAACGAATGTACGTAAATAAGCATTGTGTTTTTTACTGCAGTAAGTCTAAAACTATTCATGGTGGCACGCCAGTGCAAACTATCATGTATATAAGCATTACAAAGGGTTTGTGTACTTTAATTACACATATAGACTACTTTTTATAGCTTTATTTGATGATTTCAATCTCATTATTAGCATTTTTCATTGTTTATGTCCATCATTTTATCTATATCTGAGTAATCTATTAAGTTAACCACAGAAACATATAGGTAAAAACAAACAAAATAATCGACCGATAACGACATCTTCTGGATTCAAGATATAATAATACTATATGATCATAATACTTACTTTTTGTCGTCGCCAAACATGCATAATTGACTTGTACCGAAAGATGACAGAGCAATTCCGACCGGAGCTCTTTGACGACAGTGAAGTAAAACGTGATAGATTATATAAATAGAATGCTTGGTAATACTGTATTATCGGTCATGGCCCATTAAAATAAAATCATACCACTAAAATTCCAAGTAATACTACACATTTAGCACTGACTCATAAACGATAGACTATATCAATGAAATTCTTAGTAAGGATAACAAAAGGACCATTATAAAGAAAACACCGAATATGTAAATCAAACCTGACATCCGTGTACTATGTTAAAACATGCACGTTATATCGTTATATGTACTGTATTAGATGAATTATGAATTATCAAATATATTGTTTGTTTTTCCATACTTTATTGAAATAAGTAAGAATAAAATATTGATCTCACGATGTTGTTATCGGCAGTCATGTGTGCTAAACCATTGCGCCACCGCAACGTTAATATAAATAAAATTTACGTTAATACGATTATTCATCGGGAATTCACTTTGCGAAAAAGCTAAATAAAATATATTTAATTAAACAACATTATTAAGAAAAAAACTGGTGGAACGAGCTAATCTGGGTCACGGGTCACTGTAATCGGGCGGCTGTATCGAGAAACAGATACGGTGTTGAAAAAACTGTTGATACTCATAAAATATTGATAAATGCAATACAATTTTATTTTTGTCTTCAAGATATATGATAGACAAAACCATGTGTGAAGTTTCATGACGAAATATCTCCGTTTTCTATGTAAATTTACGAGTTGAAGTTGCGGCTGTATCGAGAAACAGATACGGTGTTGAAAAAACTGTTGAAATTCATAAAATATTGATAAATGCAATAAAATGTTATGTTTGTCTTCAAGAAATATGATAGACAAAACCATGTGTGAAGTTTTATGACGAAATATCTCCGATTTCTATGTAAATTTACGAGTTGAAGTGGGGAAACACCCACAGGTAATTTTAGCGATGTATTTTTATCTTGGACAAGCATAATGAGCGCCCTGATTGGATGACCGATTTAAAACACGCTGACAACGCATGGTAAAAAGATGCATGTAAAAGAAATCTATGTTATATTTATTCATTTGTTTGATTCTGGAATATTGTTGATCATTGATTTAAACAAGAAAAAAAGGGGAAAAGGGGGGTGAATTTTACGGTTAAATAAATGTTGTTTCGACTGTTTAAAGAGAAAAATAAAAATTGTTGCGACTAATGCTTAAATCAGCGTTAAAAATTGAACAAATATCAGTGGTTTTGTAAATGAGATTTATTTTAAATAGAAAATCTGAATTTATTATTTATTAATTTATTATTAATGATACAATTTTATATCCCTTGGGAGGGGGAGGGGGGCTATGATGAAAATTTGAAATAAAAACACAGGACCGGACTTTAAGCGAAAATATTAATCCAGGATTAGTTTTTTTATTAAAAAATCCAGGACCCCTGTGTCCACGATTTTTTTTTTTTTTAAAGTTAATTATATGAAATATTGACATCCACACTTGCCTTTCGGACAGCACATTTCTGTGTCAACACTTGTTTACATTTACAAAAAAAAAAAAAAAAAAAAATATATTTAAATTTAGCATTGAGAAGTTGATTTACATTTACAAAACCAAAAGGAATAAATAATATTTTTATTTAAATTTAACATTTAGAAGTAGATAAAAAAAAACATGTTGACATTTTATTTTATTATATATTAATATGAATTGTTACTTCATGTCCAAAAATAAAATTTTCGTAATTACACTCAGCATCACACGTCGAGAAAAACGATATGAACTTCCTGTACAAAAGGATAATATTTAAGCATATTTAACACGCATTCATCCGTGACAAGAAAATAGATATAAATATTACAGCTTAAATAATAATGATAATAAAATATATTTACTTCCTAATTCATTCTAGCATTATCTTTGGATTATGAATGACAAATGCAAAAAGTGTATAGAAGAGGAAGAATGCATTGTATCTATAAAAAATGGGCCTACATTAGGCATAGCTACATTGATTGATTGATTGATTGATTGATTGATTGATTGATTGATTGATTGATTGATTGATTAACGTCCAGCTAGCAGTGTTTCAGCCATATGTTCAGGACGAGAACCAGTTCAATAATATATAAAAACTATGTAGAAATGAGGGAAGGGATGTGGTAACTTTTGACCGTCACTGAAAAAGTATGGAGCGTTGGGTAGGGACGAACAATTTTTTTTTTGTAGCGGCTGCAATGCGCATACTCTTTTTCGAAATATACAAAAGAGGACTTTAGCGTGTAGGAGATGTGGCACGCTCTGAAACACGATGCCCACTATGGTTCACATTCAGACTTTCGGTATTATAACCCAACAACCTCCTTATTAAGAGGGCTCTCCCTATCCGCCAAACGGAGACGCGCAGAGCTGATATGTGGGTTTGAGCCCTGGAATCTTCATTATTGTTTGTTTGTTTATTTGATGGTGTTTAACGCCACTTTCAACAATATTTCATTTATATCGTGGCGGTCAGTTTTATTGGTGGAGGAAACCGGAGTACCCGGAGAAAACCACCGACCTTTCGCAAGTCATTGACAAACTTTATCACATAATGTTGTATTGAGTACACCTCGCCATGAACGGGGGGTTCGAACTCACAACTTCAGTGGTGATAGGCACTGATTGCACTTGTACAGGTAGTTGTAAATCCAACTACTATACGACCACCACTGCTCCGGCATGTTTTACAAAAGACAATTGCTTATACAACAGATAATTGATAATAAGCACATCAAATAAAAATAAAGTGATGATATAATATATATCATGATTGATTCATGAATAATATATATATTATGAGAATTTTATTGTACAAGAATATGTTATAATATTCATTCATCAGTGGTATTCATTTAACTGCAAAAGCCACCAGTGAGGGTGCTCTAGAACATATTAGTTTTCTTCGTTCTAAATGCATAAAAAATGAAACATGAATTCTCTAGGTGCAATCAAACAATTTAAACATGAGTATATACTTTTAATTTTAACTGAGAAAACCACCAATGGACGATGTTGTTAGACATACTGGTAACTAAGATAGCAGTGATGACCGTCAGTGCCGGATTTAGGATATATGAGGCCCTGTGCTAGTTAAGTTATGAGGTCCTTACTTGGGCCCTGAAGGAGGTAGATCCGGTAGGCTTACACAGGCAATCAGGCATACATGCTCCGGAAAATTAGGAATAGTTAAAATATTACATTATATTAGGTCAGACATGTACACTGCGTCTTCAACAAACTAGAAGCTATTATATATTATCCAAAGCCCCACCCGCCCAACACTGTCTTACACAGGTCATATAATGAAACAGTCAAACTTGATAAAAAGAGAACAGACAGGGCAGTCATTACAGTCAACATCATGTAATTAAATCTAAACATCATTTAACGCAGTGGTTTTCAACCTTTTTTCCCCCATGGACCTCTTTTACTATTAATTTTTTTGGTGGACCGCCATAACCATTTGAAGAAAAAACTTATTTTATTTTTTACTAATAAATAATTTTAGGAATTGTATTATAGAAATAGTAAATGTATATGCTTTATTTGGAGTAAAACTAATTTAATGAAAATAAAACTGTATTTAACAACTAAATTCTATGGATCATTTATGTACACTAGTAAAATAATTCATAATAAACCATTTTAACACAGTAAAAATAATATGAGTTTAAACAAATATATATATATTAACCATACGCCATATTGCTGGCAACATAATGACTAGTATTGAGACTGAGAATACATCAAACAAAATACCAGGACAGTATCGCTATCAGTAACATTGCCTGTAACCTTGAGCGCGAGTGAGAACTTGTTTGCAAGGACAGAGTGTATGTAGACAGTGGTGTTTGCTGCTCGCAGGGGGGAAGGAGTCGTGATGTCCCCAGTAGGCGTTACTAACAATATGACAGTTTGTTAAGTCAAAGTCAATTAAATCTGAAAGTAGACTGTTGTTAACTTGTAGAGCCCTTAATATCAGCAAGAACGAATAGCTTTAATATGGATAACAAAAACTTAAGATAAAGCCATCATAAATAAACTGCTATTCAGAAAAAAATGTATATCGTGTGTATGTATTTATCAATATCAGTGGTGGTGTTGCAAATATATTTTACCAGAGTTGTGTACAGATAGATAATAATCAACATGTATATAAAGCACAGATTCAGGTGCCAAGATGCAACAGTATTTTAAAGGCCGGTTCACACGAGTGTCAAAAGCTCAGGCCACTTCATCTTGATCGATGTACGGGTGAGCACACAGACCACAGTCCCAAGGCAACTCATCTTAATGTCTGTATGTTGTCTTCCATTTAGGCAAGATCTTGCTTTTGGATAGGTGTTTCCACCCTCACCAAATATTTCCTCATCCATTATTCTTATTTACACTTTATTTTATTATTATTATCACCATTTTTACTTTTATACTTTCAAAGGTTGCATACATCAGATAATGACCAAATTACTTATTTAGGTTTCACATTTGTATTAAAAAAGGAATAACTACCACCTGACTTTTTTTTGTTATTTTGTTTCAAGTTGGAAAACAATCTTGATAATACATTTCGGGATTTGCTGCAAAAGTAACGTCAGATTTTCTTCTCATTAGATTGGAGCTTCTCTACATATGCAAGGACTTGAAGAATAAAGTTCTTAAAATAAATTTCTATCAATAGCTATTGTGTGCTACTACATTCTTCTATAAGTGTCCAAATTGAACAGAACGCCGTCAAATTTAAAATTGCACCACGTAAGCATGAATCCATCTTCAACTTTTTCTTTGCCAATAACAAATTCAAATTCAAAATGTTATTGTCATTAAACAATACAGTTTGTGACAATTATACAAATTATACAAATAAACATGTAACAAAGAGAACATAAAATCGACATTTTCAAGTAAATATGTTAGGAGTCCCCTGTCCTCAGTTCTAATGATTTTTTGTTCAAAGAGGAACCCAGTTTATTTACTTGAGATGGTGTTGATGGGTTTAAAATATATGAAAGTTTTTCTGATTCTGATAAGTTATTACAAATTTGATTTTCGCTTGAGATGGTGTTGATGGGTTTAAAATATATGAAAGTTTTTTCTGATTCTGATAAGTTATTACAAATTTGATTTTCGCTGTTCAAAATGTTTAAAAAAAGAAGACCTCAATTCAGAATTTATCGTGCAATGTCAAAGAAAATGTATCAGAGGCCCCTAATAATTTGGTTTCTATGCCACTTAGCCACTGTCATGACTGCCTGCTTTGTGGCACGTGCACACTCCAATAGGCTATCAACTCTATCATTATGTCTGGAATCGCTCCTAAACAGAACGCCTTCAAAGGAGTAGGTATGATAAGGGCAGAAATTGGCCTAAAAAATAGACAAATTATAAATGAAACGTATAGCTTTCGTTGTTTCTTGATTTTATAAGACCTTTACCCCAACTACTATTTTGGTAACAATTTTCCATATTTGCACGTGTGATGACGTCACACTAGTCAATGAAAAGTCTATCGTTTCGTTAAAATATATGAAATCTAACAAGAAATGTGTATTTAATGTCAATTTTCTGTATAACCACAAGCAGGTACCAACTGCATATTTTAGTATGATGTATAATGTACATAAACACATATCTCATTTAATTTTTGTGTTGGTACCCGAGTGTGGAGAGTATGAAATATGCAATCAAAAAATAATTTTAAGGTCGATTTCTCGTCAGCGGCCTTTTTTTTATTGACCGTTTCCATCCGTAATAGACAGAAATAGAAATCGACCCTTTTAATCTCATCCAAAATAGAGTTGGTTATCGTAGTTGTTTTGCTACGGGAGTAAAACTTGAACAATATTTTATTCTTACTTATTTCAATAAAGTATGGAAAAACAAACAATATATTTGATAATTCATAATTCATCTAATACAGTACATATAACGATATAACGTGCATGTTTTAACATAGTACACGGATGTCAGGTTTGATTTACATATTCGGTGTTTTCTTTATAATGGTCCTTTTGTTATCCTTACTAAGAATTTCATTGATATAGTCTATCGTTTATGAGTCAGTGCTAAATGTGTAGTATTACTTGGAATTTTAGTGGTATGATTTTATTTTAATGGACCATGACCGATAATACAGTATTACCAAGCATTCTATTTATATAATCTATCACGTTTTACTTTTCTCAACAAAAAAAGTTTGAAGACACCGTAAATATAAATTACCGTCTTCCAATCAAAGTATATTACCGTATTTGTACTCTTAGACATATCAGAATCGAAATAAATCATGGAAGCCAGAATGTGTTTTGAGTTTTAACATGGATTGGCGGATATTAGTAAATTTTATCACTCGCTTCTGGCTCGGGATAAAATACTATTCTCTGATGTTCTCGTGGCAAGTAGAATTTTAATTGGCTAAAAAGGTACTTTTAAAACTTCAGGGAAGCCGTCCGGTGACAGAAAATCAATAATCGCTCTCACTATGTGCTGTCCATTTACATTGTGCACAGCAGACGACACACATTTCACAAGATGACAGAAAATCAATAATCGCTCTCTGTGATCTTTGTCCAAAGATACACGTATTTATGTGTGTCCTACAATAAGGACATACTTATTAATGTTGGAACATTCAGATAAAAATGTTATCAGTCTCTAGATGTTATATATCCCGTTTTAAAAGACGGTGGTTTTGTTAAAAGGTTCGGCTGACGCCTCACCTTTTAACAAAACCACTATCCTTTAAAACGGGATATATAACATCTCGAGACTAATAACGTATAATATCGCCAATCCATGTTAAAACTCCCAACACATTCTGGCTTCCATGATTTATTTCTTAATTATTCAACATGGATTACATCCTCTCCTGCCGCTGTAGCGCTGCTTTACCATGTTATGCAGTTGACTTGGTTCCTTTGACATTCTAATTACTGAGAATAATTTCCTCTCGTGATTTAAAAAATAAAAAGATCAACATTCGGTTATAAAAAGATTTAAAAAAAGCAATTTACAGAGCTCAGCATTGACGAGTTTCTGCGATTGCTAGGGAAAATATTTGGTTACTAGGGACATTGTAAGGTTTAAGGAATTCTTATAATATATACTGGTTAGTAAATGATAAGATGTCTCTAGATCTGCTAAGGTGCTGTTGTAGAATTTGTTTTCTTGATTAAATAAAAGGTCCATGAGATCTACAGGAAAATACTGTGCACAGGGAAACCTGTTGCTATGGACGGGGCATAACTATGAATAAAAATATCAAAATGTATTTTTGAAATATGAAATGACATTTGTAGCACAGGCACTTGTTTCATTCAAAACATATATGCCCCCTCCTCTTCCTTACTTCAAGGTAAACATCTGCCCTTTACCCCTTCCCCACTTCGCCTCAATAATTTTCGCTTATTTGTTATCCTTTCGCTGACCTAATTATATCGTTACACTCCCGAGATATTTCTCTTTTCGACTGCCACATTTAAATATAAATACCGGGCCCCCCCTCAGACGAATTGGACAAGAATATTCAACGAAAGTCGCATTTTCTATTTTTCAGTCACTGAAACGGATACAACCACTTCCGGTTTGCGCTGGATTTTTCATATGCATTCGGAATTCTCTAGACCGGCCGTGTGTAACAATGCCATCATGATCATCTCCTCTCAAATGTAAAGTAAGCCTTTAAAATACAGATAATTGTTCCAATGCAGATTATTTTTGATTTTTAAAACACCTTTTTTTTAGTTTCTAAATCAATTTAGAACGGACCGGAAGTGACTATCCGTTTCAGTGACTGAAAAATAGAAAATGATACTTTCGCTGAATATTCTTGTCCAATTCGTCTGAGGGGGGCCCTGTATTTATATTTAAATGTGGCAGTCGAAAAGAGAAATATCTCGGGAGTGTAACGATATAATTGGATCAGCGAAAGGATCACAAAGAAGCGAAAAATATTGAGGCGAAGTGGGGAAGGGGTAAAAAGCAGATGTTTACCTTGAAGTAAGGAAGAGGAGGGGGCATATATTTTTTGAATGAAACAAGTGCCTGTGATTTGTAGTGTGCATAGCTTGACAAAAATGTATCGCTTAATCAAATATCAAGTCAAAAGATCGTAGATATCAAAATTCACCCATTAATTGCAATAATATAGGCTAATTTAATGTTTACAAAACCGTTGCAAGGGTGACAAAACTACACAAAAATACTATACGCTACCATAGAGAATTGGAATATTATTTTTAGAGTGTACATACACAGAATATAACATTTTGTCGAAAAGACTATGCAAGATATGTAAAATAAAACCACCATATTTGAATTTCCAATGATTAATTGGACCCTCCTCCATATGCGTTGCTAGGCAACAAAGGACAAAGTGAAATCATCAAAAAAAAATTCTTACCTTTCAATGATTGTGTTTAATATTATATCTATATAAACAGTTTGTGAGATTGGGCCAAAATCTACCCTTATCACACTCACTCCTTTAACATTGCGCCACATAAGCAAAAATCCATCGTAAAAAGTTGTTTGGCAGGAAGATGAGGCCCCCTGGCTAACGAGGCCCTGTGCTTAAGCACAATGGTAAATCCGGCACTGAGTGATGTGTTTGGGGGGAAAATAATCAACATATGTAAATAAATACATACCTACCCCAAGTCGTACTACCTCGTGTCTTAAGCAGCGAAGCAAGTCAACTCATTAATATCACATTTCAAATTAAAAAAATATATATAATCAGATAAACAAGATGTATGGAACTTCAATAATTTCAGTGATCATTATCCATTTCAACTTTATAATCTTTAGTAACCACAATAATACAAGGGTTAGGGTTATGGTGTTTTAACATTAATACAACAGCAGTATAGTTTACCACATTTTAAGGACATAAATACTACTACATTTCATATATTAAAATTCATCTATAGAAAAAAATCATTATAATAAAAAAAACATCGATAATTTTTTGCATAGTTGTCGATGGCACAGCACGAAGACTGTTTAGTGCCACATCATGACATGGAAAACATTTTAACTCGTGCGCTCATTACACTAACGTATGCACACGAGTTACTAACTGAATTATTTGCTCTATAAAAATTCAACATTATATACTCAATTCTGATCGTGGTTGGTAACCCACTTTTGATCACGCTTCAATTACTCTCCACTCATCACAGATTAATCAGAGCGTGATCAGCTGTGGGTTACCAACAATTAACACTGATTAAAACAATTATAAAAGAACGCCACGATATACATGTAGTTGAAATACTGCTAAAGTTGGCGTTAAGCACCAATATATATTAATTGCTGATAAAAGAAACTTCTTCTAAAATGTTTATTATATATATATGTTGCATGTAAATTCCTTTACCATGCAATTAACAAGACGAACGCAAACAATATGTTTCTTATTTCAGGTCCTAAATACAGAAATATCTCTTGAGGATGCCAGCGGCAAAACAAAGTTAGCAGTTGATGTGTTTTCTAAGTCATTGTGGTTTTTGAAGCGTCATTTGTTGCGACATTTGGCGGGAACCATGGGATATGAACCAGACGAGAAATCGATCAGATGGATATTAACAGTCCCTGCAATCTGGGATGAAAATGCAAAACAATTTATGCGGGAAGCTGCACACAAGGTAAAAGAACTGATGATTGTGTGATGCTAAAATATTTTCCATCATCATTTTTCCCATTCCGCTTATGAACGGAGCATAATTTGTCACGCAGATAAAAAAGAATGTTTATTTTCGTATATGTACTGAAATTAATACGTTTAATATCATTTTTGAGAATATAGGGGTTAGGCTTATGGTGTTTAACACTACTTTCAACAAAATTTCACTTATATCGTGGCAATCAGTTTTTTATTGTAAGGGTAATAACAAAATTACCGAACTCCGAGCAATCTTACAAAGGGAAAGTCAAAACTCTTAAGTATATAAACAGACAAAATCAGTCAACAACCGGAAAACTGTGAAACCCGTAATGACCCTGACTTGGTACAGGCATTTCTAAAGAAATGGTGGGTTGAATCAGATTTAAAAGCATAGAGCCCGGCATCCGAGAATTATTTCTTAAATACACTAGCCTGGATATTCAGGATGAGTTAATTAATCTTTGAGGGGAACAAGTATAATAATCTATCATCCAAGGAGCGTAATGAACATTTTACGGGGATGAATGCATAGCTTCATGTATTCTAATGTCAATAATCAGGGATGGATCCAGGGGGGTGCAACCGACGCCCTCCCTCCCCCCTAAAATTGGAAAAAATATGATGTTTTGGCGTAAAATCGTGATTTTTCACACGAAATACCCCAAAAATTTCGCACCTCCCTCCGCTCGGCGCAATTTTTTTAAGTGCGCCCCCCCTAACTTGAAATCCTGGATCCGCCCCTGATAATTTAAAAAACCTACTTGTGGCTAATTTGCCAAATTAACGTAATAACTACTATCAAAACGTCAAAATTTTAACCAAAAATAAAAAACAAAAAAAAGTCGAGAGCTTATGGGTGGCAGCGTCTCCCAGACCCCCCCTGCCTCGGTAAAATTCGAACCCAAGCTACTCCCATGACACGATTTCTATATATTAGAATATCATTCAGGGGCATAGGAGCAAGGGGTGAGGAATTAAGGGGGTCATTTATCCGCCACTTTTCAAAGTGAAGGAACTGTTTTTGCCCCCACCCCCAACCTTTTCGGCCAAGCTTTAAGAAAAGGTTGAATTTTTAGCATGGAAGCAAAAACAAAAAGTATTGTCCAGTTAATTAAGGGTATGTTTTGAAACCAAAATGAACTTTTTTGCTCGTCAGTATTTAAAACTAAACCAACCAACCACCCACCCAACTTACTGTCTTCTCTGTAAACGCCATCCTACGTCATTGTCAGCATGTTTAAATTCTTCCAGTAAAATGTAACGTTCTGACACAACCCTACGGTTAGACACAGTCAGACATGAGACACTATTTCAATATTAATTCCATGAAGTCAATATGAAGAACCATAAAGCGATTTGTTCATTTGATGCCGATTTTTGCATTGTAAGTCTTCTCTTTTATATTGCACATTAAAACAATTTTCCCCTTTCCATTGACTTTATGGTATATAGTGTCTTGTGTCTGTTGTCATACATCAAACCCTCCGTAAAGTTATTAAAATAAACTAAATCAAATCAAATCTTGGTTCAAAAGATTCCTCATATATTGGCCTTCAAAAGTTCAAATTGCCAATTAATACATTTTCATGCCATTACATTTAACATTACATTTAAAGTGAAGCACATATGAGGTGTAATGGATAGCATTCTCGTCTAGAGTGTAGTATATTGTGGGTTTGAGACCCGGACGGGTCAAACAAATGACTATAAAATTGTTATTTTCTGCTTCCCCGCTAAGCACATATCAATCAGAAAAAAGAGCAAAGACTGGTTGGCTCGGAATCAGAATAATGTGTCCGAGTGGAGTGACATGTTCATCCGCAGACTGTTGTTTCAGTGAACTAGCACTATAAAAATCTAACTAAGCGTGTTGGTCTAGTACAAAGCATACATTATCTCACCGAATGTAACTTGTTTTCGCCATGATATAGTAGTAAAACTGCTCATTTGACGTTAAACAATAATCACTTGCTCACTTTTTTAAAAGCGAAAGTGACTTATTGTTTACTTGCATAAAGTCAAAGATTTTATTGATTTAAAATCCAAAATTTGGATTGTCATCAAACACAATACAAAATAACAAACATTAATCATTATATGCAGTGTACATGTATATTTCAAGGTAAACATATATAAATAACACTGTATTTTTTCTTTCGATTAGGCTTACAGTCTAACAGACATATTCCAACACTATTTATCCATTATTACCCTTTCACTTTTGACAACCATAACATCCGCCCCTAGGTCCATTATATAGCCATTAGAACCCTCACCAATGACCCTTTACTTCTGACAATCAAAACATTCGTCATAGGGCCATCATAGAGACAACATAAAATCCCAATAGCCCCCTTTTACTTCTGGCGACTAAAACATCCACCCAGAAACCCATCCAGTGACACTTTTTGACATACTACATTTTGATTGATTGTTTGTAACTATTCTTATATTTGTTTGTCTGTAACCAAGTAGTTTATTAAAAGGAAAGTACTTACAAGTATTACATGCACCATGGTCAGCACACACGGAAGTAAATTGTTAAATGTACAAGGAGGCGGAGTCACGTGAAATCTAAAAAAAGACAAATTTAAAAGAAATAAGCAAACAAATATTGCTACTGTATAAAAGGAGAATTGTGCTATGTATTTTATTCTAAGCTGTAAATAATATCAAGAGGATGAGAAAGGAACGCAAACAGACATACTATACAAAATACTATAAAGATCGCTTTTGACCTACTTTTGTAACTATGGACGCTTTTGCTTAACAATTTTAAAGATGAAAATATTTTCTAAATGTTTGATTGAAGAATAATACAAATTTGGTAAGAATTCGAAGAACGGATTTAAAGCATTTGCAGTGATATTTCGATTGCGTTTTTTGGGCCGAATATCGGCCCCAGTCCTAATCACAGGGGCTAGGTGCGTCCGAAAAAAAAAAAAAAAACAACTATATAATACTACAAGGGGGCGAACTCACTTGCTCCCATTTTTTTTAAGTCGTCGTGTTAAATTGATCGTAACTTCGGAACGCCTTAATATTTTCAAAAAATGTTTCCACCAGTCGAAAGTCAAGTAATTTTCCTTTCCAAAGAGACCCCAATTGTTAGTGTAGGCCTCCGAACTGCTGAGGTATCATACACGAACCAAAACAAAACGGCGTGAAAATCCGAAGTCGTACAAACGCTGGGATGACCACTTCCCATCTGTGTACAGACTTTCCCATGCGTAAACGAGTCATTTTGACTAGCTAAATACTTTCATCCATTCAAATTATGATAAAATTTCTTACCTTACGTCAATTTATATGTCCTTTAAGTCTGTTTTTGAAAGAAATCCCATTTGCATCCTTGACAAACGCCATAGACGTGAAAATTGAGAGAGTTCTAACGGGCTTTTTGATTGGCTGAAACACTCTTGATTGGCTGAAACACTCTGTTTCAGCCAATCAAAAAGCCCGTTAGAACTCTCTCAATTTTCACGTCTATGGCGTTTGTCAAGGATGCAAATGGGATTTCTTTCAAAAACAGACTTAAGGACATATAAATTGGCGTAAGGTAAGAAATTTTATCATAATTTGAATGGATGAAAGTATTTAGCTAGTCAAAATGACTCGTTTACGCATGGGAAAGTCTGTACACAGATGGGAAGTGGTCATCCCAGCGTTTGTACGACTTCGGATTTTCACGCCGTTTTGTTTTGGTTCGTGTATGATACCTCAGCAGTTCGGAGGCCTACCCTAACAATTGGGGTCTCTTTGGAAAGGAAAATTACTTGACTTTCGACTGGTGGAAACATTTTTTGAAAATATTAAGGCGTTCCGAAGTTACGATCAATTTAACACGACGACTTAAAAAAATGGGAGCAAGTGAGTTCGCCCCCTTGTATTATATAGTATTTATTTTTTTTTTTTTTCGGACGCACCTAGCCCCTGTGGTCCTAATGTGAAAAAAGCTTTTATTCCCAATTTCATGGGGAAAATTCCCAACAATAGCGTGATGATAATAGTATTCGCAAAAATCGTTAACAAAAGCTTTTTCAAATGAAATTAAAAGTCGAACATTTTCACGCTAATGACCTTGTTACAATTTGCTTCGACAAGCAAGCGAAATACTACGCACAAGATACCGGGAATCGGTACAGCATATTGGGACGCTTGATTTGTGTACCTGACTGCGATAAAACTTCAGAAAAACGAAAGCGGAAATTGTAGTATTTGGAATAAATGTTTATTAAAATAAATTTAATATAACATTTTATAAAACTTCATAGAAGCGAAAGCGGATATTGTAGTATTTGGAATAAATGTTTATTTAAATAAATTTAATATAAAATTTTAATAAAAAATAGTAAATATGTCATGTGATTTACGTTGCTTTATATTTTGTCAATTCATTTGGGAATTAAAAACGGAAAACAGTTGATGAAGCGGAATACGTGAATTATTGTTTTAAAGTTAAAAATAAAAATGTCACGATGTTGCATAATTCTAAATAATTTGTAATGAAATTGACCAGTAATAATGGAAGCAAGTACAGGTAGCTGAATCCTTTGGATTAAAAAAAGTTTTAGCTTCCCCCAGGAGAGAAATGAGGTTAATGACGTTAATAAAGCTAGTGAAACTGTTTGTGCTTTGAATAAGGGTAATAACAAAATTACCGAACTCCGAACAATCTTCCAAAGGGAAAGTCAAAACTCATGAGTATATAAACAGACAAAATAAGTCAACAACCGGAAAACTGTGAAAACGGTAATGACCCTGACTTGGTACAGGAATTTCTAAAGAAATGATGGGTTGAATCAGATTTTAAAGCGCCAAACCCCCCGCTTTCATTACGGCTCAAAGGTTCCGGCTGTCACTATAACAGTATTTATAACAATACTGGAACAAAATAGGTAAAATAGTTGTCAAAGCAGTACCAAATTCAGTGAGGAGGGTGGAACATCTTTTGTGAACCATCTCCATCAACAACCCCGAGTCACCTGAAGTATTTTAATTACGAAAGTAAATGTCAAAAACACTTTTACGTCACACATCGATAATAAAAAAATGATATTTTTTACATTTTTGTTGACTTCCTTATCTTTATACATTTTCACAAAATGAAAATCCATAGTTAATTATCGTCTCTGCACAGACGGAATATATTTCGACAAGATCTTGGTATCGGAATATAAACTTTTTAAGAGACCGAATAAGGCGAATCTTTTTATAGCCCTGGTCCAGTAGCCTGTTTCTCAGATAAAGATGACGTTTCAGGAAATCAGAATAATTGCTACTGGCCCTTGCATAGCGAATCAATTGCGAGATGTAAACACCATATGCAGGAGAAGCTGGTATATTGCTGCACATATTTGGAAAATTTATGATTTTAAAATTGAAGTCGTCCCGTTTATCATAAATTTTAGCACTGAGTTGACCACTGTCGTCAAATTCGAAGTATAAGTCCAAAAATGATGCGGACGAAGCTGTATCTGTGGTTTCTTTAACTTCCAGATCTGGAGGATATATCAATGGAAGAAATTCTGCAAATCTAGAATTATTGATAGATAAAACGTCATCAATATACCTGTATGTGAAATTAAAGGCTCTAGCCTCATGAATGTTCTTATCGTTTACAAGCTTTTGAAGAAACTCCGACTCATATGAGTATAAAAATTAATCGGCTAGAAGAGGGGCACAATTCGTACCCATTGGTATGCCGACGACCTGCTGAAACAGTGTCCCTCCAAAGGAGACACATATGTTATCGATGAGGAACTCCAGCATACTGATCACTTGTTTCTCGGAGTAGCATGTTTTACCTTTTTGAATCTTGTTTGAAAAATCTGTGGAATTGTAGCCTAACACAAGAAATTTTGAGCCATAGTTTCTATGACTGAAAGCTTTGTGAATTGTTTCTTTTAAACGGGTTTTTAATTTGTCATGCGGTAGGGTGGTATATAGAGTTGAAAAATCAAAAGTTTTGATGGAGGATACCTGAGAGAAAGATCTTGATTTAAGGTTGTCCAAAAGATCTTTAGAGTTTTTCAAAATCCACATGCGATTTATGCCACTACGCGAGTAAACAGTTTCACAATATTTCTGTTGTACCTCTTTTACTGCAGACAGAATCTTTGTCAGGTGAATAGACAATTCTTTCGTCGAACAAGTTGATGATTCCGCTATGTACCTTTCTTTGTATGGTGTCTTATGGAGCTTAGGTATCCAATATAAATAGGGTAAATCCTCAGACTCTTTACCAGAAGGAATGCTTAAAGAGGTCATGAAGGATCTGTGGTTAGCTAGGATTTCATCTTTGTCGAACGAAGTTGGTTTGTATGTGGTATCACTAGCGGTGTTGCTATTTATGCCTAATTCCTTGATTAGGCATTCGAAGTAATATGATTTACATACAAACACGATATTGTTGGAAGCCTTGTTCGCAGGAACGATAACATATTTGTCATGAAGAGAGGAAAGACACTTAACAGCGAGTCCGATCCACTACCGCGGCAGTACCGTTGATGTCTTCTATCTAATCCCATTAAAAAAAATACCTATTCCAGGTATTCCAATAGATGTTGTTGCAGCTAATTTGCTGTTTTTTCAATTAGTATCTAATTAGTTATTACCTGTGATATACCGTATTTTATGTCAAATATTGCAGAAAAATGGAAAATATTATTTGAGTGAAGTAAGTGTTATTAATAAAAAAAAAATTGGAATGAAACATTTTTTTTCATATGGAGTGAAATCAAGTATGACATAGATAGTAAAATATCTTTTTAAAAATATTTGTACATTTGAAAAAGAAACATGAATCATAAGAATTGCATTACAAAATGAATAGTAACAAACATGAGCGAAGACATGCTGGTTTATTATTTCATGTAGTTTAAAAAATAAATAATAAGTTCTATGGATGTTGAAATATAAATGTATTGATAGAGATATCACTTATTCATGTATGTATCTGTATTTTTTTTTTATTAGAATACAAGTGTGGACACAGAAATGTGCTGTCCAAAAGGCAAGTGTGGATGTCAATATTTCATATTAGTAACTTTGAAAAAAAAAATTCCTGGACACAGGGTCCTGGATTTTTTTTAATAAAAAGCTAATCCTGGATTATTATTTTTGCTTAAAATCCGGTCCTGTGTTTTTATTTCAAATTTTCATCATAGCCCCCTTCCCCCTCCCAAGGGATATAAAATTGTATCATTAATAATAAATTAATAAATAATAAATTCAGATTTTCTATTTAAAATAAATTTCATTTACAAAACCACTGATATTTGTTCAATTTTTAACGCTGATTTAAGCTTTAGTCGCAACGAATTTTTATTTTTCTCTTTAAATTGTCGAAACATAACATTTATTTAAACTGTAAAATTCACAAATAAAATTCACCCACCCCCCTTTTTCCCTTTCTTCTTGTTTAATTCAATATTCCAGAATCAAACAAATGAATGAATATAACAGATTTCTTATACATGCATCTGTTTATCATGCAGAGTCAGTGTGTTTTAAATCGGTCATCCAATCAGGACGCTCATTATTCTTGTCCAAGATAAAAATGCATGGCTAAAGTAAATTTACCTGTGGTTTCAGAGTAGAAGATTTTTAGAAATCTAACATAAAATTTCCCCACTTCAACTCGTAAATTTACAAAGAAATCGGAGATATTTCGTCATAAAACTTCACACATGGTTTTGTCTATCATATTTCTTGAAGACAAACATAAAATTGTATTGCATTTATCAATATTGTATGAGTATCAACAGTTTTTTCAACACCGTATCTGTTTCTCGATACAGCCGCAACTTCAACTCGTAAATTTACATAGAAATCGGAGATATTTCGTCATAAAACTTCACACATGGTTTTGTCTATCATATTTCGTGAAGACAAACATAAAATTTTATAGCATTTATCAATATTTTATGAGTATCAACAGTTTATTCAACACCGTATCTGTTTCTCGATACAGCCTCCCGATTACAGTGACCCGTGACCCAGATTAGCAGATCTCAGCAGTTTTTTCTGAATAAGGTTGTTTAAAAAATGATAAATTGATATATATTAGTTCTCCATTCTTTAATCAAGGTTTACCTGAAGTTAATGAGTTTTTGTTTATACACCCTAAGTCCCAATGTTTGCACATTGTTTGTACAATAATTACAGCTCTATTCCCACTTGTAATTTTAGATTTCTTTAATGAATTTTTAGAAAAGTGGGATTAGGTGGAGTCAACCCTACCGGTCACCGACACTAGTACTGATACACCATGCCCAAAACCTGAACGCCTTGTTTCCTCTGCCAGTGTCACTCCAAAAACAACCAATTCAAATTCTTTATTACCTAACACAGCTTTAAATGACATCCAACAACATGTAAATAGTGCAAATAGTGGTGATGTTGATATTCGCAATCTGACTATCGCTCTGATTCGGACAGTTGTGCTCCAGAGGTCATGGTACCAGATGCCAGCGTGTTCAGTTCAATGAAAAATGAACAAAAATATCCATGGCTATATGACAGTGTGGTACATCAAGGGTATTCATGTAAGTGTTGTGAACTGTTTTGTAGTCATTCTTCCTCATCACAAAAATGTGTTACTGTTGGCGTTAACCTTGGTACAGTATGGTTGCTATTCTATTACTGGACCTCCAAACTAATAAATGTATTGCTCTTCCCATCTTTTCCCAATTCACATCATTTACGCGCTAATTTTCCCAATTATAAGGGACCCGGGCCCCAGATACAAATGAGTAGGAAAATCACTGACTTGTAATAAGTAAGTCGGATTTAAAGCACTATGTAATAAGCAAGTCGGATTTAAAGCACTTGTAATAAGCAAGTCATTTAGTAGTTTGCTGATTGGTTGCGTCCGTCGTCCTACGCCCCGCACGGACAAAGGGAGTTCGAGTATAACTGATAATATGATTACTTTTAATGGTATATCTGTATTAAACTTTAAATTTAAGCGATATTCTCTTTAACCAAAGCATTATATGTCGCAAAGTTTTATTTTCAATGTATTATGTAATCTTCAGGTGAGCGACTGGAGGTATTAGATTCTGAGAAAGTGCCATTTCATCTATTACATATTAAGAAGTTATTGTTGAAGCCATGAATTTGTTGAGATTTTACCACGGATAGGAAATAATATGCACCCCCATTTTTTTAGCTCACCTGACCCAAAGGGTCATGTTGGCTTTTGTCATCACTTTGCGTCCGTCGTTCGTCCGTCCACAATTACTAAAAATATTCTCCTCTGAAACCACTTGGCCACTTAAGACCACACTTTGGTGGAATGGTCCGTGGGTGATACCCTTCCAAAATTGTGTCCGGCAGTCCGACCTCCAACCAACATGGTCGCTGTTACTAAAAATAAAAAAGGGGGATGAAATTTTAAAAATCTTCATCTCTGAAACTACTGGGCCAATTGGAACTAAACTTTGCTTAAATAGTCCTTGGATGACCCCCTTCCGGCAATCCAGACATCCAACCAACATGGCCACTGTTGCTAAAAATAGAAATGGGGGGATGAAATTTTGTTTCCCTCTGAAACTACTGGGCCAACTGGATTCAAGCTTTGCTAAAATAATACTTTAGTGATCCCCTTTCAAAAATTTGTCTGGCAGTCCCGTCAGCGGGCCAAGATGCAGACGCTGTTACTAAAAATTAACGATTCCTTGCACATTAAGTAGGATGCAAGGTTTTACATGTCTTATCAAATCCCATAAAACCAATATGTTTAGGTTATTTCAGTGAAATACTGTTCGTAGAAGAATATAATATTTGTGCTTCGTCGTGCATCTTTTCTTAAAGATAGTTCTTGTTTATTCATCGATAAAGATTATTTAAGCTACACATTATTAATAGATTCTGGTTTTTTTAGGCCGACTTTCGTGACTAATTCATTGAAAATTCACATTTTCCTTGAAGTTTTGTTTACCCCTTTCTGTTATTTTTATTATTATCTATTTTATTTTATTTTATTTTATTTTATTCATTTAATTATCGATATATATTTTGGTGTGTTTTTTGTTTTTGTTTTGTGTTGTTGTTTTGTTTTGAGTTCTATTTGATGGTTATTTGTATAAATAGCTGCTGAACCAGAGCGCGGCTATATATCTAGCTCAAAAATATAATTCTAAAACTGTTGGATTAAATATCTGGTCGAATATATTGAATTTCACTTTTAGATCGAAGTTTGACATTGAAAACGTCTCTCGGTGAGGCAAAAAATCTGTCATTTTAAAACAGTAACTATTTGTTAGCTGTTATTTATGCATCTGGGTTAGGGTTAGGTTTATGATGTTTAACGCCACTTTCAATAATATGTCAGTTATATCGTGGCAGTCAGTTTTATTGGTGCAGGAAACATGAGTACACGGAGAAAACCACGTTATACATTTGGTGTTTTATACAACTTATAAGACGAATGTTATGTTAGCTATTTTTTCAGGACGAAACATGATAAAGTAAATAATATCAAATATATTACATATACCAGAATATGATGATGTTGCTTGTCTTGTACTAAATCGACACATTATTACCTCATTCAGCAACAGTCCACATTAGGAAAGGAAAGTTTCAAATCCACCAATATCAACAAGACGAACAATCACCTCTCATTTTATCTGAACTCAATTAACAAGAAAAGACAACGAAATCCAGGTATTGGCTTCGGACAGGCACAATGATGTGGCGAGGTTTAACCGGTTAATGGGATCCTAACCATACCCTCTTGATAACTGGATCTCTAAATATATAAAAACAAAACCGATAAAACCTGCACAGATTCGTTTCCACTCAAAAAGACAATAGACGTCACAAAAACGAATGGCAACATGGACAGTACAACAGCAGAGTCAATGAATAATAAATTAGCTTACTACTAGCTAGGAAAGAAGAATATGTTGGCTAAAGACCCTTACTCTTTAGATAACAAATATCATAACTGATACTTACAGATTTAATATCAAATAGTCATGAACATTCCAAGAAATATAGGCTTGTCGTTTCACTTGGACGCAATGGACATCCGACCTCGGTGTTACTAGAAATACCACAGATTGGTCAATTGCATGAAGTAAATTTTGATTGGTGGGGTATATATTGAACAGGTAACATCAGTCTACAAACAGTTTGATAAGACAATGGTTTTAACCTTCGATATTCTCACTCTCGAGACGACGACTCTAACCATCAGGAGGTGAATCTACGTCATAATTGGAAGCCATGTTATGCCGCTTGAAGGTAAGTTTTTACTTATAGCATTAGTTATTGTAAGGAAAACACTATCACATTTAATGTTATCCTTACAATAACTAATGCTATAAGTAAAAACTTACCTTCAAGCGGCATACAATGGCTTCCAATTATGACGTACATTCATCCCCCTGACCATTGCATCAACTAAACTGACTTTTACTTAACGTCATTTAAACTCGTCTTGTTTACTGTCTGAGTAGCACTGGTTTGTGTTGTTCGTGTAGACTGGATCAAATAGTATCGTGCTGCGACACATATAGTAGTACTTTATACATGGACATTGTGGTAGTACAGCTTCGTACACAGTCATAATAACATAAAGCCACGTCTTCCATTCGGTTTGTTCACGTATGTAGTAGTACTCTATGCATGTATATTGTTGTAGTTCAGTTTCGTATACAGTCATAATAACATAAAGCCACGTCTTCCATTCGGTTTGTTCACGTTTCTCCCACTTTTGAAAAATCTAATTCACGTTTCTCCCACAATTTTTTCTCTACCTGTATTCCAAAAAATCAAAAGTGGGAGAAACGTGAACACACCCTTCCACTCTTGTTGTATTAAACATGACACCGTTTAACTTTAGAGTATTGTCCGTCTGACCAGAGAAGTCTTAGACATAGAGGTGTACATGTAACATAATGTGATGTTTTATTGTTGAACAATTCTATCTAATGGGTTATATCAACAGAGAATGAGGGGTCCCTTTTTTCATGACTTTTTTTTTACTTGAACCTTTTCTTGTTGGTAATTCAGCAATTTATTATTTTTTGTCAGGTATCGAGATGCTAAATGTTTTATAGAACTCATTTCCTGGGTCTTGCGGAAATGAAATTTAATAATATGCTAGATTTAACGTTTCTTCCGCAATTCCAAATGAATCGTAGAAACACGAACACGGAGATTTTGATATTCACTTTGTGGTGCATCAGTGGTATTCTTGGAGATAATAGTACAAACACTAAATGTTTCAGGTCAGATACAATTAATTCATATCCTCTAATTTCACAGGTCAGATATGATTTAAATGTTACAGGTCAGATATGATTTAAATGTTACAGGTCAGATATGATTTAAATGTTACAGGTCAGATATGATTTAAATGTTACAGGTCAGATATGATTTAAATGTTGCAGGTCAGATATGATTTAAAAGTTACAGGTCAGATATCATTTAAAGTTACAGGTCAGATATGATTTAAATGTTACAGATCAGATAGCATTTAAATGTTACAGGTCAGATATCATTTAAATGTTACAGGTCAAATATAATTTAAATGCTACAGGTCAGATATGATTTAAATGTTACAGGTCAGATAGCATTTAAATGTTACAGGTCAGATATCATTTAAATGTTACAGGTCAGATAGCATTTAAATGTTACAGGTCAGATAGCATTTAAATGTTACAGGTCAGATAGTATTTAAATGTTATAGGTCAGATATGATTTAAATGTTACAGGTCAGATATGATTTAAATGTTACAGGTCAGATAGCATTTAAATGTTACATATCAGATATGATTTAAATGTTACAGATATTATTTAATTCGATTATCGATTTATGGATTGTCTGACAGCGAACGTACGATAAATGGATCGACATTACTAAAAAACCGGAAGTGACCTCAGGTGCTCCGGAATGATAAGCAGTTCCTGTCCAACTAGTGGTGAAATAAGATTTGTACCTGATAAACAGCGTATATATACATGTTGAAATCTTGAATCTTGAATCCCAACGTCAACTTTAGTGCAAGTGAGTGACTGACGCCAATTTAACAATTTGTCAGTTTTATCATGGTGATGTTTGATGGAGGATTATTATTTGATCTGACTGAAGAGTACTATCTCAATGAAGAAGTCATACACCCTTCAACATGATAATGTTTACAACATTCAGAACCCGAGAATTTTCCAAAAACAAAAATGGGGAAGTATTAAAACTGCATATTTCATACAACAAAGTTTAAACAAAACTGCATTGTATGTAGCTCTAATGTTTCCTATTCGTTTATAAACAAAGCAAATCACAAGTACAGGCACTTTATAAATATAGAACAACACACTTAGGACGTCTTTTATGTTTCATTGTTGTTGGGGTTTTTTGTCAGAATATTATGAATTGTTTCCCCCTAATTTACCATTTTCCATTTGTTTTATTTTTCAATGTATTTTTCTACTTAACACCCTACTTGAATCAGACAATTAATAACATTGAACACTAGTATTTAATTTGTTTACGAACAAAAGTGGACGGTAGTGAGTGATTAATTGTTATTTGATAATAAGTGAGTAATGTGTTGATTATATCATGACAATAGCAAGTTGCTAGTTGATTGTGTTTACCAGACCGACTTTGTGAACTTGATTTCGGGTCAGGGTGTTTAACGCCACTGCTGCAAGTCACTGACAAACTTGATCACATAAAGTTTTATCGAGTACACCTCGCTTCGTTAGTGGTGATAGACACTGATTGCACACGTACAATGTAGTTGTAAATCCAACTACCATACGATAACGACCACGACGGTCCCTTGTGAACTTGATGTTGCAACCTACTACACTCTAGACATTAAATTTCTGACATGTGGCAATGATAATTTAACTTATGAACAAAATTGTATTATATTTAAACATGTTTTTGATTATATCGAATGTTCAAAATGATTCCTTATCGTATAACTGGAATTGAATTGGGTGAACATGCACATCATATGAATCCATCTTAATTATATTTTTCCCTCCATTTTGTTTGTGAATATCATCATTGATTCGTTATAATTATTAGTACTATGTAAAGTAATGCATGCCTTTTATGTACTTCTTTAAATGTAACAAATTGTAATTTGGAAAAGACTTCATAAGTTTGTTTAACTTGTGTCTAATCCATTTTGTCTGTGTAATTGGCAAATAAATTATGCATAAACTAAGCTAAATATTTCCTGTATGCCCAGATGTTGATTTAATGTGTTGAATGTGCATTTACAGTAATATATTTATTATTGGTCGCTAGAATTCTTTAAAAGTACATTTTCTTCTTATTTGCATTTTTTTTTTTTGGTTTTGATACATATTAGCCCGGTGACCATCTACCCTAAAGTCGCATATTAACGGAGTTTAATTTCACTTCATACTATACGGCTAAAAATTGGCATGCTTGTAGGAAAATGATTTTACTTTGATTTTAGACTGGTCGTCAAAAAGTCGTATGGTGCAGTTTTCTATAATTCTATGTATAGTTATCAAAATTTATTTAAATTTGGACCCCGAGTGACTAACAGTTTTGCTCCGGTATTTAAAAACTGTATAGAAATATATTTCTTTCGCATTGGATTTCAAATTTACATATAATGTTTTATTCATTAAGTGAAAAAACTAACACAATAAACCTATTATTGAAAAATAATAACAATAACAAATATTGTAAATGGGGTCATTTTGTAGTTTCACCAGATTTTAATTCTGTACAATAATGCGCCAGTTGATAAATAGTTAAGTAACTAGTATAAATTAAAAATATAATCATTACCCTATTTAGTGACACACTTTTTTTTTTATTTAAGTTTCTTTAATGGGATTTTATATACCACCCAAAATATAGACTAACAAATCTTTACCTTACTTAATTTTTCGGAAAGTTGTGTCCGGTCCCGGTAAGTCTGAATACTTTGTTCACCATATTGATCTTGAACTTCGAGTACACCTTATGTTCGATTAATTTACGTTAACTATGGATTGATTTCTTTTGTATTTGTTGATGTGTCTTTGTTCTTTTGACTTTTAAATGTTGTTTGTTCGAATTTGAGGTTGTGGTGATAGTTATTTTTCATTTTTGTTCATTCTAAGAGGCAAATTTAGTTATTGAGTTGTAAGTAATTTCAATCGCCATATTCTTAGATTTGGTGGTTTTCACAGTTTGTCTTGTTTCTTATCTTCGATAGGGAAACTTTGGGCCGATGGCTGTCTTCGTGATCTTTTGGTTGATTCTGGCGTGTATGCTGGAAATACAGCTGAGCATATGTTGGTTGGCAACGAATTTATTTTTGTCGGGGGGTTCACACTTGTATTTGAAGCCCTACAAGTTCTGTTTATCGTGGCATTCATACACTGGTGTAGGACCTTTGACTACATCGATCAAATACCATCAGCGTTCTGGAATGCGCTGTTTGAATTTCATAGAAGTATCTGTGATCAGACGATTGAAACATCAGTACTTCTAACTAAAGTTGAAGAATTGTTTGAAGACCATGTACAGCCTCTAATCGGTAAGCTTAGAAAATGGGGATGCGATGCATCACCTACATTCAAATACTGGGATATGTTTCTGGTGGCGGTTCAAATTATGTTGTCAAATGTACGAGCAGAACGGGAGGGTGATTGGTCGGCACATCTGATGTCTTCATCAAAAATGTTGCCCTATTTCTTCATTACTAACCGTACAAATTACTCTAGATGGATGCCTGTATATATACTTGATATGCTCGAACTTCCAGCCGAGATAAAATCAGCTTTTGAAAAAGGCGAGTTTTCCATTAGACAAACATGCGGCAGCTTCAATGGTATTTGGAGCGATATGGGCACTGAAAAAACCATCATAAAAGATTCGAAGGGCTCAGGTGGTATCGTAGGAATAACGAATCAGAAATCTGCCCTTGTTAGATGGACACTCACTAGACATTTCCTAGCATTATTTAGTAGTGCAATGAACGACAGGGCATGTATTACAAGCACCAGCAATACCTCACATGAAGAAATGAAGCAAACAGCTTTGAAGCGAGATGAGGAACAAGTCCAAGCAATAGTAAACCATTTGAGCGAAACCATGACTGACCCCTTTGATATAGAGGCCCACCCTCCTTGTCTCATGAATATTTCTACAGGCATGCATGCTACTAGAGAAGTACAGGATTCTTTGCTGTCTGCTGTCAACGAAGGTGAAAAAAAGTCCAGAAACTTTGTTAACAGTGCTCTCTCTGTAGGACAGTCTGTGAGTTTTTATAGCCCTATCTCAGTCAAAATTGAACACATTTGAACACATGAATGCCAAAACATCCCTGAAATGCAAACCTGATGAAATCATAACCGGTCATATCAATCCAGAAATTGTTTTCAGACGTGCTCTGGTTTTGGCTAATAGCAGAGATGATGTCACGATTGACAACATTCTTTCATATCCTGTAGGGCCTATCCCGGTGTCCATGTTCCATGAAGATGGTACAATGAGGAAATCTTTTGAATCAGATCTAGTGAACCAGTTCGAAAATTAAATTTCCCCAGTTCTTTTGTTGCCGGATTTTGACCCTTCGTTGACAACTTATATCAGAGATAGCATGGCACTAGTTCAGTGCATGGATGCAAAGAAACAGAAAACCTTTGGAGACCTTGCTACCGACTACTGCAGACAGTTGACATCATGCTTTGTAAAAGCACATACAGTAGCAGATGTATTTGACCGGTATGACGTAAAAAACTCCATCAAGTTGGCTGAAAGAGAGCGTCGTACCAAAGTGACTGCCCATACAAAGGTGTTCCAAGTCATAGAAGGCAGAAATATTCCTGACTGGAAGAAATTCCTATCTGTCAAAGAAAACAAGCAGGCACTCATCAACTTTTTGGTGACTTCATTGTCAAATTCAATCAAAGTAACCCATTAGTGCCCCCTGGAAATCTGTATTATATTGCCGGTTCATTTGGAAATCCGGAAATTGTGAAAGTTGTTTCAGACCAGGAAGTCTTTGATTGTCCTGACTTGTACAGCACTCAAGAAGAGACGGACACCCGTATGATCCTCCAGGCTTTACATGCTGACAAAAGGCTCAAAGAATTGGGAAAGCAAGGCAGGATCATTATCAAAACCTCTGATACAGATGTGATTGTTCTCTGTATTTATTTTGATAAGCAGATGACAAACACCAGTGAACTGTGGGTCCAAATGGGAAACGTTAGTAGTGTTAAGGACGGTCGTAGGTTTTTACCTATTCATGAACTATGTTCTTCTCTCTAAGAAATCACATGTAGAGTTCCTCCTGGCGCACATGCTCTCTCTGGGTGTAACACTACCTCTTCCTTCTTTGGAAATGGCAAAAAGTTAGTGTACAAAATACTTAAAGATGCAGCATCAGATTTCCATGATTTAGACAATTTGGGAGATCCCGACAAAGATGTTGCTATTTCATGCTCTTCACGGTTTGTAGCTAGGCTTTATGATCAGAAGTCTTTTGCATCCTCCCATCATAACATTAAGTATTAACAAACTTCGAGTAAAACTTGCTACAGGTCGAGATGCAAGTCTGGTTAGATTACCACCTTCAGAAGCGGCGCTTCGTCAGCATATTCTTTGTGCCTCATTACAGACCAAAGTTTGGCATGCTTCCTGTCTGGCAAAACCACATCTGCCTTCACCACTGGAATACGGATGGCGAACTTTCAAGAATTCTTTGCATCCAGTCTACTTTGAAGGAAACATGTCAGCAGAATTTCTCCGTGATCTAGTGTGTTCATGCAAGGGGAAATCGCAATGTGAAAAGTCCTGTGTTTGTGCAGAGCAGAACCTTGCATGTACTGACATATGTTCTTGCCAAGGATCAGAGAATCATGTATAAACGTCCATTCATATACCCTTGCAGAAGAGTTTAATGTGTTAACAACATAATCATGTACACTTTTTTGACGAGCTGTTTCATTTTTCTGCAAAGATCTTGTTTCGCTTAAGTCTTGTGTAGAACAGCTCCAATTTCCACATGAAAAAGGCAGTTCCAGTCACTCAGAATGCCTTGTACAGTTATTTTGCCTTATTTGTTGCTGATTTATATTCTGTTGATGCATTTTGATGCATACAAGAAGTTGTGTTTTTGCTTTTAACCCACATATAAGTATGTTTTGTATGAGTTAATGTTTCCAATTGGACATGTACCAACACAAATCTATGTGAACAAAACTTATATTCCTCATTATAATTTGGCTATTATTTATATTTATTTTGTAGAATACATATTTTTCTATATTTTCTTTACGTTTGGACAAGTTGTAATGGCTTTACTATCGACAGTTTGGAAAATTACCAGGTTTTTAAGCGAAAACACTCCCCCTTTTTGTGAAAACACATAAATTTGCACAGAACAATTATTTTTTTAATGACATCCGACATTTTAGATAGAAAATTGAATAAGGAAAACCAAATATGCAATTTTTCGTCTTTCTTTAATGAAAAAGGGATTCTAATTGAAATTTGGTATTCAATGAATTTTTGTGTGAAAAATCTTGTTTAACCTCTGACCTTGATTTCTGAAAAACTGCACCATATTTTCTTTTGGCGACCAAATTATTTTGAAAGTACGAACATTGCCGAGTCGAATGATATATGACACAACCGTATAGTATTCATGACGATTAAATTTGGGAAATGATGTCTCTAGTCACCGGGCTATATCGCCTTTCAAGTCGCTAGCTTGAGCCTGGTGGTAGTAGACATGTAAGATGTAGTACTAGTAGGAAACATTATCATCACTCCGATCAGTTGTGCTTTTATTTCTAAATAGTGTGTGCTCTTCAGAAAATCAACATGCTACCCATCATACCAGATATGTGATCACACTGCACTGCAGTGAAATAAGATATTTATTTATGTATTTATTTATTTATTTATTTAGGAACCGTCATGGTCGTGATCGTAAGGTAGTTGGATTGATAACTACCTGTGCAATCAGTGCATATCATCAATAACGTTGTGATTTCAAATTCCTCTAATGGAGAGGTGTACTCGATACAACGCTATGTGTTAAAGTTTATCAGTGACTTGCGACAGGTCGGTGGTTTTCTCTGGGTTTCCTCCACCAAGAAAGCTATCCGCCACGATATAGCTGAAATATTTTTGAAATTCATATTAATTTATTTATTTATTTATTTATTTATTTATTTATTTATTTATTTTTGTAGTCCAGATACAAAAAAATGGTACTGTTGTGATAATCATGTAGATGACGGAAATGGAACTTGTGTTGGTAAGAGAAGGCTGTTAGTCTGTCACTCCCTAATTGATGAAAATATTCAGAATCCGTAAATTGAGGGACAGACAATACAATGACCAAAATAAAAGCGACAAAAAGGCAAAAGGACAAACAATGATCTACAAAACACTACACAGACAACTAAAGATTGAGAAACACGAACCCCACTAAAATTCGGAGATGAAGTCGGGTGCTCGTGAATTGTAATCAGTTTCTGTTTCACTAATGACGTGTTACATTTAACTAACACGAACACCATCTGATATGTTGTTCATGTTGTCCAATTGCATGTCTTCATGTGTTTAGCTTCGTAGTATTGCGATAGACACCAATATACGTAATAAATATAAATAACATACATAAAGCGTGAACCCCCTACAAAACAAATGGACATCACAATACGAAGCTAAAAACATGAAGACATGCAATTTGACAACATGAACAACACGAATCCCACTAAAAACGAGGGCGAACTCAGGTGCTCCTGAGGGGTAAGCAGTTCCTTCTCCATTAGTGGCTCCCGTCGTGTTGCTCTGGTAAATCATGAATGATGAAAGGACGGTATTATGATTACAACAAAGGAATTATATCTGTGGTCATTTATGACACAGATATTCCGTAACGATTAACCAAGTCTTGGTGGCGATCGTAAAACTTTCGAAGTGATGACTTCAGCTTAGCCACTAGGAACCTTTGGTTCAGTAGCTACTTTGTTAGCGGCAAATATCTATCAAAGAAATCATGAAAGGAACCACAAGCTGTGGAATATCCTATCAGCTGGCAGATATACTCCATACACTGGTGCTGCTGGAATGTTACTACATATAAATGGAAAGTCTACAACTGGAAAATTTAAATAATCGCTTCGTTCTTAACCGACCCCTAGAAATTTCTAGTCTAGGCATATGTCTACTGCTGTCCTTACACTCGGTACTGTTAAACTCTTCTCACTAAAAACTTTAAGATTTCCATTAATTGGTCCATTGAATTTTGAACTGGTTTTGCAGAATGCAGTACTGGTTTTTCGTCAATTAAAGGAAGGCCATGTGTAAAGTGTGTTTATGGGTTTTATGGACGAAAATGTGGTGAACCTTGTGAGTGTACAGAATACCAAAGGTACATATGAACATTTCCTATAGGTAAAGGTCATAACAGTAATGCTAGATATCATCTATGGATCCTTGAGTGAAATGCCCCCTTCCCTTTTCTGAAATGATAACTCGACCTATCATTATTGCCATTTTGCGATTCTAACAACAAATTGTAGCTTTGTCACACAATCACCTGTGTATATTATCATTTACTACGCACAAACACTCAAACAAAAATGTATAGATTATAACGTTCGTTATAATAAAACTAGCTTAACCACGCCACTTTTTATTGAAGTGCCTGTACCAAGCCAAGAAAGTGAATGGTAATGTATTTGTGTGTTAGATGTATCGATTTTACTTTTTGCTATGATTTTGATATTTGAATTTGGAATTGTTCCTACAGTGGTCATTTATTTTTTTCCCATTTTTTTACATGTCTTCTGTGTAATTGCATTATGAGATAAATTGTATTGACTGTTTTATTTATAGCAATTAGAAAAAATGATATCATAATAAGTTATTCATCATTTATTCTATTTTTAGATGTGACCATGTTTTGGGTTGTACCAATGTTACGATATCAACATTATCAGGAGAAGGAGGTAAAAATGTAAAATGGTACAGAATATAACAATATGAAACCATGACAACTTACAAAGCCAATCATAGTTAACAGTACAACAAATCACAATCATGATAGACAAACTGACATCATGGTAACTTACTCTGACAAACCCCAAACTCCTCTGACACACCTTAAATTCCTATAACACTGAAACACTCCTCTGACAAACCCCAAACTCCTCTGACACACCTTAATTTCCTATAACACGGAAACACTCCTCTGACAAACCCCAAACTCCTCTGACGTACCTTAAATTCCTATAACACGGAAACACTCCTCTGACAAACCCCAAACTCCTCTGACACACCTTAAATTCCTATAACACGGAAACACTCCTCTGACAAACCCCAAACTCCTCTGACGTACCTTAAATTCCTATAACACGAAAACACTCCTCTGACAAACTCCAAATTCCTCTGACACACCTTAAGTTCCTATAACACGGAAACACTCCTCTGACAAACCCCAAACTCCTCTGACACACCTTAAATTCCTATAACATGGAAACACTCCTCTGACAAACACCAAATTCCTCTGACACACCTTAAGTTCCTATAACACGGAAACACTCCTCTGACAAACCCCAAATTCCTCTGACACACCTTAAATTCCTATAACACAGAAACACATCTCTGGGTGGGTGGGTGGGTGGGTGAGTGGGTGGGTGGGTGGGTGGGTGGGTGAGTGAGTGAGTGAGTGAGTGAGTGAGTGAGTGAGTGAGTGGGTGGGTGGGTGGGTGGGTGGGTGGGTGGGTGAGTGGGTGAGTGGGTGAGTGAGTGAGTGAGTGAGTGAGTGGGTGGGTGGGTGGGTGGGTGAGTGGGTGAGTGAGTGAGTGAGTGAGTGAGTGAGTGAGTGAGTGAGTGAGTGAGTGAGTGAGTGAGTGAGTGGGTGGGTGGGTGGGTGGGTGGGTGGGTGGGTGAGTGAGTGAGTGAGTGAGTGAGTGAGTGAGTGAGTGAGTGAGTGAGTGAGTGAGTGAGTGAGTGAGTGAGAGAGTGAGTGGGTGAGTGGGTGGGTGGGTGGGTGGGTGGGTGGGTGGGTGGGTGGGTGAGTGGGTGAGTGGGTGAGTGAGTGAGTGAGTGAGTGAGTGGGTGAGTGGGTGGGTGGGTGGGTGGGTGGGTGAGTGGGTGAGTGGGTGAGTGAGTGAGTGAGTGAGTGAGTGAGTGAGTGGGTGAGTGGGTGGGTGGGTGGGTGTTTGGGTGGGTGGGTGGGTGGGTGGGTGAGTGGGTGAGTGGGTGAGTGAGTGAGTGAGTGAGTGAGTGAGTGAGTGAGTGGGTGGGTGGGTGGGTGGGTGGGTGGGTGAGTGGGTGAGTGGGTGAGTGAGTGAGTGAGTGAGTGAGTGAGTGAGTGAGTGAGTGAGTGGGTGAGTGGGTGGGTGGGTGGGTGGGTGAGTGGGTGAGTGGGTGAGTGAGTGAGTGAGTGAGTGAGTGAGTGAGTGAGTGAGTGAGTGAGTGAGTGAGTGAGTGGGTGGGTGGGTGAGTGGGTGGGTGGGTGAGTGGGTGAGTGGGTGAGTGGGTGAGTGGGTGAGTGAGTGAGTGAGTGAGTGAGTGAGTGAGTGGGTGAGTGGGTGAGTGGGTGGGTGGGTGGGTGGGTGGGTGGGTGGGTGGGTGGGTGAGTGGGTGAGTGGGTGAGTGAGTGAGTGAGTGAGTGAGTGAGTGAGTGAGTGGGTGGGTGGGTGGGTGGGTGGGTGGGTGGGTGGGTGGGTGGGTGGGTGGGTGAGTGGGTGAGTGGGTGAGTGAGTGAGTGAGTGAGTGGGTGGGTGGGTGGGTGGGTGGGTGGGTGAGTGGGTGAGTGGGTGAGTGAGTGAGTGAGTGAGTGAGTGGGTGGGTGGGTGGGTGGGTGGGTGGGTGGGTGAGTGGGTGAGTGGGTGAGTGGGTGAGTGAGTGAGTGAGTGAGTGAGTGAGTGAGTGAGTGAGTGAGTGAGTGAGTGGGTGAGTGAGTGAGTGGGTGGGTGGGTGGGTGGGTGGGTGGGTGGGTGGGTGGGTGGGTGGGTGGGTGAGTGGGTGAGTGAGTGAGTGAGTGAGTGAGTGGGTGGGTGGGTGGGTGGGTGGGTGGGTGGGTGGGTGAGTGAGTGAGTGAGTGAGTGAGTGAGTGAGTGAGTGAGTGAGTGAGTGAGTGAGTGAGTGAGTGAGAGAGTGAGTGGGTGAGTGGGTGGGTGAGTGGGTGGGTGGGTGGGTGGGTGGGTGGGTGGGTGGGTGAGTGGGTGAGTGGGTGAGTGAGTGAGTGAGTGGGTGAGTGGGTGGGTGGGTGGGTGGGTGGGTGAGTGGGTGAGTGAGTGAGTGAGTGAGTGAGTGAGTGGGTGAGTGGGTGAGTGGGTGGGTGGGTGAGTGGGTGGGTGGGTGAGTGAGTGAGTGAGTGAGTGAGTGAGTGGGTGGGTGGGTGGGTGGGTGGGTGGGTGGGTGGGTGGGTGGGTGAGTGGGTGAGTGGGTGAGTGAGTGAGTGGGTGGGTGAGTGGGTGAGTGGGTGAGTGGGTGGGTGGGTGGGTGGGTGAGTGGGTGAGTGGGTGAGTGAGTGAGTGAGTGAGTGAGTGAGTGAGTGAGTGAGTGGGTGGGTGGGTGGGTGGGTGAGTGGGTGGGTGGGTGAGTGAGTGAGTGAGTGAGTGATTGAGTGAGTGAGTGGGTGAGTGGGTGGGTGGGTGGGTGGGTGGGTGAGTGGGTGAGTGGGTGAGTGGGTGGGTGGGTGAGTGGGTGAGTGGGTGAGTGAGTGAGTGAGTGAGTGAGTGAGTGAGTGGGTGAGTGGGTGGGTGGGTGAGTGGGTGGGTGGGTGGGTGGGTGAGTGGGTGAGTGGGTGAGTGAGTGAGTGGGTGAGTGGGTGAGTGGGTGGGTGGGTGGGTGGGTGAGTGGGTGAGTGAGTGAGTGAGTGAGTGAGTGAGTGAGTGAGTGAGTGAGTGAGTGAGTGAGTGGGTGGGTGAGTGGGTGAGTGGGTGGGTGGGTGGGTGGGTGAGTGGGTGGGTGGGTGGGTGGGTGAGTGGGTGAGTGAGTGAGTGAGTGAGTGAGTGAGTGAGTGAGTGAGTGAGTGAGTGAGTGAGTGAGTGAGTGAGTGAGTGAGTTATATTCAATGAGAGGAGAATTATTTGTACTAGATTAACACCATAAATTGATTTTTTTTATAGTGCTAGTTGACTGCAACAATAGTCCCTGGGTAGAAATGTCGCTATACTCGGACACAATATCATGATTCGGGGTCATTCATACTTTGCTCTTTCTCTTTAATGCTGTGTGTAACAACAAATACATTTTACCAATTATACAGTCCTTGGCTATCAAATAAGAAAACAAAATTAAAATAGACAAATTGAACACTGACTACTCTCTATGTTAAATAAATTGTTAATTGTGAAATGTAATGTAACTTTCTATGAAAGGCTGTGTCAAAGCAAAAATTGGATATTAGGAGTAGCAGGTATACACAGTAAGCACATGTACAAGTCTTAATGATCCTGGTTTGTTCAAAATGACAGAGAAATATTTGTAAGCTAATTACGTTCGCAATATTAAAATCATATCAAAACGACTAGTATATCATTTAACCTTCCATAAGTTCTACTTGAGCAGTGACTGGATAATATTTTGACCGTAATATAGCTTTTCTGGTACTGATTTCACATGTTTTACCTGTTGAGCTTTAGGAAACTAGTTGTAAATCAGATCATTTCCTGTTGACAGAAAATATCAAAAGGGGCAATCAAGGGATTATTGTATAATTTTATTTGTTAATTCAAATATCACTGTCCATGGATTAATGTGATTTTTATGTGAGATAAACACAATGTTAATGCAATGTCTTGTATATTTATTACAGTTTAAACTCTGTCAAATTAAAACTATACCAGGTGAAAGCCTTTACAGTGTAATTATTACTGACAGGTGAAGTATTTTTTAATTTTGTTTTTATTTCAGGATTGCTGACGAGAGAAATAGTAATTTACTCAATATCTACTGGTGGATTGACAATTTTTATTTTCGTTTGTACGGTATTATTACAGCGATACAAGAAGAGAAGTGATAGAAAAGGTCCAGAAAACACCATGGTAACTATACAACACAGTAATGTAGAACTGGAGGAAACATCTATTGACCGAGTTGAAGCTTTATACGAAACAATAGATGAAACTAATATGTTAGATACACCTATTGAACTTATGAACCCAGATGAAGGAGGTATGCCTTCTTTTATCAGCGATTCTCCTATAAATGGGGGATATATCAGTCCGTACCACAAGGTAATAGATGAGGAGGTTTCATTAAGTGTGTCCTCTAGTCTAAGTGGATCTCCTCTAGGCGAGGATTATATCAATCCCTATCAACCAATGATACAAAATGAAAGTGTACACGAATACAGTTCAACACATAATAAACTGCCAAACTATTCTGAGTCATCGGAAGAGAAAGTCGGAGGTAATATTCATGTGTATAATTTACTGGAGAAAAATATTGATGTACATGAATATAACTCAACACACTACTTACAAGACCATTCATCCGGCTCAGATGGAAGCCAAGTGGGTTCTGGTAATCAAATCCCTTATGAACCCCAAACTGAAAACAAGGAACCAGTTATATTAGAGATTAACGATTGCAATAGAAGCATTCAGAAGGGAAAATGTGAAAGATACATGTACATGAAATCAGTTAGTAAACATGTTGACCAGCCAACTTCCTACCCAGTGTCCATTGCAGTTCCAAAGCATCTGGACAGTGATTCCACGCAACAAAGCAATGATAGAGCTGATTCCATGAATCAAAACAATGATAACGGTGATACCATGCAGAATAACAGTGTGAGTTGTGATCCCATGCAGAAAAACAGTGTGAGTTGTGATCCCATGAAGAGTAACAGTGCGAGGTGTGATCCCATGCAGAATAACAGCGTGAGTTGTGATCCCATGCAGAATAACAGCGTGAGTTGTGATCCCATGCAGAATAACAGTGTGAGTTGTGATCCCATGAAGAATGACAGTGTGAGTTGCGATCCCATACAGAATATCAGTCCGAGGTGTGATCCCATGCAGAATATCAATGTGAGGTGTGATCCCATGAAGAGTAACAGTCCAAGGTGTGATCCCATGCAGAATAACAGCGTGAGTTGTGATCCCATGACGAGTAACAGTGTGAGGTGTGATCCCATGCAGAATAACAGCGTGAGTTGTGATCCCATACAGAATAACAGTGTGAGTTATGATCCCATGAAGAGTAACAGTGTCAGTTGCGATCCCATGCAGAATAACAGCATGAGTTGTAATCCCATGCAGAATATCAGTGCGAGTTGTGATCCCATGCAGAATATCAGTGCAAGGTGTGAATCTGTGAAGAATATCAGTGCATGGTGTGATGCGATGCAGCATAACAGTGGCATCTATCATCACACGCATAAAAACGACAGCTGTGATCCCATTATACAGAATAACAGTGACAGCTGTGATCCCATGCAGAATGACAATGACCTATGTGATCCTGCACAGAATGACAACGGAACCTGTGTTGACATATAGAATCACAGTTAGGTCCTTATTTCTGAATGTATTTACTTAGACTGAACCTGTGTGGACATATAGAATCACAGTTAGGTCCTTATTTCTGAATGTATTTACTTAGATTTAACCTGCGTTGACATATAGAATCACAGATAGGTTCTTATTTCTGAATGTATTTACTTAGATTGACCTGTGTTGTCATATAGAATCACAGTTAGGTCCTTATTTCTGAATGTATTTACTTTAGACTGAGCCTGTGTTGACATATAGAATCACAGTTAGGTCCTTATTTCTGAATGTATTTACTTAGACTGAACCTGTGTTGACATATAGAATCACAGTTAGGTCCTTATTTCTGAATGTATTTACTTAGACTGAACCTGTGTTGATATATAGAATCACAGTTAGGTCCTTATTTCTGAATGTATTTACTTAGACTGAACCTGTGTTGATATATAGAATCACAGTTAGGTTCTTATTTCTGAATGTATTTACTTAGACTGAACCTGTGTTGACATATAGAATCACAGTTAGGTCCTTATTTCTGAATGTATTTACTTAGACTGAACCTGTGTTGACATATAGAATCACAGTTAGGTTCTTATTTCTGAATCTATTTACTTAGACTGAACCTGTGTTGGCATATAGAATCACAGTTATGTCCTTATTTCTGACTGTATTTACTTTAGACTGAACCTGTGTTGACATATAGAATCACAGTTAGGTCCATATTTCTGAATGTATTTACTTAGACTGAACCTGTGTTGACATATAGAATCACAGGTAGATCCTTATTTCTGAATGTATTTACTTTAGACTGAACCTGTGTTGACATATAGAATCACAGTTAGGTCCATATTTCTGAATGTATTTACTTAGACTGAACCTGTGTTGACATATAGAATCACAGTTAGGTCCATATTTCTGAATGTATTTACTTAGACTGAACCTGTGTTGACATATAGAATCACAATTAGGTCCTTATTTCTGAATGTATTTACTTAGACTGAACCTGTGTTGACATATATAATCACAGTTAGGTCCTTATTTCTGAATGTATTTACTTAGACTGAACCTGTGTTGACATATAGAATCACAGTTAGGTCCTTATTTCTGAATGTATTTACTTAGATTGAACCTGTGTTGACATATAGAATCACAGTTAGGTCCTTATTTCTGAATGTATTTACTTAGACTGAACCTGTGTTGACATATAGAATCACAGTTAGGTTCTTATTTCTGAATGTATTTACTTTAGACTGAACCTCTGTTGACATATAGAATCACAGTTAGGTCCTTATTTCTGAATGTATTTACTTTAGACTGAACCTGTGTTGACATATAGAATCACAGTTAGGTCCTTATTTCTGAATGTATTTACTTAGACTGAACCTGTGTTGACATATAGAATCACAGTTAGGTCCTTATTTCTGAATGTATTTACTTAGACTGAACCTGTGTTGACATATAGAATCACAGTTAGGTCCTTATTTCTGAATGTATTTACTTAGACTGAACATGTGTTGACATATAGAATCACAGTTAGGTTCTTATTTCTGAATGTATATACTTAGACACAACCTGTGTTGACATATAAAATCACAGTTAGGTCCTTATTTCTGAATGTATTTACTTAGACTGAACCTGTGTTGACATATAGAATCACAGGTAGGTCCTTATTTCTGAATGTATTTACTTAGACTGAACCTGTGTTGATATATAGAATCACAGTTAGGTTCTTAGTTCTGAATGTATTTACTTTAGACTGAACCTTTGTTGACATATATAATCAGAGTTAGGTCCATATTTCTGAATGTATTTACTTAGACTGAACCTGTGTTGACATATAGAATCACAATTAGGTCCTTATTTCTGAATGTATTTACTTAGACTGAACCTGTGTTGACATATAGAATCACAGTTAGGTCCTTATTTCTGAATGTATTTACTTAGATTGAACCTGTGTTGACATATAGAATCACAGTTAGGTCCATATTTCTGAATGTATTTACTTAGACTGAACCTGTGTTGACATATAGAATCACAGTTAGGTTCTTATTTCTGAATGTATTTACTTTAGACTGAACCTCTGTTGACATATAGAATCACAGTTAGGTCCTTATTTCTGAATGTATGTACTTTAGACTGAACCTGTGTTGACATATAGAATCACAGTTAGGTCCATATTTCTGAATGTATTTACTTAGACTGAACCTGTGTTGACATATAGAATCACAGTTATGTCCTTATTTCTGAATGTATATACTTAGACACAACCTGGGTTGACATATAGAATCACAGTTAGGTCCTTATTTCTGAATGTATTTACTTAGACTGAACCTGCGTTGACATATAGAATCACAGATAGGTTCTTATTTCTGAATGTATTTACTTAGATTGACCTGTGTTGTCATATAGAATCACAGTTAGGTCCTTATTTCTGAATGTATTTACTTTAGACTGAGCCTGTGTTGACATATAGAATCACAGTTAGGTCCTTATTTCTGAATGTATTTACTTAGACTGAACCTGTGTTGACATATAGAATCACAGTTAGGTCCTTATTTCTGAATGTATTTACTTAGACTGAACCTGTGTTGATATATAGAATCACAGTTAGGTCCTTATTTCTGAATGTATTTACTTAGACTGAACCTGTGTTGATATATAGAATCACAGTTAGGTTCTTATTTCTGAATGTATTTACTTAGACTGAACCTGTGTTGACATATAGAATCACAGTTAGGTCCTTATTTCTGAATGTATTTACTTAGACTGAACCTGTGTTGACATATAGAATCACAGTTAGGTTCTTATTTCTGAATCTATTTACTTAGACTGAACCTGTGTTGACATATAGAATCACAGTTATGTCCTTATTTCTGACTGTATTTACTTTAGACTGAACCTGTGTTGACATATAGAATCACAGTTAGGTCCATATTTCTGAATGTATTTACTTAGACTGAACCTGTGTTGACATATAGAATCACAGGTAGATCCTTATTTCTGAATGTATTTACTTTAGACTGAACCTGTGTTGACATATAGAATCACAGTTAGGTCCATATTTCTGAATGTATTTACTTAGACTGAACCTGTGTTGACATATAGAATCACAGTTAGGTCCATATTTCTGAATGTATTTACTTAGACTGAACCTGTGTTGACATATAGAATCACAATTAGGTCCTTATTTCTGAATGTATTTACTTAGACTGAACCTGTGTTGACATATATAATCACAGTTAGGTCCTTATTTCTGAATGTATTTACTTAGACTGAACCTGTGTTGACATATAGAATCACAGTTAGGTCCTTATTTCTGAATGTATTTACTTAGATTGAACCTGTGTTGACATATAGAATCACAGTTAGGTCCTTATTTCTGAATGTATTTACTTAGACTGAACCTGTGTTGACATATAGAATCACAGTTAGGTTCTTATTTCTGAATGTATTTACTTTAGACTGAACCTCTGTTGACATATAGAATCACAGTTAGGTCCTTATTTCTGAATGTATTTACTTTAGACTGAACCTGTGTTGACATATAGAATCACAGTTAGGTCCTTATTTCTGAATGTATTTACTTAGACTGAACCTGTGTTGACATATAGAATCACAGTTAGGTCCTTATTTCTGAATGTATTTACTTAGACTGAACCTGTGTTGACATATAGAATCACAGTTAGGTCCTTATTTCTGAATGTATTTACTTAGACTGAACATGTGTTGACATATAGAATCACAGTTAGGTTCTTATTTCTGAATGTATATACTTAGACACAACCTGTGTTGACATATAAAATCACAGTTAGGTCCTTATTTCTGAATGTATTTACTTAGACTGAACCTGTGTTGACATATAGAATCACAGGTAGGTCCTTATTTCTGAATGTATTTACTTAGACTGAACCTGTGTTGATATATAGAATCACAGTTAGGTTCTTAGTTCTGAATGTATTTACTTTAGACTGAACCTTTGTTGACATATATAATCAGAGTTAGGTCCATATTTCTGAATGTATTTACTTAGACTGAACCTGTGTTGACATATAGAATCACAATTAGGTCCTTATTTCTGAATGTATTTACTTAGACTGAACCTGTGTTGACATATAGAATCACAGTTAGGTCCTTATTTCTGAATGTATTTACTTAGATTGAACCTGTGTTGACATATAGAATCACAGTTAGGTCCATATTTCTGAATGTATTTACTTAGACTGAACCTGTGTTGACATATAGAATCACAGTTAGGTTCTTATTTCTGAATGTATTTACTTTAGACTGAACCTCTGTTGACATATAGAATCACAGTTAGGTCCTTATTTCTGAATGTATGTACTTTAGACTGAACCTGTGTTGACATATAGAATCACAGTTAGGTCCATATTTCTGAATGTATTTACTTAGACTGAACCTGTGTTGACATATAGAATCACAGTTATGTCCTTATTTCTGAATGTATATACTTAGACACAACCTGGGTTGACATATAGAATCACAGTTAGGTCCTTATTTCTGAATGTATTTACTTAGACTGAACCTGTGTTGACATATAGAATCACAGTTAGGTCCTTATTTCTGAATGTATTTACTTAGACTGAACCTGTGTTGACATATAGAATCACAGTTAGGTCCATATTTCTGAATGTATTTACTTAGATTGAACCTGTGTTGACATATAGAATCACAGTTAGGTCCTTATTTCTGAATGTATTTACTTAGACTGAACCTGTGTTGACATATAGAATCACAGTTAGGTCCTTATTTCTGAATGTATTTACTTAGATTGAACCTGTGTTGACATATAGAATCACAGTTAGGTCCATATTTCTGAATGTATTTACTTAGACTGAACCTGTGTTGACATATAGAATCACAGTTAGGTTCTTATTTCTGAATGTATTTACTTTAGACTGAACCTGTGTTGACATATAGAATCACAGTTAGGTCCATATTTCTGAATGTATTTACTTAGACTGAACCTGTGTTGACATATAGAATCACAGTTAGGTCCATATTTCTGAATGTATTTACTTAGACTGAACCTGTGTTGACATATAGAATCACAATTAGGTCCTTATTTCTGAATGTATTTACTTAGACTGAACCTGTGTTGACATATAGAATCACAGTTAGGTCCTTATTTCTGAATGTATTTACTTAGACTGAACCTGTGTTGACATATATAATCACAGGTAGGTCCTTATTTCTGAATGTATTTACTTAGACTGAACCTGTGTTGACATATAGAATCACAGTTAGGTTCTTATTTCTGAATGTATTTACTTTAGACTGAACCTGTGTTGACATATAGAATCACAGTTGGGTCCTTATTTCTGAATGTATTTACTTTAGACTGAACCTGTGTTGACATATAGAATCACAGTTAGGTCCATATTTCTGAATGTATTTACTTAGACTGAACCTGTGTTGACATATAGAATGACAGTTAGGTCCATATTTCTGAATGTATTTACTTAGACTGAACCTGTGTTGACATATAGAATCACAGTTAGGTCCTTATTTCTGAATGTATTTACTTTAGACTGAGCCTGTGTTGACATATAGAATCACAGTTAGGTCCTTATTTCTGAATGTATTTACTTAGACTGAACCTGTGTTGACATATAGAATCACAGTTAGGTCCTTATTTCTGAATGTATTTACTTAGACTGAACCTGTGTTGATATATAGAATCACAGTTAGGTCCTTATTTCTGAATGTATTTACTTAGACTGAACCTGTGTTGACATATAGAATCACAGTTAGGTCCTTATTTCTGAATGTATTTACTTAGACTGAACCTGTGTTGATATATAGAATCACAGGTAGGTCCTTATTTCTTAATGTATTTACTTAGACTGAACCTTTGTTGACATATATAATCAGAGTTAGGTCCATATTTCTGAATGTATTTACTTAGACTGAACCTGTGTTGACATATAGAATCACAGGTAGGTCCTTATTTCTGAATGTATTTACTTAGACTGAACCTGTGTTGACATATAGAATCACAGTTAGGTCCTTATTTCTGAATGTATTTACTTAGACTGAACCTGTGTTGACATATAGAATCACAGTTAGGTTCTTATTTCTGAATCTATTTACTTAGACTGAACCTGTGTTGACATATAGAATCACAGTTATGTCCTTATTTCTGACTGTATTTACTTTAGACTGAACCTGTGTTGACATATAGAATCACAGTTATGTTCTTATTTCTGAATGTATTTACTTAGACTGAACCTGTGTTGACATATAGAATCACAGGTAGGTCCTTATTTCTGAATGTATTTACTTTAGACTGAACCTGTGTTGACATATAGAATCACAGTTAGGTCCATATTTCTGAATGTATTTACTTAGACTGAACCTGTGTTGACATATAGAATCACAGTTAGGTCCATATTTCTGAATGTATTTACTTAGACTGAACCTGTGTTGACATATAGAATCACAATTAGGTCCTTATTTCTGAATGTATTTACTTAGACTGAACCTGTGTTGACATATATAATCACAGTTAGGTCCTTATTTCTGAATGTATTTACTTAGACTGAACCTGTGTTGACATATAGAATCACAGTTAGGTCCTTATTTCTGAATGTATTTACTTAGATTGAACCTGTGTTGACATATAGAATCACAGTTAGGTCCTTATTTCTGAATGTATTTACTTAGACTGAACCTGTGTTGACATATAGAATCACAGTTAGGTTCTTATTTCTGAATGTATTTACTTTAGACTGAACCTCTGTTGACATATAGAATCACAGTTAGGTCCTTATTTCTGAATGTATTTACTTTAGACTGAACCTGTGTTGACATATAGAATCACAGTTAGGTCCTTATTTCTGAATGTATTTACTTAGACTGAACCTGTGTTGACATATAGAATCACAGTTAGGTCCTTATTTCTGAATGTATTTACTTAGACTGAACCTGTGTTGACATATATAATCACAGGTAGGTCCTTATTTCTGAATGTATTTACTTAGACTGAACCTGTGTTGACATATAGAATCACAGTTAGGTTCTTATTTCTGAATGTATTTACTTTAGACTGAACCTGTGTTGACATATAGAATCACAGTTAGGTCCTTATTTCTGAATGTATTTACTTAGACTGAACATGTGTTGACATATAGAATCACAGTTAGGTTCTTAGTTCTGAATGTATTTACTTTAGACTGAATCTTTGTTGACATATATAATCAGAGTTAGGTCCATATTTCTGAATGTATTTACTTAGACTGAACCTGTGTTGACATATAGAATCACAGGTAGGTCCTTATTTCTGAATGTATTTACTTAGACTGACCCTGTGTTGACATATAGAATCACAGTTAGGTCCATATTTCTGAATGTATTTACTTAGACTGAACCTGTGTTGACATATAGAATCACAGTTAGGTCCATATTTCTGAATGTATTTACTTAGACTGAACCTGTGTTGACATATAGAATCACAGTTAGGTCCTTATTTCTGAATGTATTTACTTAGACTGAACCTGTGTTGACATATAGAATCACAGTTAGGTCCTTATTTCTGAATGTATTTACTTAGACTGAACCTGTGTTGACATATAGAATCACAGATAGGTCCTTATTTCTGAATGTATATACTTAGACTGAACCTGTGTTGACATATAGAATCACAGTTATGTTCTTATTTCTGAATGTATTTACTTAGACTGAACCTGTGTTGACATATAGAATCACAGTTAGGTTCTTATTTCTGAATGTATTTACTTAGACTGAACCTGTGTTGACATATAGAATTACAGCTAGGTCCTTATTTCTGAATGTATTTACTTTAGACTGAACCTGTGTTGACATATAGAATCACAGTTATGTTCTTATTTCTGAATCTATTTACTTAGACTGAACCTGTGTTGACATATAGAATCACAGTTAGGTCCTTATTTCTGAATGTATTTACTTAGACTGAACCTGTGTTGACATATAGAATCACAGTTAGGTCCTTATTTCTGAATGTATTTACTTAGATTGAACCTGTGTTGACATATAAAATCACAGTTAGGTCCTTATTTCTGAATGTATTTACTTAGACTGAACCTGTGTTGACATATAGAATCACAGTTAGGTCCTTATTTCTGAATGTATTTACTTTAGACTGAACCTGTGTTGACATAGAATCACAGTTAGGTCCATATTTCTGAATGTATTTACTTAGACTGAACCTGTGTTGACATATAGAATCACAGTTAGGTCCTTATTTCTGAATGTATTTACTTAGACTGAACCTGTGTTGACATATAGAATCACAGTTAGGTTCTTATTTCTGAATGTATATACTTAGACACAACCTGTGTTGACATATAGAATCACAGTTAGGTCCTTATTTCTGAATGTATTTACTTAGACTGAACCTGTGTTGACATATAGAATCACAGTTAGGTCCATATTTCTGAATGTATTTACTTAGACTGAACCTGTGTTGACATATAGAATCACAGTTAGGTTCTTATTTCTGAATGTATTTACTTTAGACTGAACCTGTGTTGACATATAGAATCACAGTTAGGTCCATATTTCTGAATGTATTTACTTAGACTGAACCTGTGTTGACATATAGAATCACAGTTAGGTCCATATTTCTGAATGTATTTACTTAGACTGAACCTGTGTTGACATATAGAATCACAATTAGGTCCTTATTTCTGAATGTATTTACTTAGACTGAACCTGTGTTGACATATAGAATCACAGTTAGGTCCTTATTTCTGAATGTATTTACTTAGACTGAACCTGTGTTGACATATATAATCACAGGTAGGTCCTTATTTCTGAATGTATTTACTTAGACTGAACCTGTGTTGACATATAGAATCACAGTTAGGTTCTTATTTCTGAATGTATTTACTTTAGACTGAACCTGTGTTGACATATAGAATCACAGTTGGGTCCTTATTTCTGAATGTATTTACTTTAGACTGAACCTGTGTTGACATATAGAATCACAGTTAGGTCCATATTTCTGAATGTATTTACTTAGACTGAACCTGTGTTGACATATAGAATCACAGTTAGGTCCATATTTCTGAATGTATTTACTTAGACTGAACCTGTGTTGACATATAGAATCACAGTTAGGTCCTTATTTCTGAATGTATTTACTTAGACTGAACCTGTGTTGACATATAGAATCACAGTTAGGTCCTTATTTCTGAATGTATTTACTTAGACTGAACCTGTGTTGACATATAGAATCACAGATAGGTCCTTATTTCTGAATGTATATACTTAGACTGAACCTGTGTTGACATATAGAATCACAGTTATGTTCTTATTTCTGAATGTATTTACTTAGACTGAACCTGTGTTGACATATAGAATCACAGTTAGGTTCTTATTTCTGAATGTATTTACTTAGACTGAACCTGTGTTGACATATAGAATTACAGCTAGGTCCTTATTTCTGAATGTATTTACTTTAGACTGAACCTGTGTTGACATATAGAATCACAGTTATGTTCTTATTTCTGAATCTATTTACTTAGACTGAACCTGTGTTGACATATAGAATCACAGTTAGGTCCTTATTTCTGAATGTATTTACTTAGACTGAACCTGTGTTGACATATAGAATCACAGTTAGGTCCTTATTTCTGAATGTATTTACTTAGATTGAACCTGTGTTGACATATAAAATCACAGTTAGGTCCTTATTTCTGAATGTATTTACTTAGACTGAACCTGTGTTGACATATAGAATCACAGTTAGGTCCTTATTTCTGAATGTATTTACTTTAGACTGAACCTGTGTTGACATAGAATCACAGTTAGGTCCATATTTCTGAATGTATTTACTTAGACTGAACCTGTGTTGACATATAGAATCACAGTTAGGTCCTTATTTCTGAATGTATTTACTTAGACTGAACCTGTGTTGACATATAGAATCACAGTTAGGTTCTTATTTCTGAATGTATATACTTAGACACAACCTGTGTTGACATATAGAATCACAGTTAGGTCCTTATTTCTGAATGTATTTACTTAGACTGAACCTGTGTTGATATATAGAATCACAGTTAGGTTCATATTTCTGAATGTATTTACTTTAGACTGAACCTTTGTTGACATATATAATCACAGGTAGGTCCATATTTCTGAATGTATTTACTTAGACTGAACCTGTGTTGACATATAGAATCACAGGTAGGTCCTTATTTCTGAATGTATTTACTTAGACTGAACCTGTGTTGACATATATAATCACAGTTAGGTCCTTATTTCTGAATGTATTTACTTTAGACTGAACCTGTGTTGACATATATAATCACAGTTAGGTCCTTATTTCTGAATGTATTTACTTTAGACTGAACCTGCGTTGACATATATAATCACAGTTAGATCCTTATTTCTGAATGTATTTATTTAGACTGAACCTGTGTTGACATATAGAATCACAGTTAGGTCCTTATTTCTGAATGTATTTACTTAGACTGAACCTGTGTTGACATATAGAATCACAGTTAGGTCCTTATTTCTGAATGTATTTACTTAGACACAACCTGTGTTGACATATAGAATCAGTTAGGTCCTTATTTCTGAATGTATTTACTTAGACTGAACCTGTGTTGACATATATAATCACAGTTAGGTCCTTATTTCTGAATGTATTTACTTAGACTGAACCTGTGTTGACATATATAATCACAGGTAGGTCCTTATTTCTGAATGTATTTACGTAGACTGAACCTGTGTTGACATATAGAATCACAGTTAGGTTCTTATTTCTGAATGTATTTACTTTAGACTGAACCTGTGTTGACATATAGAATCACAGTTGGGTCCTTATTTCTGAATGTATTTACTTTAGACTGAACCTGTGTTGACATATAGAATCACAGTTAGGTCCATATTTCTGAATGTATTTACTTAGACTGAACCTGTGTTGACATATAGAATCACAGTTAGGTCCTTATTTCTGAATGTATTTACTTAGACTGAACCTGTGTTGACATATAGAATCACAGTTAGGTCCTTATTTCTGAATGTATTTACTTAGACTGAACCTGTGTTGACATATAGAATCACAGTTAGGTCCTTATTTCTGAATGTATTTACTTAGACTGAACCTGTGTTGACATATAGAATCACAGTTAGGTCCTTATTTCTGAATGTATTTACATAGACTGGACCTGTGTTGACATATAGAATCACAGTTAGGTCCTTATTTCTGAATGTATTTACTTAGATTGAACCTGTGTTGACATATAGAATCACAGTTAGGTCCTTATTTCTGAATCTATTTACTTAGACTGAACCTGTGTTGACATATAGAATCACAGTTAGGTCCTTATTTCTGAATGTATATACTTAGACTGAACCTGTGTTGACATATAGAATCACAGTTAGGTTCTTATTTCTGAATGTATTTACTTAGACTGAACCTGTGTTGACATATAGAATCACAATTAGGTCCTTATTTCTGAATGTATTTACTTAGACTGAACCTGTGTTGACATATAGAATCACAGTTAGGTCCTTATTTCTGAATGTATTTACTTAGACTGAACCTGTGTTGACATATAGAATCACAGTTAGGTCCATATTTCTGAATGTATTTACTTAGATTGAACCTGTGTTGACATATAGAATCACAGTTAGGTCCTTATTTCTGAATGTATTTACTTAGACTGAACCTGTGTTGACATATAGAATCACAGTTAGGTCCTTATTTCTGAATGTATTTACTTAGATTGAACCTGTGTTGACATATAGAATCACAGTTAGGTCCATATTTCTGAATGTATTTACTTAGACTGAACCTGTGTTGACATATAGAATCACAGTTAGGTTCTTATTTCTGAATGTATTTACTTTAGACTGAACCTGTGTTGACATATAGAATCACAGTTAGGTCCATATTTCTGAATGTATTTACTTAGACTGAACCTGTGTTGACATATAGAATCACAGTTAGGTCCATATTTCTGAATGTATTTACTTAGACTGAACCTGTGTTGACATATAGAATCACAATTAGGTCCTTATTTCTGAATGTATATACTTAGACTGAACCTGTGTTGACATATAGAATCACAGTTAGGTCCTTATTTCTGAATGTATTTACTTAGACTGAACCTGTGTTGACATATATAATCACAGGTAGGTCCTTATTTCTGAATGTATTTACTTAGACTGAACCTGTGTTGACATATAGAATCACAGTTAGGTTCTTATTTCTGAATGTATTTACTTTAGACTGAACCTGTGTTGACATATAGAATCACAGTTGGGTCCTTATTTCTGAATGTATTTACTTTAGACTGAACCTGTGTTGACATATAGAATCACAGTTAGGTCCATATTTCTGAATGTATTTACTTAGACTGAACCTGTGTTGACATATAGAATCACAGTTAGGTCCATATTTCTGAATGTATTTACTTAGACTGAACCTGTGTTGACATATAGAATCACAGTTAGGTCCTTATTTCTGAATGTATTTACTTAGACTAAACCTGTGTTGACATATAGAATCACAGTTAGGTCCTTATTTCTGAATGTATTTACTTAGACTGAACCTGTGTTGACATATAGAATCACAGATAGGTCCTTATTTCTGAATGTATATACTTAGACTGAACCTGTGTTGACATATAGAATCACAGTTATGTTCTTATTTCTGAATGTATTTACTTAGACTGAACCTGTGTTGACATATAGAATCACAGTTAGGTTCTTATTTCTGAATGTATTTACTTAGACTGAACCTGTGTTGACATATAGAATTACAGCTAGGTCCTTATTTCTGAATGTATTTACTTTAGACTGAACCTGTGTTGACATATAGAATCACAGTTATGTTCTTATTTCTGAATCTATTTACTTAGACTGAACCTGTGTTGACATATAGAATCACAGTTAGGTCCTTATTTCTGAATGTATTTACTTAGACTGAACCTGTGTTGACATATAGAATCACAGTTAGGTCCTTATTTCTGAATGTATTTACTTAGATTGAACCTGTGTTGACATATAAAATCACAGTTAGGTCCTTATTTCTGAATGTATTTACTTAGACTGAACCTGTGTTGACATATAGAATCACAGTTAGGTCCTTATTTCTGAATGTATTTACTTTAGACTGAACCTGTGTTGACATAGAATCACAGTTAGGTCCATATTTCTGAATGTATTTACTTAGACTGAACCTGTGTTGACATATAGAATCACAGTTAGGTCCTTATTTCTGAATGTATTTACTTAGACTGAACCTGTGTTGACATATAGAATCACAGTTAGGTTCTTATTTCTGAATGTATATACTTAGACACAACCTGTGTTGACATATAGAATCACAGTTAGGTCCTTATTTCTGAATGTATTTACTTAGACTGAACCTGTGTTGACATATAGAATCACAGTTAGGTCCATATTTCTGAATGTATTTACTTAGACTGAACCTGTGTTGACATATAGAATCACAGTTAGGTTCTTATTTCTGAATGTATTTACATAGACTGGACCTGTGTTGACATATAGAATCACAGTTAGGTCCTTATTTCTGAATGTATTTACTTAGATTGAACCTGTGTTGACATATAGAATCACAGTTAGGTCCTTATTTCTGAATCTATTTACTTAGACTGAACCTGTGTTGACATATAGAATCACAGTTAGGTCCTTATTTCTGAATGTATATACTTAGACTGAACCTGTGTTGACATATAGAATCACAGTTAGGTTCTTATTTCTGAATGTATTTACTTAGACTGAACCTGTGTTGACATATAGAATCACAATTAGGTCCTTATTTCTGAATGTATTTACTTAGACTGAACCTGTGTTGACATATAGAATCACAGTTAGGTCCTTATTTCTGAATGTATTTACTTAGACTGAACCTGTGTTGACATATAGAATCACAGTTAGGTCCATATTTCTGAATGTATTTACTTAGATTGAACCTGTGTTGACATATAGAATCACAGTTAGGTCCTTATTTCTGAATGTATTTACTTAGATTGAACCTGTGTTGACATATAAAATCACAGTTAGGTCCTTATTTCTGAATGTATTTACTTAGACTGAACCTGTGTTGACATATAGAATCACAGTTAGGTCCTTATTTCTGAATGTATTTACTTAGACTGAACCTGTGTTGACATATAGAATCACAGTTAGGTCCTTATTTCTGAATGTATTTACTTAGACTGAACCTGTGTTGACATATAGAATCACAGATAGGTCCTTATTTCTGAATGTATATACTTAGACTGAACCTGTGTTGACATATAGAATCACAGTTATGTTCTTATTTCTGAATGTATTTACTTAGACTGAACCTGTGTTGACATATAGAATCACAGTTAGGTTCTTATTTCTGAATGTATTTACTTAGACTGAACCTGTGTTGACATATAGAATTACAGCTAGGTCCTTATTTCTGAATGTATTTACTTTAGACTGAACCTGTGTTGACATATAGAATCACAGTTATGTTCTTATTTCTGAATCTATTTACTTAGACTGAACCTGTGTTGACATATAGAATCACAGTTAGGTCCTTATTTCTGAATGTATTTACTTAGACTGAACCTGTGTTGACATATAGAATCACAGTTAGGTCCTTATTTCTGAATGTATTTACTTAGATTGAACCTGTGTTGACATATAAAATCACAGTTAGGTCCTTATTTCTGAATGTATTTACTTAGACTGAACCTGTGTTGACATATAGAATCACAGTTAGGTCCTTATTTCTGAATGTATTTACTTTAGACTGAACCTGTGTTGACATAGAATCACAGTTAGGTCCATATTTCTGAATGTATTTACTTAGACTGAACCTGTGTTGACATATAGAATCACAGTTAGGTCCTTATTTCTGAATGTATTTACTTAGACTGAACCTGTGTTGACATATAGAATCACAGTTAGGTTCTTATTTCTGAATGTATATACTTAGACACAACCTGTGTTGACATATAGAATCACAGTTAGGTCCTTATTTCTGAATGTATTTACTTAGACTGAACCTGTGTTGATATATAGAATCACAGTTAGGTTCATATTTCTGAATGTATTTACTTTAGACTGAACCTTTGTTGACATATATAATCACAGGTAGGTCCATATTTCTGAATGTATTTACTTAGACTGAACCTGTGTTGACATATAGAATCACAGGTAGGTCCTTATTTCTGAATGTATTTACTTAGACTGAACCTGTGTTGACATATATAATCACAGTTAGGTCCTTATTTCTGAATGTATTTACTTTAGACTGAACCTGTGTTGACATATATAATCACAGTTAGGTCCTTATTTCTGAATGTATTTACTTTAGACTGAACCTGCGTTGACATATATAATCACAGTTAGATCCTTATTTCTGAATGTATTTATTTAGACTGAACCTGTGTTGACATATAGAATCACAGTTAGGTCCTTATTTCTGAATGTATTTACTTAGACTGAACCTGTGTTGACATATAGAATCACAGTTAGGTCCTTATTTCTGAATGTATTTACTTAGACACAACCTGTGTTGACATATAGAATCAGTTAGGTCCTTATTTCTGAATGTATTTACTTAGACTGAACCTGTGTTGACATATATAATCACAGTTAGGTCCTTATTTCTGAATGTATTTACTTAGACTGAACCTGTGTTGACATATATAATCACAGGTAGGTCCTTATTTCTGAATGTATTTACGTAGACTGAACCTGTGTTGACATATAGAATCACAGTTAGGTTCTTATTTCTGAATGTATTTACTTTAGACTGAACCTGTGTTGACATATAGAATCACAGTTGGGTCCTTATTTCTGAATGTATTTACTTTAGACTGAACCTGTGTTGACATATAGAATCACAGTTAGGTCCATATTTCTGAATGTATTTACTTAGACTGAACCTGTGTTGACATATAGAATCACAGTTAGGTCCTTATTTCTGAATGTATTTACTTAGACTGAACCTGTGTTGACATATAGAATCACAGTTAGGTCCTTATTTCTGAATGTATTTACTTAGACTGAACCTGTGTTGACATATAGAATCACAGTTAGGTCCTTATTTCTGAATGTATTTACTTAGACTGAACCTGTGTTGACATATAGAATCACAGTTAGGTCCTTATTTCTGAATGTATTTACATAGACTGGACCTGTGTTGACATATAGAATCACAGTTAGGTCCTTATTTCTGAATGTATTTACTTAGATTGAACCTGTGTTGACATATAGAATCACAGTTAGGTCCTTATTTCTGAATCTATTTACTTAGACTGAACCTGTGTTGACATATAGAATCACAGTTAGGTCCTTATTTCTGAATGTATATACTTAGACTGAACCTGTGTTGACATATAGAATCACAGTTAGGTTCTTATTTCTGAATGTATTTACTTAGACTGAACCTGTGTTGACATATAGAATCACAATTAGGTCCTTATTTCTGAATGTATTTACTTAGACTGAACCTGTGTTGACATATAGAATCACAGTTAGGTCCTTATTTCTGAATGTATTTACTTAGACTGAACCTGTGTTGACATATAGAATCACAGTTAGGTCCATATTTCTGAATGTATTTACTTAGATTGAACCTGTGTTGACATATAGAATCACAGTTAGGTCCTTATTTCTGAATGTATTTACTTAGACTGAACCTGTGTTGACATATAGAATCACAGTTAGGTCCTTATTTCTGAATGTATTTACTTAGATTGAACCTGTGTTGACATATAGAATCACAGTTAGGTCCATATTTCTGAATGTATTTACTTAGACTGAACCTGTGTTGACATATAGAATCACAGTTAGGTTCTTATTTCTGAATGTATTTACTTTAGACTGAACCTGTGTTGACATATAGAATCACAGTTAGGTCCATATTTCTGAATGTATTTACTTAGACTGAACCTGTGTTGACATATAGAATCACAGTTAGGTCCATATTTCTGAATGTATTTACTTAGACTGAATATGTGTTGACATATAGAATCACAATTAGGTCCTTATTTCTGAATGTATTTACTTAGACTGAACCTGTGTTGACATATAGAATCACAGTTAGGTCCTTATTTCTGAATGTATTTACTTAGACTGAACCTGTGTTGACATATATAATCACAGGTAGGTCCTTATTTCTGAATGTATTTACTTAGACTGAACCTGTGTTGACATATAGAATCACAGTTAGGTTCTTATTTCTGAATGTATTTACTTTAGACTGAACCTGTGTTGACATATAGAATCACAGTTGGGTCCTTATTTCTGAATGTATTTACTTTAGACTGAACCTGTGTTGACATATAGAATCACAGTTAGGTCCATATTTCTGAATGTATTTACTTAGACTGAACCTGTGTTGACATATAGAATCACAGTTAGGTCCATATTTCTGAATGTATTTACTTAGACTGAACCTGTGTTGACATATAGAATCACAGTTAGGTCCTTATTTCTGAATGTATTTACTTAGACTAAACCTGTGTTGACATATAGAATCACAGTTAGGTCCTTATTTCTGAATGTATTTACTTAGACTGAACCTGTGTTGACATATAGAATCACAGATAGGTCCTTATTTCTGAATGTATATACTTAGACTGAACCTGTGTTGACATATAGAATCACAGTTATGTTCTTATTTCTGAATGTATTTACTTAGACTGAACCTGTGTTGACATATAGAATCACAGTTAGGTTCTTATTTCTGAATGTATTTACTTAGACTGAACCTGTGTTGACATATAGAATTACAGCTAGGTCCTTATTTCTGAATGTATTTACTTTAGACTGAACCTGTGTTGACATATAGAATCACAGTTATGTTCTTATTTCTGAATCTATTTACTTAGACTGAACCTGTGTTGACATATAGAATCACAGTTAGGTCCTTATTTCTGAATGTATTTACTTAGACTGAACCTGTGTTGACATATAGAATCACAGTTAGGTCCTTATTTCTGAATGTATTTACTTAGATTGAACCTGTGTTGACATATAAAATCACAGTTAGGTCCTTATTTCTGAATGTATTTACTTAGACTGAACCTGTGTTGACATATAGAATCACAGTTAGGTCCTTATTTCTGAATGTATTTACTTTAGACTGAACCTGTGTTGACATAGAATCACAGTTAGGTCCATATTTCTGAATGTATTTACTTAGACTGAACCTGTGTTGACATATAGAATCACAGTTAGGTCCTTATTTCTGAATGTATTTACTTAGACTGAACCTGTGTTGACATATAGAATCACAGTTAGGTTCTTATTTCTGAATGTATATACTTAGACACAACCTGTGTTGACATATAGAATCACAGTTAGGTCCTTATTTCTGAATGTATTTACTTAGACTGAACCTGTGTTGACATATAGAATCACAGTTAGGTCCATATTTCTGAATGTATTTACTTAGACTGAACCTGTGTTGACATATAGAATCACAGTTAGGTTCTTATTTCTGAATGTATTTACTTTAGACTGAACCTGTGTTGACATATAGAATCACAGTTAGGTCCATATTTCTGAATGTATTTACTTAGACTGAACCTGTGTTGACATATAGAATCACAGTTAGGTCCATATTTCTGAATGTATTTACTTAGACTGAACCTGTGTTGACATATAGAATCACAATTAGGTCCTTATTTCTGAATGTATTTACTTAGACTGAACCTGTGTTGACATATAGAATCACAGTTAGGTCCTTATTTCTGAATGTATTTACTTAGACTGAACCTGTGTTGACATATAGAATCACAGTTAGGTCCATATTTCTGAATGTATTTACTTAGACTGAACCTGTGTTGACATATAGAATCACAGTTAGGTCCATATTTCTGAATGTATTTACTTAGACTGAACCTGTGTTGACATATAGAATCACAGTTAGGTCCATATTTCTGAATGTATTTACTTAGACTGAATATGTGTTGACATATAGAATCACAATTAGGTCCTTATTTCTGAATGTATTTACTTAGACTGAACCTGTGTTGACATATAGAATCACAGTTAGGTCCTTATTTCTGAATGTATTTACTTAGACTGAACCTGTGTTGACATATATAATCACAGGTAGGTCCTTATTTCTGAATGTATTTACTTAGACTGAACCTGTGTTGACATATAGAATCACAGTTAGGTTCTTATTTCTGAATGTATTTACTTTAGACTGAACCTGTGTTGACATATAGAATCACAGTTGGGTCCTTATTTCTGAATGTATTTACTTTAGACTGAACCTGTGTTGACATATAGAATCACAGTTAGGTCCATATTTCTGAATGTATTTACTTAGACTGAACCTGTGTTGACATATAGAATCACAGTTAGGTCCATATTTCTGAATGTATTTACTTAGACTGAACCTGTGTTGACATATAGAATCACAGTTAGGTCCTTATTTCTGAATGTATTTACTTAGACTAAACCTGTGTTGACATATAGAATCACAGTTAGGTCCTTATTTCTGAATGTATTTACTTAGACTGAACCTGTGTTGACATATAGAATCACAGATAGGTCCTTATTTCTGAATGTATATACTTAGACTGAACCTGTGTTGACATATAGAATCACAGTTATGTTCTTATTTCTGAATGTATTTACTTAGACTGAACCTGTGTTGACATATAGAATCACAGTTAGGTTCTTATTTCTGAATGTATTTACTTAGACTGAACCTGTGTTGACATATAGAATTACAGCTAGGTCCTTATTTCTGAATGTATTTACTTTAGACTGAACCTGTGTTGACATATAGAATCACAGTTATGTTCTTATTTCTGAATCTATTTACTTAGACTGAACCTGTGTTGACATATAGAATCACAGTTAGGTCCTTATTTCTGAATGTATTTACTTAGACTGAACCTGTGTTGACATATAGAATCACAGTTAGGTCCTTATTTCTGAATGTATTTACTTAGATTGAACCTGTGTTGACATATAAAATCACAGTTAGGTCCTTATTTCTGAATGTATTTACTTAGACTGAACCTGTGTTGACATATAGAATCACAGTTAGGTCCTTATTTCTGAATGTATTTACTTTAGACTGAACCTGTGTTGACATAGAATCACAGTTAGGTCCATATTTCTGAATGTATTTACTTAGACTGAACCTGTGTTGACATATAGAATCACAGTTAGGTCCTTATTTCTGAATGTATTTACTTAGACTGAACCTGTGTTGACATATAGAATCACAGTTAGGTTCTTATTTCTGAATGTATATACTTAGACACAACCTGTGTTGACATATAGAATCACAGTTAGGTCCTTATTTCTGAATGTATTTACTTAGACTGAACCTGTGTTGACATATAGAATCACAGTTAGGTCCATATTTCTGAATGTATTTACTTAGACTGAACCTGTGTTGACATATAGAATCACAGTTAGGTTCTTATTTCTGAATGTATTTACTTTAGACTGAACCTGTGTTGACATATAGAATCACAGTTAGGTCCATATTTCTGAATGTATTTACTTAGACTGAACCTGTGTTGACATATAGAATCACAGTTAGGTCCATATTTCTGAATGTATTTACTTAGACTGAACCTGTGTTGACATATAGAATCACAATTAGGTCCTTATTTCTGAATGTATTTACTTAGACTGAACCTGTGTTGACATATAGAATCACAGTTAGGTCCTTATTTCTGAATGTATTTACTTAGACTGAACCTGTGTTGACATATATAATCACAGGTAGGTCCTTATTTCTGAATGTATTTACTTAGACTGAACCTGTGTTGACATATAGAATCACAGTTAGGTTCTTATTTCTGAATGTATTTACTTTAGACTGAACCTGTGTTGACATATAGAATCACAGTTGGGTCCTTATTTCTGAATGTATTTACTTTAGACTGAACCTGTGTTGACATATAGAATCACAGTTAGGTCCATATTTCTGAATGTATTTACTTAGACTGAACCTGTGTTGACATATAGAATCACAGTTAGGTCCATATTTCTGAATGTATTTACTTAGACTGAACCTGTGTTGACATATAGAATCACAGTTAGGTCCTTATTTCTGAATGTATTTACTTAGACTGAACCTGTGTTGACATATAGAATCACAGTTAGGTCCTTATTTCTGAATGTATTTACTTAGACTGAACCTGTGTTGACATATAGAATCACAGATAGGTCCTTATTTCTGAATGTATATACTTAGACTGAACCTGTGTTGACATATAGAATCACAGTTATGTTCTTATTTCTGAATGTATTTACTTAGACTGAACCTGTGTTGACATATAGAATCACAGTTAGGTTCTTATTTCTGAATGTATTTACTTAGACTGAACCTGTGTTGACATATAGAATTACAGCTAGGTCCTTATTTCTGAATGTATTTACTTTAGACTGAACCTGTGTTGACATATAGAATCACAGTTATGTTCTTATTTCTGAATCTATTTACTTAGACTGAACCTGTGTTGACATATAGAATCACAGTTAGGTCCTTATTTCTGAATGTATTTACTTAGACTGAACCTGTGTTGACATATAGAATCACAGTTAGGTCCTTATTTCTGAATGTATTTACTTAGATTGAACCTGTGTTGACATATAAAATCACAGTTAGGTCCTTATTTCTGAATGTATTTACTTAGACTGAACCTGTGTTGACATATAGAATCACAGTTAGGTCCTTATTTCTGAATGTATTTACTTTAGACTGAACCTGTGTTGACATAGAATCACAGTTAGGTCCATATTTCTGAATGTATTTACTTAGACTGAACCTGTGTTGACATATAGAATCACAGTTAGGTCCTTATTTCTGAATGTATTTACTTAGACTGAACCTGTGTTGACATATAGAATCACAGTTAGGTTCTTATTTCTGAATGTATATACTTAGACACAACCTGTGTTGACATATAGAATCACAGTTAGGTCCTTATTTCTGAATGTATTTACTTAGACTGAACCTGTGTTGATATATAGAATCACAGTTAGGTTCATATTTCTGAATGTATTTACTTTAGACTGAACCTTTGTTGACATATATAATCACAGGTAGGTCCATATTTCTGAATGTATTTACTTAGACTGAACCTGTGTTGACATATAGAATCACAGGTAGGTCCTTATTTCTGAATGTATTTACTTAGACTGAACCTGTGTTGACATATATAATCACAGTTAGGTCCTTATTTCTGAATGTATTTACTTTAGACTGAACCTGTGTTGACATATATAATCACAGTTAGGTCCTTATTTCTGAATGTATTTACTTTAGACTGAACCTGCGTTGACATATATAATCACAGTTAGATCCTTATTTCTGAATGTATTTATTTAGACTGAACCTGTGTTGACATATAGAATCACAGTTAGGTCCTTATTTCTGAATGTATTTACTTAGACTGAACCTGTGTTGACATATAGAATCACAGTTAGGTCCTTATTTCTGAATGTATTTACTTAGACACAACCTGTGTTGACATATAGAATCAGTTAGGTCCTTATTTCTGAATGTATTTACTTAGACTGAACCTGTGTTGACATATATAATCACAGTTAGGTCCTTATTTCTGAATGTATTTACTTAGACTGAACCTGTGTTGACATATATAATCACAGGTAGGTCCTTATTTCTGAATGTATTTACGTAGACTGAACCTGTGTTGACATATAGAATCACAGTTAGGTTCTTATTTCTGAATGTATTTACTTTAGACTGAACCTGTGTTGACATATAGAATCACAGTTGGGTCCTTATTTCTGAATGTATTTACTTTAGACTGAACCTGTGTTGACATATAGAATCACAGTTAGGTCCATATTTCTGAATGTATTTACTTAGACTGAACCTGTGTTGACATATAGAATCACAGTTAGGTCCTTATTTCTGAATGTATTTACTTAGACTGAACCTGTGTTGACATATAGAATCACAGTTAGGTCCTTATTTCTGAATGTATTTACTTAGACTGAACCTGTGTTGACATATAGAATCACAGTTAGGTCCTTATTTCTGAATGTATTTACTTAGACTGAACCTGTGTTGACATATAGAATCACAGTTAGGTCCTTATTTCTGAATGTATTTACATAGACTGGACCTGTGTTGACATATAGAATCACAGTTAGGTCCTTATTTCTGAATGTATTTACTTAGATTGAACCTGTGTTGACATATAGAATCACAGTTAGGTCCTTATTTCTGAATCTATTTACTTAGACTGAACCTGTGTTGACATATAGAATCACAGTTAGGTCCTTATTTCTGAATGTATATACTTAGACTGAACCTGTGTTGACATATAGAATCACAGTTAGGTTCTTATTTCTGAATGTATTTACTTAGACTGAACCTGTGTTGACATATAGAATCACAATTAGGTCCTTATTTCTGAATGTATTTACTTAGACTGAACCTGTGTTGACATATAGAATCACAGTTAGGTCCTTATTTCTGAATGTATTTACTTAGACTGAACCTGTGTTGACATATAGAATCACAGTTAGGTCCATATTTCTGAATGTATTTACTTAGATTGAACCTGTGTTGACATATAGAATCACAGTTAGGTCCTTATTTCTGAATGTATTTACTTAGACTGAACCTGTGTTGACATATAGAATCACAGTTAGGTCCTTATTTCTGAATGTATTTACTTAGATTGAACCTGTGTTGACATATAGAATCACAGTTAGGTCCATATTTCTGAATGTATTTACTTAGACTGAACCTGTGTTGACATATAGAATCACAGTTAGGTTCTTATTTCTGAATGTATTTACTTTAGACTGAACCTGTGTTGACATATAGAATCACAGTTAGGTCCATATTTCTGAATGTATTTACTTAGACTGAACCTGTGTTAACATATAGAATCACAGTTAGGTCCATATTTCTGAATGTATTTACTTAGACTGAACCTGTGTTGACATATAGAATCACAATTAGGTCCTTATTTCTGAATGTATTTACTTAGACTGAACCTGTGTTGACATATAGAATCACAGTTAGGTCCTTATTTCTGAATGTATTTACTTAGACTGAACCTGTGTTGACATATATAATCACAGGTAGGTCCTTATTTCTGAATGTATTTACTTAGACTGAACCTGTGTTGACATATAGAATCACAGTTAGGTTCTTATTTCTGAATGTATTTACTTTAGACTGAACCTGTGTTGACATATAGAATCACAGTTGGGTCCTTATTTCTGAATGTATTTACTTTAGACTGAACCTGTGTTGACATATAGAATCACAGTTAGGTCCATATTTCTGAATGTATTTACTTAGACTGAACCTGTGTTGACATATAGAATCACAGTTAGGTCCATATTTCTGAATGTATTTACTTAGACTGAACCTGTGTTGACATATAGAATCACAGTTAGGTCCTTATTTCTGAATGTATTTACTTAGACTGAACCTGTGTTGACATATAGAATCACAGTTAGGTCCTTATTTCTGAATGTATTTACTTAGACTGAACCTGTGTTGACATATAGAATCACAGATAGGTCCTTATTTCTGAATGTATATACTTAGACTGAACCTGTGTTGACATATAGAATCACAGTTATGTTCTTATTTCTGAATGTATTTACTTAGACTGAACCTGTGTTGACATATAGAATCACAGTTAGGTTCTTATTTCTGAATGTATTTACTTAGACTGAACCTGTGTTGACATATAGAATTACAGCTAGGTCCTTATTTCTGAATGTATTTACTTTAGACTGAACCTGTGTTGACATATAGAATCACAGTTATGTTCTTATTTCTGAATCTATTTACTTAGACTGAACCTGTGTTGACATATAGAATCACAGTTAGGTCCTTATTTCTGAATGTATTTACTTAGACTGAACCTGTGTTGACATATAGAATCACAGTTAGGTCCTTATTTCTGAATGTATTTACTTAGATTGAACCTGTGTTGACATATAAAATCACAGTTAGGTCCTTATTTCTGAATGTATTTACTTAGACTGAACCTGTGTTGACATATAGAATCACAGTTAGGTCCTTATTTCTGAATGTATTTACTTTAGACTGAACCTGTGTTGACATAGAATCACAGTTAGGTCCATATTTCTGAATGTATTTACTTAGACTGAACCTGTGTTGACATATAGAATCACAGTTAGGTCCTTATTTCTGAATGTATTTACTTAGACTGAACCTGTGTTGACATATAGAATCACAGTTAGGTTCTTATTTCTGAATGTATATACTTAGACACAACCTGTGTTGACATATAGAATCACAGTTAGGTCCTTATTTCTGAATGTATTTACTTAGACTGAACCTGTGTTGACATATAGAATCACAGTTAGGTCCATATTTCTGAATGTATTTACTTAGACTGAACCTGTGTTGACATATAGAATCACAGTTAGGTTCTTATTTCTGAATGTATTTACTTTAGACTGAACCTGTGTTGACATATAGAATCACAGTTAGGTCCATATTTCTGAATGTATTTACTTAGACTGAACCTGTGTTGACATATAGAATCACAGTTAGGTCCATATTTCTGAATGTATTTACTTAGACTGAACCTGTGTTGACATATAGAATCACAATTAGGTCCTTATTTCTGAATGTATTTACTTAGACTGAACCTGTGTTGACATATAGAATCACAGTTAGGTCCTTATTTCTGAATGTATTTACTTAGACTGAACCTGTGTTGACATATATAATCACAGGTAGGTCCTTATTTCTGAATGTATTTACTTAGACTGAACCTGTGTTGACATATAGAATCACAGTTAGGTTCTTATTTCTGAATGTATTTACTTTAGACTGAACCTGTGTTGACATATAGAATCACAGTTGGGTCCTTATTTCTGAATGTATTTACTTTAGACTGAACCTGTGTTGACATATAGAATCACAGTTAGGTCCATATTTCTGAATGTATTTACTTAGACTGAACCTGTGTTGACATATAGAATCACAGTTAGGTCCATATTTCTGAATGTATTTACTTAGACTGAACCTGTGTTGACATATAGAATCACAGTTAGGTCCTTATTTCTGAATGTATTTACTTAGACTGAACCTGTGTTGACATATAGAATCACAGTTAGGTCCTTATTTCTGAATGTATTTACTTAGACTGAACCTGTGTTGACATATAGAATCACAGATAGGTCCTTATTTCTGAATGTATATACTTAGACTGAACCTGTGTTGACATATAGAATCACAGTTATGTTCTTATTTCTGAATGTATTTACTTAGACTGAACCTGTGTTGACATATAGAATCACAGTTAGGTTCTTATTTCTGAATGTATTTACTTAGACTGAACCTGTGTTGACATATAGAATTACAGCTAGGTCCTTATTTCTGAATGTATTTACTTTAGACTGAACCTGTGTTGACATATAGAATCACAGTTATGTTCTTATTTCTGAATCTATTTACTTAGACTGAACCTGTGTTGACATATAGAATCACAGTTAGGTCCTTATTTCTGAATGTATTTACTTAGACTGAACCTGTGTTGACATATAGAATCACAGTTAGGTCCTTATTTCTGAATGTATTTACTTAGATTGAACCTGTGTTGACATATAAAATCACAGTTAGGTCCTTATTTCTGAATGTATTTACTTAGACTGAACCTGTGTTGACATATAGAATCACAGTTAGGTCCTTATTTCTGAATGTATTTACTTTAGACTGAACCTGTGTTGACATAGAATCACAGTTAGGTCCATATTTCTGAATGTATTTACTTAGACTGAACCTGTGTTGACATATAGAATCACAGTTAGGTCCTTATTTCTGAATGTATTTACTTAGACTGAACCTGTGTTGACATATAGAATCACAGTTAGGTTCTTATTTCTGAATGTATATACTTAGACACAACCTGTGTTGACATATAGAATCACAGTTAGGTCCTTATTTCTGAATGTATTTACTTAGACTGAACCTGTGTTGATATATAGAATCACAGTTAGGTTCATATTTCTGAATGTATTTACTTTAGACTGAACCTTTGTTGACATATATAATCACAGGTAGGTCCATATTTCTGAATGTATTTACTTAGACTGAACCTGTGTTGACATATAGAATCACAGGTAGGTCCTTATTTCTGAATGTATTTACTTAGACTGAACCTGTGTTGACATATATAATCACAGTTAGGTCCTTATTTCTGAATGTATTTACTTTAGACTGAACCTGTGTTGACATATATAATCACAGTTAGGTCCTTATTTCTGAATGTATTTACTTTAGACTGAACCTGCGTTGACATATATAATCACAGTTAGATCCTTATTTCTGAATGTATTTATTTAGACTGAACCTGTGTTGACATATAGAATCACAGTTAGGTCCTTATTTCTGAATGTATTTACTTAGACTGAACCTGTGTTGACATATAGAATCACAGTTAGGTCCTTATTTCTGAATGTATTTACTTAGACACAACCTGTGTTGACATATAGAATCAGTTAGGTCCTTATTTCTGAATGTATTTACTTAGACTGAACCTGTGTTGACATATATAATCACAGTTAGGTCCTTATTTCTGAATGTATTTACTTAGACTGAACCTGTGTTGACATATATAATCACAGGTAGGTCCTTATTTCTGAATGTATTTACGTAGACTGAACCTGTGTTGACATATAGAATCACAGTTAGGTTCTTATTTCTGAATGTATTTACTTTAGACTGAACCTGTGTTGACATATAGAATCACAGTTGGGTCCTTATTTCTGAATGTATTTACTTTAGACTGAACCTGTGTTGACATATAGAATCACAGTTAGGTCCATATTTCTGAATGTATTTACTTAGACTGAACCTGTGTTGACATATAGAATCACAGTTAGGTCCTTATTTCTGAATGTATTTACTTAGACTGAACCTGTGTTGACATATAGAATCACAGTTAGGTCCTTATTTCTGAATGTATTTACTTAGACTGAACCTGTGTTGACATATAGAATCACAGTTAGGTCCTTATTTCTGAATGTATTTACTTAGACTGAACCTGTGTTGACATATAGAATCACAGTTAGGTCCTTATTTCTGAATGTATTTACATAGACTGGACCTGTGTTGACATATAGAATCACAGTTAGGTCCTTATTTCTGAATGTATTTACTTAGATTGAACCTGTGTTGACATATAGAATCACAGTTAGGTCCTTATTTCTGAATCTATTTACTTAGACTGAACCTGTGTTGACATATAGAATCACAGTTAGGTCCTTATTTCTGAATGTATATACTTAGACTGAACCTGTGTTGACATATAGAATCACAGTTAGGTTCTTATTTCTGAATGTATTTACTTAGACTGAACCTGTGTTGACATATAGAATCACAATTAGGTCCTTATTTCTGAATGTATTTACTTAGACTGAACCTGTGTTGACATATAGAATCACAGTTAGGTCCTTATTTCTGAATGTATTTACTTAGACTGAACCTGTGTTGACATATAGAATCACAGTTAGGTCCATATTTCTGAATGTATTTACTTAGATTGAACCTGTGTTGACATATAGAATCACAGTTAGGTCCTTATTTCTGAATGTATTTACTTAGACTGAACCTGTGTTGACATATAGAATCACAGTTAGGTCCTTATTTCTGAATGTATTTACTTAGATTGAACCTGTGTTGACATATAGAATCACAGTTAGGTCCATATTTCTGAATGTATTTACTTAGACTGAACCTGTGTTGACATATAGAATCACAGTTAGGTTCTTATTTCTGAATGTATTTACTTTAGACTGAACCTGTGTTGACATATAGAATCACAGTTAGGTCCATATTTCTGAATGTATTTACTTAGACTGAACCTGTGTTGACATATAGAATCACAGTTAGGTCCATATTTCTGAATGTATTTACTTAGACTGAACCTGTGTTGACATATAGAATCACAATTAGGTCCTTATTTCTGAATGTATTTACTTAGACTGAACCTGTGTTGACATATAGAATCACAGTTAGGTCCTTATTTCTGAATGTATTTACTTAGACTGAACCTGTGTTGACATATATAATCACAGGTAGGTCCTTATTTCTGAATGTATTTACTTAGACTGAACCTGTGTTGACATATAGAATCACAGTTAGGTTCTTATTTCTGAATGTATTTACTTTAGACTGAACCTGTGTTGACATATAGAATCACAGTTGGGTCCTTATTTCTGAATGTATTTACTTTAGACTGAACCTGTGTTGACATATAGAATCACAGTTAGGTCCATATTTCTGAATGTATTTACTTAGACTGAACCTGTGTTGACATATAGAATCACAGTTAGGTCCATATTTCTGAATGTATTTACTTAGACTGAACCTGTGTTGACATATAGAATCACAGTTAGGTCCTTATTTCTGAATGTATTTACTTAGACTGAACCTGTGTTGACATATAGAATCACAGTTAGGTCCTTATTTCTGAATGTATTTACTTAGACTGAACCTGTGTTGACATATAGAATCACAGATAGGTCCTTATTTCTGAATGTATATACTTAGACTGAACCTGTGTTGACATATAGAATCACAGTTATGTTCTTATTTCTGAATGTATTTACTTAGACTGAACCTGTGTTGACATATAGAATCACAGTTAGGTTCTTATTTCTGAATGTATTTACTTAGACTGAACCTGTGTTGACATATAGAATTACAGCTAGGTCCTTATTTCTGAATGTATTTACTTTAGACTGAACCTGTGTTGACATATAGAATCACAGTTATGTTCTTATTTCTGAATCTATTTACTTAGACTGAACCTGTGTTGACATATAGAATCACAGTTAGGTCCTTATTTCTGAATGTATTTACTTAGACTGAAACTGTGTTGACATATAGAATCACAGTTAGGTCCTTATTTCTGAATGTATTTACTTAGATTGAACCTGTGTTGACATATAAAATCACAGTTAGGTCCTTATTTCTGAATGTATTTACTTAGACTGAACCTGTGTTGACATATAGAATCACAGTTAGGTCCTTATTTCTGAATGTATTTACTTTAGACTGAACCTGTGTTGACATAGAATCACAGTTAGGTCCATATTTCTGAATGTATTTACTTAGACTGAACCTGTGTTGACATATAGAATCACAGTTAGGTCCTTATTTCTGAATGTATTTACTTAGACTGAACCTGTGTTGACATATAGAATCACAGTTAGGTTCTTATTTCTGAATGTATATACTTAGACACAACCTGTGTTGACATATAGAATCACAGTTAGGTCCTTATTTCTGAATGTATTTACTTAGACTGAACCTGTGTTGACATATAGAATCACAGTTAGGTCCATATTTCTGAATGTATTTACTTAGACTGAACCTGTGTTGACATATAGAATCACAGTTAGGTTCTTATTTCTGAATGTATTTACTTTAGACTGAACCTGTGTTGACATATAGAATCACAGTTAGGTCCCTATTTCTGAATGTATTTACTTAGACTGAACCTGTGTTGACATATAGAATCACAGTTAGGTCCATATTTCTGAATGTATTTACTTAGACTGAACCTGTGTTGACATATAGAATCACAATTAGGTCCTTATTTCTGAATGTATTTACTTAGACTGAACCTGTGTTGACATATAGAATCACAGTTAGGTCCTTATTTCTGAATGTATTTACTTAGACTGAACCTGTGTTGACATATATAATCACAGGTAGGTCCTTATTTCTGAATGTATTTACTTAGACTGAACCTGTGTTGACATATAGAATCACAGTTAGGTTCTTATTTCTGAATGTATTTACTTTAGACTGAACCTGTGTTGACATATAGAATCACAGTTGGGTCCTTATTTCTGAATGTATTTACTTTAGACTGAACCTGTGTTGACATATAGAATCACAGTTAGGTCCATATTTCTGAATGTATTTACTTAGACTGAACCTGTGTTGACATATAGAATCACAGTTAGGTCCATATTTCTGAATGTATTTACTTAGACTGAACCTGTGTTGACATATAGAATCACAGTTAGGTCCTTATTTCTGAATGTATTTACTTAGACTGAACCTGTGTTGACATATAGAATCACAGTTAGGTCCTTATTTCTGAATGTATTTACTTAGACTGAACCTGTGTTGACATATAGAATCACAGATAGGTCCTTATTTCTGAATGTATATACTTAGACTGAACATGTGTTGACATATAGAATCACAGTTATGTTCTTATTTCTGAATGTATTTACTTAGACTGAACCTGTGTTGACATATAGAATCACAGATAGGTTCTTATTTCTGAATGTATTTACTTAGACTGAACCTGTGTTGACATATAGAATTACAGCTAGGTCCTTATTTCTGAATGTATTTACTTTAGACTGAACCTGTGTTGACATATAGAATCACAGTTATGTTCTTATTTCTGAATCTATTTACTTAGACTGAACCTGTGTTGACATATAGAATCACAGTTAGGTCCTTATTTCTGAATGTATTTACTTAGACTGAACCTGTGTTGACATATAGAATCACAGTTAGGTCCTTATTTCTGAATGTATTTACTTAGATTGAACCTGTGTTGACATATAAAATCACAGTTAGGTCCTTATTTCTGAATGTATTTACTTAGACTGAACCTGTGTTGACATATAGAATCACAGTTAGGTCCTTATTTCTGAATGTATTTACTTTAGACTGAACCTGTGTTGACATAGAATCACAGTTAGGTCCATATTTCTGAATGTATTTACTTAGACTGAACCTGTGTTGACATATAGAATCACAGTTAGGTCCTTATTTCTGAATGTATTTACTTAGACTGAACCTGTGTTGACATATAGAATCACAGTTAGGTTCTTATTTCTGAATGTATATACTTAGACACAACCTGTGTTGACATATAGAATCACAGTTAGGTCCTTATTTCTGAATGTATTTACTTAGACTGAACCTGTGTTGATATATAGAATCACAGTTAGGTTCATATTTCTGAATGTATTTACTTTAGACTGAACCTTTGTTGACATATATAATCACAGGTAGGTCCATATTTCTGAATGTATTTACTTAGACTGAACCTGTGTTGACATATAGAATCACAGGTAGGTCCTTATTTCTGAATGTATTTACTTAGACTGAACCTGTGTTGACATATATAATCACAGTTAGGTCCTTATTTCTGAATGTATTTACTTTAGACTGAACCTGTGTTGACATATATAATCACAGTTAGGTCCTTATTTCTGAATGTATTTACTTTAGACTGAACCTGCGTTGACATATATAATCACAGTTAGATCCTTATTTCTGAATGTATTTATTTAGACTGAACCTGTGTTGACATATAGAATCACAGTTAGGTCCTTATTTCTGAATGTATTTACTTAGACTGAACCTGTGTTGACATATAGAATCACAGTTAGGTCCTTATTTCTGAATGTATTTACTTAGACACAACCTGTGTTGACATATAGAATCAGTTAGGTCCTTATTTATGAATGTATTTACTTAGACTGAACCTGTGTTGACATATATAATCACAGTTAGGTCCTTATTTCTGAATGTATTTACTTAGACTGAACCTGTGTTGACATATATAATCACAGGTAGGTCCTTATTTCTGAATGTATTTACGTAGACTGAACCTGTGTTGACATATAGAATCACAGTTAGGTTCTTATTTCTGAATGTATTTACTTTAGACTGAACCTGTGTTGACATATAGAATCACAGTTGGGTCCTTATTTCTGAATGTATTTACTTTAGACTGAACCTGTGTTGACATATAGAATCACAGTTAGGTCCATATTTCTGAATGTATTTACTTAGACTGAACCTGTGTTGACATATAGAATCACAGTTAGGTCCTTATTTCTGAATGTATTTACTTAGACTGAACCTGTGTTCACATATAGAATCACAGTTAGGTCCTTATTTCTGAATGTATTTACTTAGACTGAACCTGTGTTGACATATAGAATCACAGTTAGGTCCTTATTTCTGAATGTATTTACTTAGACTGAACCTGTGTTGACATATAGAATCACAGTTAGGTCCTTATTTCTGAATGTATTTACATAGACTGGACCTGTGTTGACATATAGAATCACAGTTAGGTCCTTATTTCTGAATGTATTTACTTAGATTGAACCTGTGTTGACATATAGAATCACAGTTAGGTCCTTATTTCTGAATCTATTTACTTAGACTGAACCTGTGTTGACATATAGAATCACAGTTAGGTCCTTATTTCTGAATGTATATACTTAGACTGAACCTGTGTTGACATATAGAATCACAGTTAGGTTCTTATTTCTGAATGTATTTACTTAGACTGAACCTGTGTTGACATATAGAATCACAATTAGGTCCTTATTTCTGAATGTATTTACTTAGACTGAACCTGTGTTGACATATAGAATCACAGTTAGGTCCTTATTTCTGAATGTATTTACTTAGACTGAACCTGTGTTGACATATAGAATCACAGTTAGGTCCATATTTCTGAATGTATTTACTTAGATTGAACCTGTGTTGACATATAGAATCACAGTTAGGTCCTTATTTCTGAATGTATTTACTTAGACTGAACCTGTGTTGACATATAGAATCACAGTTAGGTCCTTATTTCTGAATGTATTTACTTAGATTGAACCTGTGTTGACATATAGAATCACAGTTAGGTCCATATTTCTGAATGTATTTACTTAGACTGAACCTGTGTTGACATATAGAATCACAGTTAGGTTCTTATTTCTGAATGTATTTACTTTAGACTGAACCTGTGTTGACATATAGAATCACAGTTAGGTCCATATTTCTGAATGTATTTACTTAGACTGAACCTGTGTTGACATATAGAATCACAGTTAGGTCCATATTTCTGAATGTATTTACTTAGACTGAACCTGTGTTGACATATAGAATCACAATTAGGTCCTTATTTCTGAATGTATTTACTTAGACTGAACCTGTGTTGACATATAGAATCACAGTTAGGTCCTTATTTCTGAATGTATTGACTTAGACTGAACCTGTGTTGACATATATAATCACAGGTAGGTCCTTATTTCTGAATGTATTTACTTAGACTGAACCTGTGTTGACATATAGAATCACAGTTAGGTTCTTATTTCTGAATGTATTTACTTTAGACTGAACCTGTGTTGACATATAGAATCACAGTTGGGTCCTTATTTCTGAATGTATTTACTTTAGACTGAACCTGTGTTGACATATAGAATCACAGTTAGGTCCATATTTCTGAATGTATTTACTTAGACTGAACCTGTGTTGACATATAGAATCACAGTTAGGTCCATATTTCTGAATGTATTTACTTAGACTGAACCTGTGTTGACATATAGAATCACAGTTAGGTCCTTATTTCTGAATGTATTTACTTAGACTGAACCTGTGTTGACATATAGAATCACAGTTAGGTCCTTATTTCTGAATGTATTTACTTAGACTGAACCTGTGTTGACATATAGAATCACAGATAGGTCCTTATTTCTGAATGTATATACTTAGACTGAACCTGTGTTGACATATAGAATCACAGTTATGTTCTTATTTCTGAATGTATTTACTTAGACTGAACCTGTGTTGACATATAGAATCACAGTTAGGTTCTTATTTCTGAATGTATTTACTTAGACTGAACCTGTGTTGACATATAGAATTACAGCTAGGTCCTTATTTCTGAATGTATTTACTTTAGACTGAACCTGTGTTGACATATAGAATCACAGTTATGTTCTTATTTCTGAATCTATTTACTTAGACTGAACCTGTGTTGACATATAGAATCACAGTTAGGTCCTTATTTCTGAATGTATTTACTTAGACTGAACCTGTGTTGACATATAGAATCACAGTTAGGTCCTTATTTCTGAATGTATTTACTTAGATTGAACCTGTGTTGACATATAAAATCACAGTTAGGTCCTTATTTCTGAATGTATTTACTTAGACTGAACCTGTGTTGACATATAGAATCACAGTTAGGTCCTTATTTCTGAATGTATTTACTTTAGACTGAACCTGTGTTGACATAGAATCACAGTTAGGTCCATATTTCTGAATGTATTTACTTAGACTGAACCTGTGTTGACATATAGAATCACAGTTAGGTCCTTATTTCTGAATGTATTTACTTAGACTGAACCTGTGTTGACATATAGAATCACAGTTAGGTTCTTATTTCTGAATGTATATACTTAGACACAACCTGTGTTGACATATAGAATCACAGTTAGGTCCTTATTTCTGAATGTATTTACTTAGACTGAACCTGTGTTGACATATAGAATCACAGTTAGGTCCATATTTCTGAATGTATTTACTTAGACTGAACCTGTGTTGACATATAGAATCACAGTTAGGTTCTTATTTCTGAATGTATTTACTTTAGACTGAACCTGTGTTGACATATAGAATCACAGTTAGGTCCATATTTCTGAATGTATTTACTTAGACTGAACCTGTGTTGACATATAGAATCACAGTTAGGTCCATATTTCTGAATGTATTTACTTAGACTGAACCTGTGTTGACATATAGAATCACAATTAGGTCCTTATTTCTGAATGTATTTACTTAGACTGAACCTGTGTTGACATATAGAATCACAGTTAGGTCCTTATTTCTGAATGTATTTACTTAGACTGAACCTGTGTTGACATATATAATCACAGGTAGGTCCTTATTTCTGAATGTATTTACTTAGACTGAACCTGTGTTGACATATAGAATCACAGTTAGGTTCTTATTTCTGAATGTATTTACTTTAGACTGAACCTGTGTTGACATATAGAATCACAGTTGGGTCCTTATTTCTGAATGTATTTACTTTAGACTGAACCTGTGTTGACATATAGAATCACAGTTAGGTCCATATTTCTGAATGTATTTACTTAGACTGAACCTGTGTTGACATATAGAATCACAGTTAGGTCCATATTTCTGAATGTATTTACTTAGACTGAACCTGTGTTGACATATAGAATCACAGTTAGGTCCTTATTTCTGAATGTATTTACTTAGACTGAACCTGTGTTGACATATAGAATCACAGTTAGGTCCTTATTTCTGAATGTATTTACTTAGACTGAACCTGTGTTGACATATAGAATCACAGATAGGTCCTTATTTCTGAATGTATATACTTAGACTGAACCTGTGTTGACATATAGAATCACAGTTATGTTCTTATTTCTGAATGTATTTACTTAGACTGAACCTGTGTTGACATATAGAATCACAGTTAGGTTCTTATTTCTGAATGTATTTACTTAGACTGAACCTGTGTTGACATATAGAATTACAGCTAGGTCCTTATTTCTGAATGTATTTACTTTAGACTGAACCTGTGTTGACATATAGAATCACAGTTATGTTCTTATTTCTGAATCTATTTACTTAGACTGAACCTGTGTTGACATATAGAATCACAGTTAGGTCCTTATTTCTGAATGTATTTACTTAGACTGAACCTGTGTTGACATATAGAATCACAGTTAGGTCCTTATTTCTGAATGTATTTACTTAGATTGAACTTGTGTTGACATATAAAATCACAGTTAGGTCCTTATTTCTGAACGTATTTACTTAGACTGAACCTGTGTTGACATATAGAATCACAGTTAGGTCCTTATTTCTGAATGTATTTACTTTAGACTGAACCTGTGTTGACATAGAATCACAGTTAGGTCCATATTTCTGAATGTATTTACTTAGACTGAACCTGTGTTGACATATAGAATCACAGTTAGGTCCTTATTTCTGAATGTATTTACTTAGACTGAACCTGTGTTGACATATAGAATCACAGTTAGGTTCTTATTTCTGAATGTATATACTTAGACACAACCTGTGTTGACATATAGAATCACAGTTAGGTCCTTATTTCTGAATGTATTTACTTAGACTGAACCTGTGTTGATATATAGAATCACAGTTAGGTTCATATTTCTGAATGTATTTACTTTAGACTGAACCTTTGTTGACATATATAATCACAGGTAGGTCCATATTTCTGAATGTATTTACTTAGACTGAACCTGTGTTGACATATAGAATCACAGGTAGGTCCTTATTTCTGAATGTATTTACTTAGACTGAACCTGTGTTGACATATATAATCACAGTTAGGTCCTTATTTCTGAATGTATTTACTTTAGACTGAACCTGTGTTGACATATATAATCACAGTTAGGTCCTTATTTCTGAATGTATTTACTTTAGACTGAACCTGCGTTGACATATATAATCACAGTTAGATCCTTATTTCTGAATGTATTTATTTAGACTGAACCTGTGTTGACATATAGAATCACAGTTAGGTCCTTATTTCTGAATGTATTTACTTAGACTGAACCTGTGTTGACATATAGAATCACAGTTAGGTCCTTATTTCTGAATGTATTTACTTAGACACAACCTGTGTTGACATATAGAATCAGTTAGGTCCTTATTTCTGAATGTATTTACTTAGACTGAACCTGTGTTGACATATATAATCACAGTTAGGTCCTTATTTCTGAATGTATTTACTTAGACTGAACCTGTGTTGACATATATAATCACAGGTAGGTCCTTATTTCTGAATGTATTTACGTAGACTGAACCTGTGTTGACATATAGAATCACAGTTAGGTTCTTATTTCTGAATGTATTTACTTTAGACTGAACCTGTGTTGACATATAGAATCACAGTTGGGTCCTTATTTCTGAATGTATTTACTTTAGACTGAACCTGTGTTGACATATAGAATCACAGTTAGGTCCATATTTCTGAATGTATTTACTTAGACTGAACCTGTGTTGACATATAGAATCACAGTTAGGTCCTTATTTCTGAATGTATTTACTTAGACTGAACCTGTGTTGACATATAGAATCACAGTTAGGTCCTTATTTCTGAATGTATTTACTTAGACTGAACCTGTGTTGACATATAGAATCACAGTTAGGTCCTTATTTCTGAATGTATTTACTTAGACTGAACCTGTGTTGACATATAGAATCACAGTTAGGTCCTTATTTCTGAATGTATTTACATAGACTGGACCTGTGTTGACATATAGAATCACAGTTAGGTCCTTATTTCTGAATGTATTTACTTAGATTGAACCTGTGTTGACATATAGAATCACAGTTAGGTCCTTATTTCTGAATCTATTTACTTAGACTGAACCTGTGTTGACATATAGAATCACAGTTAGGTCCTTATTTCTGAATGTATATACTTAGACTGAACCTGTGTTGACATATAGAATCACAGTTAGGTTCTTATTTCTGAATGTATTTACTTAGACTGAACCTGTGTTGACATATAGAATCACAATTAGGTCCTTATTTCTGAATGTATTTACTTAGACTGAACCTGTGTTGACATATAGAATCACAGTTAGGTCCTTATTTCTGAATGTATTTACTTAGACTGAACCTGTGTTGACATATAGAATCACAGTTAGGTCCATATTTCTGAATGTATTTACTTAGATTGAACCTGTGTTGACATATAGAATCACAGTTAGGTCCTTATTTCTGAATGTATTTACTTAGACTGAACCTGTGTTGACATATAGAATCACAGTTAGGTCCTTATTTCTGAATGTATTTACTTAGATTGAACCTGTGTTGACATATAGAATCACAGTTAGGTCCATATTTCTGAATGTATTTACTTAGACTGAACCTGTGTTGACATATAGAATCACAGTTAGGTTCTTATTTCTGAATGTATTTACTTTAGACTGAACCTGTGTTGACATATAGAATCACAGTTAGGTCCATATTTCTGAATGTATTTACTTAGACTGAACCTGTGTTGACATATAGAATCACAGTTAGGTCCATATTTCTGAATGTATTTACTTAGACTGAACCTGTGTTGACATATAGAATCACAATTAGGTCCTTATTTCTGAATGTATTTACTTAGACTGAACCTGTGTTGACATATAGAATCACAGTTAGGTCCTTATTTCTGAATGTATTTACTTAGACTGAACCTGTGTTGACATATATAATCACAGGTAGGTCCTTATTTCTGAATGTATTTACTTAGACTGAACCTGTGTTGACATATAGAATCACAGTTAGGTTCTTATTTCTGAATGTATTTACTTTAGACTGAACCTGTGTTGACATATAGAATCACAGTTGGGTCCTTATTTCTGAATGTATTTACTTTAGACTGAACCTGTGTTGACATATAGAATCACAGTTAGGTCCATATTTCTGAATGTATTTACTTAGACTGAACCTGTGTTGACATATAGAATCACAGTTAGGTCCATATTTCTGAATGTATTTACTTAGACTGAACCTGTGTTGACATATAGAATCACAGTTAGGTCCTTATTTCTGAATGTATTTACTTAGACTGAACCTGTGTTGACATATAGAATCACAGTTAGGTCCTTATTTCTGAATGTATTTACTTAGACTGAACCTGTGTTGACATATAGAATCACAGATAGGTCCTTATTTCTGAATGTATATACTTAGACTGAACCTGTGTTGACATATAGAATCACAGTTATGTTCTTATTTCTGAATGTATTTACTTAGACTGAACCTGTGTTGACATATAGAATCACAGTTAGGTTCTTATTTCTGAATGTATTTACTTAGACTGAACCTGTGTTGACATATAGAATTACAGCTAGGTCCTTATTTCTGAATGTATTTACTTTAGACTGAACCTGTGTTGACATATAGAATCACAGTTATGTTCTTATTTCTGAATCTATTTACTTAGACTGAACCTGTGTTGACATATAGAATCACAGTTAGGTCCTTATTTCTGAATGTATTTACTTAGACTGAACCTGTGTTGACATATAGAATCACAGTTAGGTCCTTATTTCTGAATGTATTTACTTAGATTGAACCTGTGTTGACATATAAAATCACAGTTAGGTCCTTATTTCTGAATGTATTTACTTAGACTGAACCTGTGTTGACATATAGAATCACAGTTAGGTCCTTATTTCTGAATGTATTTACTTTAGACTGAACCTGTGTTGACATAGAATCACAGTTAGGTCCATATTTCTGAATGTATTTACTTAGACTGAACCTGTGTTGACATATAGAATCACAGTTAGGTCCTTATTTCTGAATGTATTTACTTAGACTGAACCTGTGTTGACATATAGAATCACAGTTAGGTTCTTATTTCTGAATGTATATACTTAGACACAACCTGTGTTGACATATAGAATCACAGTTAGGTCCTTATTTCTGAATGTATTTACTTAGACTGAACCTGTGTTGACATATAGAATCACAGTTAGGTCCATATTTCTGAATGTATTTACTTAGACTGAACCTGTGTTGACATATAGAATCACAGTTAGGTTCTTATTTCTGAATGTATTTACTTTAGACTGAACCTGTGTTGACATATAGAATCACAGTTAGGTCCATATTTCTGAATGTATTTACTTAGACTGAACCTGTGTTGACATATAGAATCACAGTTAGGTCCATATTTCTGAATGTATTTACTTAGACTGAACCTGTGTTGACATATAGAATCACAATTAGGTCCTTATTTCTGAATGTATTTACTTAGACTGAACCTGTGTTGACATATAGAATCACAGTTAGGTCCTTATTTCTGAATGTATTTACTTAGACTGAACCTGTGTTGACATATATAATCACAGGTAGGTCCTTATTTCTGAATGTATTTACTTAGACTGAACCTGTGTTGACATATAGAATCACAGTTAGGTTCTTATTTCTGAATGTATTTACTTTAGACTGAACCTGTGTTGACATATAGAATCACAGTTGGGTCCTTATTTCTGAATGTATTTACTTTAGACTGAACCTGTGTTGACATATAGAATCACAGTTAGGTCCATATTTCTGAATGTATTTACTTAGACTGAACCTGTGTTGACATATAGAATCACAGTTAGGTCCATATTTCTGAATGTATTTACTTAGACTGAACCTGTGTTGACATATAGAATCACAGTTAGGTCCTTATTTCTGAATGTATTTACTTAGACTGAACCTGTGTTGACATATAGAATCACAGTTAGGTCCTTATTTCTGAATGTATTTACTTAGACTGAACCTGTGTTGACATATAGAATCACAGATAGGTCCTTATTTCTGAATGTATATACTTAGACTGAACCTGTGTTGACATATAGAATCACAGTTATGTTCTTATTTCTGAATGTATTTACTTAGACTGAACCTGTGTTGACATATAGAATCACAGTTAGGTTCTTATTTCTGAATGTATTTACTTAGACTGAACCTGTGTTGACATATAGAATTACAGCTAGGTCCTTATTTCTGAATGTATTTACTTTAGACTGAACCTGTGTTGACATATAGAATCACAGTTATGTTCTTATTTCTGAATCTATTTACTTAGACTGAACCTGTGTTGACATATAGAATCACAGTTAGGTCCTTATTTCTGAATGTATTTACTTAGACTGAACCTGTGTTGACATATAGAATCACAGTTAGGTCCTTATTTCTGAATGTATTTACTTAGATTGAACCTGTGTTGACATATAAAATCACAGTTAGGTCCTTATTTCTGAATGTATTTACTTAGACTGAACCTGTGTTGACATATAGAATCACAGTTAGGTCCTTATTTCTGAATGTATTTACTTTAGACTGAACCTGTGTTGACATAGAATCACAGTTAGGTCCATATTTCTGAATGTATTTACTTAGACTGAACCTGTGTTGACATATAGAATCACAGTTAGGTCCTTATTTCTGAATGTATTTACTTAGACTGAACCTGTGTTGACATATAGAATCACAGTTAGGTTCTTATTTCTGAATGTATATACTTAGACACAACCTGTGTTGACATATAGAATCACAGTTAGGTCCTTATTTCTGAATGTATTTACTTAGACTGAACCTGTGTTGATATATAGAATCACAGTTAGGTTCATATTTCTGAATGTATTTACTTTAGACTGAACCTTTGTTGACATATATAATCACAGGTAGGTCCATATTTCTGAATGTATTTACTTAGACTGAACCTGTGTTGACATATAGAATCACAGGTAGGTCCTTATTTCTGAATGTATTTACTTAGACTGAACCTGTGTTGACATATATAATCACAGTTAGGTCCTTATTTCTGAATGTATTTACTTTAGACTGAACCTGTGTTGACATATATAATCACAGTTAGGTCCTTATTTCTGAATGTATTTACTTTAGACTGAACCTGCGTTGACATATATAATCACAGTTAGATCCTTATTTCTGAATGTATTTATTTAGACTGAACCTGTGTTGACATATAGAATCACAGTTAGGTCCTTATTTCTGAATGTATTTACTTAGACTGAACCTGTGTTGACATATAGAATCACAGTTAGGTCCTTATTTCTGAATGTATTTACTTAGACACAACCTGTGTTGACATATAGAATCAGTTAGGTCCTTATTTCTGAATGTATTTACTTAGACTGAACCTGTGTTGACATATATAATCACAGTTAGGTCCTTATTTCTGAATGTATTTACTTAGACTGAACCTGTGTTGACATATATAATCACAGGTAGGTCCTTATTTCTGAATGTATTTACGTAGACTGAACCTGTGTTGACATATAGAATCACAGTTAGGTTCTTATTTCTGAATGTATTTACTTTAGACTGAACCTGTGTTGACATATAGAATCACAGTTGGGTCCTTATTTCTGAATGTATTTACTTTAGACTGAACCTGTGTTGACATATAGAATCACAGTTAGGTCCATATTTCTGAATGTATTTACTTAGACTGAACCTGTGTTGACATATAGAATCACAGTTAGGTCCTTATTTCTGAATGTATATACTTAGACTGAACCTGTGTTGACATATAGAATCACAGTTAGGTTCTTATTTCTGAATGTATTTACTTAGACTGAACCTGTGTTGACATATAGAATCACAATTAGGTCCTTATTTCTGAATGTATTTACTTAGACTGAACCTGTGTTGACATATAGAATCACAGTTAGGTCCTTATTTCTGAATGTATTTACTTAGACTGAACCTGTGTTGACATATAGAATCACAGTTAGGTCCATATTTCTGAATGTATTTACTTAGATTGAACCTGTGTTGACATATAGAATCACAGTTAGGTCCTTATTTCTGAATGTATTTACTTAGACTGAACCTGTGTTGACATATAGAATCACAGTTAGGTCCTTATTTCTGAATGTATTTACTTAGATTGAACCTGTGTTGACATATAGAATCACAGTTAGGTCCATATTTCTGAATGTATTTACTTAGACTGAACCTGTGTTGACATATAGAATCACAGTTAGGTTCTTATTTCTGAATGTATTTACTTTAGACTGAACCTGTGTTGACATATAGAATCACAGTTAGGTCCATATTTCTGAATGTATTTACTTAGACTGAACCTGTGTTGACATATAGAATCACAGTTAGGTCCATATTTCTGAATGTATTTACTTAGACTGAACCTGTGTTGACATATAGAATCACAATTAGGTCCTTATTTCTGAATGTATTTACTTAGACTGAACCTGTGTTGACATATAGAATCACAGTTAGGTCCTTATTTCTGAATGTATTTACTTAGACTGAACCTGTGTTGACATATATAATCACAGGTAGGTCCTTATTTCTGAATGTATTTACTTAGACTGAACCTGTGTTGACATATAGAATCACAGTTAGGTTCTTATTTCTGAATGTATTTACTTTAGACTGAACCTGTGTTGACATATAGAATCACAGTTGGGTCCTTATTTCTGAATGTATTTACTTTAGACTGAACCTGTGTTGACATATAGAATCACAGTTAGGTCCATATTTCTGAATGTATTTACTTAGACTGAACCTGTGTTGACATATAGAATCACAGTTAGGTCCATATTTCTGAATGTATTTACTTAGACTGAACCTGTGTTGACATATAGAATCACAGTTAGGTCCTTATTTCTGAATGTATTTACTTAGACTGAACCTGTGTTGACATATAGAATCACAGTTAGGTCCTTATTTCTGAATGTATTTACTTAGACTGAACCTGTGTTGACATATAGAATCACAGATAGGTCCTTATTTCTGAATGTATATACTTAGACTGAACCTGTGTTGACATATAGAATCACAGTTATGTTCTTATTTCTGAATGTATTTACTTAGACTGAACCTGTGTTGACATATAGAATCACAGTTAGGTTCTTATTTCTGAATGTATTTACTTAGACTGAACCTGTGTTGACATATAGAATTACAGCTAGGTCCTTATTTCTGAATGTATTTACTTTAGACTGAACCTGTGTTGACATATAGAATCACAGTTATGTTCTTATTTCTGAATCTATTTACTTAGACTGAACCTGTGTTGACATATAGAATCACAGTTAGGTCCTTATTTCTGAATGTATTTACTTAGACTGAACCTGTGTTGACATATAGAATCACAGTTAGGTCCTTATTTCTGAATGTATTTACTTAGATTGAACCTGTGTTGACATATAAAATCACAGTTAGGTCCTTATTTCTGAATGTATTTACTTAGACTGAACCTGTGTTGACATATAGAATCACAGTTAGGTCCTTATTTCTGAATGTATTTACTTTAGACTGAACCTGTGTTGACATAGAATCACAGTTAGGTCCATATTTCTGAATGTATTTACTTAGACTGAACCTGTGTTGACATATAGAATCACAGTTAGGTCCTTATTTCTGAATGTATTTACTTAGACTGAACCTGTGTTGACATATAGAATCACAGTTAGGTTCTTATTTCTGAATGTATATACTTAGACACAACCTGTGTTGACATATAGAATCACAGTTAGGTCCTTATTTCTGAATGTATTTACTTAGACTGAACCTGTGTTGACATATAGAATCACAGTTAGGTCCATATTTCTGAATGTATTTACTTAGACTGAACCTGTGTTGACATATAGAATCACAGTTAGGTTCTTATTTCTGAATGTATTTACTTTAGACTGAACCTGTGTTGACATATAGAATCACAGTTAGGTCCATATTTCTGAATGTATTTACTTAGACTGAACCTGTGTTGACATATAGAATCACAGTTAGGTCCATATTTCTGAATGTATTTACTTAGACTGAACCTGTGTTGACATATAGAATCACAATTAGGTCCTTATTTCTGAATGTATTTACTTAGACTGAACCTGTGTTGACATATAGAATCACAGTTAGGTCCTTATTTCTGAATGTATTTACTTAGACTGAACCTGTGTTGACATATATAATCACAGGTAGGTCCTTATTTCTGAATGTATTTACTTAGACTGAACCTGTGTTGACATATAGAATCACAGTTAGGTTCTTATTTCTGAATGTATTTACTTTAGACTGAACCTGTGTTGACATATAGAATCACAGTTGGGTCCTTATTTCTGAATGTATTTACTTTAGACTGAACCTGTGTTGACATATAGAATCACAGTTAGGTCCATATTTCTGAATGTATTTACTTAGACTGAACCTGTGTTGACATATAGAATCACAGTTAGGTCCATATTTCTGAATGTATTTACTTAGACTGAACCTGTGTTGACATATAGAATCACAGTTAGGTCCTTATTTCTGAATGTATTTACTTAGACTGAACCTGTGTTGACATATAGAATCACAGTTAGGTCCTTATTTCTGAATGTATTTACTTAGACTGAACCTGTGTTGACATATAGAATCACAGATAGGTCCTTATTTCTGAATGTATATACTTAGACTGAACCTGTGTTGACATATAGAATCACAGTTATGTTCTTATTTCTGAATGTATTTACTTAGACTGAACCTGTGTTGACATATAGAATCACAGTTAGGTTCTTATTTCTGAATGTATTTACTTAGACTGAACCTGTGTTGACATATAGAATTACAGCTAGGTCCTTATTTCTGAATGTATTTACTTTAGACTGAACCTGTGTTGACATATAGAATCACAGTTATGTTCTTATTTCTGAATCTATTTACTTAGACTGAACCTGTGTTGACATATAGAATCACAGTTAGGTCCTTATTTCTGAATGTATTTACTTAGACTGAACCTGTGTTGACATATAGAATCACAGTTAGGTCCTTATTTCTGAATGTATTTACTTAGATTGAACCTGTGTTGACATATAAAATCACAGTTAGGTCCTTATTTCTGAATGTATTTACTTAGACTGAACCTGTGTTGACATATAGAATCACAGTTAGGTCCTTATTTCTGAATGTATTTACTTTAGACTGAACCTGTGTTGACATAGAATCACAGTTAGGTCCATATTTCTGAATGTATTTACTTAGACTGAACCTGTGTTGACATATAGAATCACAGTTAGGTCCTTATTTCTGAATGTATTTACTTAGACTGAACCTGTGTTGACATATAGAATCACAGTTAGGTTCTTATTTCTGAATGTATATACTTAGACACAACCTGTGTTGACATATAGAATCACAGTTAGGTCCTTATTTCTGAATGTATTTACTTAGACTGAACCTGTGTTGATATATAGAATCACAGTTAGGTTCATATTTCTGAATGTATTTACTTTAGACTGAACCTTTGTTGACATATATAATCACAGGTAGGTCCTTATTTCTGAATGTATTTACTTAGACTGAACCTGTGTTGACATATAGAATCACAGGTAGGTCCTTATTTCTGAATGTATTTACTTAGACTGAACCTGTGTTGACATATATAATCACAGTTAGGTCCTTATTTCTGAATGTATTTACTTTAGACTGAACCTGTGTTGACATATATAATCACAGTTAGGTCCTTATTTCTGAATGTATTTACTTTAGACTGAACCTGCGTTGACATATATAATCACAGTTAGATCCTTATTTCTGAATGTATTTATTTAGACTGAACCTGTGTTGACATATAGAATCACAGTTAGGTCCTTATTTCTGAATGTATTTACTTAGACTGAACCTGTGTTGACATATAGAATCACAGTTAGGTCCTTATTTCTGAATGTATTTACTTAGACACAACCTGTGTTGACATATAGAATCAGTTAGGTCCTTATTTCTGAATGTATTTACTTAGACTGAACCTGTGTTGACATATATAATCACAGTTAGGTCCTTATTTCTGAATGTATTTACTTAGACTGAACCTGTGTTGACATATATAATCACAGGTAGGTCCTTATTTCTGAATGTATTTACGTAGACTGAACCTGTGTTGACATATAGAATCACAGTTAGGTTCTTATTTCTGAATGTATTTACTTTAGACTGAACCTGTGTTGACATATAGAATCACAGTTGGGTCCTTATTTCTGAATGTATTTACTTTAGACTGAACCTGTGTTGACATATAGAATCACAGTTGGGTCCTTATTTCTGAATGTATTTACTTAGATTGAACCTGTGTTGACATATAAAATCACAGTTAGGTCCTTATTTCTGAATGTATTTACTTAGACTGAACCTGTGTTGACATATAGAATCACAGTTAGGTCCTTATTTCTGAATGTATTTACTTTAGACTGAACCTGTGTTGACATAGAATCACAGTTAGGTCCATATTTCTGAATGTATTTACTTAGACTGAACCTGTGTTGACATATAGAATCACAGTTAGGTCCTTATTTCTGAATGTATTTACTTAGACTGAACCTGTGTTGACATATAGAATCACAGTTAGGTTCTTATTTCTGAATGTATATACTTAGACACAACCTGTGTTGACATATAGAATCACAGTTAGGTCCTTATTTCTGAATGTATTTACTTAGACTGAACCTGTGTTGACATATAGAATCACAGTTAGGTCCATATTTCTGAATGTATTTACTTAGACTGAACCTGTGTTGACATATAGAATCACAGTTAGGTTCTTATTTCTGAATGTATTTACTTTAGACTGAACCTGTGTTGACATATAGAATCACAGTTAGGTCCATATTTCTGAATGTATTTACTTAGACTGAACCTGTGTTGACATATAGAATCACAGTTAGGTCCATATTTCTGAATGTATTTACTTAGACTGAACCTGTGTTGACATATAGAATCACAATTAGGTCCTTATTTCTGAATGTATTTACTTAGACTGAACCTGTGTTGACATATAGAATCACAGTTAGGTCCTTATTTCTGAATGTATTTACTTAGACTGAACCTGTGTTGACATATATAATCACAGGTAGGTCCTTATTTCTGAATGTATTTACTTAGACTGAACCTGTGTTGACATATAGAATCACAGTTAGGTTCTTATTTCTGAATGTATTTACTTTAGACTGAACCTGTGTTGACATATAGAATCACAGTTGGGTCCTTATTTCTGAATGTATTTACTTTAGACTGAACCTGTGTTGACATATAGAATCACAGTTAGGTCCATATTTCTGAATGTATTTACTTAGACTGAACCTGTGTTGACATATAGAATCACAGTTAGGTCCATATTTCTGAATGTATTTACTTAGACTGAACCTGTGTTGACATATAGAATCACAGTTAGGTCCTTATTTCTGAATGTATTTACTTAGACTGAACCTGTGTTGACATATAGAATCACAGTTAGGTCCTTATTTCTGAATGTATTTACTTAGACTGAACCTGTGTTGACATATAGAATCACAGATAGGTCCTTATTTCTGAATGTATATACTTAGACTGAACCTGTGTTGACATATAGAATCACAGTTATGTTCTTATTTCTGAATGTATTTACTTAGACTGAACCTGTGTTGACATATAGAATCACAGTTAGGTTCTTATTTCTGAATGTATTTACTTAGACTGAACCTGTGTTGACATATAGAATTACAGCTAGGTCCTTATTTCTGAATGTATTTACTTTAGACTGAACCTGTGTTGACATATAGAATCACAGTTATGTTCTTATTTCTGAATCTATTTACTTAGACTGAACCTGTGTTGACATATAGAATCACAGTTAGGTCCTTATTTCTGAATGTATTTACTTAGACTGAACCTGTGTTGACATATAGAATCACAGTTAGGTCCTTATTTCTGAATGTATTTACTTAGATTGAACCTGTGTTGACATATAAAATCACAGTTAGGTCCTTATTTCTGAATGTATTTACTTAGACTGAACCTGTGTTGACATATAGAATCACAGTTAGGTCCTTATTTCTGAATGTATTTACTTTAGACTGAACCTGTGTTGACATAGAATCACAGTTAGGTCCATATTTCTGAATGTATTTACTTAGACTGAACCTGTGTTGACATATAGAATCACAGTTAGGTCCTTATTTCTGAATGTATTTACTTAGACTGAACCTGTGTTGACATATAGAATCACAGTTAGGTTCTTATTTCTGAATGTATATACTTAGACACAACCTGTGTTGACATATAGAATCACAGTTAGGTCCTTATTTCTGAATGTATTTACTTAGACTGAACCTGTGTTGATATATAGAATCACAGTTAGTTTCATATTTCTGAATGTATTTACTTTAGACTGAACCTTTGTTGACATATATAATCACAGGTAGGTCCTTATTTCTGAATGTATTTACTTAGACTGAACCTGTGTTGACATATAGAATCACAGGTAGGTCCTTATTTCTGAATGTATTTACTTAGACTGAACCTGTGTTGACATATATAATCACAGTTAGGTCCTTATTTCTGAATGTATTTACTTTAGACTGAACCTGTGTTGACATATATAATCACAGTTAGGTCCTTATTTCTGAATGTATTTACTTTAGACTGAACCTGCGTTGACATATATAATCACAGTTAGATCCTTATTTCTGAATGTATTTATTTAGACTGAACCTGTGTTGACATATAGAATCACAGTTAGGTCCTTATTTCTGAATGTATTTACTTAGACTGAACCTGTGTTGACATATAGAATCACAGTTAGGTCCTTATTTCTGAATGTATTTACTTAGACACAACCTGTGTTGACATATAGAATCAGTTAGGTCCTTATTTCTGAATGTATTTACTTAGACTGAACCTGTGTTGACATATATAATCACAGTTAGGTCCTTATTTCTGAATGTATTTACTTAGACTGAACCTGTGTTGACATATATAATCACAGGTAGGTCCTTATTTCTGAATGTATTTACGTAGACTGAACCTGTGTTGACATATAGAATCACAGTTAGGTTCTTATTTCTGAATGTATTTACTTTAGACTGAACCTGTGTTGACATATAGAATCACAGTTGGGTCCTTATTTCTGAATGTATTTACTTTAGACTGAACCTGTGTTGACATATAGAATCACAGTTAGGTCCATATTTCTGAATGTATTTACTTAGACTGAACCTGTGTTGACATATAGAATCACAGTTAGGTCCTTATTTCTGAATGTATTTACTTAGACTGAACCTGTGTTGACATATAGAATCACAGTTAGGTCCTTATTTCTGAATGTATTTACTTAGACTGAACCTGTGTTGACATATAGAATCACAGTTAGGTCCTTATTTCTGAATGTATTTACTTAGACTGAACCTGTGTTGACATATAGAATCACAGTTAGGTCCTTATTTCTGAATGTATTTACATAGACTGGACCTGTGTTGACATATAGAATCACAGTTAGGTCCTTATTTCTGAATGTATTTACTTAGATTGAACCTGTGTTGACATATAGAATCACAGTTAGGTCCTTATTTCTGAATCTATTTACTTAGACTGAACCTGTGTTGACATATAGAATCACAGTTAGGTCCTTATTTCTGAATGTATATACTTAGACTGAACCTGTGTTGACATATAGAATCACAGTTAGGTTCTTATTTCTGAATGTATTTACTTAGACTGAACCTGTGTTGACATATAGAATCACAATTAGGTCCTTATTTCTGAATGTATTTACTTAGACTGAACCTGTGTTGACATATAGAATCACAGTTAGGTCCTTATTTCTGAATGTATTTACTTAGACTGAACCTGTGTTGACATATAGAATCACAGTTAGGTCCATATTTCTGAATGTATTTACTTAGATTGAACCTGTGTTGACATATAGAATCACAGTTAGGTCCTTATTTCTGAATGTATTTACTTAGACTGAACCTGTGTTGACATATAGAATCACAGTTAGGTCCTTATTTCTGAATGTATTTACTGAGATTGAACCTGTGTTGACATATAGAATCACAGTTAGGTCCATATTTCTGAATGTATTTACTTAGACTGAACCTGTGTTGACATATAGAATCACAGTTAGGTTCTTATTTCTGAATGTATTTACTTTAGACTGAACCTGTGTTGACATATAGAATCACAGTTAGGTCCATATTTCTGAATGTATTTACTTAGACTGAACCTGTGTTGACATATAGAATCACAGTTAGGTCCATATTTCTGAATGTATTTACTTAGACTGAACCTGTGTTGACATATAGAATCACAATTAGGTCCTTATTTCTGAATGTATTTACTTAGACTGAACCTGTGTTGACATATAGAATCACAGTTAGGTCCTTATTTCTGAATGTATTTACTTAGACTGAACCTGTGTTGACATATATAATCACAGGTAGGTCCTTATTTCTGAATGTATTTACTTAGACTGAACCTGTGTTGACATATAGAATCACAGTTAGGTTCTTATTTCTGAATGTATTTACTTTAGACTGAACCTGTGTTGACATATAGAATCACAGTTGGGTCCTTATTTCTGAATGTATTTACTTTAGACTGAACCTGTGTTGACATATAGAATCACAGTTAGGTCCATATTTCTGAATGTATTTACTTAGACTGAACCTGTGTTGACATATAGAATCACAGTTAGTTCCATATTTCTGAATGTATTTACTTAGACTGAACCTGTGTTGACATATAGAATCACAGTTAGGTCCTTATTTCTGAATGTATTTACTTAGACTGAACCTGTGTTGATATATAGAATCACAGTTAGGTCCTTATTTCTGAATGTATTTACTTAGACTGAACCTGTGTTGACATATAGAATCACAGATAGGTCCTTATTTCTGAATGTATATACTTAGACTGAACCTGTGTTGACATATAGAATCACAGTTATGTTCTTATTTCTGAATGTATTTACTTAGACTGAACCTGTGTTGACATATAGAATCACAGTTAGGTTCTTATTTCTGAATGTATTTACTTAGACTGAACCTGTGTTGACATATAGAATTACAGCTAGGTCCTTATTTCTGAATGTATTTACTTTAGACTGAACCTGTGTTGACATATAGAATCACAGTTATGTTCTTATTTCTGAATCTATTTACTTAGACTGAACCTGTGTTGACATATAGAATCACAGTTAGGTCCTTATTTCTGAATGTATTTACTTAGACTGAACCTGTGTTGACATATAGAATCACAGTTAGGTCCTTATTTCTGAATGTATTTACTTAGATTGAACCTGTGTTGACATATAAAATCACAGTTAGGTCCTTATTTCTGAATGTATTTACTTAGACTGAACCTGTGTTGACATATAGAATCACAGTTAGGTCCTTATTTCTGAATGTATTTACTTTAGACTGAACCTGTGTTGACATAGAATCACAGTTAGGTCCATATTTCTGAATGTATTTACTTAGACTGAACCTGTGTTGACATATAGAATCACAGTTAGGTCCTTATTTCTGAATGTATTTACTTAGACTGAACCTGTGTTGACATATATAATCACAGTTAGGTCCTTATTTCTGAATGTATTTACTTAGACTGAACCTGTGTTGACATATAGAATCACAGTTAGGTCCTTATTTCTGAATGTATTTACTTAGACTGAACCTGTGTTGACATATAGAATCACAGTTAGGTCCTTATTTCTGAATGTATTTACTTAGACTGAACCTGTGTTGACATATAGAATCACAGTTAGGTCCTTATTTCTGAATGTATTTACATAGACTGGACCTGTGTTGACATATAGAATCACAGTTAGGTCCTTATTTCTGAATGTATTTACTTAGATTGAACCTGTGTTGACATATAGAATCACAGTTAGGTCCTTATTTCTGAATCTATTTACTTAGACTGAACCTGTGTTGACATATAGAATCACAGTTAGGTCCTTATTTCTGAATGTATATACTTAGACTGAACCTGTGTTGACATATAGAATCACAGTTAGGTTCTTATTTCTGAATGTATTTACTTAGACTGAACCTGTGTTGACATATAGAATCACAATTAGGTCCTTATTTCTGAATGTATTTACTTAGACTGAACCTGTGTTGACATATAGAATCACAGTTAGGTCCTTATTTCTGAATGTATTTACTTAGACTGAACCTGTGTTGACATATAGAATCACAGTTAGGTCCATATTTCTGAATGTATTTACTTAGATTGAACCTGTGTTGACATATAGAATCACAGTTAGGTCCTTATTTCTGAATGTATTTACTTAGACTGAACCTGTGTTGACATATAGAATCACAGTTAGGTCCTTATTTCTGAATGTATTTACTGAGATTGAACCTGTGTTGACATATAGAATCACAGTTAGGTCCATATTTCTGAATGTATTTACTTAGACTGAACCTGTGTTGACATATAGAATCACAGTTAGGTTCTTATTTCTGAATGTATTTACTTTAGACTGAACCTGTGTTGACATATAGAATCACAGTTAGGTCCATATTTCTGAATGTATTTACTTAGACTGAACCTGTGTTGACATATAGAATCACAGTTAGGTCCATATTTCTGAATGTATTTACTTAGACTGAACCTGTGTTGACATATAGAATCACAATTAGGTCCTTATTTCTGAATGTATTTACTTAGACTGAACCTGTGTTGACATATAGAATCACAGTTAGGTCCTTATTTCTGAATGTATTTACTTAGACTGAACCTGTGTTGACATATATAATCACAGGTAGGTCCTTATTTCTGAATGTATTTACTTAGACTGAACCTGTGTTGACATATAGAATCACAGTTAGGTTCTTATTTCTGAATGTATTTACTTTAGACTGAACCTGTGTTGACATATAGAATCACAGTTGGGTCCTTATTTCTGAATGTATTTACTTTAGACTGAACCTGTGTTGACATATAGAATCACAGTTAGGTCCATATTTCTGAATGTATTTACTTAGACTGAACCTGTGTTGACATATAGAATCACAGTTAGTTCCATATTTCTGAATGTATTTACTTAGACTGAACCTGTGTTGACATATAGAATCACAGTTAGGTCCTTATTTCTGAATGTATTTACTTAGACTGAACCTGTGTTGATATATAGAATCACAGTTAGGTCCTTATTTCTGAATGTATTTACTTAGACTGAACCTGTGTTGACATATAGAATCACAGATAGGTCCTTATTTCTGAATGTATATACTTAGACTGAACCTGTGTTGACATATAGAATCACAGTTATGTTCTTATTTCTGAATGTATTTACTTAGACTGAACCTGTGTTGACATATAGAATCACAGTTAGGTTCTTATTTCTGAATGTATTTACTTAGACTGAACCTGTGTTGACATATAGAATTACAGCTAGGTCCTTATTTCTGAATGTATTTACTTTAGACTGAACCTGTGTTGACATATAGAATCACAGTTATGTTCTTATTTCTGAATCTATTTACTTAGACTGAACCTGTGTTGACATATAGAATCACAGTTAGGTCCTTATTTCTGAATGTATTTACTTAGACTGAACCTGTGTTGACATATAGAATCACAGTTAGGTCCTTATTTCTGAATGTATTTACTTAGATTGAACCTGTGTTGACATATAAAATCACAGTTAGGTCCTTATTTCTGAATGTATTTACTTAGACTGAACCTGTGTTGACATATAGAATCACAGTTAGGTCCTTATTTCTGAATGTATTTACTTTAGACTGAACCTGTGTTGACATAGAATCACAGTTAGGTCCATATTTCTGAATGTATTTACTTAGACTGAACCTGTGTTGACATATAGAATCACAGTTAGGTCCTTATTTCTGAATGTATTTACTTAGACTGAACCTGTGTTGACATATAGAATCACAGTTAGGTTCTTATTTCTGAATGTATATACTTAGACACAACCTGTGTTGACATATAGAATCACAGTTAGGTCCTTATTTCTGAATGTATTTACTTAGACTGAACCTGTGTTGACATATAGAATCACAGTTAGGTCCATATTTCTGAATGTATTTACTTAGACTGAACCTGTGTTGACATATAGAATCACAGTTAGGTTCTTATTTCTGAATGTATTTACTTTAGACTGAACCTGTGTTGACATATAGAATCACAGTTAGGTCCATATTTCTGAATGTATTTACTTAGACTGAACCTGTGTTGACATATAGAATCACAGTTAGGTCCATATTTCTGAATGTATTTACTTAGACTGAACCTGTGTTGACATATAGAATCACAATTAGGTCCTTATTTCTGAATGTATTTACTTAGACTGAACCTGTGTTGACATATAGAATCACAGTTAGGTCCTTATTTCTGAATGTATTTACTTAGACTGAACCTGTGTTGACATATATAATCACAGGTAGGTCCTTATTTCTGAATGTATTTACTTAGACTGAACCTGTGTTGACATATAGAATCACAGTTAGGTTCTTATTTCTGAATGTATTTACTTTAGACTGAACCTGTGTTGACATATAGAATCACAGTTGGGTCCTTATTTCTGAATGTATTTACTTTAGACTGAACCTGTGTTGACATATAGAATCACAGTTAGGTCCATATTTCTGAATGTATTTACTTAGACTGAACCTGTGTTGACATATAGAATCACAGTTAGGTCCATATTTCTGAATGTATTTACTTAGACTGAACCTGTGTTGACATATAGAATCACAGTTAGGTCCTTATTTCTGAATGTATTTACTTAGACTGAACCTGTGTTGACATATAGAATCACAGTTAGGTCCTTATTTCTGAATGTATTTACTTAGACTGAACCTGTGTTGACATATAGAATCACAGATAGGTCCTTATTTCTGAATGTATATACTTAGACTGAACCTGTGTTGACATATAGAATCACAGTTATGTTCTTATTTCTGAATGTATTTACTTAGACTGAACCTGTGTTGACATATAGAATCACAGTTAGGTTCTTATTTCTGAATGTATTTACTTAGACTGAACCTGTGTTGACATATAGAATTACAGCTAGGTCCTTATTTCTGAATGTATTTACTTTAGACTGAACCTGTGTTGACATATAGAATCACAGTTATGTTCTTATTTCTGAATCTATTTACTTAGACTGAACCTGTGTTGACATATAGAATCACAGTTAGGTCCTTATTTCTGAATGTATTTACTTAGACTGAACCTGTGTTGACATATAGAATCACAGTTAGGTCCTTATTTCTGAATGTATTTACTTAGATTGAACCTGTGTTGACATATAAAATCACAGTTAGGTCCTTATTTCTGAATGTATTTACTTAGACTGAACCTGTGTTGACATATAGAATCACAGTTAGGTCCTTATTTCTGAATGTATTTACTTTAGACTGAACCTGTGTTGACATAGAATCACAGTTAGGTCCATATTTCTGAATGTATTTACTTAGACTGAACCTGTGTTGACATATAGAATCACAGTTAGGTCCTTATTTCTGAATGTATTTACTTAGACTGAACCTGTGTTGACATATAGAATCACAGTTAGGTTCTTATTTCTGAATGTATATACTTAGACACAACCTGTGTTGACATATAGAATCACAGTTAGGTCCTTATTTCTGAATGTATTTACTTAGACTGAACCTGTGTTGATATATAGAATCACAGTTAGGTTCATATTTCTGAATGTATTTACTTTAGACTGAACCTTTGTTGACATATATAATCACAGGTAGGTCCATATTTCTGAATGTATTTACTTAGACTGAACCTGTGTTGACATATATAATCACAGGTAGGTCCTTATTTCTGAATGTATTTACTTAGACTGAACCTGTGTTGACATATATAATCACAGTTAGGTCCTTATTTCTGAATGTATTTACTTTAGACTGAACCTGTGTTGACATATATAATCACAGTTAGGTCCTTATTTCTGAATGTATTTACTTTAGACTGAACCTGCGTTGACATATATAATCACAGTTAGATCCTTATTTCTGAATGTATTTATTTAGACTGAACCTGTGTTGACATATAGAATCACAGTTAGGTCCTTATTTCTGAATGTATTTACTTAGACTGAACCTGTGTTGACATATAGAATCACAGTTAGGTCCTTATTTCTGAATGTATTTACTTAGACACAACCTGTGTTGACATATAGAATCAGTTAGGTCCTTATTTCTGAATGTATTTACTTAGACTGAACCTGTGTTGACATATATAATCACAGTTAGGTCCTTATTTCTGAATGTATTTACTTAGACTGAACCTGTGTTGACATATATAATCACAGGTAGGTCCTTATTTCTGAATGTATTTACGTAGACTGAACCTGTGTTGACATATAGAATCACAGTTAGGTTCTTATTTCTGAATGTATTTACTTTAGACTGAACCTGTGTTGACATATAGAATCACAGTTGGGTCCTTATTTCTGAATGTATTTACTTTAGACTGAACCTGTGTTGACATATAGAATCACAGTTAGGTCCATATTTCTGAATGTATTTACTTAGACTGAACCTGTGTTGACATATAGAATCACAGTTAGGTCCTTATTTCTGAATGTATTTACTTAGACTGAACCTGTGTTGACATATAGAATCACAGTTAGGTCCTTATTTCTGAATGTATTTACTTAGACTGAACCTGTGTTGACATATAGAATCACAGTTAGGTCCTTATTTCTGAATGTATTTACTTAGACTGAACCTGTGTTGACATATAGAATCACAGTTAGGTCCTTATTTCTGAATGTATTTACATAGACTGGACCTGTGTTGACATATAGAATCACAGATAGGTCCTTATTTCTGAATGTATTTACTTAGATTGAACCTGTGTTGACATATAGAATCACAGTTAGGTCCTTATTTCTGAATCTATTTACTTAGACTGAACCTGTGTTGACATATAGAATCACAGTTAGGTCCTTATTTCTGAATGTATATACTTAGACTGAACCTGTGTTGACATATAGAATCACAGTTAGGTTCTTATTTCTGAATGTATTTACTTAGACTGAACCTGTGTTGACATATAGAATCACAATTAGGTCCTTATTTCTGAATGTATTTACTTAGACTGAACCTGTGTTGACATATAGAATCACAGTTAGGTCCTTATTTCTGAATGTATTTACTTAGACTGAACCTGTGTTGACATATAGAATCACAGTTAGGTCCATATTTCTGAATGTATTTACTTAGATTGAACCTGTGTTGACATATAGAATCACAGTTAGGTCCTTATTTCTGAATGTATTTACTTAGACTGAACCTGTGTTGACATATAGAATCACAGTTAGGTCCTTATTTCTGAATGTATTTACTTAGATTGAACCTGTGTTGACATATAGAATCACAGTTAGGTCCATATTTCTGAATGTATTTACTTAGACTGAACCTGTGTTGACATATAGAATCACAGTTAGGTTCTTATTTCTGAATGTATTTACTTTAGACTGAACCTGTGTTGACATATAGAATCACAGTTAGGTCCATATTTCTGAATGTATTTACTTAGACTGAACCTGTGTTGACATATAGAATCACAGTTAGGTCCATATTTCTGAATGTATTTACTTAGACTGAACCTGTGTTGACATATAGAATCACAATTAGGTCCTTATTTCTGAATGTATTTACTTAGACTGAACCTGTGTTGACATATAGAATCACAGTTAGGTCCTTATTTCTGAATGTATTTACTTAGACTGAACCTGTGTTGACATATATAATCACAGGTAGGTCCTTATTTCTGAATGTATTTACTTAGACTGAACCTGTGTTGACATATAGAATCACAGTTAGGTTCTTATTTCTGAATGTATTTACTTTAGACTGAACCTGTGTTGACATATAGAATCACAGTTGGGTCCTTATTTCTGAATGTATTTACTTTAGACTGAACCTGTGTTGACATATAGAATCACAGTTAGGTCCATATTTCTGAATGTATTTACTTAGACTGAACCTGTGTTGACATATAGAATCACAGTTAGGTCCATATTTCTGAATGTATTTACTTAGACTGAACCTGTGTTGACATATAGAATCACAGTTAGGTCCTTATTTCTGAATGTATTTACTTAGACTGAACCTGTGTTGACATATAGAATCACAGTTAGGTCCTTATTTCTGAATGTATTTACTTAGACTGAACCTGTGTTGACATATAGAATCACAGATAGGTCCTTATTTCTGAATGTATATACTTAGACTGAACCTGTGTTGACATATAGAATCACAGTTATGTTCTTATTTCTGAATGTATTTACTTAGACTGAACCTGTGTTGACATATAGAATCACAGTTAGGTTCTTATTTCTGAATGTATTTACTTAGACTGAACCTGTGTTGACATATAGAATTACAGCTAGGTCCTTATTTCTGAATGTATTTACTTTAGACTGAACCTGTGTTGACATATAGAATCACAGTTATGTTCTTATTTCTGAATCTATTTACTTAGACTGAACCTGTGTTGACATATAGAATCACAGTTAGGTCCTTATTTCTGAATGTATTTACTTAGACTGAACCTGTGTTGACATATAGAATCACAGTTAGGTCCTTATTTCTGAATGTATTTACTTAGATTGAACCTGTGTTGACATATAAAATCACAGTTAGGTCCTTATTTCTGAATGTATTTACTTAGACTGAACCTGTGTTGACATATAGAATCACAGTTAGGTCCTTATTTCTGAATGTATTTACTTTAGACTGAACCTGTGTTGACATAGAATCACAGTTAGGTCCATATTTCTGAATGTATTTACTTAGACTGAACCTGTGTTGACATATAGAATCACAGTTAGGTCCTTATTTCTGAATGTATTTACTTAGACTGAACCTGTGTTGACATATAGAATCACAGTTAGGTTCTTATTTCTGAATGTATATACTTAGACACAACCTGTGTTGACATATAGAATCACAGTTAGGTCCTTATTTCTGAATGTATTTACTTAGACTGAACCTGTGTTGACATATAGAATCACAGTTAGGTCCATATTTCTGAATGTATTTACTTAGACTGAACCTGTGTTGACATATAGAATCACAGTTAGGTTCTTATTTCTGAATGTATTTACTTTAGACTGAACCTGTGTTGACATATAGAATCACAGTTAGGTCCATATTTCTGAATGTATTTACTTAGACTGAACCTGTGTTGACATATAGAATCACAGTTAGGTCCATATTTCTGAATGTATTTACTTAGACTGAACCTGTGTTGACATATAGAATCACAATTAGGTCCTTATTTCTGAATGTATTTACTTAGACTGAACCTGTGTTGACATATAGAATCACAGTTAGGTCCTTATTTCTGAATGTATTTACTTAGACTGAACCTGTGTTGACATATATAATCACAGGTAGGTCCTTATTTCTGAATGTATTTACTTAGACTGAACCTGTGTTGACATATAGAATCACAGTTAGGTTCTTATTTCTGAATGTATTTACTTTAGACTGAACCTGTGTTGACATATAGAATCACAGTTGGGTCCTTATTTCTGAATGTATTTACTTTAGACTGAACCTGTGTTGACATATAGAATCACAGTTAGGTCCATATTTCTGAATGTATTTACTTAGACTGAACCTGTGTTGACATATAGAATCACAGTTAGGTCCATATTTCTGAATGTATTTACTTAGACTGAACCTGTGTTGACATATAGAATCACAGTTAGGTCCTTATTTCTGAATGTATTTACTTAGACTGAACCTGTGTTGACATATAGAATCACAGTTAGGTCCTTATTTCTGAATGTATTTACTTAGACTGAACCTGTGTTGACATATAGAATCACAGATAGGTCCTTATTTCTGAATGTATATACTTAGACTGAACCTGTGTTGACATATAGAATCACAGTTATGTTCTTATTTCTGAATGTATTTACTTAGACTGAACCTGTGTTGACATATAGAATCACAGTTAGGTTCTTATTTCTGAATGTATTTACTTAGACTGAACCTGTGTTGACATATAGAATTACAGCTAGGTCCTTATTTCTGAATGTATTTACTTTAGACTGAACCTGTGTTGACATATAGAATCACAGTTATGTTCTTATTTCTGAATCTATTTACTTAGACTGAACCTGTGTTGACATATAGAATCACAGTTAGGTCCTTATTTCTGAATGTATTTACTTAGACTGAACCTGTGTTGACATATAGAATCACAGTTAGGTCCTTATTTCTGAATGTATTTACTTAGATTGAACCTGTGTTGACATATAAAATCACAGTTAGGTCCTTATTTCTGAATGTATTTACTTAGACTGAACCTGTGTTGACATATAGAATCACAGTTAGGTCCTTATTTCTGAATGTATTTACTTTAGACTGAACCTGTGTTGACATAGAATCACAGTTAGGTCCATATTTCTGAATGTATTTACTTAGACTGAACCTGTGTTGACATATAGAATCACAGTTAGGTCCTTATTTCTGAATGTATTTACTTAGACTGAACCTGTGTTGACATATAGAATCACAGTTAGGTTCTTATTTCTGAATGTATATACTTAGACACAACCTGTGTTGACATATAGAATCACAGTTAGGTCCTTATTTCTGAATGTATTTACTTAGACTGAACCTGTGTTGATATATATAATCACAGTTAGGTTCATATTTCTGAATGTATTTACTTTAGACTGAACCTTTGTTGACATATATAATCACAGGTAGGTCCATATTTCTGAATGTATTTACTTAGACTGAACCTGTGTTGACATATAGAATCACAGGTAGGTCCTTATTTCTGAATGTATTTACTTAGACTGAACCTGTGTTGACATATATAATCACAGTTAGGTCCTTATTTCTGAATGTATTTACTTTAGACTGAACCTGTGTTGACATATATAATCACAGTTAGGTCCTTATTTCTGAATGTATTTACTTTAGACTGAACCTGCGTTGACATATATAATCACAGTTAGATCCTTATTTCTGAATGTATTTATTTAGACTGAACCTGTGTTGACATATAGAATCACAGTTAGGTCCTTATTTCTGAATGTATTTACTTAGACTGAACCTGTGTTGACATATAGAATCACAGTTAGGTCCTTATTTCTGAATGTATTTACTTAGACACAACCTGTGTTGACATATAGAATCAGTTAGGTCCTTATTTCTGAATGTATTTACTTAGACTGAACCTGTGTTGACATATATAATCACAGTTAGGTCCTTATTTCTGAATGTATTTACTTAGACTGAACCTGTGTTGACATATATAATCACAGGTAGGTCCTTATTTCTGAATGTATTTACGTAGACTGAACCTGTGTTGACATATAGAATCACAGTTAGGTTCTTATTTCTGAATGTATTTACTTTAGACTGAACCTGTGTTGACATATAGAATCACAGTTGGGTCCTTATTTCTGAATGTATTTACTTTAGACTGAACCTGTGTTGACATATAGAATCACAGTTAGGTCCATATTTCTGAATGTATTTACTTAGACTGAACCTGTGTTGACATATAGAATCACAGTTAGGTCCTTATTTCTGAATGTATTTACTTAGACTGAACCTGTGTTGACATATAGAATCACAGTTAGGTCCTTATTTCTGAATGTATTTACTTAGACTGAACCTGTGTTGACATATAGAATCACAGTTAGGTCCTTATTTCTGAATGTATTTACTTAGACTGAACCTGTGTTGACATATAGAATCACAGTTAGGTCCTTATTTCTGAATGTATTTACATAGACTGGACCTGTGTTGACATATAGAATCACAGTTAGGTCCTTATTTCTGAATGTATTTACTTAGATTGAACCTGTGTTGACATATAGAATCACAGTTAGGTCCTTATTTCTGAATCTATTTACTTAGACTGAACCTGTGTTGACATATAGAATCACAGTTAGGTCCTTATTTCTGAATGTATATACTTAGACTGAACCTGTGTTGACATATAGAATCACAGTTAGGTTCTTATTTCTGAATGTATTTACTTAGACTGAACCTGTGTTGACATATAGAATCACAATTAGGTCCTTATTTCTGAATGTATTTACTTAGACTGAACCTGTGTTGACATATAGAATCACAGTTAGGTCCTTATTTCTGAATGTATTTACTTAGACTGAACCTGTGTTGACATATAGAATCACAGTTAGGTCCATATTTCTGAATGTATTTACTTAGATTGAACCTGTGTTGACATATAGAATCACAGTTAGGTCCTTATTTCTGAATGTATTTACTTAGACTGAACCTGTGTTGACATATAGAATCACAGTTAGGTCCTTATTTCTGAATGTATTTACTTAGATTGAACCTGTGTTGACATATAGAATCACAGTTAGGTCCATATTTCTGAATGTATTTACTTAGACTGAACCTGTGTTGACATATAGAATCACAGTTAGGTTCTTATTTCTGAATGTATTTACTTTAGACTGAACCTGTGTTGACATATAGAATCACAGTTAGGTCCATATTTCTGAATGTATTTACTTAGACTGAACCTGTGTTGACATATAGAATCACAGTTAGGTCCATATTTCTGAATGTATTTACTTAGACTGAACCTGTGTTGACATATAGAATCACAATTAGGTCCTTATTTCTGAATGTATTTACTTAGACTGAACCTGTGTTGACATATAGAATCACAGTTAGGTCCTTATTTCTGAATGTATTTACTTAGACTGAACCTGTGTTGACATATATAATCACAGGTAGGTCCTTATTTCTGAATGTATTTACTTAGACTGAACCTGTGTTGACATATAGAATCACAGTTAGGTTCTTATTTCTGAATGTATTTACTTTAGACTGAACCTGTGTTGACATATAGAATCACAGTTGGGTCCTTATTTCTGAATGTATTTACTTTAGACTGAACCTGTGTTGACATATAGAATCACAGTTAGGTCCATATTTCTGAATGTATTTACTTAGACTGAACCTGTGTTGACATATAGAATCACAGTTAGGTCCATATTTCTGAATGTATTTACTTAGACTGAACCTGTGTTGACATATAGAATCACAGTTAGGTCCTTATTTCTGAATGTATTTACTTAGACTGAACCTGTGTTGACATATAGAATCACAGTTAGGTCCTTATTTCTGAATGTATTTACTTAGACTGAACCTGTGTTGACATATAGAATCACAGATAGGTCCTTATTTCTGAATGTATATACTTAGACTGAACCTGTGTTGACATATAGAATCACAGTTATGTTCTTATTTCTGAATGTATTTACTTAGACTGAACCTGTGTTGACATATAGAATCACAGTTAGGTTCTTATTTCTGAATGTATTTACTTAGACTGAACCTGTGTTGACATATAGAATTACAGCTAGGTCCTTATTTCTGAATGTATTTACTTTAGACTGAACCTGTGTTGACATATAGAATCACAGTTATGTTCTTATTTCTGAATCTATTTACTTAGACTGAACCTGTGTTGACATATAGAATCACAGTTAGGTCCTTATTTCTGAATGTATTTACTTAGACTGAACCTGTGTTGACATATAGAATCACAGTTAGGTCCTTATTTCTGAATGTATTTACTTAGATTGAACCTGTGTTGACATATAAAATCACAGTTAGGTCCTTATTTCTGAATGTATTTACTTAGACTGAACCTGTGTTGACATATAGAATCACAGTTAGGTCCTTATTTCTGAATGTATTTACTTTAGACTGAACCTGTGTTGACATAGAATCACAGTTAGGTCCATATTTCTGAATGTATTTACTTAGACTGAACCTGTGTTGACATATAGAATCACAGTTAGGTCCTTATTTCTGAATGTATTTACTTAGACTGAACCTGTGTTGACATATAGAATCACAGTTAGGTTCTTATTTCTGAATGTATATACTTAGACACAACCTGTGTTGACATATAGAATCACAGTTAGGTCCTTATTTCTGAATGTATTTACTTAGACTGAACCTGTGTTGACATATAGAATCACAGTTAGGTCCATATTTCTGAATGTATTTACTTAGACTGAACCTGTGTTGACATATAGAATCACAGTTAGGTTCTTATTTCTGAATGTATTTACTTTAGACTGAACCTGTGTTGACATATAGAATCACAGTTAGGTCCATATTTCTGAATGTATTTACTTAGACTGAACCTGTGTTGACATATAGAATCACAGTTAGGTCCATATTTCTGAATGTATTTACTTAGACTGAACCTGTGTTGACATATAGAATCACAATTAGGTCCTTATTTCTGAATGTATTTACTTAGACTGAACCTGTGTTGACATATAGAATCACAGTTAGGTCCTTATTTCTGAATGTATTTACTTAGACTGAACCTGTGTTGACATATATAATCACAGGTAGGTCCTTATTTCTGAATGTATTTACTTAGACTGAACCTGTGTTGACATATAGAATCACAGTTAGGTTCTTATTTCTGAATGTATTTACTTTAGACTGAACCTGTGTTGACATATAGAATCACAGTTGGGTCCTTATTTCTGAATGTATTTACTTTAGACTTAACCTGTGTTGACATATAGAATCACAGTTAGGTCCATATTTCTGAATGTATTTACTTAGACTGAACCTGTGTTGACATATAGAATCACAGTTAGGTCCATATTTCTGAATGTATTTACTTAGACTGAACCTGTGTTGACATATAGAATCACAGTTAGGTCCTTATTTCTGAATGTATTTACTTAGACTGAACCTGTGTTGACATATAGAATCACAGTTAGGTCCTTATTTCTGAATGTATTTACTTAGACTGAACCTGTGTTGACATATAGAATCACAGATAGGTCCTTATTTCTGAATGTATATACTTAGACTGAACCTGTGTTGACATATAGAATCACAGTTATGTTCTTATTTCTGAATGTATTTACTTAGACTGAACCTGTGTTGACATATAGAATCACAGTTAGGTTCTTATTTCTGAATGTATTTACTTAGACTGAACCTGTGTTGACATATAGAATTACAGCTAGGTCCTTATTTCTGAATGTATTTACTTTAGACTGAACCTGTGTTGACATATAGAATCACAGTTATGTTCTTATTTCTGAATCTATTTACTTAGACTGAACCTGTGTTGACATATAGAATCACAGTTAGGTCCTTATTTCTGAATGTATTTACTTAGACTGAACCTGTGTTGACATATAGAATCACAGTTAGGTCCTTATTTCTGAATGTATTTACTTAGATTGAACCTGTGTTGACATATAAAATCACAGTTAGGTCCTTATTTCTGAATGTATTTACTTAGACTGAACCTGTGTTGACATATAGAATCACAGTTAGGTCCTTATTTCTGAATGTATTTACTTTAGACTGAACCTGTGTTGACATAGAATCACAGTTAGGTCCATATTTCTGAATGTATTTACTTAGACTGAACCTGTGTTGACATATAGAATCACAGTTAGGTCCTTATTTCTGAATGTATTTACTTAGACTGAACCTGTGTTGACATATAGAATCACAGTTAGGTTCTTATTTCTGAATGTATATACTTAGACACAACCTGTGTTGACATATAGAATCACAGTTAGGTCCTTATTTCTGAATGTATTTACTTAGACTGAACCTGTGTTGATATATATAATCACAGTTAGGTTCATATTTCTGAATGTATTTACTTTAGACTGAACCTTTGTTGACATATATAATCACAGGTAGGTCCATATTTCTGAATGTATTTACTTAGACTGAACCTGTGTTGACATATAGAATCACAGGTAGGTCCTTATTTCTGAATGTATTTACTTAGACTGAACCTGTGTTGACATATATAATCACAGTTAGGTCCTTATTTCTGAATGTATTTACTTTAGACTGAACCTGTGTTGACATATATAATCACAGTTAGGTCCTTATTTCTGAATGTATTTACTTTAGACTGAACCTGCGTTGACATATATAATCACAGTTAGATCCTTATTTCTGAATGTATTTATTTAGACTGAACCTGTGTTGACATATAGAATCACAGTTAGGTCCTTATTTCTGAATGTATTTACTTAGACTGAACCTGTGTTGACATATAGAATCACAGTTAGGTCCTTATTTCTGAATGTATTTACTTAGACACAACCTGTGTTGACATATAGAATCAGTTAGGTCCTTATTTCTGAATGTATTTACTTAGACTGAACCTGTGTTGACATATATAATCACAGTTAGGTCCTTATTTCTGAATGTATTTACTTAGACTGAACCTGTGTTGACATATATAATCACAGGTAGGTCCTTATTTCTGAATGTATTTACGTAGACTGAACCTGTGTTGACATATAGAATCACAGTTAGGTTCTTATTTCTGAATGTATTTACTTTAGACTGAACCTGTGTTGACATATAGAATCACAGTTGGGTCCTTATTTCTGAATGTATTTACTTTAGACTGAACCTGTGTTGACATATAGAATCACAGTTAGGTCCATATTTCTGAATGTATTTACTTAGACTGAACCTGTGTTGACATATAGAATCACAGTTAGGTCCTTATTTCTGAATGTATTTACTTAGACTGAACCTGTGTTGACATATAGAATCACAGTTAGGTCCTTATTTCTGAATGTATTTACTTAGACTGAACCTGTGTTGACATATAGAATCACAGTTAGGTCCTTATTTCTGAATGTATTTACTTAGACTGAACCTGTGTTGACATATAGAATCACAGTTAGGTCCTTATTTCTGAATGTATTTACATAGACTGGACCTGTGTTGACATATAGAATCACAGTTAGGTCCTTATTTCTGAATGTATTTACTTAGATTGAACCTGTGTTGACATATAGAATCACAGTTAGGTCCTTATTTCTGAATCTATTTACTTAGACTGAACCTGTGTTGACATATAGAATCACAGTTAGGTCCTTATTTCTGAATGTATATACTTAGACTGAACCTGTGTTGACATATAGAATCACAGTTAGGTTCTTATTTCTGAATGTATTTACTTAGACTGAACCTGTGTTGACATATAGAATCACAATTAGGTCCTTATTTCTGAATGTATTTACTTAGACTGAACCTGTGTTGACATATAGAATCACAGTTAGGTCCTTATTTCTGAATGTATTTACTTAGACTGAACCTGTGTTGACATATAGAATCACAGTTAGGTCCATATTTCTGAATGTATTTACTTAGATTGAACCTGTGTTGACATATAGAATCACAGTTAGGTCCTTATTTCTGAATGTATTTACTTAGACTGAACCTGTGTTGACATATAGAATCACAGTTAGGTCCTTATTTCTGAATGTATTTACTTAGATTGAACCTGTGTTGACATATAGAATCACAGTTAGGTCCATATTTCTGAATGTATTTACTTAGACTGAACCTGTGTTGACATATAGAATCACAGTTAGGTTCTTATTTCTGAATGTATTTACTTTAGACTGAACCTGTGTTGACATATAGAATCACAGTTAGGTCCATATTTCTGAATGTATTTACTTAGACTGAACCTGTGTTGACATATAGAATCACAGTTAGGTCCATATTTCTGAATGTATTTACTTAGACTGAACCTGTGTTGACATATAGAATCACAATTAGGTCCTTATTTCTGAATGTATTTACTTAGACTGAACCTGTGTTGACATATAGAATCACAGTTAGGTCCTTATTTCTGAATGTATTTACTTAGACTGAACCTGTGTTGACATATATAATCACAGGTAGGTCCTTATTTCTGAATGTATTTACTTAGACTGAACCTGTGTTGACATATAGAATCACAGTTAGGTTCTTATTTCTGAATGTATTTACTTTAGACTGAACCTGTGTTGACATATAGAATCACAGTTGGGTCCTTATTTCTGAATGTATTTACTTTAGACTGAACCTGTGTTGACATATAGAATCACAGTTAGGTCCATATTTCTGAATGTATTTACTTAGACTGAACCTGTGTTGACATATAGAATCACAGTTAGGTCCATATTTCTGAATGTATTTACTTAGACTGAACCTGTGTTGACATATAGAATCACAGTTAGGTCCTTATTTCTGAATGTATTTACTTAGACTGAACCTGTGTTGACATATAGAATCACAGTTAGGTCCTTATTTCTGAATGTATTTACTTAGACTGAACCTGTGTTGACATATAGAATCACAGATAGGTCCTTATTTCTGAATGTATATACTTAGACTGAACCTGTGTTGACATATAGAATCACAGTTATGTTCTTATTTCTGAATGTATTTACTTAGACTGAACCTGTGTTGACATATAGAATCACAGTTAGGTTCTTATTTCTGAATGTATTTACTTAGACTGAACCTGTGTTGACATATAGAATTACAGCTAGGTCCTTATTTCTGAATGTATTTACTTTAGACTGAACCTGTGTTGACATATAGAATCACAGTTATGTTCTTATTTCTGAATCTATTTACTTAGACTGAACCTGTGTTGACATATAGAATCACAGTTAGGTCCTTATTTCTGAATGTATTTACTTAGACTGAACCTGTGTTGACATATAGAATCACAGTTAGGTCCTTATTTCTGAATGTATTTACTTAGATTGAACCTGTGTTGACATATAAAATCACAGTTAGGTCCTTATTTCTGAATGTATTTACTTAGACTGAACCTGTGTTGACATATAGAATCACAGTTAGGTCCTTATTTCTGAATGTATTTACTTTAGACTGAACCTGTGTTGACATAGAATCACAGTTAGGTCCATATTTCTGAATGTATTTACTTAGACTGAACCTGTGTTGACATATAGAATCACAGTTAGGTCCTTATTTCTGAATGTATTTACTTAGACTGAACCTGTGTTGACATATAGAATCACAGTTAGGTTCTTATTTCTGAATGTATATACTTAGACACAACCTGTGTTGACATATAGAATCACAGTTAGGTCCTTATTTCTGAATGTATTTACTTAGACTGAACCTGTGTTGACATATAGAATCACAGTTAGGTCCATATTTCTGAATGTATTTACTTAGACTGAACCTGTGTTGACATATAGAATCACAGTTAGGTTCTTATTTCTGAATGTATTTACTTAGACTGAACCTGTGTTGACATATAGAATCACAGTTAGGTCCATATTTCTGAATGTATTTACTTAGACTGAACCTGTGTTGACATATAGAATCACAGTTAGGTCCATATTTCTGAATGTATTTACTTAGACTGAACCTGTGTTGACATATAGAATCACAATTAGGTCCTTATTTCTGAATGTATTTACTTAGACTGAACCTGTGTTGACATATAGAATCACAGTTAGGTCCTTATTTCTGAATGTATTTACTTAGACTGAACCTGTGTTGACATATATAATCACAGGTAGGTCCTTATTTCTGAATGTATTTACTTAGACTGAACCTGTGTTGACATATAGAATCACAGTTAGTTCTTATTTCTGAATGTATTTACTTTAGACTGAACCTGTGTTGACATATAGAAATCACAGTTGGGGTCCCTTATTTCTGAATGTATTTACTTTAGACTGAACCTGTGTTGACATATGAATCACAGTTAGGTCCATATTTCTGAATGTATTTACTTAGACTGAACCTGTGTTGACATATAGAATCACAGTTAGGTCCATATTTCTGAATGTATTTACTTAGACTGAACCTGTGTTGACATATAGAATCACAGTTAGGTCCTTATTTCTGAATGTATTTACTTAGACTGAACCTGTGTTGACATATAGAATCACAGTTAGGTCCTTATTTCTGAATGTATTTACTTAGACTGAACCTGTGTTGACATATAGAATCACAGATAGGTCCTTATTTCTGAATGTATATACTTAGACTGAACCTGTGTTGACATATAGAATCACAGTTATGTTCTTATTTCTGAATGTATTTACTTAGACTGAACCTGTGTTGACATATAGAATCACAGTTAGGTTCTTATTTCTGAATGTATTTACTTAGACTGAACCTGTGTTGACATATAGAATTACAGCTAGGTCCTTATTTCTGAATGTATTTACTTTAGACTGAACCTGTGTTGACATATAGAATCACAGTTATGTTCTTATTTCTGAATCTATTTACTTAGACTGAACCTGTGTTGACATATAGAATCACAGTTAGGTCCTTATTTCTGAATGTATTTTCTTAGACTGAACCTGTGTTGACATATAGAATCACAGTTAGGTCCTTATTTCTGAATGTATTTACTTAGATTGAACCTGTGTTGACATATAAAATCACAGTTAGGTCCTTATTTCTGAATGTATTTACTTAGACTGAACCTGTGTTGACATATAGAATCACAGTTAGGTCCTTATTTCTGAATGTATTTACTTTAGACTGAACCTGTGTTGACATAGAATCACAGTTAGGTCCATATTTCTGAATGTATTTACTTAGACTGAACCTGTGTTGACATATAGAATCACAGTTAGGTCCTTATTTCTGAATGTATTTACTTAGACTGAACCTGTGTTGACATATAGAATCACAGTTAGGTTCTTATTTCTGAATGTATATACTTAGACACAACCTGTGTTGACATATAGAATCACAGTTAGGTCCTTATTTCTGAATGTATTTACTTAGACTGAACCTGTGTTGATATATAGAATCACAGTTAGGTTCATATTTCTGAATGTATTTACTTTAGACTGAACCTTTGTTGACATATATAATCACAGGTAGGTCCATATTTCTGAATGTATTTACTTAGACTGAACCTGTGTTGACATATAGAATCACAGGTAGGTCCTTATTTCTGAATGTATTTACTTAGACTGAACCTGTGTTGACATATATAATCACAGTTAGGTCCTTATTTCTGAATGTATTTACTTTAGACTGAACCTGTGTTGACATATATAATCACAGTTAGGTCCTTATTTCTGAATGTATTTACTTTAGACTGAACCTGCGTTGACATATATAATCACAGTTAGATCCTTATTTCTGAATGTATTTATTTAGACTGAACCTGTGTTGACATATAGAATCACAGTTAGGTCCTTATTTCTGAATGTATTTACTTAGACTGAACCTGTGTTGACATATAGAATCACAGTTAGGTCCTTATTTCTGAATGTATTTACTTAGACACAACCTGTGTTGACATATAGAATCAGTTAGGTCCTTATTTCTGAATGTATTTACTTAGACTGAACCTGTGTTGACATATATAATCACAGTTAGGTCCTTATTTCTGAATGTATTTACTTAGACTGAACCTGTGTTGACATATATAATCACAGGTAGGTCCTTATTTCTGAATGTATTTACGTAGACTGAACCTGTGTTGACATATAGAATCACAGTTAGGTTCTTATTTCTGAATGTATTTACTTTAGACTGAACCTGTGTTGACATATAGAATCACAGTTGGGTCCTTATTTCTGAATGTATTTACTTTAGACTGAACCTGTGTTGACATATAGAATCACAGTTAGGTCCATATTTCTGAATGTATTTACTTAGACTGAACCTGTGTTGACATATAGAATCACAGTTAGGTCCTTATTTCTGAATGTATTTACTTAGACTGAACCTGTGTTGACATATAGAATCACAGTTAGGTCCTTATTTCTGAATGTATTTACTTAGACTGAACCTGTGTTGACATATAGAATCACAGTTAGGTCCTTATTTCTGAATGTATTTACTTAGACTGAACCTGTGTTGACATATAGAATCACAGTTAGGTCCTTATTTCTGAATGTATTTACATAGACTGGACCTGTGTTGACATATAGAATCACAGTTAGGTCCTTATTTCTGAATGTATTTACTTAGATTGAACCTGTGTTGACATATAGAATCACAGTTAGGTCCTTATTTCTGAATCTATTTACTTAGACTGAACCTGTGTTAACATATAGAATCACAGTTAGGTCCTTATTTCTGAATGTATATACTTAGACTGAACCTGTGTTGACATATAGAATCACAGTTAGGTTCTTATTTCTGAATGTATTTACTTAGACTGAACCTGTGTTGACATATAGAATCACAATTAGGTCCTTATTTCTGAATGTATTTACTTAGACTGAACCTGTGTTGACATATAGAATCACAGTTAGGTCCTTATTTCTGAATGTATTTACTTAGACTGAACCTGTGTTGACATATAGAATCACAGTTAGGTCCATATTTCTGAATGTATTTACTTAGATTGAACCTGTGTTGACATATAGAATCACAGTTAGGTCCTTATTTCTGAATGTATTTACTTAGACTGAACCTGTGTTGACATATAGAATCACAGTTAGGTCCTTATTTCTGAATGTATTTACTTAGATTGAACCTGTGTTGACATATAGAATCACAGTTAGGTCCATATTTCTGAATGTATTTACTTAGACTGAACCTGTGTTGACATATAGAATCACAGTTAGGTTCTTATTTCTGAATGTATTTACTTTAGACTGAACCTGTGTTGACATATAGAATCACAGTTAGGTCCATATTTCTGAATGTATTTACTTAGACTGAACCTGTGTTGACATATAGAATCACAGTTAGGTCCTTATTTCTGAATGTATTTACTTAGACTGAACCTGTGTTGACATATAGAATCACAGTTAGGTTCTTATTTCTGAATGTATATACTTAGACACAACCTGTGTTGACATATAGAATCACAGTTAGGTCCTTATTTCTGAATGTATTTACTTAGACTGAACCTGTGTTGACATATAGAATCACAGTTAGGTCCATATTTCTGAATGTATTTACTTAGACTGAACCTGTGTTGACATATAGAATCACAGTTAGGTTCTTATTTCTGAATGTATTTACTTTAGACTGAACCTGTGTTGACATATAGAATCACAGTTAGGTCCATATTTCTGAATGTATTTACTTAGACTGAACCTGTGTTGACATATAGAATCACAGTTAGGTCCATATTTCTGAATGTATTTACTTAGACTGAACCTGTGTTGACATATAGAATCACAATTAGGTCCTTATTTCTGAATGTATTTACTTAGACTGAACCTGTGTTGACATATAGAATCACAGTTAGGTCCTTATTTCTGAATGTATTTACTTAGACTGAACCTGTGTTGACATATATAATCACAGGTAGGTCCTTATTTCTGAATGTATTTACTTAGACTGAACCTGTGTTGACATATAGAATCACAGTTAGGTTCTTATTTCTGAATGTATTTACTTTAGACTGAACCTGTGTTGACATATAGAATCACAGTTGGGTCCTTATTTCTGAATGTATTTACTTTAGACTGAACCTGTGTTGACATATAGAATCACAGTTAGGTCCATATTTCTGAATGTATTTACTTAGACTGAACCTGTGTTGACATATAGAATCACAGTTAGGTCCATATTTCTGAATGTATTTACTTAGACTGAACCTGTGTTGACATATAGAATCACAGTTAGGTCCTTATTTCTGAATGTATTTACTTAGACTGAACCTGTGTTGACATATAGAATCACAGTTAGGTCCTTATTTCTGAATGTATTTACTTAGACTGAACCTGTGTTGACATATAGAATCACAGATAGGTCCTTATTTCTGAATGTATATACTTAGACTGAACCTGTGTTGACATATAGAATCACAGTTATGTTCTTATTTCTGAATGTATTTACTTAGACTGAACCTGTGTTGACATATAGAATCCCAGTTAGGTTCTTATTTCTGAATGTATTTACTTAGACTGAACCTGTGTTGACATATAGAATTACAGCTAGGTCCTTATTTCTGAATGTATTTACTTTAGACTGAACCTGTGTTGACATATAGAATCACAGTTATGTTCTTATTTCTGAATCTATTTACTTAGACTGAACCTGTGTTGACATATAGAATCACAGTTAGGTCCTTATTTCTGAATGTATTTACTTAGACTGAACCTGTGTTGACATATAGAATCACAGTTAGGTCCTTATTTCTGAATGTATTTACTTAGATTGAACCTGTGTTGACATATAAAATCACAGTTAGGTCCTTATTTCTGAATGTATTTACTTAGACTGAACCTGTGTTGACATATAGAATCACAGTTAGGTCCTTATTTCTGAATGTATTTACTTTAGACTGAACCTGTGTTGACATAGAATCACAGTTAGGTCCATATTTCTGAATGTATTTACTTAGACTGAACCTGTGTTGACATATAGAATCACAGTTAGGTCCTTATTTCTGAATGTATTTACTTAGACTGAACCTGTGTTGACATATAGAATCACAGTTAGGTTCTTATTTCTGAATGTATATACTTAGACACAACCTGTGTTGACATATAGAATCACAGTTAGGTCCTTATTTCTGAATGTATTTACTTAGACTGAACCTGTGTTGACATATAGAATCACAGTTAGGTCCATATTTCTGAATGTATTTACTTAGACTGAACCTGTGTTGACATATAGAATCACAGTTAGGTTCTTATTTCTGAATGTATTTACTTTAGACTGAACCTGTGTTGACATATAGAATCACAGTTAGGTCCATATTTCTGAATGTATTTACTTAGACTGAACCTGTGTTGACATATAGAATCACAGTTAGGTCCATATTTCTGAATGTATTTACTTAGACTGAACCTGTGTTGACATATAGAATCACAATTAGGTCCTTATTTCTGAATGTATTTACTTAGACTGAACCTGTGTTGACATATAGAATCACAGTTAGGTCCTTATTTCTGAATGTATTTACTTAGACTGAACCTGTGTTGACATATATAATCACAGGTAGGTCCTTATTTCTGAATGTATTTACTTAGACTGAACCTGTGTTGACATATAGAATCACAGTTAGGTTCTTATTTCTGAATGTATTTACTTTAGACTGAACCTGTGTTGACATATAGAATCACAGTTGGGTCCTTATTTCTGAATGTATTTACTTTAGACTGAACCTGTGTTGACATATAGAATCACAGTTAGGTCCATATTTCTGAATGTATTTACTTAGACTGAACCTGTGTTGACATATAGAATCACAGTTAGGTCCATATTTCTGAATGTATTTACTTAGACTGAACCTGTGTTGACATATAGAATCACAGTTAGGTCCTTATTTCTGAATGTATTTACTTAGACTGAACCTGTGTTGACATATAGAATCACAGTTAGGTCCTTATTTCTGAATGTATTTACTTAGACTGAACCTGTGTTGACATATAGAATCACAGATAGGTCCTTATTTCTGAATGTATATACTTAGACTGAACCTGTGTTGACATATAGAATCACAGTTATGTTCTTATTTCTGAATGTATTTACTTAGACTGAACCTGTGTTGACATATAGAATCACAGTTAGGTTCTTATTTCTGAATGTATTTACTTAGACTGAACCTGTGTTGACATATAGAATTACAGCTAGGTCCTTATTTCTGAATGTATTTACTTTAGACTGAACCTGTGTTGACATATAGAATCACAGTTATGTTCTTATTTCTGAATCTATTTACTTAGACTGAACCTGTGTTGACATATAGAATCACAGTTAGGTCCTTATTTCTGAATGTATTTACTTAGACTGAACCTGTGTTGACATATAGAATCACAGTTAGGTCCTTATTTCTGAATGTATTTACTTAGATTGAACCTGTGTTGACATATAAAATCACAGTTAGGTCCTTATTTCTGAATGTATTTACTTAGACTGAACCTGTGTTGACATATAGAATCACAGTTAGGTCCTTATTTCTGAATGTATTTACTTTAGACTGAACCTGTGTTGACATAGAATCACAGTTAGGTCCATATTTCTGAATGTATTTACTTAGACTGAACCTGTGTTGACATATAGAATCACAGTTAGGTCCTTATTTCTGAATGTATTTACTTAGACTGAACCTGTGTTGACATATAGAATCACAGTTAGGTTCTTATTTCTGAATGTATATACTTAGACACAACCTGTGTTGACATATAGAATCACAGTTAGGTCCTTATTTCTGAATGTATTTACTTAGACTGAACCTGTGTTGATATATAGAATCACAGTTAGGTTCATATTTCTGAATGTATTTACTTTAGACTGAACCTTTGTTGACATATATAATCACAGGTAGGTCCATATTTCTGAATGTATTTACTTAGACTGAACCTGTGTTGACATATAGAATCACAGGTAGGTCCTTATTTCTGAATGTATTTACTTAGACTGAACCTGTGTTGACATATATAATCACAGTTAGGTCCTTATTTCTGAATGTATTTACTTTAGACTGAACCTGTGTTGACATATATAATCACAGTTAGGTCCTTATTTCTGAATGTATTTACTTTAGACTGAACCTGCGTTGACATATATAATCACAGTTAGATCCTTATTTCTGAATGTATTTATTTAGACTGAACCTGTGTTGACATATAGAATCACAGTTAGGTCCTTATTTCTGAATGTATTTACTTAGACTGAACCTGTGTTGACATATAGAATCACAGTTAGGTCCTTATTTCTGAATGTATTTACTTAGACACAACCTGTGTTGACATATAGAATCAGTTAGGTCCTTATTTCTGAATGTATTTACTTAGACTGAACCTGTGTTGACATATATAATCACAGTTAGGTCCTTATTTCTGAATGTATTTACTTAGACTGAACCTGTGTTGACATATATAATCACAGGTAGGTCCTTATTTCTGAATGTATTTACGTAGACTGAACCTGTGTTGACATATAGAATCACAGTTAGGTTCTTATTTCTGAATGTATTTACTTTAGACTGAACCTGTGTTGACATATAGAATCACAGTTGGGTCCTTATTTCTGAATGTATTTACTTTAGACTGAACCTGTGTTGACATATAGAATCACAGTTAGGTCCATATTTCTGAATGTATTTACTTAGACTGAACCTGTGTTGACATATAGAATCACAGTTAGGTCCTTATTTCTGAATGTATTTACTTAGACTGAACCTGTGTTGACATATAGAATCACAGTTAGGTCCTTATTTCTGAATGTATTTACTTAGACTGAACCTGTGTTGACATATAGAATCACAGTTAGGTCCTTATTTCTGAATGTATTTACTTAGACTGAACCTGTGTTGACATATAGAATCACAGTTAGGTCCTTATTTCTGAATGTATTTACATAGACTGGACCTGTGTTGACATATAGAATCACAGTTAGGTCCTTATTTCTGAATGTATTTACTTAGATTGAACCTGTGTTGACATATAGAATCACAGTTAGGTCCTTATTTCTGAATCTATTTACTTAGACTGAACCTGTGTTGACATATAGAATCACAGTTAGGTCCTTATTTCTGAATGTATATACTTAGACTGAACCTGTGTTGACATATAGAATCACAGTTAGGTTCTTATTTCTGAATGTATTTACTTAGACTGAACCTGTGTTGACATATAGAATCACAATTAGGTCCTTATTTCTGAATGTATTTACTTAGACTGAACCTGTGTTGACATATAGAATCACAGTTAGGTCCTTATTTCTGAATGTATTTACTTAGACTGAACCTGTGTTGACATATAGAATCACAGTTAGGTCCATATTTCTGAATGTATTTACTTAGATTGAACCTGTGTTGACATATAGAATCACAGTTAGGTCCTTATTTCTGAATGTATTTACTTAGACTGAACCTGTGTTGACATATAGAATCACAGTTAGGTCCTTATTTCTGAATGTATTTACTTAGATTGAACCTGTGTTGACATATAGAATCACAGTTAGGTCCATATTTCTGAATGTATTTACTTAGACTGAACCTGTGTTGACATATAGAATCACAGTTAGGTTCTTATTTCTGAATGTATTTACTTTAGACTGAACCTGTGTTGACATATAGAATCACAGTTAGGTCCATATTTCTGAATGTATTTACTTAGACTGAACCTGTGTTGACATATAGAATCACAGTTAGGTCCATATTTCTGAATGTATTTACTTAGACTGAACCTGTGTTGACATATAGAATCACAATTAGGTCCTTATTTCTGAATGTATTTACTTAGACTGAACCTGTGTTGACATATAGAATCACAGTTAGGTCCTTATTTCTGAATGTATTTACTTAGACTGAACCTGTGTTGACATATATAATCACAGGTAGGTCCTTATTTCTGAATGTATTTACTTAGACTGAACCTGTGTTGACATATAGAATCACAGTTAGGTTCTTATTTCTGAATGTATTTACTTTAGACTGAACCTGTGTTGACATATAGAATCACAGTTGGGTCCTTATTTCTGAATGTATTTACTTTAGACTGAACCTGTGTTGACATATAGAATCACAGTTAGGTCCATATTTCTGAATGTATTTACTTAGACTGAACCTGTGTTGACATATAGAATCACAGTTAGGTCCATATTTCTGAATGTATTTACTTAGACTGAACCTGTGTTGACATATAGAATCACAGTTAGGTCCTTATTTCTGAATGTATTTACTTAGACTGAACCTGTGTTGACATATAGAATCACAGTTAGGTCCTTATTTCTGAATGTATTTACTTAGACTGAACCTGTGTTGACATATAGAATCACAGATAGGTCCTTATTTCTGAATGTATATACTTAGACTGAACCTGTGTTGACATATAGAATCACAGTTATGTTCTTATTTCTGAATGTATTTACTTAGACTGAACCTGTGTTGACATATAGAATCACAGTTAGGTTCTTATTTCTGAATGTATTTACTTAGACTGAACCTGTGTTGACATATAGAATTACAGCTAGGTCCTTATTTCTGAATGTATTTACTTTAGACTGAACCTGTGTTGACATATAGAATCACAGTTATGTTCTTATTTCTGAATCTATTTACTTAGACTGAACCTGTGTTGACATATAGAATCACAGTTAGGTCCTTATTTCTGAATGTATTTACTTAGACTGAACCTGTGTTGACATATAGAATCACAGTTAGGTCCTTATTTCTGAATGTATTTACTTAGATTGAACCTGTGTTGACATATAAAATCACAGTTAGGTCCTTATTTCTGAATGTATTTACTTAGACTGAACCTGTGTTGACATATAGAATCACAGTTAGGTCCTTATTTCTGAATGTATTTACTTTAGACTGAACCTGTGTTGACATAGAATCACAGTTAGGTCCATATTTCTGAATGTATTTACTTAGACTGAACCTGTGTTGACATATAGAATCACAGTTAGGTCCTTATTTCTGAATGTATTTACTTAGACTGAACCTGTGTTGACATATAGAATCACAGTTAGGTTCTTATTTCTGAATGTATATACTTAGACACAACCTGTGTTGACATATAGAATCACAGTTAGGTCCTTATTTCTGAATGTATTTACTTAGACTGAACCTGTGTTGACATATAGAATCACAGTTAGGTCCATATTTCTGAATGTATTTACTTAGACTGAACCTGTGTTGACATATAGAATCACAGTTAGGTTCTTATTTCTGAATGTATTTACTTTAGACTGAACCTGTGTTGACATATAGAATCACAGTTAGGTCCATATTTCTGAATGTATTTACTTAGACTGAACCTGTGTTGACATATAGAATCACAGTTAGGTCCATATTTCTGAATGTATTTACTTAGACTGAACCTGTGTTGACATATAGAATCACAATTAGGTCCTTATTTCTGAATGTATTTACTTAGACTGAACCTGTGTTGACATATAGAATCACAGTTAGGTCCTTATTTCTGAATGTATTTACTTAGACTGAACCTGTGTTGACATATATAATCACAGGTAGGTCCTTATTTCTGAATGTATTTACTTAGACTGAACCTGTGTTGACATATAGAATCACAGTTAGGTTCTTATTTCTGAATGTATTTACTTTAGACTGAACCTGTGTTGACATATAGAATCACAGTTGGGTCCTTATTTCTGAATGTATTTACTTTAGACTGAACCTGTGTTGACATATAGAATCACAGTTAGGTCCATATTTCTGAATGTATTTACTTAGACTGAACCTGTGTTGACATATAGAATCACAGTTAGGTCCATATTTCTGAATGTATTTACTTAGACTGAACCTGTGTTGACATATAGAATCACAGTTAGGTCCTTATTTCTGAATGTATTTACTTAGACTGAACCTGTGTTGACATATAGAATCACAGTTAGGTCCTTATTTCTGAATGTATTTACTTAGACTGAACCTGTGTTGACATATAGAATCACAGATAGGTCCTTATTTCTGAATGTATATACTTAGACTGAACCTGTGTTGACATATAGAATCACAGTTATGTTCTTATTTCTGAATGTATTTACTTAGACTGAACCTGTGTTGACATATAGAATCACAGTTAGGTTCTTATTTCTGAATGTATTTACTTAGACTGAACCTGTGTTGACATATAGAATTACAGCTAGGTCCTTATTTCTGAATGTATTTACTTTAGACTGAACCTGTGTTGACATATAGAATCACAGTTATGTTCTTATTTCTGAATCTATTTACTTAGACTGAACCTGTGTTGACATATAGAATCACAGTTAGGTCCTTATTTCTGAATGTATTTACTTAGACTGAACCTGTGTTGACATATAGAATCACAGTTAGGTCCTTATTTCTGAATGTATTTACTTAGATTGAACCTGTGTTGACATATAAAATCACAGTTAGGTCCTTATTTCTGAATGTATTTACTTAGACTGAACCTGTGTTGACATATAGAATCACAGTTAGGTCCTTATTTCTGAATGTATTTACTTTAGACTGAACCTGTGTTGACATAGAATCACAGTTAGGTCCATATTTCTGAATGTATTTACTTAGACTGAACCTGTGTTGACATATAGAATCACAGTTAGGTCCTTATTTCTGAATGTATTTACTTAGACTGAACCTGTGTTGACATATAGAATCACAGTTAGGTTCTTATTTCTGAATGTATATACTTAGACACAACCTGTGTTGACATATAGAATCACAGTTAGGTCCTTATTTCTGAATGTATTTACTTAGACTGAACCTGTGTTGATATATAGAATCACAGTTAGGTTCATATTTCTGAATGTATTTACTTTAGACTGAACCTTTGTTGACATATATAATCACAGGTAGGTCCATATTTCTGAATGTATTTACTTAGACTGAACCTGTGTTGACATATAGAATCACAGGTAGGTCCTTATTTCTGAATGTATTTACTTAGACTGAACCTGTGTTGACATATATAATCACAGTTAGGTCCTTATTTCTGAATGTATTTACTTTAGACTGAACCTGTGTTGACATATATAATCACAGTTAGGTCCTTATTTCTGAATGTATTTACTTTAGACTGAACCTGCGTTGACATATATAATCACAGTTAGATCCTTATTTCTGAATGTATTTATTTAGACTGAACCTGTGTTGACATATAGAATCACAGTTAGGTCCTTATTTCTGAATGTATTTACTTAGACTGAACCTGTGTTGACATATAGAATCACAGTTAGGTCCTTATTTCTGAATGTATTTACTTAGACACAACCTGTGTTGACATATAGAATCAGTTAGGTCCTTATTTCTGAATGTATTTACTTAGACTGAACCTGTGTTGACATATATAATCACAGTTAGGTCCTTATTTCTGAATGTATTTACTTAGACTGAACCTGTGTTGACATATATAATCACAGGTAGGTCCTTATTTCTGAATGTATTTACGTAGACTGAACCTGTGTTGACATATAGAATCACAGTTAGGTTCTTATTTCTGAATGTATTTACTTTAGACTGAACCTGTGTTGACATATAGAATCACAGTTGGGTCCTTATTTCTGAATGTATTTACTTTAGACTGAACCTGTGTTGACATATAGAATCACAGTTAGGTCCATATTTCTGAATGTATTTACTTAGACTGAACCTGTGTTGACATATAGAATCACAGTTAGGTCCTTATTTCTGAATGTATTTACTTAGACTGAACCTGTGTTGACATATAGAATCACAGTTAGGTCCTTATTTCTGAATGTATTTACTTAGACTGAACCTGTGTTGACATATAGAATCACAGTTAGGTCCTTATTTCTGAATGTATTTACTTAGACTGAACCTGTGTTGACATATAGAATCACAGTTAGGTCCTTATTTCTGAATGTATTTACATAGACTGGACCTGTGTTGACATATAGAATCACAGTTAGGTCCTTATTTCTGAATGTATTTACTTAGATTGAACCTGTGTTGACATATAGAATCACAGTTAGGTCCTTATTTCTGAATCTATTTACTTAGACTGAACCTGTGTTGACATATAGAATCACAGTTAGGTCCTTATTTCTGAATGTATATACTTAGACTGAACCTGTGTTGACATATAGAATCACAGTTAGGTTCTTATTTCTGAATGTATTTACTTAGACTGAACCTGTGTTGACATATAGAATCACAATTAGGTCCTTATTTCTGAATGTATTTACTTAGACTGAACCTGTGTTGACATATAGAATCACAGTTAGGTCCTTATTTCTGAATGTATTTACTTAGACTGAACCTGTGTTGACATATAGAATCACAGTTAGGTCCATATTTCTGAATGTATTTACTTAGATTGAACCTGTGTTGACATATAGAATCACAGTTAGGTCCTTATTTCTGAATGTATTTACTTAGACTGAACCTGTGTTGACATATAGAATCACAGTTAGGTCCTTATTTCTGAATGTATTTACTTAGATTGAACCTGTGTTGACATATAGAATCACAGTTAGGTCCATATTTCTGAATGTATTTACTTAGACTGAACCTGTGTTGACATATAGAATCACAGTTAGGTTCTTATTTCTGAATGTATTTACTTTAGACTGAACCTGTGTTGACATATAGAATCACAGTTAGGTCCATATTTCTGAATGTATTTACTTAGACTGAACCTGTGTTGACATATAGAATCACAGTTAGGTCCATATTTCTGAATGTATTTACTTAGACTGAACCTGTGTTGACATATAGAATCACAATTAGGTCCTTATTTCTGAATGTATTTACTTAGACTGAACCTGTGTTGACATATAGAATCACAGTTAGGTCCTTATTTCTGAATGTATTTACTTAGACTGAACCTGTGTTGACATATATAATCACAGGTAGGTCCTTATTTCTGAATGTATTTACTTAGACTGAACCTGTGTTGACATATAGAATCACAGTTAGGTTCTTATTTCTGAATGTATTTACTTTAGACTGAACCTGTGTTGACATATAGAATCACAGTTGGGTCCTTATTTCTGAATGTATTTACTTTAGACTGAACCTGTGTTGACATATAGAATCACAGTTAGGTCCATATTTCTGAATGTATTTACTTAGACTGAACCTGTGTTGACATATAGAATCACAGTTAGGTCCATATTTCTGAATGTATTTACTTAGACTGAACCTGTGTTGACATATAGAATCACAGTTAGGTCCTTATTTCTGAATGTATTTACTTAGACTGAACCTGTGTTGACATATAGAATCACAGTTAGGTCCTTATTTCTGAATGTATTTACTTAGACTGAACCTGTGTTGACATATAGAATCACAGATAGGTCCTTATTTCTGAATGTATATACTTAGACTGAACCTGTGTTGACATATAGAATCACAGTTATGTTCTTATTTCTGAATGTATTTACTTAGACTGAACCTGTGTTGACATATAGAATCACAGTTAGGTTCTTATTTCTGAATGTATTTACTTAGACTGAACCTGTGTTGACATATAGAATTACAGCTAGGTCCTTATTTCTGAATGTATTTACTTTAGACTGAACCTGTGTTGACATATAGAATCACAGTTAGGTCCTTATTTCTGAATGTATTTACTTTAGACTGAACCTGCGTTGACATATATAATCACAGTTAGATCCTTATTTCTGAATGTATTTATTTAGACTGAACCTGTGTTGACATATAGAATCACAGTTAGGTCCTTATTTCTGAATGTATTTACTTAGACTGAACCTGTGTTGACATATAGAATCACAGTTAGGTCCTTATTTCTGAATGTATTTACTTAGACACAACCTGTGTTGACATATAGAATCAGTTAGGTCCTTATTTCTGAATGTATTTACTTAGACTGAACCTGTGTTGACATATATAATCACAGTTAGGTCCTTATTTCTGAATGTATTTACTTAGACTGAACCTGTGTTGACATATATAATCACAGGTAGGTCCTTATTTCTGAATGTATTTACGTAGACTGAACCTGTGTTGACATATAGAATCACAGTTAGGTTCTTATTTCTGAATGTATTTACTTTAGACTGAACCTGTGTTGACATATAGAATCACAGTTGGGTCCTTATTTCTGAATGTATTTACTTTAGACTGAACCTGTGTTGACATATAGAATCACAGTTAGGTCCATATTTCTGAATGTATTTACTTAGACTGAACCTGTGTTGACATATAGAATCACAGTTAGGTCCTTATTTCTGAATGTATTTACTTAGACTGAACCTGTGTTGACATATAGAATCACAGTTAGGTCCTTATTTCTGAATGTATTTACTTAGACTGAACCTGTGTTGACATATAGAATCACAGTTAGGTCCTTATTTCTGAATGTATTTACTTAGACTGAACCTGTGTTGACATATAGAATCACAGTTAGGTCCTTATTTCTGAATGTATTTACATAGACTGGACCTGTGTTGACATATAGAATCACAGTTAGGTCCTTATTTCTGAATGTATTTACTTAGATTGAACCTGTGTTGACATATAGAATCACAGTTAGGTCCTTATTTCTGAATCTATTTACTTAGACTGAACCTGTGTTGACATATAGAATCACAGTTAGGTCCTTATTTCTGAATGTATATACTTAGACTGAACCTGTGTTGACATATAGAATCACAGTTAGGTTCTTATTTCTGAATGTATTTACTTAGACTGAACCTGTGTTGACATATAGAATCACAATTAGGTCCTTATTTCTGAATGTATTTACTTAGACTGAACCTGTGTTGACATATAGAATCACAGTTAGGTCCTTATTTCTGAATGTATTTACTTAGACTGAACCTGTGTTGACATATAGAATCACAGTTAGGTCCATATTTCTGAATGTATTTACTTAGATTGAACCTGTGTTGACATATAGAATCACAGTTAGGTCCTTATTTCTGAATGTATTTACTTAGACTGAACCTGTGTTGACATATAGAATCACAGTTAGGTCCTTATTTCTGAATGTATTTACTTAGATTGAACCTGTGTTGACATATAGAATCACAGTTAGGTCCATATTTCTGAATGTATTTACTTAGACTGAACCTGTGTTGACATATAGAATCACAGTTAGGTTCTTATTTCTGAATGTATTTACTTTAGACTGAACCTGTGTTGACATATAGAATCACAGTTAGGTCCATATTTCTGAATGTATTTACTTAGACTGAACCTGTGTTGACATATAGAATCACAGTTAGGTCCATATTTCTGAATGTATTTACTTAGACTGAACCTGTGTTGACATATAGAATCACAATTAGGTCCTTATTTCTGAATGTATTTACTTAGACTGAACCTGTGTTGACATATAGAATCACAGTTAGGTCCTTATTTCTGAATGTATTTACTTAGACTGAACCTGTGTTGACATATATAATCACAGGTAGGTCCTTATTTCTGAATGTATTTACTTAGACTGAACCTGTGTTGACATATAGAATCACAGTTAGGTTCTTATTTCTGAATGTATTTACTTTAGACTGAACCTGTGTTGACATATAGAATCACAGTTGGGTCCTTATTTCTGAATGTATTTACTTTAGACTGAACCTGTGTTGACATATAGAATCACAGTTAGGTCCATATTTCTGAATGTATTTACTTAGACTGAACCTGTGTTGACATATAGAATCACAGTTAGGTCCATATTTCTGAATGTATTTACTTAGACTGAACCTGTGTTGACATATAGAATCACAGTTAGGTCCTTATTTCTGAATGTATTTACTTAGACTGAACCTGTGTTGACATATAGAATCACAGTTAGGTCCTTATTTCTGAATGTATTTACTTAGACTGAACCTGTGTTGACATATAGAATCACAGATAGGTCCTTATTTCTGAATGTATATACTTAGACTGAACCTGTGTTGACATATAGAATCACAGTTATGTTCTTATTTCTGAATGTATTTACTTAGACTGAACCTGTGTTGACATATAGAATCACAGTTAGGTTCTTATTTCTGAATGTATTTACTTAGACTGAACCTGTGTTGACATATAGAATTACAGCTAGGTCCTTATTTCTGAATGTATTTACTTTAGACTGAACCTGTGTTGACATATAGAATCACAGTTATGTTCTTATTTCTGAATCTATTTACTTAGACTGAACCTGTGTTGACATATAGAATCACAGTTAGGTCCTTATTTCTGAATGTATTTACTTAGACTGAACCTGTGTTGACATATAGAATCACAGTTAGGTCCTTATTTCTGAATGTATTTACTTAGATTGAACCTGTGTTGACATATAAAATCACAGTTAGGTCCTTATTTCTGAATGTATTTACTTAGACTGAACCTGTGTTGACATATAGAATCACAGTTAGGTCCTTATTTCTGAATGTATTTACTTTAGACTGAACCTGTGTTGACATAGAATCACAGTTAGGTCCATATTTCTGAATGTATTTACTTAGACTGAACCTGTGTTGACATATAGAATCACAGTTAGGTCCTTATTTCTGAATGTATTTACTTAGACTGAACCTGTGTTGACATATAGAATCACAGTTAGGTTCTTATTTCTGAATGTATATACTTAGACACAACCTGTGTTGACATATAGAATCACAGTTAGGTCCTTATTTCTGAATGTATTTACTTAGACTGAACCTGTGTTGACATATAGAATCACAGTTAGGTCCATATTTCTGAATGTATTTACTTAGACTGAACCTGTGTTGACATATAGAATCACAGTTAGGTTCTTATTTCTGAATGTATTTACTTTAGACTGAACCTGTGTTGACATATAGAATCACAGTTAGGTCCATATTTCTGAATGTATTTACTTAGACTGAACCTGTGTTGACATATAGAATCACAGTTAGGTCCATATTTCTGAATGTATTTACTTAGACTGAACCTGTGTTGACATATAGAATCACAATTAGGTCCTTATTTCTGAATGTATTTACTTAGACTGAACCTGTGTTGACATATAGAATCACAGTTAGGTCCTTATTTCTGAATGTATTTACTTAGACTGAACCTGTGTTGACATATATAATCACAGGTAGGTCCTTATTTCTGAATGTATTTACTTAGACTGAACCTGTGTTGACATATAGAATCACAGTTAGGTTCTTATTTCTGAATGTATTTACTTTAGACTGAACCTGTGTTGACATATAGAATCACAGTTGGGTCCTTATTTCTGAATGTATTTACTTTAGACTGAACCTGTGTTGACATATAGAATCACAGTTAGGTCCATATTTCTGAATGTATTTACTTAGACTGAACCTGTGTTGACATATAGAATCACAGTTAGGTCCATATTTCTGAATGTATTTACTTAGACTGAACCTGTGTTGACATATAGAATCACAGTTAGGTCCTTATTTCTGAATGTATTTACTTAGACTGAACCTGTGTTGACATATAGAATCACAGTTAGGTCCTTATTTCTGAATGTATTTACTTAGACTGAACCTGTGTTGACATATAGAATCACAGATAGGTCCTTATTTCTGAATGTATATACTTAGACTGAACCTGTGTTGACATATAGAATCACAGTTATGTTCTTATTTCTGAATGTATTTACTTAGACTGAACCTGTGTTGACATATAGAATCACAGTTAGGTTCTTATTTCTGAATGTATTTACTTAGACTGAACCTGTGTTGACATATAGAATTACAGCTATGTCCTTATTTCTGAATGTATTTACTTTAGACTGAACCTGTGTTGACATATAGAATCACAGTTATGTTCTTATTTCTGAATCTATTTACTTAGACTGAACCTGTGTTGACATATAGAATCACAGTTAGGTCCTTATTTCTGAATGTATTTACTTAGACTGAACCTGTGTTGACATATAGAATCACAGTTAGGTCCTTATTTCTGAATGTATTTACTTAGATTGAACCTGTGTTGACATATAAAATCACAGTTAGGTCCTTATTTCTGAATGTATTTACTTAGACTGAACCTGTGTTGACATATAGAATCACAGTTAGGTCCTTATTTCTGAATGTATTTACTTTAGACTGAACCTGTGTTGACATAGAATCACAGTTAGGTCCATATTTCTGAATGTATTTACTTAGACTGAACCTGTGTTGACATATAGAATCACAGTTAGGTCCTTATTTCTGAATGTATTTACTTAGACTGAACCTGTGTTGACATATAGAATCACAGGTAGGTCCATATTTCTGAATGTATTTACTTAGACTGAACCTGTGTTGACATATAGAATCACAGGTAGGTCCTTATTTCTGAATGTATTTACTTAGACTGAACCTGTGTTGACATATATAATCACAGTTAGGTCCTTATTTCTGAATGTATTTACTTTAGACTGAACCTGTGTTGACATATATAATCACAGTTAGGTCCTTATTTCTGAATGTATTTACTTTAGACTGAACCTGCGTTGACATATATAATCACAGTTAGATCCTTATTTCTGAATGTATTTATTTAGACTGAACCTGTGTTGACATATAGAATCACAGTTAGGTCCTTATTTCTGAATGTATTTACTTAGACTGAACCTGTGTTGACATATAGAATCACAGTTAGGTCCTTATTTCTGAATGTATTTACTTAGACACAACCTGTGTTGACATATAGAATCAGTTAGGTCCTTATTTCTGAATGTATTTACTTAGACTGAACCTGTGTTGACATATATAATCACAGTTAGGTCCTTATTTCTGAATGTATTTACTTAGACTGAACCTGTGTTGACATATATAATCACAGGTAGGTCCTTATTTCTGAATGTATTTACGTAGACTGAACCTGTGTTGACATATAGAATCACAGTTAGGTTCTTATTTCTGAATGTATTTACTTTAGACTGAACCTGTGTTGACATATAGAATCACAGTTGGGTCCTTATTTCTGAATGTATTTACTTTAGACTGAACCTGTGTTGACATATAGAATCACAGTTAGGTCCATATTTCTGAATGTATTTACTTAGACTGAACCTGTGTTGACATATAGAATCACAGTTAGGTCCTTATTTCTGAATGTATTTACTTAGACTGAACCTGTGTTGACATATAGAATCACAGTTAGGTCCTTATTTCTGAATGTATTTACTTAGACTGAACCTGTGTTGACATATAGAATCACAGTTAGGTCCTTATTTCTGAATGTATTTACTTAGACTGAACCTGTGTTGACATATAGAATCACAGTTAGGTCCTTATTTCTGAATGTATTTACATAGACTGGACCTGTGTTGACATATAGAATCACAGTTAGGTCCTTATTTCTGAATGTATTTACTTAGATTGAACCTGTGTTGACATATAGAATCACAGTTAGGTCCTTATTTCTGAATCTATTTACTTAGACTGAACCTGTGTTGACATATAGAATCACAGTTAGGTCCTTATTTCTGAATGTATATACTTAGACTGAACCTGTGTTGACATATAGAATCACAGTTAGGTTCTTATTTCTGAATGTATTTACTTAGACTGAACCTGTGTTGACATATAGAATCACAATTAGGTCCTTATTTCTGAATGTATTTACTTAGACTGAACCTGTGTTGACATATAGAATCACAGTTAGGTCCTTATTTCTGAATGTATTTACTTAGACTGAACCTGTGTTGACATATAGAATCACAGTTAGGTCCATATTTCTGAATGTATTTACTTAGATTGAACCTGTGTTGACATATAGAATCACAGTTAGGTCCTTATTTCTGAATGTATTTACTTAGACTGAACCTGTGTTGACATATAGAATCACAGTTAGGTCCTTATTTCTGAATGTATTTACTTAGATTGAACCTGTGTTGACATATAGAATCACAGTTAGGTCCATATTTCTGAATGTATTTACTTAGACTGAACCTGTGTTGACATATAGAATCACAGTTAGGTTCTTATTTCTGAATGTATTTACTTTAGACTGAACCTGTGTTGACATATAGAATCACAGTTAGGTCCATATTTCTGAATGTATTTACTTAGACTGAACCTGTGTTGACATATAGAATCACAGTTAGGTCCATATTTCTGAATGTATTTACTTAGACTGAACCTGTGTTGACATATAGAATCACAATTAGGTCCTTATTTCTGAATGTATTTACTTAGACTGAACCTGTGTTGACATATAGAATCACAGTTAGGTCCTTATTTCTGAATGTATTTACTTAGACTGAACCTGTGTTGACATATATAATCACAGGTAGGTCCTTATTTCTGAATGTATTTACTTAGACTGAACCTGTGTTGACATATAGAATCACAGTTAGGTTCTTATTTCTGAATGTATTTACTTTAGACTGAACCTGTGTTGACATATAGAATCACAGTTGGGTCCTTATTTCTGAATGTATTTACTTTAGACTGAACCTGTGTTGACATATAGAATCACAGTTAGGTCCATATTTCTGAATGTATTTACTTAGACTGAACCTGTGTTGACATATAGAATCACAGTTAGGTCCATATTTCTGAATGTATTTACTTAGACTGAACCTGTGTTGACATATAGAATCACAGTTAGGTCCTTATTTCTGAATGTATTTACTTAGACTGAACCTGTGTTGACATATAGAATCACAGTTAGGTCCTTATTTCTGAATGTATTTACTTAGACTGAACCTGTGTTGACATATAGAATCACAGATAGGTCCTTATTTCTGAATGTATATACTTAGACTGAACCTGTGTTGACATATAGAATCACAGTTATGTTCTTATTTCTGAATGTATTTACTTAGACTGAACCTGTGTTGACATATAGAATCACAGTTAGGTTCTTATTTCTGAATGTATTTACTTAGACTGAACCTGTGTTGACATATAGAATTACAGCTAGGTCCTTATTTCTGAATGTATTTACTTTAGACTGAACCTGTGTTGACATATAGAATCACAGTTATGTTCTTATTTCTGAATCTATTTACTTAGACTGAACCTGTGTTGACATATAGAATCACAGTTAGGTCCTTATTTCTGAATGTATTTACTTAGACTGAACCTGTGTTGACATATAGAATCACAGTTAGGTCCTTATTTCTGAATGTATTTACTTAGATTGAACCTGTGTTGACATATAAAATCACAGTTAGGTCCTTATTTCTGAATGTATTTACTTAGACTGAACCTGTGTTGACATATATAATCACAGTTAGGTCCTTATTTCTGAATGTATTTACTTTAGAATGAACCTGTGTTGACATAGAATCACAGTTAGGTCCATATTTCTGAATGTATTTACTTAGACTGAACCTGTGTTGACATATAGAATCACAGTTAGGTCCTTATTTCTGAATGTATTTACTTAGACTGAACCTGTGTTGACATATAGAATCACAGTTAGGTTCTTATTTCTGAATGTATATACTTAGACACAACCTGTGTTGACATATAGAATCACAGTTAGGTCCTTATTTCTGAATGTATTTACTTAGACTGAATCTGTGTTGACATATAGAATCACAGTTAGGTCCATATTTCTGAATGTATTTACTTAGACTGAACCTGTGTTGACATATAGAATCACAGTTAGGTTCTTATTTCTGAATGTATTTACTTTAGACTGAACCTGTGTTGACATATAGAATCACAGTTAGGTCCATATTTCTGAATGTATTTACTTAGACTGAACCTGTGTTGACATATAGAATCACAGTTAGGTCCATATTTCTGAATGTATTTACTTAGACTGAACCTGTGTTGACATATAGAATCACAATTAGGTCCTTATTTCTGAATGTATTTACTTAGACTGAACCTGTGTTGACATATAGAATCACAGTTAGGTCCTTATTTCTGAATGTATTTACTTAGACTGAACCTGTGTTGACATATATAATCACAGGTAGGTCCTTATTTCTGAATGTATTTACTTAGACTGAACCTGTGTTGACATATAGAATCACAGTTAGGTTCTTATTTCTGAATGTATTTACTTTAGACTGAACCTGTGTTGACATATAGAATCACAGTTGGGTCCTTATTTCTGAATGTATTTACTTTAGACTGAACCTGTGTTGACATATAGAATCACAGTTAGGTCCATATTTCTGAATGTATTTACTTAGACTGAACCTGTGTTGACATATAGAATCACAGTTAGGTCCATATTTCTGAATGTATTTACTTAGACTGAACCTGTGTTGACATATAGAATCACAGTTAGGTCCTTATTTCTGAATGTATTTACTTAGACTGAACCTGTGTTGACATATAGAATCACAGTTAGGTCCTTATTTCTGAATGTATTTACTTAGACTGAACCTGTGTTGACATATAGAATCACAGATAGGTCCTTATTTCTGAATGTATATACTTAGACTGAACCTGTGTTGACATATAGAATCACAGTTATGTTCTTATTTCTGAATGTATTTACTTAGACTGAACCTGTGTTGACATATAGAATCACAGTTAGGTTCTTATTTCTGAATGTATTTACTTAGACTGAACCTGTGTTGACATATAGAATTACAGCTAGTTCCTTATTTCTGAATGTATTTACTTTAGACTGAACCTGTGTTGACATATAGAATCACAGTTATGTTCTTATTTCTGAATCTATTTACTTAGACTGAACCTGTGTTGACATATAGAATCACAGTTAGGTCCTTATTTCTGAATGTATTTACTTAGACTGAACCTGTGTTGACATATAGAATCACAGTTAGGTCCTTATTTCTGAATGTATTTACTTAGATTGAACCTGTGTTGACATATAAAATCACAGTTAGGTCCTTATTTCTGAATGTATTTACTTAGACTGAACCTGTGTTGACATATAGAATCACAGTTAGGTCCTTATTTCTGAATGTATTTACTTTAGACTGAACCTGTGTTGACATAGAATCACAGTTAGGTCCATATTTCTGAATGTATTTACTTAGACTGAACCTGTGTTGACATATAGAATCACAGTTAGGTCCTTATTTCTGAATGTATTTACTTAGACTGAACCTGTGTTGACATATAGAATCACAGTTAGGTTCTTATTTCTGAATGTATATACTTAGACACAACCTGTGTTGACATATAGAATCACAGTTAGGTCCTTATTTCTGAATGTATTTACTTAGACTGAACCTGTGTTGATATATAGAATCACAGTTAGGTTCATATTTCTGAATGTATTTACTTTAGACTGAACCTTTGTTGACATATATAATCACAGGTAGGTCCATATTTCTGAATGTATTTACTTAGACTGAACCTGTGTTGACATATAGAATCACAGGTAGGTCCTTATTTCTGAATGTATTTACTTAGACTGAACCTGTGTTGACATATATAATCACAGTTAGGTCCTTATTTCTGAATGTATTTACTTTAGACTGAACCTGTGTTGACATATATAATCACAGTTAGGTCCTTATTTCTGAATGTATTTACTTTAGACTGAACCTGCGTTGACATATATAATCACAGTTAGATCCTTATTTCTGAATGTATTTATTTAGACTGAACCTGTGTTGACATATAGAATCACAGTTAGGTCCTTATTTCTGAATGTATTTACTTAGACTGAACCTGTGTTGACATATAGAATCACAGTTAGGTCCTTATTTCTGAATGTATTTACTTAGACACAACCTGTGTTGACATATAGAATCAGTTAGGTCCTTATTTCTGAATGTATTTACTTAGACTGAACCTGTGTTGACATATATAATCACAGTTAGGTCCTTATTTCTGAATGTATTTACTTAGACTGAACCTGTGTTGACATATATAATCACAGGTAGGTCCTTATTTCTGAATGTATTTACGTAGACTGAACCTGTGTTGACATATAGAATCACAGTTAGGTTCTTATTTCTGAATGTATTTACTTTAGACTGAACCTGTGTTGACATATAGAATCACAGTTGGGTCCTTATTTCTGAATGTATTTACTTTAGACTGAACCTGTGTTGACATATAGAATCACAGTTAGGTCCATATTTCTGAATGTATTTACTTAGACTGAACCTGTGTTGACATATAGAATCACAGTTAGGTCCTTATTTCTGAATGTATTTACTTAGACTGAACCTGTGTTGACATATAGAATCACAGTTAGGTCCTTATTTCTGAATGTATTTACTTAGACTGAACCTGTGTTGACATATAGAATCACAGTTAGGTCCTTATTTCTGAATGTATTTACTTAGACTGAACCTGTGTTGACATATAGAATCACAGTTAGGTCCTTATTTCTGAATGTATTTACATAGACTGGACCTGTGTTGACATATAGAATCACAGTTAGGTCCTTATTTCTGAATGTATTTACTTAGATTGAACCTGTGTTGACATATAGAATCACAGTTAGGTCCTTATTTCTGAATCTATTTACTTAGACTGAACCTGTGTTGACATATAGAATCACAGTTAGGTCCTTATTTCTGAATGTATATACTTAGACTGAACCTGTGTTGACATATAGAATCACAGTTAGGTTCTTATTTCTGAATGTATTTACTTAGACTGAACCTGTGTTGACATATAGAATCACAATTAGGTCCTTATTTCTGAATGTATTTACTTAGACTGAACCTGTGTTGACATATAGAATCACAGTTAGGTCCTTATTTCTGAATGTATTTACTTAGACTGAACCTGTGTTGACATATAGAATCACAGTTAGGTCCATATTTCTGAATGTATTTACTTAGACTGAACCTGTGTTGACATATAGAATCACAGTTAGGTCCTTATTTCTGAATGTATTTACTTAGACTGAACCTGTGTTGACATATAGAATCACAGTTAGGTCCTTATTTCTGAATGTATTTACTTAGATTGAACCTGTGTTGACATATAGAATCACAGTTAGGTCCATATTTCTGAATGTATTTACTTAGACTGAACCTGTGTTGACATATAGAATCACAGTTAGGTTCTTATTTCTGAATGTATTTACTTTAGACTGAACCTGTGTTGACATATAGAATCACAGTTAGGTCCATATTTCTGAATGTATTTACTTAGACTGAACCTGTGTTGACATATAGAATCACAGTTAGGTCCATATTTCTGAATGTATTTACTTAGACTGAACCTGTGTTGACATATAGAATCACAATTAGGTCCTTATTTCTGAATGTATTTACTTAGACTGAACCTGTGTTGACATATAGAATCACAGTTAGGTCCTTATTTCTGAATGTATTTACTTAGACTGAACCTGTGTTGACATATATAATCACAGGTAGGTCCTTATTTCTGAATGTATTTACTTAGACTGAACCTGTGTTGACATATAGAATCACAGTTAGGTTCTTATTTCTGAATGTATTTACTTTAGACTGAACCTGTGTTGACATATAGAATCACAGTTGGGTCCTTATTTCTGAATGTATTTACTTTAGACTGAACCTGTGTTGACATATAGAATCACAGTTAGGTCCATATTTCTGAATGTATTTACTTAGACTGAACCTGTGTTGACATATAGAATCACAGTTAGGTCCATATTTCTGAATGTATTTACTTAGACTGAACCTGTGTTGACATATAGAATCACAGTTAGGTCCTTATTTCTGAATGTATTTACTTAGACTGAACCTGTGTTGACATATAGAATCACAGTTAGGTCCTTATTTCTGAATGTATTTACTTAGACTGAACCTGTGTTGACATATAGAATCACAGATAGGTCCTTATTTCTGAATGTATATACTTAGACTGAACCTGTGTTGACATATAGAATCACAGTTATGTTCTTATTTCTGAATGTATTTACTTAGACTGAACCTGTGTTGACATATAGAATCACAGTTAGGTTCTTATTTCTGAATGTATTTACTTAGACTGAACCTGTGTTGACATATAGAATTACAGCTAGGTCCTTATTTCTGAATGTATTTACTTTAGACTGAACCTGTGTTGACATATAGAATCACAGTTATGTTCTTATTTCTGAATCTATTTACTTAGACTGAACCTGTGTTGACATATAGAATCACAGTTAGGTCCTTATTTCTGAATGTATTTACTTAGACTGAACCTGTGTTGACATATAGAATCACAGTTAGGTCCTTATTTCTGAATGTATTTACTTAGATTGAACCTGTGTTGACATATAAAATCACAGTTAGGTCCTTATTTCTGAATGTATTTACTTAGACTGAACCTGTGTTGACATATAGAATCACAGTTAGGTCCTTATTTCTGAATGTATTTACTTTAGACTGAACCTGTGTTGACATAGAATCACAGTTAGGTCCATATTTCTGAATGTATTTACTTAGACTGAACCTGTGTTGACATATAGAATCACAGTTAGGTCCTTATTTCTGAATGTATTTACTTAGACTGAACCTGTGTTGACATATAGAATCACAGTTAGGTTCTTATTTCTGAATGTATATACTTAGACACAACCTGTGTTGACATATAGAATCACAGTTAGGTCCTTATTTCTGAATGTATTTACTTAGACTGAACCTGTGTTGACATATAGAATCACAGTTAGGTCCATATTTCTGAATGTATTTACTTAGACTGAACCTGTGTTGACATATAGAATCACAGTTAGGTTCTTATTTCTGAATGTATTTACTTTAGACTGAACCTGTGTTGACATATAGAATCACAGTTAGGTCCATATTTCTGAATGTATTTACTTAGACTGAACCTGTGTTGACATATAGAATCACAGTTAGGTCCATATTTCTGAATGTATTTACTTAGACTGAACCTGTGTTGACATATAGAATCACAATTAGGTCCTTATTTCTGAATGTATTTACTTAGACTGAACCTGTGTTGACATATAGAATCACAGTTAGGTCCTTATTTCTGAATGTATTTACTTAGACTGAACCTGTGTTGACATATATAATCACAGGTAGGTCCTTATTTCTGAATGTATTTACTTAGACTGAACCTGTGTTGACATATAGAATCACAGTTAGGTTCTTATTTCTGAATGTATTTACTTTAGACTGAACCTGTGTTGACATATAGAATCACAGTTGGGTCCTTATTTCTGAATGTATTTACTTTAGACTGAACCTGTGTTGACATATAGAATCACAGTTAGGTCCATATTTCTGAATGTATTTACTTAGACTGAACCTGTGTTGACATATAGAATCACAGTTAGGTCCATATTTCTGAATGTATTTACTTAGACTGAACCTGTGTTGACATATAGAATCACAGTTAGGTCCTTATTTCTGAATGTATTTACTTAGACTGAACCTGTGTTGACATATAGAATCACAGTTAGGTCCTTATTTCTGAATGTATTTACTTAGACTGAACCTGTGTTGACATATAGAATCACAGATAGGTCCTTATTTCTGAATGTATATACTTAGACTGAACCTGTGTTGACATATAGAATCACAGTTATGTTCTTATTTCTGAATGTATTTACTTAGACTGAACCTGTGTTGACATATAGAATCACAGTTAGGTTCTTATTTCTGAATGTATTTACTTAGACTGAACCTGTGTTGACATATAGAATTACAGCTAGGTCCTTATTTCTGAATGTATTTACTTTAGACTGAACCTGTGTTGACATATAGAATCACAGTTATGTTCTTATTTCTGAATCTATTTACTTAGACTGAACCTGTGTTGACATATAGAATCACAGTTAGGTCCTTATTTCTGAATGTATTTACTTAGACTGAACCTGTGTTGACATATAGAATCACAGTTAGGTCCTTATTTCTGAATGTATTTACTTAGATTGAACCTGTGTTGACATATAAAATCACAGTTAGGTCCTTATTTCTGAATGTATTTACTTAGACTGAACCTGTGTTGACATATAGAATCACAGTTAGGTCCTTATTTCTGAATGTATTTACTTTAGACTGAACCTGTGTTGACATAGAATCACAGTTAGGTCCATATTTCTGAATGTATTTACTTAGACTGAACCTGTGTTGACATATAGAATCACAGTTAGGTCCTTATTTCTGAATGTATTTACTTAGACTGAACCTGTGTTGACATATAGAATCACAGTTAGGTTCTTATTTCTGAATGTATATACTTAGACACAACCTGTGTTGACATATAGAATCACAGTTAGGTCCTTATTTCTGAATGTATTTACTTAGACTGAACCTGTGTTGATATATAGAATCACAGTTAGGTTCATATTTCTGAATGTATTTACTTTAGACTGAACCTTTGTTGACATATATAATCACAGGTAGGTCCATATTTCTGAATGTATTTACTTAGACTGAACCTGTGTTGACATATAGAATCACAGGTAGGTCCTTATTTCTGAATGTATTTACTTAGACTGAACCTGTGTTGACATATATAATCACAGTTAGGTCCTTATTTCTGAATGTATTTACTTTAGACTGAACCTGTGTTGACATATATAATCACAGTTAGGTCCTTATTTCTGAATGTATTTACTTTAGACTGAACCTGCGTTGACATATATAATCACAGTTAGATCCTTATTTCTGAATGTATTTATTTAGACTGAACCTGTGTTGACATATAGAATCACAGTTAGGTCCTTATTTCTGAATGTATTTACTTAGACTGAACCTGTGTTGACATATAGAATCACAGTTAGGTCCTTATTTCTGAATGTATTTACTTAGACACAACCTGTGTTGACATATAGAATCAGTTAGGTCCTTATTTCTGAATGTATTTACTTAGACTGAACCTGTGTTGACATATATAATCACAGTTAGGTCCTTATTTCTGAATGTATTTACTTAGACTGAACCTGTGTTGACATATATAATCACAGGTAGGTCCTTATTTCTGAATGTATTTACGTAGACTGAACCTGTGTTGACATATAGAATCACAGTTAGGTTCTTATTTCTGAATGTATTTACTTTAGACTGAACCTGTGTTGACATATAGAATCACAGTTGGGTCCTTATTTCTGAATGTATTTACTTTAGACTGAACCTGTGTTGACATATAGAATCACAGTTAGGTCCATATTTCTGAATGTATTTACTTAGACTGAACCTGTGTTGACATATAGAATCACAGTTAGGTCCTTATTTCTGAATGTATTTACTTAGACTGAACCTGTGTTGACATATAGAATCACAGTTAGGTCCTTATTTCTGAATGTATTTACTTAGACTGAACCTGTGTTGACATATAGAATCACAGTTAGGTCCTTATTTCTGAATGTATTTACTTAGACTGAACCTGTGTTGACATATAGAATCACAGTTAGGTCCTTATTTCTGAATGTATTTACATAGACTGGACCTGTGTTGACATATAGAATCACAGTTAGGTCCTTATTTCTGAATGTATTTACTTAGATTGAACCTGTGTTGACATATAGAATCACAGTTAGGTCCTTATTTCTGAATCTATTTACTTAGACTGAACCTGTGTTGACATATAGAATCACAGTTAGGTCCTTATTTCTGAATGTATATACTTAGACTGAACCTGTGTTGACATATAGAATCACAGTTAGGTTCTTATTTCTGAATGTATTTACTTAGACTGAACCTGTGTTGAAATATAGAATCACAATTAGGTCCTTATTTCTGAATGTATTTACTTAGACTGAACCTGTGTTGACATATAGAATCACAGTTAGGTCCTTATTTCTGAATGTATTTACTTAGACTGAACCTGTGTTGACATATAGAATCACAGTTAGGTCCATATTTCTGAATGTATTTACTTAGATTGAACCTGTGTTGACATATAGAATCACAATTAGGTCCTTATTTCTGAATGTATTTACTTAGACTGAACCTGTGTTGACATATAGAATCACAGTTAGGTCCTTATTTCTGAATGTATTTACTTAGACTGAACCTGTGTTGACATATATAATCACAGGTAGGTCCTTATTTCTGAATGTATTTACTTAGACTGAACCTGTGTTGACATATAGAATCACAGTTAGGTTCTTATTTCTGAATGTATTTACTTTAGACTGAACCTGTGTTGACATATAGAATCACAGTTGGGTCCTTATTTCTGAATGTATTTACTTTAGACTGAACCTGTGTTGACATATAGAATCACAGTTAGGTCCATATTTCTGAATGTATTTACTTAGACTGAACCTGTGTTGACATATAGAATCACAGTTAGGTCCATATTTCTGAATGTATTTACTTAGACTGAACCTGTGTTGACATATAGAATCACAGTTAGGTCCTTATTTCTGAATGTATTTACTTAGACTGAACCTGTGTTGACATATAGAATCACAGTTAGGTCCTTATTTCTGAATGTATTTACTTAGACTGAACCTGTGTTGACATATAGAATCACAGATAGGTCCTTATTTCTGAATGTATATACTTAGACTGAACCTGTGTTGACATATAGAATCACAGTTATGTTCTTATTTCTGAATGTATTTACTTAGACTGAACCTGTGTTGACATATAGAATCACAGTTAGGTTCTTATTTCTGAATGTATTTACTTAGACTGAACCTGTGTTGACATATAGAATTACAGCTAGGTCCTTATTTCTGAATGTATTTACTTTAGACTGAACCTGTGTTGACATATAGAATCACAGTTATGTTCTTATTTCTGAATCTATTTACTTAGACTGAACCTGTGTTGACATATAGAATCACAGTTAGGTCCTTATTTCTGAATGTATTTACTTAGACTGAACCTGTGTTGACATATAGAATCACAGTTAGGTCCTTATTTCTGAATGTATTTACTTAGATTGAACCTGTGTTGACATATAAAATCACAGTTAGGTCCTTATTTCTGAATGTATTTACTTAGACTGAACCTGTGTTGACATATAGAATCACAGTTAGGTCCTTATTTCTGAATGTATTTACTTTAGACTGAACCTGTGTTGACATAGAATCACAGTTAGGTCCATATTTCTGAATGTATTTACTTAGACTGAACCTGTGTTGACATATAGAATCACAGTTAGGTCCTTATTTCTGAATGTATTTACTTAGACTGAACCTGTGTTGACATATAGAATCACAGTTAGGTTCTTATTTCTGAATGTATATACTTAGACACAACCTGTGTTGACATATAGAATCACAGTTAGGTCCTTATTTCTGAATGTATTTACTTAGACTGAACCTGTGTTGACATATAGAATCACAGTTAGGTCCATATTTCTGAATGTATTTACTTAGACTGAACCTGTGTTGACATATAGAATCACAGTTAGGTTCTTATTTCTGAATGTATTTACTTTAGACTGAACCTGTGTTGACATATAGAATCACAGTTAGGTCCATATTTCTGAATGTATTTACTTAGACTGAACCTGTGTTGACATATAGAATCACAGTTAGGTCCATATTTCTGAATGTATTTACTTAGACTGAACCTGTGTTGACATATAGAATCACAATTAGGTCCTTATTTCTGAATGTATTTACTTAGACTGAACCTGTGTTGACATATAGAATCACAGTTAGGTCCTTATTTCTGAATGTATTTACTTAGACTGAACCTGTGTTGACATATATAATCACAGGTAGGTCCTTATTTCTGAATGTATTTACTTAGACTGAACCTGTGTTGACATATAGAATCACAGTTAGGTTCTTATTTCTGAATGTATTTACTTTAGACTGAACCTGTGTTGACATATAGAATCACAGTTGGGTCCTTATTTCTGAATGTATTTACTTTAGACTGAACCTGTGTTGACATATAGAATCACAGTTAGGTCCATATTTCTGAATGTATTTACTTAGACTGAACCTGTGTTGACATATAGAATCACAGTTAGGTCCATATTTCTGAATGTATTTACTTAGACTGAACCTGTGTTGACATATAGAATCACAGTTAGGTCCTTATTTCTGAATGTATTTACTTAGACTGAACCTGTGTTGACATATAGAATCACAGTTAGGTCCTTATTTCTGAATGTATTTACTTAGACTGAACCTGTGTTGACATATAGAATCACAGATAGGTCCTTATTTCTGAATGTATATACTTAGACTGAACCTGTGTTGACATATAGAATCACAGTTATGTTCTTATTTCTGAATGTATTTACTTAGACTGAACCTGTGTTGACATATAGAATCACAGTTAGGTTCTTATTTCTGAATGTATTTACTTAGACTGAACCTGTGTTCACATATAGAATTACAGCTAGGTCCTTATTTCTGAATGTATTTACTTTAGACTGAACCTGTGTTGACATATAGAATCACAGTTATGTTCTTATTTCTGAATCTATTTACTTAGACTGAACCTGTGTTGACATATAGAATCACAGTTAGGTCCTTATTTCTGAATGTATTTACTTAGACTGAACCTGTGTTGACATATAGAATCACAGTTAGGTCCTTATTTCTGAATGTATTTACTTAGATTGAACCTGTGTTGACATATAAAATCACAGTTAGGTCCTTATTTCTGAATGTATTTACTTAGACTGAACCTGTGTTGACATATAGAATCACAGTTAGGTCCTTATTTCTGAATGTATTTACTTTAGACTGAACCTGTGTTGACATAGAATCACAGTTAGGTCCATATTTCTGAATGTATTTACTTAGACTGAACCTGTGTTGACATATAGAATCACAGTTAGGTCCTTATTTCTGAATGTATTTACTTAGACTGAACCTGTGTTGACATATAGAATCACAGTTAGGTTCTTATTTCTGAATGTATATACTTAGACACAACCTGTGTTGACATATAGAATCACAGTTAGGTCCTTATTTCTGAATGTATTTACTTAGACTGAACCTGTGTTGACATATAGAATCACAGTTAGGTCCATATTTCTGAATGTATTTACTTAGACTGAACCTGTGTTGACATATAGAATCACAGTTAGGTTCTTATTTCTGAATGTATTTACTTTAGACTGAACCTGTGTTGACATATAGAATCACAGTTAGGTCCATATTTCTGAATGTATTTACTTAGACTGAACCTGTGTTGACATATAGAATCACAGTTAGGTCCATATTTCTGAATGTATTTACTTAGACTGAACCTGTGTTGACATATAGAATCACAATTAGGTCCTTATTTCTGAATGTATTTACTTAGACTGAACCTGTGTTGACATATAGAATCACAGTTAGGTCCTTATTTCTGAATGTATTTACTTAGACTGAACCTGTGTTGACATATATAATCACAGGTAGGTCCTTATTTCTGAATGTATTTACTTAGACTGAACCTGTGTTGACATATAGAATCACAGTTAGGTTCTTATTTCTGAATGTATTTACTTTAGACTGAACCTGTGTTGACATATAGAATCACAGTTGGGTCCTTATTTCTGAATGTATTTACTTTAGACTGAACCTGTGTTGACATATAGAATCACAGTTAGGTCCATATTTCTGAATGTATTTACTTAGACTGAACCTGTGTTGACATATAGAATCACAGTTAGGTCCATATTTCTGAATGTATTTACTTAGACTGAACCTGTGTTGACATATAGAATCACAGTTAGGTCCTTATTTCTGAATGTATTTACTTAGACTGAACCTGTGTTGACATATAGAATCACAGTTAGGTCCTTATTTCTGAATGTATTTACTTAGACTGAACCTGTGTTGACATATAGAATCACAGATAGGTCCTTATTTCTGAATGTATATACTTAGACTGAACCTGTGTTGACATATAGAATCACAGTTATGTTCTTATTTCTGAATGTATTTACTTAGACTGAACCTGTGTTGACATATAGAATCACAGTTAGGTTCTTATTTCTGAATGTATTTACTTAGACTGAACCTGTGTTGACATATAGAATTACAGCTAGGTCCTTATTTCTGAATGTATTTACTTTAGACTGAACCTGTGTTGACATATAGAATCACAGTTATGTTCTTATTTCTGAATCTATTTACTTAGACTGAACCTGTGTTGACATATAGAATCACAGTTAGGTCCTTATTTCTGAATGTATTTACTTAGACTGAACCTGTGTTGACATATAGAATCACAGTTAGGTCCTTATTTCTGAATGTATTTACTTAGATTGAACCTGTGTTGACATATAAAATCACAGTTAGGTCCTTATTTCTGAATGTATTTACTTAGACTGAACCTGTGTTGACATATAGAATCACAGTTAGGTCCTTATTTCTGAATGTATTTACTTTAGACTGAACCTGTGTTGACATAGAATCACAGTTAGGTCCATATTTCTGAATGTATTTACTTAGACTGAACCTGTGTTGACATATAGAATCACAGTTAGGTCCTTATTTCTGAATGTATTTACTTAGACTGAACCTGTGTTGACATATAGAATCACAGTTAGGTTCTTATTTCTGAATGTATATACTTAGACACAACCTGTGTTGACATATAGAATCACAGTTAGGTCCTTATTTCTGAATGTATTTACTTAGACTGAACCTGTGTTGATATATAGAATCACAGTTAGGTTCATATTTCTGAATGTATTTACTTTAGACTGAACCTTTGTTGACATATATAATCACAAGTAGGTCCATATTTCTGAATGTATTTACTTAGACTGAACCTGTGTTGACATATAGAATCACAGGTAGGTCCTTATTTCTGAATGTATTTACTTAGACTGAACCTGTGTTGACATATATAATCACAGTTAGGTCCTTATTTCTGAATGTATTTACTTTAGACTGAACCTGTGTTGACATATATAATCACAGTTAGGTCCTTATTTCTGAATGTATTTACTTTAGACTGAACCTGCGTTGACATATATAATCACAGTTAGATCCTTATTTCTGAATGTATTTATTTAGACTGAACCTGTGTTGACATATAGAATCACAGTTAGGTCCTTATTTCTGAATGTATTTACTTAGACTGAACCTGTGTTGACATATAGAATCACAGTTAGGTCCTTATTTCTGAATGTATTTACTTAGACACAACCTGTGTTGACATATAGAATCAGTTAGGTCCTTATTTCTGAATGTATTTACTTAGACTGAACCTGTGTTGACATATATAATCACAGTTAGGTCTTTATTTCTGAATGTATTTACTTAGACTGAACCTGTGTTGACATATATAATCACAGGTAGGTCCTTATTTCTGAATGTATTTACGTAGACTGAACCTGTGTTGACATATAGAATCACAGTTAGGTTCTTATTTCTGAATGTATTTACTTTAGACTGAACCTGTGTTGACATATAGAATCACAGTTGGGTCCTTATTTCTGAATGTATTTACTTTAGACTGAACCTGTGTTGACATATAGAATCACAGTTAGGTCCATATTTCTGAATGTATTTACTTAGACTGAACCTGTGTTGACATATAGAATCACAGTTAGGTCCTTATTTCTGAATGTATTTACTTAGACTGAACCTGTGTTGACATATAGAATCACAGTTAGGTCCTTATTTCTGAATGTATTTACTTAGACTGAACCTGTGTTGACATATAGAATCACAGTTAGGTCCTTATTTCTGAATGTATTTACTTAGACTGAACCTGTGTTGACATATAGAATCACAGTTAGGTCCTTATTTCTGAATGTATTTACATAGACTGGACCTGTGTTGACATATAGAATCACAGTTAGGTCCTTATTTCTGAATGTATTTACTTAGATTGAACCTGTGTTGACATATAGAATCACAGTTAGGTCCTTATTTCTGAATCTATTTACTTAGACTGAACCTGTGTTGACATATAGAATCACAGTTAGGTCCTTATTTCTGAATGTATATACTTAGACTGAACCTGTGTTGACATATAGAATCACAGTTAGGTTCTTATTTCTGAATGTATTTACTTAGACTGAACCTGTGTTGACATATAGAATCACAATTAGGTCCTTATTTCTGAATGTATTTACTTAGACTGAACCTGTGTTGACATATAGAATCACAGTTAGGTCCTTATTTCTGAATGTATTTACTTAGACTGAACCTGTGTTGACATATAGAATCACAGTTAGGTCCATATTTCTGAATGTATTTACTTAGATTGAACCTGTGTTGACATATAGAATCACAGTTAGGTCCTTATTTCTGAATGTATTTACTTAGACTGAACCTGTGTTGACATATAGAATCACAGTTAGGTCCTTATTTCTGAATGTATTTACTTAGATTGAACCTGTGTTGACATATAGAATCACAGTTAGGTCCATATTTCTGAATGTATTTACTTAGACTGAACCTGTGTTGACATATAGAATCACAGTTAGGTTCTTATTTCTGAATGTATTTACTTTAGACTGAACCTGTGTTGACATATAGAATCACAGTTAGGTCCATATTTCTGAATGTATTTACTTAGACTGAACCTGTGTTGACATATAGAATCACAGTTAGGTCCATATTTCTGAATGTATTTACTTAGACTGAACCTGTGTTGACATATAGAATCACAATTAGGTCCTTATTTCTGAATGTATTTACTTAGACTGAACCTGTGTTGACATATAGAATCACAGTTAGGTCCTTATTTCTGAATGTATTTACTTAGACTGAACCTGTGTTGACATATATAATCACAGGTAGGTCCTTATTTCTGAATGTATTTACTTAGACTGAACCTGTGTTGACATATAGAATCACAGTTAGGTTCTTATTTCTGAATGTATTTACTTTAGACTGAACCTGTGTTGACATATAGAATCACAGTTGGGTCCTTATTTCTGAATGTATTTACTTTAGACTGAACCTGTGTTGACATATAGAATCACAGTTAGGTCCATATTTCTGAATGTATTTACTTAGACTGAACCTGTGTTGACATATAGAATCACAGTTAGGTCCATATTTCTGAATGTATTTACTTAGACTGAACCTGTGTTGACATATAGAATCACAGTTAGGTCCTTATTTCTGAATGTATTTACTTAGACTGAACCTGTGTTGACATATAGAATCACAGTTAGGTCCTTATTTCTGAATGTATTTACTTAGACTGAACCTGTGTTGACATATAGAATCACAGATAGGTCCTTATTTCTGAATGTATATACTTAGACTGAACCTGTGTTGACATATAGAATCACAGTTATGTTCTTATTTCTGAATGTATTTACTTAGACTGAACCTGTGTTGACATATAGAATCACAGTTAGGTTCTTATTTCTGAATGTATTTACTTAGACTGAACCTGTGTTGACATATAGAATTACAGCTAGGTCCTTATTTCTGAATGTATTTACTTTAGACTGAACCTGTGTTGACATATAGAATCACAGTTATGTTCTTATTTCTGAATCTATTTACTTAGACTGAACCTGTGTTGACATATAGAATCACAGTTAGGTCCTTATTTCTGAATGTATTTACTTAGACTGAACCTGTGTTGACATATAGAATCACAGTTAGGTCCTTATTTCTGAATGTATTTACTTAGATTGAACCTGTGTTGACATATAAAATCACAGTTAGGTCCTTATTTCTGAATGTATTTACTTAGACTGAACCTGTGTTGACATATAGAATCACAGTTAGGTCCTTATTTCTGAATGTATTTACTTTAGACTGAACCTGTGTTGACATAGAATCACAGTTAGGTCCATATTTCTGAATGTATTTACTTAGACTGAACCTGTGTTGACATATAGAATCACAGTTAGGTCCTTATTTCTGAATGTATTTACTTAGACTGAACCTGTGTTGACATATAGAATCACAGTTAGGTTCTTATTTCTGAATGTATATACTTAGACACAACCTGTGTTGACATATAGAATCACAGTTAGGTCCTTATTTCTGAATGTATTTACTTAGACTGAACCTGTGTTGACATATAGAATCACAGTTAGGTCCATATTTCTGAATGTATTTACTTAGACTGAACCTGTGTTGACATATAGAATCACAGTTAGGTTCTTATTTCTGAATGTATTTACTTTAGACTGAACCTGTGTTGACATATAGAATCACAGTTAGGTCCATATTTCTGAATGTATTTACTTAGACTGAACCTGTGTTGACATATAGAATCACAGTTAGGTCCATATTTCTGAATGTATTTACTTAGACTGAACCTGTGTTGACATATAGAATCACAATTAGGTCCTTATTTCTGAATGTATTTACTTAGACTGAACCTGTGTTGACATATAGAATCACAGTTAGGTCCTTATTTCTGAATGTATTTACTTAGACTGAACCTGTGTTGACATATATAATCACAGGTAGGTCCTTATTTCTGAATGTATTTACTTAGACTGAACCTGTGTTGACATATAGAATCACAGTTAGGTTCTTATTTCTGAATGTATTTACTTTAGACTGAACCTGTGTTGACATATAGAATCACAGTTGGGTCCTTATTTCTGAATGTATTTACTTTAGACTGAACCTGTGTTGACATATAGAATCACAGTTAGGTCCATATTTCTGAATGTATTTACTTAGACTGAACCTGTGTTGACATATAGAATCACAGTTAGGTCCATATTTCTGAATGTATTTACTTAGACTGAACCTGTGTTGACATATAGAATCACAGTTAGGTCCTTATTTCTGAATGTATTTACTTAGACTGAACCTGTGTTGACATATAGAATCACAGTTAGGTCCTTATTTCTGAATGTATTTACTTAGACTGAACCTGTGTTGACATATAGAATCACAGATAGGTCCTTATTTCTGAATGTATATACTTAGACTGAACCTGTGTTGACATATAGAATCACAGTTATGTTCTTATTTCTGAATGTATTTACTTAGACTGAACCTGTGTTGACATATAGAATCACAGTTAGGTTCTTATTTCTGAATGTATTTACTTAGACTGAACCTGTGTTGACATATAGAATTACAGCTAGGTCCTTATTTCTGAATGTATTTACTTTAGACTGAACCTGTGTTGACATATAGAATCACAGTTATGTTCTTATTTCTGAATCTATTTACTTAGACTGAACCTGTGTTGACATATAGAATCACAGTTAGGTCCTTATTTCTGAATGTATTTACTTAGACTGAACCTGTGTTGACATATAGAATCACAGTTAGGTCCTTATTTCTGAATGTATTTACTTAGATTGAACCTGTGTTGACATATAAAATCACAGTTAGGTCCTTATTTCTGAATGTATTTACTTAGACTGAACCTGTGTTGACATATAGAATCACAGTTAGGTCCTTATTTCTGAATGTATTTACTTTAGACTGAACCTGTGTTGACATAGAATCACAGTTAGGTCCATATTTCTGAATGTATTTACTTAGACTGAACCTGTGTTGACATATAGAATCACAGTTAGGTCCTTATTTCTGAATGTATTTACTTAGACTGAACCTGTGTTGACATATAGAATCACAGTTAGGTTCTTATTTCTGAATGTATATACTTAGACACAACCTGTGTTGACATATAGAATCACAGTTAGGTCCTTATTTCTGAATGTATTTACTTAGACTGAACCTGTGTTGATATATAGAATCACAGTTAGGTTCATATTTCTGAATGTATTTACTTTAGACTGAACCTTTGTTGACATATATAATCACAGGTAGGTCCATATTTCTGAATGTATTTACTTAGACTGAACCTGTGTTGACATATAGAATCACAGGTAGGTCCTTATTTCTGAATGTATTTACTTAGACTGAACCTGTGTTGACATATATAATCACAGGTAGGTCCTTATTTCTGAATGTATTTACGTAGACTGAACCTGTGTTGACATATAGAATCACAGTTAGGTTCTTATTTCTGAATGTATTTACTTTAGACTGAACCTGTGTTGACATATAGAATCACAGTTGGGTCCTTATTTCTGAATGTATTTACTTTAGACTGAACCTGTGTTGACATATAGAATCACAGTTAGGTCCATATTTCTGAATGTATTTACTTAGACTGAACCTGTGTTGACATATAGAATCACAGTTAGGTCCTTATTTCTGAATGTATTTACTTAGACTGAACCTGTGTTGACATATAGAATCACAGTTAGGTCCTTATTTCTGAATGTATTTACTTAGACTGAACCTGTGTTGACATATAGAATCACAGTTAGGTCCTTATTTCTGAATGTATTTACTTAGACTGAACCTGTGTTGACATATAGAATCACAGTTAGGTCCTTATTTCTGAATGTATTTACATAGACTGGACCTGTGTTGACATATAGAATCACAGTTAGGTCCTTATTTCTGAATGCATTTACTTAGATTGAACCTGTGTTGACATATAGAATCACAGTTAGGTCCTTATTTCTGAATCTATTTACTTAGACTGAACCTGTGTTGACATATAGAATCACAGTTAGGTCCTTATTTCTGAATGTATATACTTAGACTGAACCTGTGTTGACATATAGAATCACAGTTAGGTTCTTATTTCTGAATGTATTTACTTAGACTGAACCTGTGTTGACATATAGAATCACAATTAGGTCCTTATTTCTGAATGTATTTACTTAGACTGAACCTGTGTTGACATATAGAATCACAGTTAGGTCCTTATTTCTGAATGTATTTACTTAGACTGAACCTGTGTTGACATATAGAATCACAGTTAGGTCCATATTTCTGAATGTATTTACTTAGATTGAACCTGTGTTGACATATAGAATCACAGTTAGGTCCTTATTTCTGAATGTATTTACTTAGACTGAACCTGTGTTGACATATAGAATCACAGTTAGGTCCTTATTTCTGAATGTATTTACTTAGATTGAACCTGTGTTGACATATAGAATCACAGTTAGGTCCATATTTCTGAATGTATTTACTTAGACTGAACCTGTGTTGACATATAGAATCACAGTTAGGTTCTTATTTCTGAATGTATTTACTTTAGACTGAACCTGTGTTGACATATAGAATCACAGTTAGGTCCATATTTCTGAATGTATTTACTTAGACTGAACCTGTGTTGACATATAGAATCACAGTTAGGTCCATATTTCTGAATGTATTTACTTAGACTGAACCTGTGTTGACATATAGAATCACAATTAGGTCCTTATTTCTGAATGTATTTACTTAGACTGAACCTGTGTTGACATATAGAATCACAGTTAGGTCCTTATTTCTGAATGTATTTACTTAGACTGAACCTGTGTTGACATATATAATCACAGGTAGGTCCTTATTTCTGAATGTATTTACTTAGACTGAACCTGTGTTGACATATAGAATCACAGTTAGGTTCTTATTTCTGAATGTATTTACTTTAGACTGAACCTGTGTTGACATATAGAATCACAGTTGGGTCCTTATTTCTGAATGTATTTACTTTAGACTGAACCTGTGTTGACATATAGAATCACAGTTAGGTCCATATTTCTGAATGTATTTACTTAGACTGAACCTGTGTTGACATATAGAATCACAGTTAGGTCCATATTTCTGAATGTATTTACTTAGACTGAACCTGTGTTGACATATAGAATCACAGTTAGGTCCTTATTTCTGAATGTATTTACTTAGACTGAACCTGTGTTGACATATAGAATCACAGTTAGGTCCTTATTTCTGAATGTATTTACTTAGACTGAACCTGTGTTGACATATAGAATCACAGATAGGTCCTTATTTCTGAATGTATATACTTAGACTGAACCTGTGTTGACATATAGAATCACAGTTATGTTCTTATTTCTGAATGTATTTACTTAGACTGAACCTGTGTTGACATATAGAATCACAGTTAGGTTCTTATTTCTGAATGTATTTACTTAGACTGAACCTGTGTTGACATATAGAATTACAGCTAGGTCCTTATTTCTGAATGTATTTACTTTAGACTGAACCTGTGTTGACATATAGAATCACAGTTATGTTCTTATTTCTGAATCTATTTACTTAGACTGAACCTGTGTTGACATATAGAATCACAGTTAGGTCCTTATTTCTGAATGTATTTACTTAGACTGAACCTGTGTTGACATATAGAATCACAGTTAGGTCCTTATTTCTGAATGTATTTACTTAGATTGAACCTGTGTTGACATATAAAATCACAGTTAGGTCCTTATTTCTGAATGTATTTACTTAGACTGAACCTGTGTTGACATATAGAATCACAGTTAGGTCCTTATTTCTGAATGTATTTACTTTAGACTGAACCTGTGTTGACATAGAATCACAGTTAGGTCCATATTTCTGAATGTATTTACTTAGACTGAACCTGTGTTGACATATAGAATCACAGTTAGGTCCTTATTTCTGAATGTATTTACTTAGACTGAACCTGTGTTGACATATAGAATCACAGTTAGGTTCTTATTTCTGAATGTATATACTTAGACACAACCTGTGTTGACATATAGAATCACAGTTAGGTCCTTATTTCTGAATGTATTTACTTAGACTGAACCTGTGTTGACATATAGAATCACAGTTAGGTCCATATTTCTGAATGTATTTACTTAGACTGAACCTGTGTTGACATATAGAATCACAGTTAGGTTCTTATTTCTGAATGTATTTACTTTAGACTGAACCTGTGTTGACATATAGAATCACAGTTAGGTCCATATTTCTGAATGTATTTACTTAGACTGAACCTGTGTTGACATATAGAATCACAGTTAGGTCCATATTTCTGAATGTATTTACTTAGACTGAACCTGTGTTGACATATAGAATCACAATTAGGTCCTTATTTCTGAATGTATTTACTTAGACTGAACCTGTGTTGACATATAGAATCACAGTTAGGTCCTTATTTCTGAATGTATTTACTTAGACTGAACCTGTGTTGACATATATAATCACAGGTAGGTCCTTATTTCTGAATGTATTTACTTAGACTGAACCTGAGTTGACATATAGAATCACAGTTAGGTTCTTATTTCTGAATGTATTTACTTTAGACTGAACCTGTGTTGACATATAGAATCACAGTTGGGTCCTTATTTCTGAATGTATTTACTTTAGACTGAACCTGTGTTGACATATAGAATCACAGTTAGGTCCATATTTCTGAATGTATTTACTTAGACTGAACCTGTGTTGACATATAGAATCACAGTTAGGTCCATATTTCTGAATGTATTTACTTAGACTGAACCTGTGTTGACATATAGAATCACAGTTAGGTCCTTATTTCTGAATGTATTTACTTAGACTGAACCTGTGTTGACATATAGAATCACAGTTAGGTCCTTATTTCTGAATGTATTTACTTAGACTGAACCTGTGTTGACATATAGAATCACAGATAGGTCCTTATTTCTGAATGTATATACTTAGACTGAACCTGTGTTGACATATAGAATCACAGTTATGTTCTTATTTCTGAATGTATTTACTTAGACTGAACCTGTGTTGACATATAGAATCACAGTTAGGTTCTTATTTCTGAATGTATTTACTTAGACTGAACCTGTGTTGACATATAGAATTACAGCTAGGTCCTTATTTCTGAATGTATTTACTTTAGACTGAACCTGTGTTGACATATAGAATCACAGTTATGTTCTTATTTCTGAATCTATTTACTTAGACTGAACCTGTGTTGACATATAGAATCACAGTTAGGTCCTTATTTCTGAATGTATTTACTTAGACTGAACCTGTGTTGACATATAGAATCACAGTTAGGTCCTTATTTCTGAATGTATTTACTTAGATTGAACCTGTGTTGACATATAAAATCACAGTTAGGTCCTTATTTCTGAATGTATTTACTTAGACTGAACCTGTGTTGACATATAGAATCACAGTTAGGTCCTTATTTCTGAATGTATTTACTTTAGACTGAACCTGTGTTGACATAGAATCACAGTTAGGTCCATATTTCTGAATGTATTTACTTAGACTGAACCTGTGTTGACATATAGAATCACAGTTAGGTCCTTATTTCTGAATGTATTTACTTAGACTGAACCTGTGTTGACATATAGAATCACAGTTAGGTTCTTATTTCTGAATGTATATACTTAGACACAACCTGTGTTGACATATAGAATCACAGTTAGGTCCTTATTTCTGAATGTATTTACTTAGACTGAACCTGTGTTGATATATAGAATCACAGTTAGGTTCATATTTCTGAATGTATTTACTTTAGACTGAACCTTTGTTGACATATATAATCACAGGTAGGTCCATATTTCTGAATGTATTTACTTAGACTGAACCTGTGTTGACATATAGAATCACAGGTAGGTCCTTATTTCTGAATGTATTTACTTAGACTGAACCTGTGTTGACATATATAATCACAGTTAGGTCCTTATTTCTGAATGTATTTACTTTAGACTGAACCTGTGTTGACATATATAATCACAGTTAGGTCCTTATTTCTGAATGTATTTACTTTAGACTGAACCTGCGTTGACATATATAATCACAGTTAGATCCTTATTTCTGAATGTATTTATTTAGACTGAACCTGTGTTGACATATAGAATCACAGTTAGGTCCTTATTTCTGAATGTATTTACTTAGACTGAACCTGTGTTGACATATAGAATCACAGTTAGGTCCTTATTTCTGAATGTATTTACTTAGACACAACCTGTGTTGACATATAGAATCAGTTAGGTCCTTATTTCTGAATGTATTTACTTAGACTGAACCTGTGTTGACATATATAATCACAGTTAGGTCCTTATTTCTGAATGTATTTACTTAGACTGAACCTGTGTTGACATATATAATCACAGGTAGGTCCTTATTTCTGAATGTATTTACGTAGACTGAACCTGTGTTGACATATAGAATCACAGTTAGGTTCTTATTTCTGAATGTATTTACTTTAGACTGAACCTGTGTTGACATATAGAATCACAGTTGGGTCCTTATTTCTGAATGTATTTACTTTAGACTGAACCTGTGTTGACATATAGAATCACAGTTAGGTCCATATTTCTGAATGTATTTACTTAGACTGAACCTGTGTTGACATATAGAATCACAGTTAGGTCCTTATTTCTGAATGTATTTACTTAGACTGAACCTGTGTTGATATATAGAATCACAGTTAGGTCCTTATTTCTGAATGTATTTACTTAGACTGAACCTGTGTTGACATATAGAATCACAGTTAGGTCCTTATTTCTGAATGTATTTACTTAGACTGAACCTGTGTTGACATATAGAATCACAGTTAGGTCCTTATTTCTGAATGTATTTACATAGACTGGACCTGTGTTGACATATAGAATCACAGTTAGGTCCTTATTTCTGAATGTATTTACTTAGATTGAACCTGTGTTGACATATAGAATCACAGTTAGGTCCTTATTTCTGAATCTATTTACTTAGACTGAACCTGTGTTGACATATAGAATCACAGTTAGGTCCTTATTTCTGAATGTATATACTTAGACTGAACCTGTGTTGACATATAGAATCACAGTTAGGTTCTTATTTCTGAATGTATTTACTTAGACTGAACCTGTGTTGACATATAGAATCACAATTAGGTCCTTATTTCTGAATGTATTTACTTAGACTGAACCTGTGTTGACATATAGAATCACAGTTAGGTCCTTATTTCTGAATGTATTTACTTAGACTGAACCTGTGTTGACATATAGAATCACAGTTAGGTCCATATTTCTGAATGTATTTACTTAGATTGAACCTGTGTTGACATATAGAATCACAGTTAGGTCCTTATTTCTGAATGTATTTACTTAGACTGAACCTGTGTTGACATATAGAATCACAGTTAGGTCCTTATTTCTGAATGTATTTACTTAGATTGAACCTGTGTTGACATATAGAATCACAGTTAGGTCCATATTTCTGAATGTATTTACTTAGACTGAACCTGTGTTGACATATAGAATCACAGTTAGGTTCTTATTTCTGAATGTATTTACTTTAGACTGAACCTGTGTTGACATATAGAATCACAGTTAGGTCCATATTTCTGAATGTATTTACTTAGACTGAACCTGTGTTGACATATAGAATCACAGTTAGGTCCATATTTCTGAATGTATTTACTTAGACTGAACCTGTGTTGACATATAGAATCACAATTAGGTCCTTATTTCTGAATGTATTTACTTAGACTGAACCTGTGTTGACATATAGAATCACAGTTAGGTCCTTATTTCTGAATGTATTTACTTAGACTGAACCTGTGTTGACATATATAATCACAGGTAGGTCCTTATTTCTGAATGTATTTACTTAGACTGAACCTGTGTTGACATATAGAATCACAGTTAGGTTCTTATTTCTGAATGTATTTACTTTAGACTGAACCTGTGTTGACATATAGAATCACAGTTGGGTCCTTATTTCTGAATGTATTTACTTTAGACTGAACCTGTGTTGACATATAGAATCACAGTTAGGTCCATATTTCTGAATGTATTTACTTAGACTGAACCTGTGTTGACATATAGAATCACAGTTAGGTCCATATTTCTGAATGTATTTACTTAGACTGAACCTGTGTTGACATATAGAATCACAGTTAGGTCCTTATTTCTGAATGTATTTACTTAGACTGAACCTGTGTTGACATATAGAATCACAGTTAGGTCCTTATTTCTGAATGTATTTACTTAGACTGAACCTGTGTTGACATATAGAATCACAGATAGGTCCTTATTTCTGAATGTATATACTTAGACTGAACCTGTGTTGACATATAGAATCACAGTTATGTTCTTATTTCTGAATGTATTTACTTAGACTGAACCTGTGTTGACATATAGAATCACAGTTAGGTCCTTATTTCTGAATGTATTTACTTAGACTGAACCTGTGTTGACATATAGAATCACAGATAGGTCCTTATTTCTGAATGTATATACTTAGACTGAACCTGTGTTGACATATAGAATCACAGTTATGTTCTTATTTCTGAATGTATTTACTTAGACTGAACCTGTGTTGACATATAGAATCACAGTTAGGTTCTTATTTCTGAATGTATTTACTTAGACTGAACCTGTGTTGACATATAGAATTACAGCTAGGTCCTTATTTCTGAATGTATTTACTTTAGACTGAACCTGTGTTGACATATAGAATCACAGTTATGTTCTTATTTCTGAATCTATTTACTTAGACTGAACCTGTGTTGACATATAGAATCACAGTTAGGTCCTTATTTCTGAATGTATTTACTTAGACTGAACCTGTGTTGACATATAGAATCACAGTTAGGTCCTTATTTCTGAATGTATTTACTTAGATTGAACCTGTGTTGACATATAAAATCACAGTTAGGTCCTTATTTCTGAATGTATTTACTTAGACTGAACCTGTGTTGACATATAGAATCACAGTTAGGTCCTTATTTCTGAATGTATTTACTTTAGACTGAACCTGTGTTGACATAGAATCACAGTTAGGTCCATATTTCTGAATGTATTTACTTAGACTGAACCTGTGTTGACATATAGAATCACAGTTAGGTCCTTATTTCTGAATGTATTTACTTAGACTGAACCTGTGTTGACATATAGAATCACAGTTAGGTTCTTATTTCTGAATGTATATACTTAGACACAACCTGTGTTGACATATAGAATCACAGTTAGGTCCTTATTTCTGAATGTATTTACTTAGACTGAACCTGTGTTGATATATAGAATCACAGTTAGGTTCATATTTCTGAATGTATTTACTTTAGACTGAACCTTTGTTGACATATATAATCACAGGTAGGTCCATATTTCTGAATGTATTTACTTAGACTGAACCTGTGTTGACATATAGAATCACAGGTAGGTCCTTATTTCTGAATGTATTTACTTAGACTGAACCTGTGTTGACATATATAATCACAGTTAGGTCCTTATTTCTGAATGTATTTACTTTAGACTGAACCTGTGTTGACATATATAATCACAGTTAGGTCCTTATTTCTGAATGTATTTACTTTAGACTGAACCTGCGTTGACATATATAATCACAGTTAGATCCTTATTTCTGAATGTATTTATTTAGACTGAACCTGTGTTGACATATAGAATCACAGTTAGGTCCTTATTTCTGAATGTATTTACTTAGACTGAACCTGTGTTGACATATAGAATCACAGTTAGGTCCTTATTTCTGAATGTATTTACTTAGACACAACCTGTGTTGACATATAGAATCAGTTAGGTCCTTATTTCTGAATGTATTTACTTAGACTGAACCTGTGTTGACATATATAATCACAGTTAGGTCCTTATTTCTGAATGTATTTACTTAGACTGAACCTGTGTTGACATATATAATCACAGGTAGGTCCTTATTTCTGAATGTATTTACGTAGACTGAACCTGTGTTGACATATAGAATCACAGTTAGGTTCTTATTTCTGAATGTATTTACTTTAGACTGAACCTGTGTTGACATATAGAATCACAGTTGGGTCCTTATTTCTGAATGTATTTACTTTAGACTGAACCTGTGTTGACATATAGAATCACAGTTAGGTCCATATTTCTGAATGTATTTACTTAGACTGAACCTGTGTTGACATATAGAATCACAGTTAGGTCCTTATTTCTGAATGTATTTACTTAGACTGAACCTGTGTTGACATATAGAATCACAGTTAGGTCCTTATTTCTGAATGTATTTACTTAGACTGAACCTGTGTTGACATATAGAATCACAGTTAGGTCCTTATTTCTGAATGTATTTACTTAGACTGAACCTGTGTTGACATATAGAATCACAGTTAGGTCCTTATTTCTGAATGTATTTACATAGACTGGACCTGTGTTGACATATAGAATCACAGTTAGGTCCTTATTTCTGAATGTATTTACTTAGATTGAACCTGTGTTGACATATAGAATCACAGTTAGGTCCTTATTTCTGAATCTATTTACTTAGACTGAACCTGTGTTGACATATAGAATCACAGTTAGGTCCTTATTTCTGAATGTATATACTTAGACTGAACCTGTGTTGACATATAGAATCACAGTTAGGTTCTTATTTCTGAATGTATTTACTTAGACTGAACCTGTGTTGACATATAGAATCACAATTAGGTCCTTATTTCTGAATGTATTTACTTAGACTGAACCTGTGTTGACATATAGAATCACAGTTAGGTCCTTATTTCTGAATGTATTTACTTAGACTGAACCTGTGTTGACATATAGAATCACAGTTAGGTCCATATTTCTGAATGTATTTACTTAGATTGAACCTGTGTTGACATATAGAATCACAGTTAGGTCCTTATTTCTGAATGTATTTACTTAGACTGAACCTGTGTTGACATATAGAATCACAGTTAGGTCCTTATTTCTGAATGTATTTACTTAGATTGAACCTGTGTTGACATATAGAATCACAGTTAGGTCCATATTTCTGAATGTATTTACTTAGACTGAACCTGTGTTGACATATAGAATCACAGTTAGGTTCTTATTTCTGAATGTATTTACTTTAGACTGAACCTGTGTTGACATATAGAATCACAGTTAGGTCCATATTTCTGAATGTATTTACTTAGACTGAACCTGTGTTGACATATAGAATCACAGTTAGGTCCATATTTCTGAATGTATTTACTTAGACTGAACCTGTGTTGACATATAGAATCACAATTAGGTCCTTATTTCTGAATGTATTTACTTAGACTGAACCTGTGTTGACATATAGAATCACAGTTAGGTCCTTATTTCTGAATGTATTTACTTAGACTGAACCTGTGTTGACATATATAATCACAGGTAGGTCCTTATTTCTGAATGTATTTACTTAGACTGAACCTGTGTTGACATATAGAATCACAGTTAGGTTCTTATTTCTGAATGTATTTACTTTAGACTGAACCTGTGTTGACATATAGAATCACAGTTGGGTCCTTATTTCTGAATGTATTTACTTTAGACTGAACCTGTGTTGACATATAGAATCACAGTTAGGTCCATATTTCTGAATGTATTTACTTAGACTGAACCTGTGTTGACATATAGAATCACAGTTAGGTCCATATTTCTGAATGTATTTACTTAGACTGAACCTGTGTTGACATATAGAATCACAGTTAGGTCCTTATTTCTGAATGTATTTACTTAGACTGAACCTGTGTTGACATATAGAATCACAGTTAGGTCCTTATTTCTGAATGTATTTACTTAGACTGAACCTGTGTTGACATATAGAATCACAGATAGGTCCTTATTTCTGAATGTATATACTTAGACTGAACCTGTGTTGACATATAGAATCACAGTTATGTTCTTATTTCTGAATGTATTTACTTAGACTGAACCTGTGTTGACATATAGAATCACAGTTAGGTTCTTATTTCTGAATGTATTTACTTAGACTGAACCTGTGTTGACATATAGAATTACAGCTAGGTCCTTATTTCTGAATGTATTTACTTTAGACTGAACCTGTGTTGACATATAGAATCACAGTTATGTTCTTATTTCTGAATCTATTTACTTAGACTGAACCTGTGTTGACATATAGAATCACAGTTAGGTCCTTATTTCTGAATGTATTTACTTAGACTGAACCTGTGTTGACATATAGAATCACAGTTAGGTCCTTATTTCTGAATGTATTTACTTAGATTGAACCTGTGTTGACATATAAAATCACAGTTAGGTCCTTATTTCTGAATGTATTTACTTAGACTGAACCTGTGTTGACATATAGAATCACAGTTAGGTCCTTATTTCTGAATGTATTTACTTTAGACTGAACCTGTGTTGACATAGAATCACAGTTAGGTCCATATTTCTGAATGTATTTACTTAGACTGAACCTGTGTTGACATATAGAATCACAGTTAGGTCCTTATTTCTGAATGTATTTACTTAGACTGAACCTGTGTTGACATATAGAATCACAGTTAGGTTCTTATTTCTGAATGTATATACTTAGACACAACCTGTGTTGACATATAGAATCACAGTTAGGTCCTTATTTCTGAATGTATTTACTTAGACTGAACCTGTGTTGACATATAGAATCACAGTTAGGTCCATATTTCTGAATGTATTTACTTAGACTGAACCTGTGTTGACATATAGAATCACAGTTAGGTTCTTATTTCTGAATGTATTTACTTTAGACTGAACCTGTGTTGACATATAGAATCACAGTTAGGTCCATATTTCTGAATGTATTTACTTAGACTGAACCTGTGTTGACATATAGAATCACAGTTAGGTCCATATTTCTGAATGTATTTACTTAGACTGAACCTGTGTTGACATATAGAATCACAATTAGGTCCTTATTTCTGAATGTATTTACTTAGACTGAACCTGTGTTGACATATAGAATCACAGTTAGGTCCTTATTTCTGAATGTATTTACTTAGACTGAACCTGTGTTGACATATATAATCACAGGTAGGTCCTTATTTCTGAATGTATTTACTTAGACTGAACCTGTGTTGACATATAGAATCACAGTTAGGTTCTTATTTCTGAATGTATTTACTTTAGACTGAACCTGTGTTGACATATAGAATCACAGTTGGGTCCTTATTTCTGAATGTATTTACTTTAGACTGAACCTGTGTTGACATATAGAATCACAGTTAGGTCCATATTTCTGAATGTATTTACTTAGACTGAACCTGTGTTGACATATAGAATCACAGTTAGGTCCATATTTCTGAATGTATTTACTTAGACTGAACCTGTGTTGACATATAGAATCACAGTTAGGTCCTTATTTCTGAATGTATTTACTTAGACTGAACCTGTGTTGACATATAGAATCACAGTTAGGTCCTTATTTCTGAATGTATTTACTTAGACTGAACCTGTGTTGACATATAGAATCACAGATAGGTCCTTATTTCTGAATGTATATACTTAGACTGAACCTGTGTTGACATATAGAATCACAGTTATATTCTTATTTCTGAATGTATTTACTTAGACTGAACCTGTGTTGACATATAGAATCACAGTTAGGTTCTTATTTCTGAATGTATTTACTTAGACTGAACCTGTGTTGACATATAGAATTACAGCTAGGTCCTTATTTCTGAATGTATTTACTTTAGACTGAACCTGTGTTGACATATAGAATCACAGTTATGTTCTTATTTCTGAATCTATTTACTTAGACTGAACCTGTGTTGACATATAGAATCACAGTTAGGTCCTTATTTCTGAATGTATTTACTTAGACTGAACCTGTGTTGACATATAGAATCACAGTTAGGTCCTTATTTCTGAATGTATTTACTTAGATTGAACCTGTGTTGACATATAAAATCACAGTTAGGTCCTTATTTCTGAATGTATTTACTTAGACTGAACCTGTGTTGACATATAGAATCACAGTTAGGTCCTTATTTCTGAATGTATTTACTTTAGACTGAACCTGTGTTGACATAGAATCACAGTTAGGTCCATATTTCTGAATGTATTTACTTAGACTGAACCTGTGTTGACATATAGAATCACAGTTAGGTCCTTATTTCTGAATGTATTTACTTAGACTGAACCTGTGTTGACATATAGAATCACAGTTAGGTTCTTATTTCTGAATGTATATACTTAGACACAACCTGTGTTGACATATAGAATCACAGTTAGGTCCTTATTTCTGAATGTATTTACTTAGACTGAACCTGTGTTGATATATAGAATCACAGTTAGGTTCATATTTCTGAATGTATTTACTTTAGACTGAACCTTTGTTGACATATATAATCACAGGTAGGTCCATATTTCTGAATGTATTTACTTAGACTGAACCTGTGTTGACATATAGAATCACAGGTAGGTCCTTATTTCTGAATGTATTTACTTAGACTGAACCTGTGTTGACATATATAATCACAGTTAGGTCCTTATTTCTGAATGTATTTACTTTAGACTGAACCTGTGTTGACATATATAATCACAGTTAGGTCCTTATTTCTGAATGTATTTACTTTAGACTGAACCTGCGTTGACATATATAATCACAGTTAGATCCTTATTTCTGAATGTATTTATTTAGACTGAACCTGTGTTGACATATAGAATCACAGTTAGGTCCTTATTTCTGAATGTATTTACTTAGACTGAACCTGTGTTGACATATAGAATCACAGTTAGGTCCTTATTTCTGAATGTATTTACTTAGACACAACCTGTGTTGACATATAGAATCAGTTAGGTCCTTATTTCTGAATGTATTTACTTAGACTGAACCTGTGTTGACATATATAATCACAGTTAGGTCCTTATTTCTGAATGTATTTACTTAGACTGAACCTGTGTTGACATATATAATCACAGGTAGGTCCTTATTTCTGAATGTATTTACGTAGACTGAACCTGTGTTGACATATAGAATCACAGTTAGGTTCTTATTTCTGAATGTATTTACTTTAGACTGAACCTGTGTTGACATATAGAATCACAGTTGGGTCCTTATTTCTGAATGTATTTACTTTAGACTGAACCTGTGTTGACATATAGAATCACAGTTAGGTCCATATTTCTGAATGTATTTACTTAGACTGAACCTGTGTTGACATATAGAATCACAGTTAGGTCCTTATTTCTGAATGTATTTACTTAGACTGAACCTGTGTTGACATATAGAATCACAGTTAGGTCCTTATTTCTGAATGTATTTACTTAGACTGAACCTGTGTTGACATATAGAATCACAGTTAGGTCCTTATTTCTGAATGTATTTACTTAGACTGAACCTGTGTTGACATATAGAATCACAGTTAGGTCCTTATTTCTGAATGTATTTACATAGACTGGACCTGTGTTGACATATAGAATCACAGTTAGGTCCTTATTTCTGAATGTATTTACTTAGATTGAACCTGTGTTGACATATAGAATCACAGTTAGGTCCTTATTTCTGAATCTATTTACTTAGACTGAACCTGTGTTGACATATAGAATCACAGTTAGGTCCTTATTTCTGAATGTATATACTTAGACTGAACCTGTGTTGACATATAGAATCACAGTTAGGTTCTTATTTCTGAATGTATTTACTTAGACTGAACCTGTGTTGACATATAGAATCACAATTAGGTCCTTATTTCTGAATGTATTTACTTAGACTGAACCTGTGTTGACATATAGAATCACAGTTAGGTCCTTATTTCTGAATGTATTTACTTAGACTGAACCTGTGTTGACATATAGAATCACAGTTAGGTCCATATTTCTGAATGTATTTACTTAGATTGAACCTGTGTTGACATATAGAATCACAGTTAGGTCCTTATTTCTGAATGTATTTACTTAGACTGAACCTGTGTTGACATATAGAATCACAGTTAGGTCCTTATTTCTGAATGTATTTACTTAGATTGAACCTGTGTTGACATATAGAATCACAGTTAGGTCCATATTTCTGAATGTATTTACTTAGACTGAACCTGTGTTGACATATAGAATCACAGTTAGGTTCTTATTTCTGAATGTATTTACTTTAGACTGAACCTGTGTTGACATATAGAATCACAGTTAGGTCCATATTTCTGAATGTATTTACTTAGACTGAACCTGTGTTGACATATAGAATCACAGTTAGGTCCATATTTCTGAATGTATTTACTTAGACTGAACCTGTGTTGACATATAGAATCACAATTAGGTCCTTATTTCTGAATGTATTTACTTAGACTGAACCTGTGTTGACATATAGAATCACAGTTAGGTCCTTATTTCTGAATGTATTTACTTAGACTGAACCTGTGTTGACATATATAATCACAGGTAGGTCCTTATTTCTGAATGTATTTACTTAGACTGAACCTGTGTTGACATATAGAATCACAGTTAGGTTCTTATTTCTGAATGTATTTACTTTAGACTGAACCTGTGTTGACATATAGAATCACAGTTGGGTCCTTATTTCTGAATGTATTTACTTTAGACTGAACCTGTGTTGACATATAGAATCACAGTTAGGTCCATATTTCTGAATGTATTTACTTAGACTGAACCTGTGTTGACATATAGAATCACAGTTAGGTCCATATTTCTGAATGTATTTACTTAGACTGAACCTGTGTTGACATATAGAATCACAGTTAGGTCCTTATTTCTGAATGTATTTACTTAGACTGAACCTGTGTTGACATATAGAATCACAGTTAGGTCCTTATTTCTGAATGTATTTACTTAGACTGAACCTGTGTTGACATATAGAATCACAGATAGGTCCTTATTTCTGAATGTATATACTTAGACTGAACCTGTGTTGACATATAGAATCACAGTTATGTTCTTATTTCTGAATGTATTTACTTAGACTGAACCTGTGTTGACATATAGAATCACAGTTAGGTTCTTATTTCTGAATGTATTTACTTAGACTGAACCTGTGTTGACATATAGAATTACAGCTAGGTCCTTATTTCTGAATGTATTTACTTTAGACTGAACCTGTGTTGACATATAGAATCACAGTTATGTTCTTATTTCTGAATCTATTTACTTAGACTGAACCTGTGTTGACATATAGAATCACAGTTAGGTCCTTATTTCTGAATGTATTTACTTAGACTGAACCTGTGTTGACATATAGAATCACAGTTAGGTCCTTATTTCTGAATGTATTTACTTAGATTGAACCTGTGTTGACATATAAAATCACAGTTAGGTCCTTATTTCTGAATGTATTTACTTAGACTGAACCTGTGTTGACATATAGAATCACAGTTAGGTCCTTATTTCTGAATGTATTTACTTTAGACTGAACCTGTGTTGACATAGAATCACAGTTAGGTCCATATTTCTGAATGTATTTACTTAGACTGAACCTGTGTTGACATATAGAATCACAGTTAGGTCCTTATTTCTGAATGTATTTACTTAGACTGAACCTGTGTTGACATATAGAATCACAGTTAGGTTCTTATTTCTGAATGTATATACTTAGACACAACCTGTGTTGACATATAGAATCACAGTTAGGTCCTTATTTCTGAATGTATTTACTTAGACTGAACCTGTGTTGACATATAGAATCACAGTTAGGTCCATATTTCTGAATGTATTTACTTAGACTGAACCTGTGTTGACATATAGAATCACAGTTAGGTTCTTATTTCTGAATGTATTTACTTTAGACTGAACCTGTGTTGACATATAGAATCACAGTTAGGTCCATATTTCTGAATGTATTTACTTAGACTGAACCTGTGTTGACATATAGAATCACAGTTAGGTCCATATTTCTGAATGTATTTACTTAGACTGAACCTGTGTTGACATATAGAATCACAATTAGGTCCTTATTTCTGAATGTATTTACTTAGACTGAACCTGTGTTGACATATAGAATCACAGTTAGGTCCTTATTTCTGAATGTATTTACTTAGACTGAACCTGTGTTGACATATATAATCACAGGTAGGTCCTTATTTCTGAATGTATTTACTTAGACTGAACCTGTGTTGACATATAGAATCACAGTTAGGTTCTTATTTCTGAATGTATTTACTTTAGACTGAACCTGTGTTGACATATAGAATCACAGTTGGGTCCTTATTTCTGAATGTATTTACTTTAGACTGAACCTGTGTTGACATATAGAATCACAGTTAGGTCCATATTTCTGAATGTATTTACTTAGACTGAACCTGTGTTGACATATAGAATCACAGTTAGGTCCATATTTCTGAATGTATTTACTTAGACTGAACCTGTGTTGACATATAGAATCACAGTTAGGTCCTTATTTCTGAATGTATTTACTTAGACTGAACCTGTGTTGACATATAGAATCACAGTTAGGTCCTTATTTCTGAATGTATTTACTTAGACTGAACCTGTGTTGACATATAGAATCACAGATAGGTCCTTATTTCTGAATGTATATACTTAGACTGAACCTGTGTTGACATATAGAATCACAGTTATGTTCTTATTTCTGAATGTATTTACTTAGACTGAACCTGTGTTGACATATAGAATCACAGTTAGGCTCTTATTTCTGAATGTATTTACTTAGACTGAACCTGTGTTGACATATAGAATTACAGCTAGGTCCTTATTTCTGAATGTATTTACTTTAGACTGAACCTGTGTTGACATATAGAATCACAGTTATGTTCTTATTTCTGAATCTATTTACTTAGACTGAACCTGTGTTGACATATAGAATCACAGTTAGGTCCTTATTTCTGAATGTATTTACTTAGACTGAACCTGTGTTGACATATAGAATCACAGTTAGGTCCTTATTTCTGAATGTATTTACTTAGATTGAACCTGTGTTGACATATAAAATCACAGTTAGGTCCTTATTTCTGAATGTATTTACTTAGACTGAACCTGTGTTGACATATAGAATCACAGTTAGGTCCTTATTTCTGAATGTATTTACTTTAGACTGAACCTGTGTTGACATAGAATCACAGTTAGGTCCATATTTCTGAATGTATTTACTTAGACTGAACCTGTGTTGACATATAGAATCACAGTTAGGTCCTTATTTCTGAATGTATTTACTTAGACTGAACCTGTGTTGACATATAGAATCACAGTTAGGTTCTTATTTCTGAATGTATATACTTAGACACAACCTGTGTTGACATATAGAATCACAGTTAGGTCCTTATTTCTGAATGTATTTACTTAGACTGAACCTGTGTTGATATATAGAATCACAGTTAGGTTCATATTTCTGAATGTATTTACTTTAGACTGAACCTTTGTTGACATATATAATCACAGGTAGGTCCATATTTCTGAATGTATTTACTTAGACTGAACCTGTGTTGACATATAGAATCACAGGTAGGTCCTTATTTCTGAATGTATTTACTTAGACTGAACCTGTGTTGACATATATAATCACAGTTAGGTCCTTATTTCTGAATGTATTTACTTTAGACTGAACCTGTGTTGACATATATAATCACAGTTAGGTCCTTATTTCTGAATGTATTTACTTTAGACTGAACCTGCGTTGACATATATAATCACAGTTAGATCCTTATTTCTGAATGTATTTATTTAGACTGAACCTGTGTTGACATATAGAATCACAGTTAGGTCCTTATTTCTGAATGTATTTACTTAGACTGAACCTGTGTTGACATATAGAATCACAGTTAGGTCCTTATTTCTGAATGTATTTACTTAGACACAACCTGTGTTGACATATAGAATCAGTTAGGTCCTTATTTCTGAATGTATTTACTTAGACTGAACCTGTGTTGACATATATAATCACAGTTAGGTCCTTATTTCTGAATGTATTTACTTAGACTGAACCTGTGTTGACATATATAATCACAGGTAGGTCCTTATTTCTGAATGTATTTACGTAGACTGAACCTGTGTTGACATATAGAATCACAGTTAGGTTCTTATTTCTGAATGTATTTACTTTAGACTGAACCTGTGTTGACATATAGAATCACAGTTGGGTCCTTATTTCTGAATGTATTTACTTTAGACTGAACCTGTGTTGACATATAGAATCACAGTTAGGTCCATATTTCTGAATGTATTTACTTAGACTGAACCTGTGTTGACATATAGAATCACAGTTAGGTCCTTATTTCTGAATGTATTTACTTAGACTGAACCTGTGTTGACATATAGAATCACAGTTAGGTCCTTATTTCTGAATGTATTTACTTAGACTGAACCTGTGTTGACATATAGAATCACAGTTAGGTCCTTATTTCTGAATGTATTTACTTAGACTGAACCTGTGTTGACATATAGAATCACAGTTAGGTCCTTATTTCTGAATGTATTTACATAGACTGGACCTGTGTTGACATATAGAATCACAGTTAGGTCCTTATTTCTGAATGTATTTACTTAGATTGAACCTGTGTTGACATATAGAATCACAGTTAGGTCCTTATTTCTGAATCTATTTACTTAGACTGAACCTGTGTTGACATATAGAATCACAGTTAGGTCCTTATTTCTGAATGTATATACTTAGACTGAACCTGTGTTGACATATAGAATCACAGTTAGGTTCTTATTTCTGAATGTATTTACTTAGACTGAACCTGTGTTGACATATAGAATCACAATTAGGTCCTTATTTCTGAATGTATTTACTTAGACTGAACCTGTGTTGACATATAGAATCACAGTTAGGTCCTTATTTCTGAATGTATTTACTTAGACTGAACCTGTGTTGACATATAGAATCACAGTTAGGTCCATATTTCTGAATGTATTTACTTAGATTGAACCTGTGTTGACATATAGAATCACAGTTAGGTCCTTATTTCTGAATGTATTTACTTAGACTGAACCTGTGTTGACATATAGAATCACAGTTAGGTCCTTATTTCTGAATGTATTTACTTAGATTGAACCTGTGTTGACATATAGAATCACAGTTAGGTCCATATTTCTGAATGTATTTACTTAGACTGAACCTGTGTTGACATATAGAATCACAGTTAGGTTCTTATTTCTGAATGTATTTACTTTAGACTGAACCTGTGTTGACATATAGAATCACAGTTAGGTCCATATTTCTGAATGTATTTACTTAGACTGAACCTGTGTTGACATATAGAATCACAGTTAGGTCCATATTTCTGAATGTATTTACTTAGACTGAACCTGTGTTGACATATAGAATCACAATTAGGTCCTTATTTCTGAATGTATTTACTTAGACTGAACCTGTGTTGACATATAGAATCACAGTTAGGTCCTTATTTCTGAATGTATTTACTTAGACTGAACCTGTGTTGACATATATAATCACAGGTAGGTCCTTATTTCTGAATGTATTTACTTAGACTGAACCTGTGTTGACATATAGAATCACAGTTAGGTTCTTATTTCTGAATGTATTTACTTTAGACTGAACCTGTGTTGACATATAGAATCACAGTTGGGTCCTTATTTCTGAATGTATTTACTTTAGACTGAACCTGTGTTGACATATAGAATCACAGTTAGGTCCATATTTCTGAATGTATTTACTTAGACTGAACCTGTGTTGACATATAGAATCACAGTTAGGTCCATATTTCTGAATGTATTTACTTAGACTGAACCTGTGTTGACATATAGAATCACAGTTAGGTCCTTATTTCTGAATGTATTTACTTAGACTGAACCTGTGTTGACATATAGAATCACAGTTAGGTCCTTATTTCTGAATGTATTTACTTAGACTGAACCTGTGTTGACATATAGAATCACAGATAGGTCCTTATTTCTGAATGTATATACTTAGACTGAACCTGTGTTGACATATAGAATCACAGTTATGTTCTTATTTCTGAATGTATTTACTTAGACTGAACCTGTGTTGACATATAGAATCACAGTTAGGTTCTTATTTCTGAATGTATTTACTTAGACTGAACCTGTGTTGACATATAGAATTACAGCTAGGTCCTTATTTCTGAATGTATTTACTTTAGACTGAACCTGTGTTGACATATAGAATCACAGTTATGTTCTTATTTCTGAATCTATTTACTTAGACTGAACCTGTGTTGACATATAGAATCACAGTTAGGTCCTTATTTCTGAATGTATTTACTTAGACTGAACCTGTGTTGACATATAGAATCACAGTTAGGTCCTTATTTCTGAATGTATTTACTTAGATTGAACCTGTGTTGACATATAAAATCACAGTTAGGTCCTTATTTCTGAATGTATTTACTTAGACTGAACCTGTGTTGACATATAGAATCACAGTTAGGTCCTTATTTCTAAATGTATTTACTTTAGACTGAACCTGTGTTGACATAGAATCACAGTTAGGTCCATATTTCTGAATGTATTTACTTAGACTGAACCTGTGTTGACATATAGAATCACAGTTAGGTCCTTATTTCTGAATGTATTTACTTAGACTGAACCTGTGTTGACATATAGAATCACAGTTAGGTTCTTATTTCTGAATGTATATACTTAGACACAACCTGTGTTGACATATAGAATCACAGTTAGGTCCTTATTTCTGAATGTATTTACTTAGACTGAACCTGTGTTGACATATAGAATCACAGTTAGGTCCATATTTCTGAATGTATTTACTTAGACTGAACCTGTGTTGACATATAGAATCACAGTTAGGTTCTTATTTCTGAATGTATTTACTTTAGACTGAACCTGTGTTGACATATAGAATCACAGTTAGGTCCATATTTCTGAATGTATTTACTTAGACTGAACCTGTGTTGACATATAGAATCACAGTTAGGTCCATATTTCTGAATGTATTTACTTAGACTGAACCTGTGTTGACATATAGAATCACAATTAGGTCCTTATTTCTGAATGTATTTACTTAGACTGAACCTGTGTTGACATATAGAATCACAGTTAGGTCCTTATTTCTGAATGTATTTACTTAGACTGAACCTGTGTTGACATATATAATCACAGGTAGGTCCTTATTTCTGAATGTATTTACTTAGACTGAACCTGTGTTGACATATAGAATCACAGTTAGGTTCTTATTTCTGAATGTATTTACTTTAGACTGAACCTGTGTTGACATATAGAATCACAGTTGGGTCCTTATTTCTGAATGTATTTACTTTAGACTGAACCTGTGTTGACATATAGAATCACAGTTAGGTCCATATTTCTGAATGTATTTACTTAGACTGAACCTGTGTTGACATATAGAATCACAGTTAGGTCCATATTTCTGAATGTATTTACTTAGACTGAACCTGTGTTGACATATAGAATCACAGTTAGGTCCTTATTTCTGAATGTATTTACTTAGACTGAACCTGTGTTGACATATAGAATCACAGTTAGGTCCTTATTTCTGAATGTATTTACTTAGACTGAACCTGTGTTGACATATAGAATCACAGATAGGTCCTTATTTCTGAATGTATATACTTAGACTGAACCTGTGTTGACATATAGAATCACAGTTATGTTCTTATTTCTGAATGTATTTACTTAGACTGAACCTGTGTTGACATATAGAATCACAGTTAGGTTCTTATTTCTGAATGTATTTACTTAGACTGAACCTGTGTTGACATATAGAATTACAGCTAGGTCCTTATTTCTGAATGTATTTACTTTAGACTGAACCTGTGTTGACATATAGAATCACAGTTATGTTCTTATTTCTGAATCTATTTACTTAGACTGAACCTGTGTTGACATATAGAATCACAGTTAGGTCCTTATTTCTGAATGTATTTACTTAGACTGAACCTGTGTTGACATATAGAATCACAGTTAGGTCCTTATTTCTGAATGTATTTACTTAGATTGAACCTGTGTTGACATATAAAATCACAGTTAGGTCCTTATTTCTGAATGTATTTACTTAGACTGAACCTGTGTTGACATATAGAATCACAGTTAGGTCCTTATTTCTGAATGTATTTACTTTAGACTGAACCTGTGTTGACATAGAATCACAGTTAGGTCCATATTTCTGAATGTATTTACTTAGACTGAACCTGTGTTGACATATAGAATCACAGTTAGGTCCTTATTTCTGAATGTATTTACTTAGACTGAACCTGTGTTGACATATAGAATCACAGTTAGGTTCTTATTTCTGAATGTATATACTTAGACACAACCTGTGTTGACATATAGAATCACAGTTAGGTCCTTATTTCTGAATGTATTTACTTAGACTGAACCTGTGTTGATATATAGAATCACAGTTAGGTTCATATTTCTGAATGTATTTACTTTAGACTGAACCTTTGTTGACATATATAATCACAGGTAGGTCCATATTTCTGAATGTATTTACTTAGACTGAACCTGTGTTGACATATAGAATCACAGGTAGGTCCTTATTTCTGAATGTATTTACTTAGACTGAACCTGTGTTGACATATATAATCACAGTTAGGTCCTTATTTCTGAATGTATTTACTTTAGACTGAACCTGTGTTGACATATATAATCACAGTTAGGTCCTTATTTCTGAATGTATTTACTTTAGACTGAACCTGCGTTGACATATATAATCACAGTTAGATCCTTATTTCTGAATGTATTTATTTAGACTGAACCTGTGTTGACATATAGAATCACAGTTAGGTCCTTATTTCTGAATGTATTTACTTAGACTGAACCTGTGTTGACATATAGAATCACAGTTAGGTCCTTATTTCTGAATGTATTTACTTAGACACAACCTGTGTTGACATATAGAATCAGTTAGGTCCTTATTTCTGAATGTATTTACTTAGACTGAACCTGTGTTGACATATATAATCACAGTTAGGTCCTTATTTCTGAATGTATTTACTTAGACTGAACCTGTGTTGATATATATAATCACAGGTAGGTCCTTATTTCTGAATGTATTTACGTAGACTGAACCTGTGTTGACATATAGAATCACAGTTAGGTTCTTATTTCTGAATGTATTTACTTTAGACTGAACCTGTGTTGACATATAGAATCACAGTTGGGTCCTTATTTCTGAATGTATTTACTTTAGACTGAACCTGTGTTGACATATAGAATCACAGTTAGGTCCATATTTCTGAATGTATTTACTTAGACTGAACCTGTGTTGACATATAGAATCACAGTTAGGTCCTTATTTCTGAATGTATTTACTTAGACTGAACCTGTGTTGACATATAGAATCACAGTTAGGTCCTTATTTCTGAATGTATTTACTTAGACTGAACCTGTGTTGACATATAGAATCACAGTTAGGTCCTTATTTCTGAATGTATTTACTTAGACTGAACCTGTGTTGACATATAGAATCACAGTTAGGTCCTTATTTCTGAATGTATTTACATAGACTGGACCTGTGTTGACATATAGAATCACAGTTAGGTCCTTATTTCTGAATGTATTTACTTAGATTGAACCTGTGTTGACATATAGAATCACAGTTAGGTCCTTATTTCTGAATCTATTTACTTAGACTGAACCTGTGTTGACATATAGAATCACAGTTAGGTCCTTATTTCTGAATGTATATACTTAGACTGAACCTGTGTTGACATATAGAATCACAGTTAGGTTCTTATTTCTGAATGTATTTACTTAGACTGAACCTGTGTTGACATATAGAATCACAATTAGGTCCTTATTTCTGAATGTATTTACTTAGACTGAACCTGTGTTGACATATAGAATCACAGTTAGGTCCTTATTTCTGAATGTATTTACTTAGACTGAACCTGTGTTGACATATAGAATCACAGTTAGGTCCATATTTCTGAATGTATTTACTTAGATTGAACCTGTGTTGACATATAGAATCACAGTTAGGTCCTTATTTCTGAATGTATTTACTTAGACTGAACCTGTGTTGACATATAGAATCACAGTTAGGTCCTTATTTCTGAATGTATTTACTTAGATTGAACCTGTGTTGACATATAGAATCACAGTTAGGTCCATATTTCTGAATGTATTTACTTAGACTGAACCTGTGTTGACATATAGAATCACAGTTAGGTTCTTATTTCTGAATGTATTTACTTTAGACTGAACCTGTGTTGACATATAGAATCACAGTTAGGTCCATATTTCTGAATGTATTTACTTAGACTGAACCTGTGTTGACATATAGAATCACAGTTAGGTCCATATTTCTGAATGTATTTACTTAGACTGAACCTGTGTTGACATATAGAATCACAATTAGGTCCTTATTTCTGAATGTATTTACTTAGACTGAACCTGTGTTGACATATAGAATCACAGTTAGGTCCTTATTTCTGAATGTATTTACTTAGACTGAACCTGTGTTGACATATATAATCACAGGTAGGTCCTTATTTCTGAATGTATTTACTTAGACTGAACCTGTGTTGACATATAGAATCACAGTTAGGTTCTTATTTCTGAATGTATTTACTTTAGACTGAACCTGTGTTGACATATAGAATCACAGTTGGGTCCTTATTTCTGAATGTATTTACTTTAGACTGAACCTGTGTTGACATAGAATCACAGTTAGGTCCATATTTCTGAATGTATTTACTTAGACTGAACCTGTGTTGACATATAGAATCACAGTTAGGTCCTTATTTCTGAATGTATTTACTTAGACTGAACCTGTGTTGACATATAGAATCACAGTTAGGTTCTTATTTCTGAATGTATATACTTAGACACAACCTGTGTTGACATATAGAATCACAGTTAGGTCCTTATTTCTGAATGTATTTACTTAGACTGAACCTGTGTTGATATATAGAATCACAGTTAGGTTCATATTTCTGAATGTATTTACTTTAGACTGAACCTTTGTTGACATATATAATCACAGGTAGGTCCATATTTCTGAATGTATTTACTTAGACTGAACCTGTGTTGACATATAGAATCACAGGTAGGTCCTTATTTCTGAATGTATTTACTTAGACTGAACCTGTGTTGACATATATAATCACAGTTAGGTCCTTATTTCTGAATGTATTTACTTTAGACTGAACCTGTGTTGACATATATAATCACAGTTAGGTCCTTATTTCTGAATGTATTTACTTTAGACTGAACCTGCGTTGACATATATAATCACAGTTAGATCCTTATTTCTGAATGTATTTATTTAGACTGAACCTGTGTTGACATATAGAATCACAGTTAGGTCCTTATTTCTGAATGTATTTACTTAGACTGAACCTGTGTTGACATATAGAATCACAGTTAGGTCCTTATTTCTGAATGTATTTACTTAGACACAACCTGTGTTGACATATAGAATCAGTTAGGTCCTTATTTCTGAATGTATTTACTTAGACTGAACCTGTGTTGACATATATAATCACAGTTAGGTCCTTATTTCTGAATGTATTTACTTAGACTGAACCTGTGTTGACATATATAATCACAGGTAGGTCCTTATTTCTGAATGTATTTACGTAGACTGAACCTGTGTTGACATATAGAATCACAGTTAGGTTCTTATTTCTGAATGTATTTACTTTAGACTGAACCTGTGTTGACATATAGAATCACAGTTGGGTCCTTATTTCTGAATGTATTTACTTTAGACTGAACCTGTGTTGACATATAGAATCACAGTTAGGTCCATATTTCTGAATGTATTTACTTAGACTGAACCTGTGTTGACATATAGAATCACAGTTAGGTCCTTATTTCTGAATGTATTTACTTAGACTGAACCTGTGTTGACATATAGAATCACAGTTAGGTCCTTATTTCTGAATGTATTTACTTAGACTGAACCTGTGTTGACATATAGAATCACAGTTAGGTCCTTATTTCTGAATGTATTTACTTAGACTGAACCTGTGTTGACATATAGAATCACAGTTAGGTCCTTATTTCTGAATGTATTTACATAGACTGGACCTGTGTTGACATATAGAATCACAGTTAGGTCCTTATTTCTGAATGTATTTACTTAGATTGAACCTGTGTTGACATATAGAATCACAGTTAGGTCCTTATTTCTGAATCTATTTACTTAGACTGAACCTGTGTTGACATATAGAATCACAGTTAGGTCCTTATTTCTGAATGTATATACTTAGACTGAACCTGTGTTGACATATAGAATCACAGTTAGGTTCTTATTTCTGAATGTATTTACTTAGACTGAACCTGTGTTGACATATAGAATCACAATTAGGTCCTTATTTCTGAATGTATTTACTTAGACTGAACCTGTGTTGACATATAGAATCACAGTTAGGTCCTTATTTCTGAATGTATTTACTTAGACTGAACCTGTGTTGACATATAGAATCACAGTTAGGTCCATATTTCTGAATGTATTTACTTAGATTGAACCTGTGTTGACATATAGAATCACAGTTAGGTCCTTATTTCTGAATGTATTTACTTAGACTGAACCTGTGTTGACATATAGAATCACAGTTAGGTCCTTATTTCTGAATGTATTTACTTAGATTGAACCTGTGTTGACATATAGAATCACAGTTAGGTCCATATTTCTGAATGTATTTACTTAGACTGAACCTGTGTTGACATATAGAATCACAGTTAGGTCCTTATTTCTGAATGTATTTACTTAGACTGAACCTGTGTTGACATATAGAATCACAATTAGGTCCTTATTTCTGAATGTATTTACTTAGACTGAACCTGTGTTGACATATAGAATCACAGTTAGGTCCTTATTTCTGAATGTATTTACTTAGACTGAACCTGTGTTGACATATATAATCACAGGTAGGTCCTTATTTCTGAATGTATTTACTTAGACTGAACCTGTGTTGACATATAGAATCACAGTTAGGTTCTTATTTCTGAATGTATTTACTTTAGACTGAACCTGTGTTGACATATAGAATCACAGTTGGGTCCTTATTTCTGAATGTATTTACTTTAGACTGAACCTGTGTTGACATATAGAATCACAGTTAGGTCCATATTTCTGAATGTATTTACTTAGACTGAACCTGTGTTGACATATAGAATCACAGTTAGGTCCATATTTCTGAATGTATTTACTTAGACTGAACCTGTGTTGACATATAGAATCACAGTTAGGTCCTTATTTCTGAATGTATTTACTTAGACTGAACCTGTGTTGACATATAGAATCACAGTTAGGTCCTTATTTCTGAATGTATTTACTTAGACTGAACCTGTGTTGACATATAGAATCACAGATAGGTCCTTATTTCTGAATGTATATACTTAGACTGAACCTGTGTTGACATATAGAATCACAGTTATGTTCTTATTTCTGAATGTATTTACTTAGACTGAACCTGTGTTGACATATAGAATCACAGTTAGGTTCTTATTTCTGAATGTATTTACTTAGACTGAACCTGTGTTGACATATAGAATTACAGCTAGGTCCTTATTTCTGAATGTATTTACTTTAGACTGAACCTGTGTTGACATATAGAATCACAGTTATGTTCTTATTTCTGAATCTATTTACTTAGACTGAACCTGTGTTGACATATAGAATCACAGTTAGGTCCTTATTTCTGAATGTATTTACTTAGACTGAACCTGTGTTGACATATAGAATCACAGTTAGGTCCTTATTTCTGAATGTATTTACTTAGATTGAACCTGTGTTGACATATAAAATCACAGTTAGGTCCTTATTTCTGAATGTATTTACTTAGACTGAACCTGTGTTGACATATAGAATCACAGTTAGGTCCTTATTTCTGAATGTATTTACTTTAGACTGAACCTGTGTTGACATAGAATCACAGTTAGGTCCATATTTCTGAATGTATTTACTTAGACTGAACCTGTGTTGACATATAGAATCACAGTTAGGTCCTTATTTCTGAATGTATTTACTTAGACTGAACCTGTGTTGACATATAGAATCACAGTTAGGTTCTTATTTCTGAATGTATATACTTAGACACAACCTGTGTTGACATATAGAATCACAGTTAGGTCCTTATTTCTGAATGTATTTACTTAGACTGAACCTGTGTTGACATATAGAATCACAGTTAGGTCCATATTTCTGAATGTATTTACTTAGACTGAACCTGTGTTGACATATAGAATCACAGTTAGGTTCTTATTTCTGAATGTATTTACTTTAGACTGAACCTGTGTTGACATATAGAATCACAGTTAGGTCCATATTTCTGAATGTATTTACTTAGACTGAACCTGTGTTGACATATAGAATCACAGTTAGGTCCATATTTCTGAATGTATTTACTTAGACTGAACCTGTGTTGACATATAGAATCACAATTAGGTCCTTATTTCTGAATGTATTTACTTAGACTGAACCTGTGTTGACATATAGAATCACAGTTAGGTCCTTATTTCTGAATGTATTTACTTAGACTGAACCTGTGTTGACATATATAATCACAGGTAGGTCCTTATTTCTGAATGTATTTACTTAGACTGAACCTGTGTTGACATATAGAATCACAGTTAGGTTCTTATTTCTGAATGTATTTACTTTAGACTGAACCTGTGTTGACATATAGAATCACAGTTGGGTCCTTATTTCTGAATGTATTTACTTTAGACTGAACCTGTGTTGACATATAGAATCACAGTTAGGTCCATATTTCTGAATGTATTTACTTAGACTGAACCTGTGTTGACATATAGAATCACAGTTAGGTCCATATTTCTGAATGTATTTACTTAGACTGAACCTGTGTTGACATATAGAATCACAGTTAGGTCCTTATTTCTGAATGTATTTACTTAGACTGAACCTGTGTTGACATATAGAATCACAGTTAGGTCCTTATTTCTGAATGTATTTACTTAGACTGAACCTGTGTTGACATATAGAATCACAGTTATGTTCTTATTTCTGAATGTATTTACTTAGACTGAACCTGTGTTGACATATAGAATCACAGTTAGGTTCTTATTTCTGAATGTATTTACTTAGACTGAACCTGTGTTGACATATAGAATTACAGCTAGGTCCTTATTTCTGAATGTATTTACTTTAGACTGAACCTGTGTTGACATATAGAATCACAGTTATGTTCTTATTTCTGAATCTATTTACTTAGACTGAACCTGTGTTGACATATAGAATCACAGTTAGGTCCTTATTTCTGAATGTATTTACTTAGACTGAACCTGTGTTGACATATAGAATCACAGTTAGGTCCTTATTTCTGAATGTATTTACTTAGATTGAACCTGTGTTGACATATAGAATCACAGTTAGGTCCTTATTTCTGAATGTATTTACTTAGACTGAACCTGTGTTGACATATAGAATCACAGTTAGGTCCTTATTTCTGAATGTATTTACTTTAGACTGAACCTGTGTTGACATAGAATCACAGTTAGGTCCATATTTCTGAATGTATTTACTTAGACTGAACCTGTGTTGACATATAGAATCACAGTTAGGTCCTTATTTCTGAATGTATTTACTTAGACTGAACCTGTGTTGACATATAGAATCACAGTTAGGTTCTTATTTCTGAATGTATATACTTAGACACAACCTGTGTTGACATATAGAATCACAGTTAGGTCCTTATTTCTGAATGTATTTACTTAGACTGAACCTGTGTTGATATATAGAATCACAGTTAGGTTCATATTTCTGAATGTATTTACTTTAGACTGAACCTTTGTTGACATATATAATCACAGGTAGGTCCATATTTCTGAATGTATTTACTTAGACTGAACCTGTGTTGACATATAGAATCACAGGTAGGTCCTTATTTCTGAATGTATTTACTTAGACTGAACCTGTGTTGACATATATAATCACAGTTAGGTCCTTATTTCTGAATGTATTTACTTTAGACTGAACCTGCGTTGACATATATAATCACAGTTAGATCCTTATTTCTGAATGTATTTATTTAGACTGAACCTGTGTTGACATATAGAATCACAGTTAGGTCCTTATTTCTGAATGTATTTACTTAGACTGAACCTGTGTTGACATATAGAATCACAGTTAGGTCCTTATTTCTGAATGTATTTACTTAGACACAACCTGTGTTGACATATAGAATCAGTTAGGTCCTTATTTCTGAATGTATTTACTTAGACTGAACCTGTGTTGACATATATAATCACAGTTAGGTCCTTATTTCTGAATGTATTTACTTAGACTGAACCTGTGTTGACATATATAATCACAGGTAGGTCCTTATTTCTGAATGTATTTACGTAGACTGAACCTGTGTTGACATATAGAATCACAGTTAGGTTCTTATTTCTGAATGTATTTACTTTAGACTGAACCTGTGTTGACATATAGAATCACAGTTGGGTCCTTATTTCTGAATGTATTTACTTTAGACTGAACCTGTGTTGACATATAGAATCACAGTTAGGTCCATATTTCTGAATGTATTTACTTAGACTGAACCTGTGTTGACATATAGAATCACAGTTAGGTCCTTATTTCTGAATGTATTTACTTAGACTGAACCTGTGTTGACATATAGAATCACAGTTAGGTCCTTATTTCTGAATGTATTTACTTAGACTGAACCTGTGTTGACATATAGAATCACAGTTAGGTCCTTATTTCTGAATGTATTTACTTAGACTGAACCTGTGTTGACATATAGAATCACAGTTAGGTCCTTATTTCTGAATGTATTTACATAGACTGGACCTGTGTTGACATATAGAATCACAGTTAGGTCCTTATTTCTGAATGTATTTACTTAGATTGAACCTGTGTTGACATATAGAATCACAGTTAGGTCCTTATTTCTGAATCTATTTACTTAGACTGAACCTGTGTTGACATATAGAATCACAGTTAGGTCCTTATTTCTGAATGTATATACTTAGACTGAACCTGTGTTGACATATAGAATCACAGTTAGGTTCTTATTTCTGAATGTATTTACTTAGACTGAACCTGTGTTGACATATAGAATCACAATTAGGTCCTTATTTCTGAATGTATTTACTTAGACTGAACCTGTGTTGACATATAGAATCACAGTTAGGTCCTTATTTCTGAATGTATTTACTTAGACTGAACCTGTGTTGACATATAGAATCACAGTTAGGTCCATATTTCTGAATGTATTTTCTTAGATTGAACCTGTGTTGACATATAGAATCACAGTTAGGTCCTTATTTCTGAATGTATTTACTTAGACTGAACCTGTGTTGACATATAGAATCACAGTTAGGTCCTTATTTCTGAATGTATTTACTTAGATTGAACCTGTGTTGACATATAGAATCACAGTTAGGTCCATATTTCTGAATGTATTTACTTAGACTGAACCTGTGTTGACATATAGAATCACAGTTAGGTTCTTATTTCTGAATGTATTTACTTTAGACTGAACCTGTGTTGACATATAGAATCACAGTTAGGTCCATATTTCTGAATGTATTTACTTAGACTGAACCTGTGTTGACATATAGAATCACAGTTAGGTCCATATTTCTGAATGTATTTACTTAGACTGAACCTGTGTTGACATATAGAATCACAATTAGGTCCTTATTTCTGAATGTATTTACTTAGACTGAACCTGTGTTGACATATAGAATCACAGTTAGGTCCTTATTTCTGAATGTATTTACTTAGACTGAACCTGTGTTGACATATATAATCACAGGTAGGTCCTTATTTCTGAATGTATTTACTTAGACTGAACCTGTGTTGACATATAGAATCACAGTTAGGTTCTTATTTCTGAATGTATTTACTTTAGACTGAACCTGTGTTGACATATAGAATCACAGTTGGGTCCTTATTTCTGAATGTATTTACTTTAGACTGAACCTGTGTTGACATATAGAATCACAGTTAGGTCCATATTTCTGAATGTATTTACTTAGACTGAACCTGTGTTGACATATAGAATCACAGTTAGGTCCATATTTCTGAATGTATTTACTTAGACTGAACCTGTGTTGACATATAGAATCACAGTTAGGTCCTTATTTCTGAATGTATTTACTTAGACTGAACCTGTGTTGACATATAGAATCACAGTTAGGTCCTTATTTCTGAATGTATTTACTTAGACTGAACCTGTGTTGACATATAGAATCACAGATAGGTCCTTATTTCTGAATGTATATACTTAGACTGAACCTGTGTTGACATATAGAATCACAGTTATGTTCTTATTTCTGAATGTATTTACTTAGACTGAACCTGTGTTGACATATAGAATCACAGTTAGGTTCTTATTTCTGAATGTATTTACTTAGACTGAACCTGTGTTGACATATAGAATTACAGCTAGGTCCTTATTTCTGAATGTATTTACTTTAGACTGAACCTGTGTTGACATATAGAATCACAGTTATGTTCTTATTTCTGAATCTATTTACTTAGACTGAACCTGTGTTGACATATAGAATCACAGTTAGGTCCTTATTTCTGAATGTATTTACTTAGACTGAACCTGTGTTGACATATAGAATCACAGTTAGGTCCTTATTTCTGAATGTATTTACTTAGATTGAACCTGTGTTGACATATAAAATCACAGTTAGGTCCTTATTTCTGAATGTATTTACTTAGACTGAACCTGTGTTGACATATAGAATCACAGTTAGGTCCTTATTTCTGAATGTATTTACTTTAGACTGAACCTGTGTTGACATAGAATCACAGTTAGGTCCATATTTCTGAATGTATTTACTTAGACTGAACCTGTGTTGACATATAGAATCACAGTTAGGTCCTTATTTCTGAATGTATTTACTTAGACTGAACCTGTGTTGACATATAGAATCACAGTTAGGTTCTTATTTCTGAATGTATATACTTAGACACAACCTGTGTTGACATATAGAATCACAGTTAGGTCCTTATTTCTGAATGTATTTACTTAGACTGAACCTGTGTTGACATATAGAATCACAGTTAGGTCCATATTTCTGAATGTATTTACTTAGACTGAACCTGTGTTGACATATAGAATCACAGTTAGGTTCTTATTTCTGAATGTATTTACTTTAGACTGAACCTGTGTTGACATATAGAATCACAGTTAGGTCCATATTTCTGAATGTATTTACTTAGACTGAACCTGTGTTGACATATAGAATCACAGTTAGGTCCATATTTCTGAATGTATTTACTTAGACTGAACCTGTGTTGACATATAGAATCACAATTAGGTCCTTATTTCTGAATGTATTTACTTAGACTGAACCTGTGTTGACATATAGAATCACAGTTAGGTCCTTATTTCTGAATGTATTTACTTAGACTGAACCTGTGTTGACATATATAATCACAGGTAGGTCCTTATTTCTGAATGTATTTACTTAGACTGAACCTGTGTTGACATATAGAATCACAGTTAGGTTCTTATTTCTGAATGTATTTACTTTAGACTGAACCTGTGTTGACATATAGAATCACAGTTGGGTCCTTATTTCTGAATGTATTTACTTTAGACTGAACCTGTGTTGACATATAGAATCACAGTTAGGTCCATATTTCTGAATGTATTTACTTAGACTGAACCTGTGTTGACATATAGAATCACAGTTAGGTCCATATTTCTGAATGTATTTACTTAGACTGAACCTGTGTTGACATATAGAATCACAGTTAGGTCCTTATTTCTGAATGTATTTACTTAGACTGAACCTGTGTTGACATATAGAATCACAGTTAGGTCCTTATTTCTGAATGTATTTACTTAGACTGAACCTGTGTTGACATATAGAATCACAGATAGGTCCTTATTTCTGAATGTATATACTTAGACTGAACCTGTGTTGACATATAGAATCACAGTTATGTTCTTATTTCTGAATGTATTTACTTAGACTGAACCTGTGTTGACATATAGAATCACAGTTAGGTTCTTATTTCTGAATGTATTTACTTAGACTGAACCTGTGTTGACATATAGAATTACAGCTAGGTCCTTATTTCTGAATGTATTTACTTTAGACTGAACCTGTGTTGACATATAGAATCACAGTTATGTTCTTATTTCTGAATCTATTTACTTAGACTGAACCTGTGTTGACATATAGAATCACAGTTAGGTCCTTATTTCTGAATGTATTTACTTAGACTGAACCTGTGTTGACATATAGAATCACAGTTAGGTCCTTATTTCTGAATGTATTTACTTAGATTGAACCTGTGTTGACATATAAAATCACAGTTAGGTCCTTATTTCTGAATGTATTTACTTAGACTGAACCTGTGTTGACATATAGAATCACAGTTAGGTCCTTATTTCTGAATGTATTTACTTTAGACTGAACCTGTGTTGACATAGAATCACAGTTAGGTCCATATTTCTGAATGTATTTACTTAGACTGAACCTGTGTTGACATATAGAATCACAGTTAGGTCCTTATTTCTGAATGTATTTACTTAGACTGAACCTGTGTTGACATATAGAATCACAGTTAGGTTCTTATTTCTGAATGTATATACTTAGACACAACCTGTGTTGACATATAGAATCACAGTTAGGTCCTTATTTCTGAATGTATTTACTTAGACTGAACCTGTGTTGATATATAGAATCACAGTTAGGTTCATATTTCTGAATGTATTTACTTTAGACTGAACCTTTGTTGACATATATAATCACAGGTAGGTCCATATTTCTGAATGTATTTACTTAGACTGAACCTGTGTTGACATATAGAATCACAGGTAGGTCCTTATTTCTGAATGTATTTACTTAGACTGAACCTGTGTTGACATATATAATCACAGTTAGGTCCTTATTTCTGAATGTATTTACTTTAGACTGAACCTGTGTTGACATATATAATCACAGTTAGGTCCTTATTTCTGAATGTATTTACTTTAGACTGAACCTGCGTTGACATATATAATCACAGTTAGATCCTTATTTCTGAATGTATTTATTTAGACTGAACCTGTGTTGACATATAGAATCACAGTTAGGTCCTTATTTCTGAATGTATTTACTTAGACTGAACCTGTGTTGACATATAGAATCACAGTTAGGTCCTTATTTCTGAATGTATTTACTTAGACACAACCTGTGTTGACATATAGAATCAGTTAGGTCCTTATTTCTGAATGTATTTACTTAGACTGAACCTGTGTTGACATATATAATCACAGTTAGGTCCTTATTTCTGAATGTATTTACTTAGACTGAACCTGTGTTGACATATATAATCACAGGTAGGTCCTTATTTCTGAATGTATTTACGTAGACTGAACCTGTGTTGACATATAGAATCACAGTTAGGTTCTTATTTCTGAATGTATTTACTTTAGACTGAACCTGTGTTGACATATAGAATCACAGTTGGGTCCTTATTTCTGAATGTATTTACTTTAGACTGAACCTGTGTTGACATATAGAATCACAGTTAGGTCCATATTTCTGAATGTATTTACTTAGACTGAACCTGTGTTGACATATAGAATCACAGTTAGGTCCTTATTTCTGAATGTATTTACTTAGACTGAACCTGTGTTGACATATAGAATCACAGTTAGGTCCTTATTTCTGAATGTATTTACTTAGACTGAACCTGTGTTGACATATAGAATCACAGTTAGGTCCTTATTTCTGAATGTATTTACTTAGACTGAACCTGTGTTGACATATAGAATCACAGTTAGGTCCTTATTTCTGAATGTATTTACATAGACTGGACCTGTGTTGACATATAGAATCACAGTTAGGTCCTTATTTCTGAATGTATTTACTTAGACTGAACCTGTGTTGACATATAGAATCACAGTTAGGTCCTTATTTCTGAATGTATATACTTAGACTGAACCTGTGTTGACATATAGAATCACAGTTAGGTTCTTATTTCTGAATGTATTTACTTAGACTGAACCTGTGTTGACATATAGAATCACAATTAGGTCCTTATTTCTGAATGTATTTACTTAGACTGAACCTGTGTTGACATATAGAATCACAGTTATGTCCTTATTTCTGAATGTATTTACTTAGACTGAACCTGTGTTGACATATAGAATCACAGTTAGGTCCTTATTTCTGAATGTATTTACTTAGACTGAACCTGTGTTGACATATATAATCACAGTTAGGTCCTTATTTCTGAATGTATATACTTAGACTGAACCTGTGTTGACATATAGAATCACAGTTAGGTTCTTATTTCTGAATGTATTTACTTTAGACTGAACCTGTGTTGACATATAGAATCACAGTTGGGTCCTTATTTCTGAATGTATTTACTTTAGACTGAACCTGTGTTGACATATAATCACAGTTAGGTCCTTATTTCTGAATGTATTTACTTTAGACTGAACCTGTGTTGACATATAGAATCACAGTTAGGTCCTTATTTCTGAATGTATATACTTAGACTGAACCTGTGTTGACATATAGAATCAGTTAGGTCCTTATTTCTGAATGTATTTACTTTAGACTGAACCTGTGTTGACATATAGAATCACAGTTAGGTCCTTATTTCTGAATGTATTTACTTAGACTGAACCTGTATTGACATATAGAATCACAGTTAGGTCCTTATTTCTGAATGTATTTACTTAGATTGAACCTGTGTTGACATATAGAATCACAGTTAGGTCCTTATTTCTGAATCTATTTACTTAGACTGAACCTGTGTTGACATATAGAATCACAGTTAGGTCCTTATTTCTGAATGTATATACTTAGACTGAACCTGTGTTGACATATAGAATCACAGTTAGGTTCTTATTTCTGAATGTATTTACTTAGACTGAACCTGTGTTGACATATAGAATCACAATTAGGTCCTTATTTCTGAATGTATTTACTTAGACTGAACCTGTGTTGACATATAGAATCACAGTTAGGTCCTTATTTCTGAATGTATATACTTAGACTGAACCTGTGTTGACATATAGAATCACAGTTAGGTCCTTATTTCTGAATGTATATACTTAGACTGAACCTGTGTTGACATATAGAATCACAGTTAGGTCCTTATTTCTGAATGTATATACTTAGACTGAACCTGTGTTGACATATAGAATCACAATTAGGTCCTTATTTCTGAATGTATATACTTAGACTGAACCTGTGTTGACATATAGAATCACAGTTAGGTTCTTATTTCTGAATGTATTTACTTTAGACTGAACCTGTGTTGACATATAGAATCACAGTTGGGTCCTTATTTCTGAATGTATTTACTTTAGACTGAACCTGTGTTGACATATAATCACAGTTAGGTCCTTATTTCTGAATGTATTTACTTTAGACTGAACCTGTGTTGACATATAGAATCACAGTTAGGTCCTTATTTCTGAATGTATATACTTAGACTGAACCTGTGTTGACATATAGAATCAGTTAGGTCCTTATTTCTGAATGTATTTACTTTAGACTGAACCTGTGTTGACATATAGAATCACAGTTAGGTCCTTATTTCTGAATGTATTTACTTAGACTGAACCTGTATTGACATATAGAATCACAGTTAGGTCCTTATTTCTGAATGTATTTACTTAGATTGAACCTGTGTTGACATATAGAATCACAGTTAGGTCCTTATTTCTGAATCTATTTACTTAGACTGAACCTGTGTTGACATATAGAATCACAGTTAGGTCCTTATTTCTGAATGTATATACTTAGACTGAACCTGTGTTGACATATAGAATCACAGTTAGGTTCTTATTTCTGAATGTATTTACTTAGACTGAACCTGTGTTGACATATAGAATCACAATTAGGTCCTTATTTCTGAATGTATTTACTTAGACTGAACCTGTGTTGACATATAGAATCACAGTTAGGTCCTTATTTCTGAATGTATTTACTTAGACTGAACCTGTGTTGACATATAGAATCACAGTTAGGTCCTTATTTCTGAATGTATATACTTAGACTGAACCTGTGTTGACATATAGAATCACAGTTAGGTCCTTATTTCTGAATGTATATACTTAGACTGAACCTGTGTTGACATATAGAATCACAGTTAGGTCCTTATTTCTGAATGTATATACTTAGACTGAACCTGTGTTGACATATAGAATCACAGTTAGGTCCTTATTTCTGAATGTATTTACTTAGACTGAACCTGTGTTGACATATAGAATCACAGTTAGGTCCTTATTTCTGAATGTATTTACTTAGACTGAACCTGTGTTGACATATAGAATCACAGTTAGGTCCTTATTTCTGAATGTATTTACTTAGACTGAACCTGTGTTGACATATAGAATCACAGTTAGGTCCTTATTTCTGAATGTATTTACTTAGACTGAACCTGTGTTGACATATAATCACAGTTAGGTCCTTATTTCTGAATGTATTAAATTAAAACAATGATGAACATGAAAGTGGTTTTGTGAACTGAACACATTTCCCAGAAAATATCACATGAAGATATTTACAATTTTAGAGGTATGCATCTTTGCAAACAAATAAAGAGGTCCTTTGTGATTGTGTGATAGTTGAGTTAACATTTACTTATACAATCAGTAGATTTGCCCACTAAAGTTTTCGTTCGTGGTGAGGCTTACATTTTTGTAGTTAACATTTTTCAGTTATTTGGACCATGTTTGTGATTTTTATTTGTTTCCTCCATCAATAAAACTGACTTAAACTATTCAACCTCTGAGGAAATAAATCAGAATTGTAAAACAAATGTACAAAAGTGTAACAATAAAATGTAGACTTTGTTATATTGACTGTCTAGGGATTAAATGGTGATGATCAACAATCAACCAAACATCCCCTCATCATCAACAATCTCCACTAACCACTCCTCTACCCTCACACATCTTCATCAATCTCCTTTGGCAAGGTAAGCTAAACTGGACGCTCACATGAGCCTGTTTGGCTTACATGGTAAAGAATATGTATTGAACCATAGGAAGAAAAGCTTCAAAATACCACAGGAGTGGTCAGGAGAGATTCAAATGTAAAAAGTTAACAGACGACAGACACCAAGTGATGGCAAAAGTTCACATGACCTTTTGGCCAAGTGAGCTAAAAATTCCAATGATGGACATGTTTTTGCCAGATTAGGACAAAATGTGAAAACTATGTTGAGGATCTCAAAAACATCAGTACTGCAAAGTTTGCTTTAAACTGACCCAGTAGTCACAATGGAGAAGAGTTTGCAGAAACTTTAAGCCAATCAGAAGCAAGTGTTACCAATGGAGTTCTTTGTCCAATCATAACGAAATGAAGAATTTGTATTGATGATGCCACACACATTATGTGTACTAAGTTACAAATCATCTGGACTTGTAGTTTCAGAGATGATTTTAACAATTTTAGTAAATCAGAAGATTTGCTCATGGTGGTCTTGTTTTTTGCCATGAGCAATTTTTGTAGAGGCTGTAACAAACATCATTCATGCAATGTTTGGTTGCAATTGGCCCAGTGGTTTCAGAGAAGATCAAATGGTAAATGTTTACAATGACGACGACAATGGAAAAAAGAGTGAGTGAGTGATTGTTGTTTAACGCCAACTCAGCAATTTTTCAGCTGCTAGTATATCATGGAGAGAACATGTTAATTTACAATGAGATGATGATGAGGTCTGCTTTGTTCTAAACCAACACACAGAGTTGGATTTTTATAGTGCTAGCTCACTGAAACAACAGTAACGGATAGACATGTCGCTCCACTCAGACACATTATTCTGATTCCGAGCCATCCAGTCTTTGCTCTTACTCCTTAATGCTGTGTGGTTAGCAGAGAAGCAACAAATACCAATTTTATAGTCTTTGGTTTGACCCGACCGGGGCTCCAACACATGATCTACCACACTCGAGGCGAGCATGCTTACCATTACGCCACTGATGTTGTAGACAATGGAAAACAATATACAGGTGCAAAGTGATGACAATAATTCAAATGCCACTTAGGGTCAGGTGACCTAACAATATGAGTTGGCAGATGAGGGGGGTCCGGGTGGCTCAATGAGTTAGGTAGCTGGATTACCTAACAACTCATACAAGCCTATCACCAATACGGTGTGGGTTCGCACCCGGCTTTGTAAATTACAAAAAGAGTGCACTCAACTCGTAGTCGCAAGTGATAAAGTTTACCAGTTGCTTGCCCATGGTCTGTGGTTCTCTCCAGGTACTCCGGCTTCTTCCACCACTAAAACTGGTGGCAATGATATAGCTGAAATATTGCTGAAAGTGGCGTTAAAACACACAAACAAACAAAAAATCTATCAATTGGCAGATGAGGTATAGTGTTTGTATCTTCTGGCGAGTAGATAACTGGCTCCTTACTTATTCTCTTTAACAACTACAAATTAAGTTCCTATATTTTATTTTTCAATTTACATTTTAGAAATAAAAATGTTTCATGTTTGCAACAATACAATATGACACAATGATTCATGATTTTAAAGTAAATAATGATAAATGAATGGGGGAAAAAATGCATGGAGTTATCTCCCTTTTAACTGTAGGAGTTGTCTCCACTTTGTAAATTGCATATCACTATGAGGAATGAAATAAATAACATGCATTTTTATTTCTAAGCTAACATGTTATACTGAGTATCTAAAAAATATTGACCTTAACTGAGATACTAAGTAGAAAAGAGGATGTTATGCTTTGATTGTCATAAATTAGTGTAAAATAAAATAATAAAATGTCTGAAATGGAATATAATCATACATTCTATTTATAACTTGATGTTGAAGTCAGCTCTACTTCATTATTTTTATAATTGTACAAAGTGTAGATAATGTGTTGTCCATGACTGAAGAAAAGAATGAATTATTATTTATGTTCTAAAATAACAAAAAAACAAGTGTGTCAATTCTTTCAACAAAATATTGCACTTTTAAACAGATAGAAATGCTGAAATGTTACCCCATTGCATAGATAAAATAAAAACAAGAAAAGAACTATAAATACCTAAGTCATAACTGATGCCTTGATTATTATACTAGTATATAAAAATCTTCTGGTCCAATAAATAGTTTGTATTGTAGAAAATAAAAACTACAGAATATTACCTAAGACTAAATAACAAATTGACAAAAATGATAAAAACTTTATGAAACTATTTAAGAATTTTTCTACTAAGTAATAACACTTATTTGGTACCCCATCTCATACCAAATGGCTTAATTTCTCTATTTCTTCAAACAAATACAGATAATTATATTTTTGAAGATCTCTATCATAATTAATTACACAAATTTTACAATCATCTTCATAAACATTTCTAAATAATCCATCCATTACTGATACAAGTACATTCAAATATTTATAAAAGCTGTCAAGAGCATCACTTTCAATTCTGCTGAAGTTTTAAGCTTTCTTTGAATATAAAGCCATATGTTATTCACACAATTATTACCCCCCCCCCTCCCCTAGAAAATCATTACCAAATAATAAAATGCAAATGTCCTGAAAATTTCCCAAAAATCTTCCAGACTTAAAAATGTTTAGAAACATCAATGATTTCAATAAATAAGAAAAAAGGGGAGGTAACTTAGGGACTAGTATTATGTATTATTGCAAGTTATAACAGAGTTTCCATGACAACTTTGGCACAGTACAAACATAAATAATAAGACATAGGGTTGATATGTCACACACACACACACAAGATATATATAAATGAGAAAGCGCGAGTATGTTTAAGTCCACAATGACAGACATGCTTAATAAATCTATTACTCCCAGTAAAGGTTAGGTCAGGGACATTAGTATAGCATCACTTACAGCACACACACACCCCTTTTCTTTGGAAGGTGTCTGGAAACCTTAACACTTGATTGGGGTAACAGGGCTCTAGCCCACATCTGAGTGGTGTTAGGCTTCTGGTAAAAAGTCAATGACCTAAACCACTTGGTCATCAAGGCCCCTATACCCACTAAAATAATCTTGTTTGTTTCTGATTGTGGTTTGCATTTATAGTAGGGTATGTCAGATTCCCTTGTAATATGACGTCCAGGGGTCCGTTGTTGAACTTGTGATTAAGTTAATCATATGATTAGCCATAATTACATGATTCATTCCTAATCACATAATCAGCTAATTCAATGATTAAATATGACAAGTTAATACATTGATTAAAAAAGAGTTCAGCAACAAAATTTAATCATTGCATTAGCTAAGTATGTGATTAGGAATGAATCATGTAATTATGGCTAATCATATGATTAGCTTAATCACAAGTTCAACAACTGGTTATTATAAAAGGAACCATTCCATATAAACATTTAATTGTAAAAATGTATTAAGAATTTATATAAAGTCTACATCAAGCAGAGCTACATAAAATTATTTTATTAAAATGTTAATATAAAACTTCTATCAAGAATTAGCTTACAAAATAAAAATTTGATGAAACGTTACAATCAAAATGAGATAGCACTATTTGTCATTAAATTATACCTAATATTTCAATATTTATTATCAAAAAGTTAAATGCAATTCACAAAAATAATGATGTTTACAAAAAAATTCCCTATAAAAATAATGTAAAACTGTGTTTTCACAAGTACCAAAACATCTGTTATAGTTTGAATTCTAGGAACCAGTTTACAAGGAACCAGCTTATGACTAGATTATTTCAACATAAGTTCTTTTCAGTGGTCTGTTACTGTCAAGAAACATTTTTCTAATTTTCCAAAAAGTTTTATTTCTAAACTCCTTGTGGCTATGTCAGTTCACTTACTATGTCAGATGTGATACAGATATCACAGCAGACAATGTGATCCCTATGTGTCTGCCATGCTATGCAGGCAACAGAATAAAATGACATTAATACTTATCTAACAAAGCAGGGGTCAATGTTACCATGACAACTTTGAACTTAAAGTTCAAACAACACAATATTTGTGATATACTTTCAACATTAATATATAGTTACATAGCTTTATACATATGTACACAAATATTAATAAATAAATTACATCTTGTTTTCACACATTTTACAGTATAGATATACAATAATTTTGATTTCACAAACACAATATGAATATACATGTATGTAAATAGAGATTTGAACCAGCCAAGCAATACAGCATATTAAATCTGAATTGACCAATCAATACATCATATTAAATTTGAATTGACCAATCAATACAGCATATTAAATTTGAATTGACCAATGACTACAACATGCTAAATCTGAATTGCCCAATCAATACAGCATATTAAATTAAATTGACCAATCAATATAGTATATCAAACTTAAATTGGCCAATCATTACTGCAATTAAATTTGAATTGACCAATCAATACAGCAATTAAAATCTGATTCATCCACTGACTTCATTTCTATTTTGTTTTAAAATATTTATATAAAATTATCAATTTAAAATAATTGTCATTTAAATATAGTTAAAATGTAAATAATTGGGAATAAAATTATCTGGAGAACCTATACAAGGTTATACTGCATTAAAAGAATTAAAAATTTAAACTAACACGATATAAATTAAAGATGATTTAAAATACAGTGGGCATGTTCCGAAGACTTTACATCAAATCTTCAACAACAAAAATGATCAACTGTTAATGACTATCTAATTTTCTAAATCAATTTTTAAAGAGAATACATTGTATCACAAAGAGGTATGGGATAAACAGTCAAAGTCACGTCATACGACATGATTTGTTTTTGTCTAATTCATTTATGGAGATTGACTTGTTACTCTCTATCTATGGCTCTTGACATTTTAAACTTGATTAAGTGTTCTGTGCTGTATATGCTCTGGTTCAAATTTCCATCATTAAAATGATCACACATAGCACCAACGACCATTTATATGATGAGTTATTCCCCCTTGAATTATCCCTTACATATGTATGACCCCGTTAATAAAGATTTAAACACTCTAATCTTACTACGTAGACAAATGTATTACACAAGCTGTGACCTCTAGTGTAGAAAAAGTTCTAGTTCCCATTCAGTCTTAATATCTCAAGTTTGAGAACACAATGCTATGAACTTTGACCTCCGTTTGTTGAAATAAAGCCTGTTAAAATTCTCTTAATTTGAAGGTTTCACATGGTAACTATAAGAAACGGATCACTACTCAAAAATTCACTCAAATTTGAGCAATAATCTCATAAACTTGTAATACCTTGGTGTATATATATTTTTGCACATTCCCAAACCTAGATTAGCTACCTTTTGCTCTTAATAAACCTTATATTATTACAATCGTCAGATAAATCAGGATATAATTCAGGACTACGAATAAAATGTCCCTCGTAGCCAGGGGCATAACCCAAGTTCAATATACCCTGTTTATCATCATCGGTCCATCGATGATGGGATTTCAAATTATTTTGTAAAATCCACTTTTCTCTTGCCCAGGCATGAGTTACTGCCCTTTCTTTGGCATGTTTGAAGAGTCTTTTTTTCTCTTTTTCTATTGTTGTACCGTAGCGGATATTTATCACAGTATGTTTGCCTTTGAGGCGAATGTCGGTCTCTGGCGTAGGATTAGCTCTGAATGCATCAACACGATTATTACGATGAACAGTTACATTTATATTTTCAAATAGAACATAATCGCTGCTTATTCCTAGCTCATTTAAATCAGTTTGTGCCTGTGCATGATCAGTTTTAATTAGGTAATGAGTGTCTTTTCCCTTTATACTATACCTAAGATTCACAATATGGGAGGCATTCACTAGAACTAGTGCTAATTTTTTTGTCCATAAAGGCGTGTCATCACTCATGGTCACAACAGCTTTACCATCATGATAAGTCAGTATCACTCCGTTGCCGAAAATAAACGGCATCGGCGAAGGTTGAAGATTGGGCGATTTTTGTAGTGGCGATACTTTAGATTTAGGTACATTTGTCATTGATATCAGACTATCCATGTCACGTAAAAATGTACATTCAAATGCAGACGACATTGGTAAAAGGATGTGTGAATTATCTTTCTCTTTAGGACGTACTTCTCCACTGTATGATATATCTGGAGCTAGACTTCTTATATCATAACCTAACATCATTAACCAATCTGTTATAGCTACAAAATATACAAAAATATTTACATAAAATATTGTCCTGAGTAGAATATTATTTTACATCAGCTTGTGAATACAATATTAACAAATATTAAAACTGTGATAAATTTTTTTTGGTTAGGAGCGATTTTGGTGTGTCCGTCGTGTAACAGCAAATAAACAATTTTGTATGCATGCTCTAATCTTCTGAGATTTAATATTAATTTGGCATTGGTATTATTTTTATGCATCAGTGCACAAAAAGTATTTTCTCCCAGTATCATGGCATTTTAACCCCGCTGAACCAGTGGTGGAAAAATCTTTAATCCTCTAGAGGATTAAAATGTCTCGTGCCTTTCCCCACATGTTGTCAAATCGGTCTGCCAAAAGAATTTGAAATAAAGTTCCTGTTGAACAAGATATGATCATAATCTAACAATTATGAAGTCTCCCAAACTGGCCATTATGACTGTTTCCGGCACCACCACGTGGAGGAACTACAGACTTGTAGCCCTGGTCATGCTAGTGATACCTGACATGATGAAATTGTGTTTTGAAATAATCAAATAATTTTATGATTATTTATTATAAGTACATTTCAATAATAAAAATTAACAATTTCAAATTTAGTGTCAGGTATCACTCTGTAACTGAACTTGAAGCTACACTTCTAATCAAATATATTAATTATTTTACTATTTGCCTTTGCTATCTCAAATTAACTGTTTACAGCAACTTCAAGTTCAGTTTGGCACCATCAACAATATGAATGAATGTTATATGAAGATGAGTACTGTGGTATATAGCATAAAGCAACAACTAAACATTATGTGTTTTCTATTACCTGTAGACAGCAAACCAACAGACAAAATGTCCGTAAATAAATCAAAAGCTACCTTTGAAATCGAACAATGTTGAATTTTTGCGGTATTGTGGCGGCCATTTTGAAAATGGAGACAGATAGAAATTTTTTGATGTCGGGAATCAATTCAGGACATCATAATCTACCTACATATGAAACTTCGTTGAAATCGAATAATGTTGAGTTTGTGCAGTATTGTGGCAGCCATTTTGAAAATGGCGACCGGTAGAAATTTTTCGATGTCAGGAATCAATTCGGGACATCATAATCTACTTACATATGAGATGTCGTTGAAATCGAACCATGTTGAATTTGTGCAGTATTGTGGTGGCCATTCTGAAAATGGCGACCGCCGATAGGTAGAAATTTTTCAATGTCGGGAATCAATTCGGGACATTATTATCTACCCACATATCAAATTTTTATGATATCTGACAATGTTAAATTTTTGTGGTATTGTGGTAGCCATTTTGAAAATGGCGACCGGTAGAAATTTTTCAATGTCAGGAATCAATTCGGGACATCATTATCTACCCACATATCAAATTTTGATGATATCGGACAATGTTAATTTTTACCGCCCATTTTTTATGCCGTGTTTTGGCAGCCATTTTGAAAATGGCAGACATCTTGAAAATTTTGAAAACGCAGAATTGCTCCGCAGATGGTGACCTATCATTGTGTCAAAATTTATATCTCTATCATTAACCATTTAGAAGTTATCAACATTAATGTATGAAATTTCAACTTTCCCATGGGATTCTATAGTAAACCCCACCCCCTTTGAACCCCCCAAAATATGACTTAAACCCCCTTTACCCCAAAATTTAAAATTTAGATCCAACTAGAAACAGATATCTATAACTCCATTAAGTTTTATTTAGTTCTGTCCAGTAGTTCCTGAGATCTGGCCGTGGACACATTCATGCAAAGAAAGAAAGGAGAAGAATAATAAATAATAATAATAATAATAAGAAGAAACGGAGCAAAAACAATAAGTCTCCAAACGTTGTTTGGGAGACTTAAAAATGGGAGAAACAAATTCTCCTTCAGTTGCCCATGTGGGTTACGATATTTCTCCACTCTCGAGAGGTTGTGGTTAAAATCTTAAATTTAACTCTCTCGAGTGGAGAAATATCGTAACCCACGGGCAACTGAAGGAGAATCTATATTTCTATGGTTGTTCAACACAATATTTCAGTAAAATCATGGTGATCAGCATTATTGTTAGAAAAAACAGGTATACTCACATGACGGAAGTTATGGACAAACTTTATCATATCAAATTGTAACCAGTACACCTCTCTATGATAGGTACTGATTGCAGTCAAACCTGTCTTATGTGACCTTCCAAAGTAACATTGAAATAGGGTCACATAGGAGAGGGATAAGTGGTTGCTAAATACATGCTTAATTAATATTAAATGAACTATGAAAGGAAATAAAAATTTAGGTCATATAATACAAATTATTACTTAGAGGTGGTCACTAAAGCAGGCTTTACTATAGAGTATGATACAGTTATCACAACAGTTTTATCTATGTGTACAGGATTTGGTTGCTTGGTTTTATGATGTTTAACGCCACTTTCAACAATATTTCAGCTATATCGTGGCGGTCAGTTTAATTGGTGGAGGAAACAAGGGTACCCAGAGAAAACCACCGACTTGTCTCAAGTCACTGACAAACTTTATCACATAATGTTGTACACCCCGCCCTGATCGAGATTCAAACTCACAACATCACTGGTGATAGGCACAGATTGCATAGGTAGTTGTAAATCTAACTACCATACGATCACGGCCACGACAGCCCCTTCTTTTAAATAAAAAAATATATAAATAAATAAAAATAGATTGACTTACATGTTATAGGTAAAGTTTTCTTCTTGACGTGTATGTTGATCAGATCCATAAATCTATAATTGTTAGTCAATAGTGGGTTTTCTGGAATGTCTTTTAAGTTCTTTAATACCTTGCTATACCCTGGAGATAACCAATGACCATTGTCTGTATCATATACACGATTAGATAACATAACTAGATCTGTTACAGGGTTATATATCCCTCCTTGGAACCCAAATATAAACTGAAACCCTGGGTTGGAATCAGATTCAAGTTTACCAAGTGGATCGTAGCTAATTTTTTTCATGATACTTCCGTCTTTGTTGAAGATGACCAGTGGCGAGCCCATGGGGTCGGTAGCGATGTAATAAAAGATATTATGGCGTTCCATTCCTAACAGTTTTCCATTAGGATGGTAAAGATATTGAGACATCTCATTGGTTGTGTGGTTGAAGGAATGTGTAACTTGTAATGGATGTTCAACATTTGCATAGAAAAATTGCAAAATTCCACCAAAATTGTTATCTTCAATGATGAGACGATTTTGTGTATCGTAAAAGTATAGCATCCTGAAGGCAGATTTCTTAGAAATTCCTGTAAACTGACCATTAGAGTTGAACGTTATTTGTTGATTATGACGCTGGACCAAGTATCCATCTTTGTCATATTTATAACGAAACGATCCAGATTTTTTCAGACGATCGCCAACGTCATACTCAAGAAGTCTCCTCGTGTCTCGCTCAGATATTTTATTGATGTTGCCGTTATTATCATATCCGTATCTCCACGTGGATTGGCCATCTAATAAAATGTCAATCACATTTCCGTTAATGTCATACACATATTGATAGTCACGTGACGTATCTTGATCCAATCGCATGCTCCAATGATGTATTCTATTCATAGTATCGTATCCAACATTAAATTCCAGGACCTCTTTCTCGCCAAATCTGTATTTCATCGCCTGAAGTCGAGCATAATCATCATATTCAGACGTAATTGTCAGGTGATTATCACTTATCCTCTCAGAATCGACTAACGGCCATTGAAATTTAAAAGATTTTAATGATTTCAATCTTCCGGTATCCGTGTCATATTCCATGTTACATGTTGTCGTGAAATTTTTACCAAATTGTGTTCTGATCTCATTGAGTCTAAAATTATTGTCGTACATATATGTGCTCATGCCAGTTAGCAGACGACTATCACGTGCAAAGTCAATTCTGTGCTCTTTCAGTAGAGTACCGATGTATTTAAAATGTTCCATAGCATTGTAAGCATTACTTTCAATTTCCGCGGACTTCAGACGAGAGATTTGTTTATCATACACATAGTGGATGTTTGTCTCGTCAAAGTAGACTTTTTCTAGCTGAGAATACATGCTGTATTTATAAACAACCTTCCTCTGTTCGCTAGGATACAGGATTTGTAGAAGTTTACCGTTAGCATCATATTCTTCAATGTATGGATTTTCTAGTTCTGGGATGTGATAGAGATATCTCTGTACCCCTATTGATATGATCTGGTTAAAATAATGTTTACCAAGTCCTGGTGTACGTAAAAACTTGAGGTTACCCTGGTGATCATACTCCAAATAATATTGTAATCCACTAGGCATTAGAATATCAGTTGGCTACAAAACAATAAAAGTCATATTGTTTATTACTGTTTATTGCTAAATTCGTGAATCCCAATTTTCATGGATTGTTAAATTCGTGGTTAGCAAATTTCCAATAAAATGATAATATCAAAATAGAAGAAATTATGCTATTATTAGTGTTAGAAATTGAAAATAAAAACACAATTCATTGGATTCATCAATTCGTTGTTAGGTTGACCCACGAAACCCAAGAAAATTGGTTCTCCACAAATAAAGCGTGTTACACAGTACATATAATTTACACTTTTGTTTGTGATAATGTAACCTTTTAATAAAAGAATTTGTTTTCATTGTCAGAAACTGAATGATATTTTTGATTGTTACGATTGCTACTATAATGTCATACAGTAAAATAAAGTTTTTATTTCATCGAGTGAATACACGGTTTTTCTTTCACTTGGAAATCTCAGTATTTCATGGGCATCTATGCAGTCCTCACGATGAGCACATGTCCTCCACTCCAAGAGCAGTAAAGTTTTGTTCGGACCAGTAAATTTTTCAGTTTTTATTAAGAACTATATAAAACTAAATTCAAGAATTTGATTCTAACCATTAAATTAAAATTTTCATTTCCAGGACTGTCTGTGTCATAAATGTTTTTAAACTTGATGAATGATGATTCTATTATAAAAATGTAATGTTTTTCACACATAATTTGTCAATGTAAATTTATATATCTGTGTTCTTCAATATATGCTGCAAGACCCACTCTATGTTCACCTGATATCCTTCCCTGGGGCCCACTCTATGTTCACCTGATATCCTTCCCTGGGGCCCACTCTATGTTCATCTGATATCCTTCCCTGGGGCCCACTCTATGTTCACCTGATATCCTTCCCTGGGGCCCACTCTATGTTCACCTGATATCCTTCCCTGGGGCCCACTCTATGTTCACCTGATATCCTTCCCTGGGGCCCACTCTATGTTCACCTGATATCCTTCCCTGGGAGTTTCTAAATGCTACCCTATGTATGTATAGTTGATGGCATTTCTTGTGTTCACTAAATATCTCCTATTAGATCCACCAGATGTCTCGCTGATAACCTCCCTCAATGTAAGACCTGCTCTATGTCCAGTCAATGATAGCCTCCCCCGGGATCCCTCAATGTAAGACTCACCTATGTCCAGCTGAACCCCCTCCCTCAATGTAAGACCTGCTCTATGTCCAGCTGATGATAGCCTCCTTGGGGATCCCACAATGTAAGACCCACCCATGATCAGTTGAAACCCCCACCCACCAGTATCCCTCAATGACCCACCCTATGTTCAGCTGATGATAAACTCTCCTGGAGATCCCTCAGTGTAAGACCCATCCTATGTTCAGCTGATGATAAACTCTCCTGGGGATCCCTCAATGTAAGACCCATCCTATGTTCAGAACTCTCCTGGGGATCCCTCAATGTAAGACCCATCCTATATTTAGCTGATGATAAACTCTCCTGGGGATCCCTCAATGTAAGACCCATCCTATGTTTAGCTGATGATAAACTCTCCTGGGGATCCCTCAATGTAAGACCCATCCTATGTTCAGCTGATGATAAACTCTCCTGGGGATCCCTCAATGTAAGACCCATCCTATGTTTAGCTGATGATAAACTCTCCTGGGGATCCCTCAATGTAAGACCCATCCTATGTTCAGCTGATGATAAACTCTCCTGGGGATCCCTCAATGTAAGACCCATCCTATGTTCAGCTGATGATAAACTCTCTCCTGGGGATCCCTCAATGTAAGACCCATCCTATGTTTAGCTGATGATAAACTCTCCTGGGGATCCCTCAATGTAAGACCCATCCTATGTTCAGCTGATGATAATCTCTCCTGGGATCCCTCTTTTTAAGACCCACCCTTCATCCAGCTGATGACAACCTCCCTGGGGTCCCTCAATTTTATACCTACCCTATGTCCATATCTATATCTGAAGACATATTGAGCCCCTGCTGATGACAATATCTTCTGTAGTAGCCCTGTCTCTGTATAAATTCTCTGTTCTCTAATCTCACCATACTGCCAGTGTGAAATATGGCCATCTTGACGATATGTAATATTAAGAGTATGATGTCCATTAGCAGGGGAGAAACTTGTTGGTAGACCCGAGTCGTCATACAGAATTGTGATCACCTCCTGAAGGTCTTTTTTCACTATTGTCTCCTTATGAGCATCACGGTCATACTCAACAGTCAACAAATTTTCTCCATTTATCTGAAAAAGAGGTTATATTAATTCAGAGGATGTAGATACGTAGATTCATGTCAAAAACAAACAGACATCAACATACATTGTACAGACATGTTTAAACATTAACAAAAATACATTTAATGTTTGGATCAACTTTTCTACTAAAGAGGTTTTAAAAATTAGAGGCTGACACGAGGCAGTAAATTATCACTTTATTATACAATCATCATTTATTTCCTGCTGTGATGGCTATTCTGTAATTTCTGATCAACATAAACTTGGTTGAGGACCATCTCAGAGCTTTAATTGTCAATCATAATATTCTACAGATCCATTCAAGGAACATTCCAGCCAAGTTTCCATTTTTAATAAAAATATAAATTGTATATAAAAAAGTTTTTATTCATTTTTCCCATAATGTCATTTGTTAAACTAAGACCTGCTGTGGTGGCCATCTTGGATTTCTGATTGGTGAAATTAATGTTTCTTTTGTAGAAGGGCATTAATGCACATTCTAACTAGGTTCCTTTTTAAACAGATTTTAACAAATATTTTCCCTACAGGGTCCTATGATAAAAGTTGTCCTACGGTGGCAGCCATCTTGGATTTCTGATCCACATAAATAATACCAACTTTGTAAAGAACAATCCAATGATCCTTCAAAGACAGTTTTGGCTTAATCAAGTTTGTATTTAATGCAAACAATTATTTATTAATTTTCCATGGGTCAAATGTTATAAAACTTTCTCCTGCGGTGATGGCCATTTTGAATTTCAAATCTACATAACATGTAACAACTTTAAGAAGCAGTAATCAATGATCATTCGTGGACATTTGGGTTCAATCATCTTTGTACATGTAGTTTCTAAGGGGGAAAAAAAGCTTTCATTCATTTTGCATATGGTCCAATGTTAAACCACGTCCTTAAGTGGCAGCCATCTTGGATTTTGGATCAGAGCAAAAATAAAACATTATATGAAGAACCATCCCAGGATTATTATCACTGAAATTGACTTTCAAACCACTAACTTGTTTTTGAAAACAATAGAGCTTTAAACCTCAGCCAATCAAATGACATTGTCAGCTCTGGTAGCCATATTCAATTTTGGATTTGAAGCAAAATTCTACTTGAGGTCCAACAAAGGAGAATTCTTGTAAAATTTCTTTCCATTTAGCCCAATATTTTCAGGGAAGATGCTAAGACAAGCAAATGAGATAATAAGCTGGTTAAACAAATATAATTGTTTTAAGTGATTTAGAAATAGTAACGCTTGTAAAATATCGGAAGGTTTTTGGCTGGAAAGTAATCCAACCCATGAGATAATTTATTATATTTTATATGCAAATGTTTGTCTTTACAGTAAAAATATAAATTTTAGGCATTTTATATAAGATTTGTTAGTTATTCAAATTCAGTAAAATTATTTTATGGTCTGTTACAAATTTATTCTGGAGTGAACGGAAAAAAAACAGAATTTGGGGAATAACTTCAAAAATTATATTCCCTAACTGTTAGGTGGCAACTTAATTCTATAAGCAAGATTATCATGCAAATTTATGCAAATTTATGGGTGAATTTGATGAAAATTGTATAACATGTCTTGGAGATAATAATAAAAAATAAATTATTATTATGCAAATCATGCTATTTATAAGGGTTTATAAATATTTAGCAAATAAAAAAATAGGAATCTAAAGATGTAAAAATAACTACGTTAAAGATATAGCTATATTGTAAAAAAAAACATGATGAATAAAATTGTGAATTCATGCATAACTAAACGGTTCCACTTCACTCGTCAACTGTTAATATAGTTACCCAGTTCTGCAGTGCTCTAATGAAAAATCTAAAATACTACTTTATAAAGAGTTGAATGATTTAGAAGTTTATAATGAGATCTTTGTAACGAATGAGAGAACAATGAACTTAAAAAGAAAATTTGATTCAAGATACTAAGAGTGAACATGTCATTACAGAAATTGAGCAAGGCACACATAACAAAAGATAAAGTGAAATATGAAGAAGACAAAGAAACAATATGGAATGATGAATATAACTGTGACTGTATGAAAGCTGGTGGATAAAGATATACAAATGTATATTTAGACAATATAGGTATGGTGTCTTTTTATATGAGATTTATTTGGATGAGGCTAAGAAATGGGGGTACTGCGAGGTTCTGCCGAACAGTCTCCCTGTTTCGTGCAGAATACAAATAAATCTCATATAAAAAGACATCATACCTATATTGTTTTTAATACTGCAATACCATATTTATTCTCACTGTTTTCTATCTAAAAAAAATAATTAAAATTTGTATTCCCCGTCATGGGCCCCATTTGACAATCAACCACTGGCATAGTAATCGAAGGATTATTAACAAACTTATTCTTGCGCAGTGCAACATAAACAGGCAGAAAAAGGATAATTATTGGTATTATTGCAATAAATTTTATCTAATTGACAACAGTAACAATAACAAATGCAACAAAAGATGTTTATTTAACATGAAATTTATAAAAATCGGAAAAGAAACGGGAAAATGTTACAAGGTCACGGTCATCAGCCGATTCATTGTGGTGGATGTTATTGCTTTATACAGGACATTGTCCAGTATAAAGCAAAAGTTTATACGACCCCCTTTATCAATGCTGTAAAGTTACCAATTGCAGTATAAATGTATATGAAAGACAGATGAACATATTGCAAAAGATGATGAAAAATATGAAGAAGGCAACGATACAAGATGGAATGATATATAATATATCTGTGATTGTATATAAGCTGGTGGATACAGATATATATATGTATATAAAAGACAGATAAAGATGGCAAAATGTGAAGAAGGCAACAATACAAGATGGAATGATATATAATATATCTGTGATTGTATAAAGCTGGTGGATACAGATATATATATGTATATAAAAGACAGATAAAGATGGCAAAATATGAAGAAGGCAACAATACAAGATGGAATGATATATAATATATCTGTGATTGTATAAAGCTGGTGGATACAGATATATATATGTATATAAAAGACAGATAAAGATGGCAAAATATGAAGAAGGCAACAATACAAGATGGAATGATATATAATATATCTGTGATTGTATAAAGCTGGTGGATACAGATATATATATGTATATAAAAGACAGATAAAGATGGCAAAATATGAAGAAGGCAACAATACAAGATGGAATGATATATAATATATCTGTGATTGTATAAAGCTGGTGGATACAGATATATATATGTATATAAAAGACAGATAAAGATGGCAAAATATGAAGAAGGCAACAATACAAGATGGAATGATATATAATATATCTGTGATTGTATAAAGCTGGTGGATACAGATATATATATGTATATAAAAGACAGATAAAGATGGCAAAATATGAAGAAGGCAACAATACAAGATGGAATGATATATAATATATCTGTGATTGTATAAAAGCTGGTGGATACAGATATATATATGTATATAAAAGACAGATAAATATGGCAAAATATGAAGAAGGCAACAATACAAGATGGAATGATATATAATATATCTGTGATTGTATAAAGCTGGTGGATACAGATATATATATGTATATAAAAGACAGATAAAGATGGCAACAATACAAGATGGAATGATATATAATATATCTGTGATTGTATAAAAGCTGGTGGATACAGATATATATATGTATATAAAAGACAGATAAAGATGGCAAAATATGAAGAAGGCAACAATACAAGATGGAATGATATATAATATATCTGTGATTGTATGAAAGCTGGTGGATACAGATATATATATGTATATAAAAGACAGATAAAGAAGGCAACAATACAAGATGGAATGATATATAATATATCTGTGATTGTATAAAGCTGGTGGATACAGATATATATATGTATATAAAAGACAGATAAAGATGGCAAAATATGAAGAAGGCAACAATACAAGATGGAATGATATATAATATATCTGTGATTGTATAAAGCTGGTGGATACAGATATATATATGTATATAAAAGACAGATAAAGAAGGCAACAATACAAGATGGAATGATATATAATATATCTGTGATTGTATAAAGCTGGTGGATACAGATATATATATGTATATAAAAGACAGATAAAGAAGGCAACAATACAAGATGGAATGATATATAATATATCTGTGATTGTATAAAGCTGGTGGATACAGATATATATATGTATATAAAAGACAGATAAAGAAGGCAACAATACAAGATGGAATGATATATAATATATCTGTGATTGTATAAAGCTGGTGGATACAGATATATATATGTATATAAAAGACAGATAAAGAAGGCAACAATACAAGATGGAATGATATATAATATATCTGTGATTGTATAAAGCTGGTGGATACAGATATATATATGTATATAAAAGACAGATAAAGAAGGCAACAATACAAGATGGAATGATATATAATATATCTGTGATTGTATAAAGCTGGTGGATACAGATATATATATGTATATAAAAGACAGATAAAGATGGCAAAATATGAAGAAGGCAACAATACAAGATGGAATGATATATAATATATCTGTGATTGTATAAAGCTGGTGGATACAGATATATATATGTATATAAAAGACAGATAAAGATGGCAAAATATGAAGAAGGCAACAATACAAGATGGAATGATATATAATATATCTGTGATTGTATAAAGCTGGTGGATACAGATATATATATGTATATAAAAGACAGATAAAGATGGCAAAATATGAAGAAGGCAACAATACAAGATGGAATGATATATAATATATCTGTGATTGTATAAAGCTGGTGGATACAGATATATATATGTATATAAAAGACAGATAAAGATGGCAAAATATGAAGAAGGCAACAATACAAGATGGAATGATATATAATATATCTGTGATTGTATAAAAGCTGGTGGATACAGATATATATATGTATATAAAAGACAGATAAAGATGGCAAAATATGAAGAAGGCAACAATACAAGATGGAATGATATATAATATATCTGTGATTGTATGAAAGCTGGTGGATACAGATATATATATGTATATAAAAGACAGATAAAGAAGGCAACAATACAAGATGGAATGATATATAATATATCTGTGATTGTATAAAGCTGGTGGATACAGATATATATATGTATATAAAAGACAGATAAAGATGGCAAAATATGAAGAAGGCAACAATACAAGATGGAATGATATATAATATATCTGTGATTGTATAAAGCTGGTGGATACAGATATATATATGTATATAAAAGACAGATAAAGAAGGCAACAATACAAGATGGAATGATATATAATATATCTGTGATTGTATAAAGCTGGTGGATACAGATATATATATGTATATAAAAGACAGATAAAGATGGCAAAATATGAAGAAGGCAACAATACAAGATGGAATGATATATAATATATCTGTGATTGTATAAAGCTGGTGGATACAGATATATATATGTATATAAAAGACAGATAAAGATGGCAAAATATGAAGAAGGCAACAATACAAGATGGAATGATATATAATATATCTGTGATTGTATAAAGCTGGTGGATACAGATATATATATGTATATAAAAGACAGATAAAGATGGCAAAATATGAAGAAGGCAACAATACAAGATGGAATGATATATAATATATCTGTGATTGTATAAAGCTGGTGGATACAGATATATATATGTATATAAAAGACAGATAAAGATGGCAAAATATGAAGAAGGCAACAATACAAGATGGAATGATATATAATATATCTGTGATTGTATAAAGCTGGTGGATACAGATATATATATGTATATAAAAGACAGATAAAGATGGCAAAATATGAAGAAGGCAACAATACAAGATGGAATGATATATAATATATCTGTGATTGTATAAAGCTGGTGGATACAGATATATATATGTATATAAAAGACAGATAAAGATGGCAAAATATGAAGAAGGCAACAATACAAGATGGAATGATATATAATATATCTGTGATTGTATAAAAGCTGGTGGATACAGATATATATATGTATATAAAAGACAGATAAAGATGGCAAAATATGAAGAAGGCAACAATACAAGATGGAATGATATATAATATATCTGTGATTGTATAAAGCTGGTGGATACAGATATATATATGTATATAAAAGACAGATAAAGATGGCAAAATATGAAGAAGGCAACAATACAAGATGGAATGATATATAATATATCTGTGATTGTATAAAGCTGGTGGATACAGATATATATATGTATATAAAAGACAGATAAAGATGGCAAAATATGAAGAAGGCAACAATACAAGATGGAATGATATATAATATATCTGTGATTGTATAAAGCTGGTGGATACAGATATATATATGTATATAAAAGACAGATAAAGATGGCAAAATATGAAGAAGGCAACAATACAAGATGGAATGATATATAATATATCTGTGATTGTATAAAGCTGGTGGATACAGATATATATATGTATATAAAAGACAGATAAAGAAGGCAACAATACAAGATGGAATGATATATAATATATCTGTGATTGTATAAAGCTGGTGGATACAGATATATATATGTATATAAAAGACAGATAAAGAAGGCAACAATACAAGATGGAATGATATATAATATATCTGTGATTGTATAAAGCTGGTGGATACAGATATATATATGTATATAAAAGACAGATAAAGAAGGCAACAATACAAGATGGAATGATATATAATATATCTGTGATTGTATAAAGCTGGTGGATACAGATATATATATGTATATAAAAGACAGATAAAGAAGGCAACAATACAAGATGGAATGATATATAATATATCTGTGATTGTATAAAGCTGGTGGATACAGATATATATATGTATATAAAAGACAGATAAAGAAGGCAACAATACAAGATGGAATGATATATAATATATCTGTGATTGTATAAAGCTGGTGGATACAGATATATATATGTATATAAAAGACAGATAAAGATGGCAAAATATGAAGAAGGCAACAATACAAGATGGAATGATATATAATATATCTGTGATTGTATAAAGCTGGTGGATACAGATATATATATGTATATAAAAGACAGATAAAGATGGCAAAATATGAAGAAGGCAACAATACAAGATGGAATGATATATAATATATCTGTGATTGTATAAAGCTGGTGGATACAGATATATATATGTATATAAAAGACAGATAAAGATGGCAAAATATGAAGAAGGCAACAATACAAGATGGAATGATATATAATATATCTGTGATTGTATAAAGCTGGTGGATACAGATATATATATGTATATAAAAGACAGATAAAGATGGCAAAATATGAAGAAGGCAACAATACAAGATGGAATGATATATAATATATCTGTGATTGTATAAAAGCTGGTGGATACAGATATATATATGTATATAAAAGACAGATAAAGATGGCAAAATATGAAGAAGGCAACAATACAAGATGGAATGATATATAATATATCTGTGATTGTATAAAGCTGGTGGATACAGATATATATATGTATATAAAAGACAGATAAAGATGGCAACAATACAAGATGGAATGATATATAATATATCTGTGATTGTATAAAGCTGGTGGATACAGATATATATATGTATATAAAAGACAGATAAAGATGGCAAAATATGAAGAAGGCAACAATACAAGATGGAATGATATATAATATATCTGTGATTGTATAAAGCTGGTGGATACAGATATATATATGTATATAAAAGACAGATAAAGATGGCAAAATATGAAGAAGGCAACAATACAAGATGGAATGATATATAATATATCTGTGATTGTATAAAGCTGGTGGATACAGATATATATATGTATATAAAAGACAGATAAAGATGGCAAAATATGAAGAAGGCAACAATACAAGATGGAATGATATATAATATATCTGTGATTGTATAAAGCTGGTGGATACAGATATATATATGTATATAAAAGACAGATAAAGATGGCAAAATATGAAGAAGGCAACAATACAAGATGGAATGATATATAATATATCTGTGATTGTATAAAAGCTGGTGGATACAGATATATATATGTATATAAAAGACAGATAAAGATGGCAAAATATGAAGAAGGCAACAATACAAGATGGAATGATATATAATATATCTGTGATTGTATAAAGCTGGTGGATACAGATATATATATGTATATAAAAGACAGATAAAGATGGCAACAATACAAGATGGAATGATATATAATATATCTGTGATTGTATGAAAGCTGGTGGATACAGATATATATATGTATATAAAAGACAGATAAAGAAGGCAACAATACAAGATGGAATGATATATAATATATCTGTGATTGTATAAAGCTGGTGGATACAGATATATATATGTATATAAAAGACAGATAAAGATGGCAAAATATGAAGAAGGCAACAATACAAGATGGAATGATATATAATATATCTGTGATTGTATAAAGCTGGTGGATACAGATATATATATGTATATAAAAGACAGATAAAGAAGGCAACAATACAAGATGGAATGATATATAATATATCTGTGATTGTATAAAGCTGGTGGATACAGATATATATATGTATATAAAAGACAGATAAAGATGGCAAAATATGAAGAAGGCAACAATACAAGATGGAATGATATATAATATATCTGTGATTGTATAAAGCTGGTGGATACAGATATATATATGTATATAAAAGACAGATAAAGATGGCAAAATATGAAGAAGGCAACAATACAAGATGGAATGATATATAATATATCTGTGATTGTATAAAGCTGGTGGATACAGATATATATATGTATATAAAAGACAGATAAAGATGGCAAAATATGAAGAAGGCAACAATACAAGATGGAATGATATATAATATATCTGTGATTGTATAAAGCTGGTGGATACAGATATATATATGTATATAAAAGACAGATAAAGATGGCAAAATATGAAGAAGGCAACAATACAAGATGGAATGATATATAATATATCTGTGATTGTATAAAGCTGGTGGATACAGATATATATATGTATATAAAAGACAGATAAAGATGGCAAAATATGAAGAAGGCAACAATACAAGATGGAATGATATATAATATATCTGTGATTGTATAAAGCTGGTGGATACAGATATATATATGTATATAAAAGACAGATAAAGATGGCAAAATATGAAGAAGGCAACAATACAAGATGGAATGATATATAATATATCTGTGATTGTATAAAAGCTGGTGGATACAGATATATATATGTATATAAAAGACAGATAAAGATGGCAAAATATGAAGAAGGCAACAATACAAGATGGAATGATATATAATATATCTGTGATTGTATAAAGCTGGTGGATACAGATATATATATGTATATAAAAGACAGATAAAGATGGCAAAATATGAAGAAGGCAACAATACAAGATGGAATGATATATAATATATCTGTGATTGTATAAAGCTGGTGGATACAGATATATATATGTATATAAAAGACAGATAAAGATGGCAAAATATGAAGAAGGCAACAATACAAGATGGAATGATATATAATATATCTGTGATTGTATAAAGCTGGTGGATACAGATATATATATGTATATAAAAGACAGATAAAGATGGCAAAATATGAAGAAGGCAACAATACAAGATGGAATGATATATAATATATCTGTGATTGTATAAAGCTGGTGGATACAGATATATATATGTATATAAAAGACAGATAAAGATGGCAAAATATGAAGAAGGCAACAATACAAGATGGAATGATATATAATATATCTGTGATTGTATGAAAGCTGGTGGATACAGATATATATATGTATATAAAAGACAGATAAAGATGGCAAAATGTGAAGAAGGCAACAATACAAGATGGAATGATATATAATATATCTGTGATTGTATAAAGCTGGTGGATACAGATATATATATGTATATAAAAGACAGATAAAGATGGCAAAATATGAAGAAGGCAACAATACAAGATGGAATGATATATAATATATCTGTGACATGTATGTAAGCTGGTGGATATAGATATAAAATGTAAGCTGGTGAAGTCTAACATACACTATATAATACATGTAACTATATAAAGACCTCTATGACAGCCAGTGATAATAGGTACCTCATCTGAGGCTCAAGACAAGTGTACCTCATCTGAGGCTCAAGACAGGTGAACCTCATCTGAGGGTCAAGACAGGTGAACCTCATCTGAAGCTCATGATAGGTGAACCTTATCTGAAGCTCATGACAGGTGAACCTCATCTGAGGCTCAAGACAGGTGAAATTCATCTGAGGCTCAAGACAGGTGAATCTCATCTGAGGCTCAAGATAGGTGAACCTCATCTGAAGGTCAAGACATGTGCTCATTGTGTATGTATGTATCATTAAGCAAGCTGTTCCTTGAGAAAATCATGACATATAAAAGTGCTTAAGTCAGCACATTCTTATAATATAACCATGGTAACTTACACATATCTTACTGGATAATATCTACATGTAGATAAAATACATGGTCAAAATTAAAACTATTTGTCTGCATCTAATTATAACTGTGCAAATTATAATTCTTAAATAGATATAAAATTGACCTTTGAACTCATGTGCAACATGACACAAAATACATATGGTCAAATAAAACTGTTTTTGTCCATAATAGATTACAACTGTGTACATAATTTCTTTTCAACGAGATATAAAGTTGACCTTTGAACTCGCATGTATAACATGACACCAAATATAATATGTACAAATATCTTCTCCATAAAATAACAGCTCATGTGAATGTAAATATAAATATAAAGATGGCGCCTGACGAAAGATACATGTAATAGTGATTTCTTTCCAATACAAGCATTCACAGAAAATTGGCTAGCACATATTTTCCAAAACCAAACACACTTGAGATCTAACGTCGAAGTAATAAAGTGCACAGTGTATTTTCTCTGCTAGGTAGAAATAAACATGTACATCGTAAACTCTACAACATATATCGTCGACGGAATAAAGTGCACAAGCATTTTCTCTGCTAGGTAGAAATAAACAGGTATGAAAATGAAAACTATACAACCTGGTTAAATCTAGGCCTTACGCATACGCTGTATAAACAGACGACTGATTGAGAAAGTAATTATACACAGAATGACACACTTACATAAACACAAATATATACTGTATATATGTACAATAAATAATAAATACATGTCAGGCAAACAATACTTATCCTCAAGTCAACTGTCCATTCATCTAAATATTCATTGATGCAAATATCTGAGGGGCAAAGGTCAATTTCTGTCTTTGTAAGTTTGCTTCAGTAAGAAAAGTTCACCTTTTCAAGTGTAAAATACATACAACAGAAACTGTACTAATCAGTAGACCGTGAAAAAAAAAGAAAACTGACATGTCCACCGTTGATGGAGCAGTTTCTTAACATCGATGTATTTTAACTTCACTTAATGGTAGTAGAAAGTTCACTGAAGTAAGTCTTATAAACTACAGACATAGCTCTTGCCCTGTACTGAATATATGTTTACATACAAACAAAACAACATCTGATATATAATGTAGAATACCTATATATAGACAACAGAAGCTTAGAGGGAATTCTACAGAAGATTGTTGCCATGGAAGCGGAGTGAATAAAAGTTAGCACTGCAGGCGGGATGGGCATGTAAAATTTTAGACATACCAGGAGAGATTTTCCTTTGAAATCGGCGTCCCCATGCGCATCATGCAAACTTGCATGCCGTGAGAAGGAGGCTCCTACCCTCATCCTACTCCCGATCCTCTCGACCGTCTTCCTCAATCGAGAGCGCCCTTTGGAGCTTCTTTTATAGAAACGCCACTCCAATTTATGGATGAGTTTTCCTGGCATGATGACTTTACGCTTGAAATGCATCCGATGTTGATTTTCTAAGATTGGGTGTTCTCCTGACTCTACAGAAATAGACATGTTGGTAGGGAATACGACTACTACAGTGCCATCTGGTAAATAAGTAACCTTGGTTTCTGCTGGACCTAAAATAAATAACAAATGTATCTTCATATTTTACTCAAGTTATGCTACTTCAATGTGAGAAAAAAAATTACAATTACAAATGAAAACCTTACTGGTACACACTTAAAACTTCTGGGTATAAATATTTAGAAAGAAAACAATGTTGTAATGAGTTTTTTTTTATTTTTTTAACAAGTTTATTCATGGTACAATTTTTCCCATTACGATAATTTATCAAATACAATGTATAAACAATATATAAGTAGATCGAGTTAAGAGTAAGTGACTTGGCAATATCTATTAAAAACAATTTTTTAAAAACACACAATTTGCAATAACTGCTTTAAACTATCTTAAAAACATAAAATGTGTTATTTCTGTGAGTCTGCTGAAATAGAGATATATGGTTTCTAGCTATCAACTACTGGCCTACAGCGACAGTGAGAGGAGAAGTTTCAGGATTATAGAACATTTTATTACTTACAGATGTACAGCTGTTAATCGTACTTAACATCACATTATTTACTTACTTAATAAGTAAACTTCATTTTCTTATCATTTTTGTAAATTTTAAAACCAACTAATATCATGCATATTATGTTATGTGACCCCTAACTGTCCCTCATTTTGCCATCTAATCCACATTCTAAATACTCCCTTAGCTGTCCCTCAGTTTACCATCCACATTCTAAATATTTCAAAAACCTTACAAACTACAGATCATAATTTTTCTTAGTGTTAAAATTATCCTTTTTTTGCATCAAATTATAATTTTACAGTTTAATTTTTTTTAAATTGTTTTAAATCCTCCATGTTCATATCGTCCAATAAATATGTCAGAATTTGTTAAGAAAAGACAGTAGAAAGATAGGGTACTGTGATTGGTTAAGATGTAACATTTCGTGATGATAGAACTGGTTCCCTGTACCTCAAGTTTAGGAAAGCTTTGTTGATGTAGAGTAAACAGGAAGATTATTGTAGATAATGTTACTTTAATAGTGCTGCATTGACAATGGTGTGTGTGATATTTAAGAAAATAAATATCTTTCAGGGGGGCGTCCTGGTCGTGATCGTATGGTAGTTGGATTTATGACTACCTGTACAATCAGTGTCTATCACCATTAAAGTTGCGAGTTCGAACCCCGTTCATGGAGAGGTGTTTTTTCTTCGTGTACTCCTGTTTCCTCCACCAATAAAACTGACCACCACGATATAACTGAAACCATTTTTGCTTATGGGAAATAAGAAAGTCTGATGTAAAGAAAATTCATCATATTGTTTTTTTCCTTCATCATTTGGAGTCGAACTGTTATTTAAGTTTACAGTGAGTCAGATCTTACTCCAATAACATGATGAGTTCTTCCAATGAAAAGTTAGTTCATTAATATATTTTGGAGGGTACAGGCACGGTGAAGCATACTTTATTTGGAGGGGGATAGGCATGAAGCACAATTTTTATGGAAGAAAATAGGCTAGAAGCACAAATTCAGATCACCCTTGGTTGATAAATATATACAACACAAGAAATAATATGATTGTATGGGCTGAAAACTGTAGGAAAAATCACTTCTATAGAGCTTACAAAATTAAATTTCTGCCGCAAAAATAATAAGACTGCACAATGAAGCTATAAATTTTTCTAGCAAAATACGCTCCATTTTTTTTACTCTATTAGTAAGAGCGACAAATTGAATAAGCTGCTGAGCTACAAGTGGAAAAGTTGACTATTTAGTATAAACCAATACATTCTACCAAAATAAAATAAAAATTGTTTACCATCTTGTGTCAGAACTGAAAAAAGGGGTTTATATAATAATAAATAACAATAAAAGCTTCTATGTATTAGTAAAATGGTTAAAAAACATAAAATTCCTAAAATTTCTATTATGGGATGAATTCTAAGAAAAAAAATGAAAATTGTACTACAGTTTCATATAGAAGCAATATAAGCTTGATCATAATATGAAAACAAAATATATAAAAAAAAAGAAAATTAATAAAACAAAAAAAATAATTCCATATTTCTGCTCTTTTTTTCACTTTTCCAAAAATTATTTTTATAATTAAATTTGAAATAGAATTAAGGAAAAACAACATTATTTTTACCATGCATTGCTGATTGGACACTTCCATAGGTTGCCATAGCTACTGCGTCCCTACCATCTGTGGTAATTCGTACAATAGATCCTGTTGTGTTGACATCAGTCTTCAGTTCAGTTACCTCCCCTGTTGGCTGTTGAATCTCAGTCAATCGACCCATCTTATTATAGGAATAGATATACGTTCTGCCGTCAGATACAAACTTAGAGGTTAAGAGTTCTGAACTTTCTGCGTATTTGAAGATTGCCGTAGAATTATCAGGGGAGAGAAATTTCTGTAGATGATCCATGTTGTCCATAATAAGTTCACATTTTGACATATCGGGAGATATTATTTCCTTCGCGTGCATGGCGTAGTTACGTTTGATTTCTATCTTGTTGCCTGCATCGTCTAGTATCTGTTCAAGCTTACCATAAAAAGAATTAACATTATAAGTAAAATTATACATGAACTGGTCAGTCATGATATTAACTGTATGTTTATGTTGACCATAATGATTAAACACGTAGATTTCTTCTGTTTCAGGGGAGACAACCACATATTCGCCAGCATTATTCTGTAATGGGAGTTTTGACATGATGGAGAAGACTCTGAGATTTCCTGCATCACCAATATGTACAATACCATCAGGGGTGACTGTGATTGATGTTAACTCGTTAAACAACGCCTGTGCCGCCAGTGTTTCCTCGGGTTTGTAACATTTACATCTGATCTGTTGACAATCACATTTAGATTTCATCCCAGCGAAGTGATGGATCAGACCGTCAGATGTAACGACTCGTACACGATTAATGTGATGTGTATCACTCTCCACGACGTAAAGTTCACCTTGGTTACCAAATGATATACTCTGTGGGTTGACTAACGTCACATCAGTAGCGACGCTCGATGCTTGTTCACTGTCTGGTAGGACACCTGATGGCAGGAATTCTTGTGAAATTGGGGGACAATTAATAGGTCGCCCAGCAATAGTTATCAACTTGTCGTCTTTGGTCATTTTCATGATGACGTTTTTGTCAAGGATGTGAAGTGTGTCATCTAGTGGATCTATTGCCAAGTCTGTCGGCCATTGTAACCTAACCTGTAAACAAAACACAACAATCTGTAAATCTTATAACTTTCTAGAAGTACAGTAGTCCCCTTCTTATAAGGCCACTCTTTCCAAAGGCCACCCCTCTTATCAGGCCACTCTCTCCAAAGGCCACCCTTCTTATCAGGCCACTCTCTCCAAAGGCCACCCTTCTTATCAGGCAACTCTCTCCAAAGGCCACACCCCTTATCATGCCACTCTCTCCAAAGGCCACCCCTCTTATCAGGCAACTCTCTCCAAAGGCCACCCTTCTTATAAGGCCACTCTCTCCAAAGGCCACCCCTCTTATCAGGCCACTCTCTCCAAAGGCCACCCCTCTTATCAGGCCACTCTCTCCAAAGGCCATCCCTCTTATAAGGCCACTCTCTCCAAAGGCCACCCCTCTTATAAGGCCACTCTCTCCAAAGGCCACCCCTCTTATCAGGCCACTCTCTCCAAAGGCCACTCCTCTTATCAGGCCACTCCTCTTATCAGACTACTCTCTCCAAAGACCACCCCTCTTATCAGGCCACTCCTCTTATCATATCACTCTCTCCAAAGACCACCACTCTTATCAGGCCACTCCTCTTATCAGACCACTCTCTCCAAAGGCCACTCCTCTTATCAGGCCACTCTCTCCAAAGGCCACCCTTCTTATCAGGCCACTCTCTCCAAAGGCCACCCTTCTTATCAGGCAACTCTCTCCAAAGGCCACACCCCTTATCATGCCACTCTCTCCAAAGGCCACCCCTCTTATCAGGCAACTCTCTCCAAAGGCCACCCTTCTTATAAGGCCACTCTCTCCAAAGGCCACCCCTCTTATCAGGCCACTCTCTCCAAAGGCCACCCCTCTTATCAGGCCACTCTCTCCAAAGGCCATCCCTCTTATAAGGCCACTCTCTCCAAAGGCCACCCCTCTTATAAGGCCACTCTCTCCAAAGGCCACCCCTCTTATCAGGCCACTCTCTCCAAAGGCCACTCCTCTTATCAGGCCACTCCTCTTATCAGACTACTCTCTCCAAAGACCACCCCTCTTATCATATCACTCTCTCCAAAGACCACCACTCTTATCAGGCCACTCCTCTTATCAGACCACTCTCTCCAAAGGCCACTCCTCTTATCAGGCCACTCTCTCCAAAGGCCACCCCTCTTATCAGGCCACTCTCTCCAAAGGCCACTCCTCTTATCAGACCACTCTCTCCAAAGACCACCCCTCTTATCAGGCCATTCCTCTTATCAGACCACTCTCTCCAAAGGCCACCCCTCTTATCAGACCACTCTCTTCAAATGCCACTCTCTCCAAAGGCCACTCCTCTTATCAGGCCACACTCTACAAAGGCCACTCTCTCCAAAGGCCACCCCTCTTGTAAGGCCATCCCTCTTATTAGGCCACTCTCACCAGGCCACTCTCCAAAGGCCAGCCCTCTTATCAGGCCACTCTCTCCAAATGCCACTCCTCTTATCAGGCCACTCTCACCAAATGCCACCCCTCTTATCAGGCCACTCTCACCAAATGTCACTCCTCTTTTCAGGCCACTCTCTCCAAATGTCACCCCTCTTATCAGGCCATTCTCTACAAATGTCACCCCTCTTATCAGGCCACTCTCTCCAAATGCCACTCCTCTTATCAGGCCACTCTCCAAATGCCACTCCTCTTATCAGGGCACTCTCACCAAAGGCCACCCCTCTTATCAGGCCACTCTCTCCAAATGCCACCCCTCTTATCAGGCCACTCTTACCAAAGGCCATCCCTCTTATCAGACCACTCTCTCCAAAGGCCACTCCTCTTATCAGGCCACTCTCTCCAAATGCCACCCTCTTATCAGGCCACTCTCTCCAAATGCCACCCATCTTATCAGGTCACTCTCCAAATGCCACCCCTCTTATCAGGCCTCTCTCACCAAAGGTCACCTCACTTTTCAGGCCACTCTCACCAAAGACCACCTCTTATCAGGTCACTCTCTCCAAATGCCATCCCTCTTATCAGGTCACTCTCACCAAATGCCACCCCTCTTATCAGGTCACTCTCTCCAAATGCCATCCCTCTTATCAGGTCACTCTCTCCAAATGCCACTCCTCTTATCAGGCCACTCTCACCAAATGCCACCCCTCTTATCAGGCCACTCTCACCAAATGTCACTCCTCTTTTCAGGCCACTCTCTCCAAATGTCACCCCTCTTATCAGGCCATTCTCTACAAATGTCACCCCTCTTATCAGGCCACTCTCTCCAAATGCCACTCCTCTTATCAGGCCACTCTCCAAATGCCACTCCTCTTATCAGGCCACTCTCTCCAAATGCCACCCCTCTTATCAGGCCAATCTTACCAAAGGCCATCCCTCTTATCAGACCACTCTCTCCAAAGGCCACTCCTCTTATCAGGCCACTCTCTCCAAATGCCACCCTCTTATCAGGCCACTCTCTCCAAATGCCACCCATCTTATCAGGTCACTCTCCAAATGCCATCCCTCTTATCAGGTCACTCTCACCAAATGCCACCCCTCTTATCAGGTCACTCTCTCCAAATGCATCCCTCTTATCAGGTCACCCTCACCAAATGCCACCCCTCTTATCAGGTCACTCTCTCCAAATGCCATCCCTCTTATCAGGTCACTCTCACCAAATGCCATCCCTCTTATCAGGTCACTCTCTCCAAATGCTATCCCTCTCATCAGGTCACTCTCACCAAATGCCACCCCTCTTATCAGGTCACTCTCTCCAAATGCCACCCCTCTCATCAGGTTACTCTCTCCAAATGCCACTCCTCTTATCAGGCCACTCTCTCCAAATGCCACCCCTCTTATCAGGCCACTCTCTCCAAAGACCACCCTTCTTATCAGGCCACTCCTCTTATCAGGCCACTCTCACCAAAGACCACCTCTCTTATCAGGCCACTCTCTCCAAATGCTACCCCTCTTATCAGGTCACTCACCAAAGACCACCTCTCTTATCATGCCACTCTCACCAAATACCAGCCCTCTTATCAGGCCACTCTCACCAAATGCCACCTCTCTTATCAGGCCACTCTCACCAAAGGCCACCTCTCTTATCAGGCCACTCTCACCAAAGGCCACCCCTCTTATCAGGCCACTCTCACCAAAGGCCACCTCTCTTATCAGGCCACTCTCACCAAAGACCACCTCTTATCAGGCCACTCTCTCCAAAGGCCACCTCTATTATCAGGCCACTCTCACCAAAGACCACCTCTTATCAGGCCACTCTCTCCAAAGGCCACCCCTCTTATCAGGCCACTCTCACCAAAGGCCACCCCTCTTATCAGACCACTCTCTCCAAAGACCAGCCCTCTTATTAGGCCACTCCTCTTATCAGGCCACTCTTTCCAAAGGCCACTCCTCTTATCAGGCCACTCTCTCCAAAGGCCACCCCTCTTATCAGGCCACTCTCTACAAAGGCCACCCCTCTTATCAGGCCACTCTCAAGGCCACTCCTCTTATCAGGCCACCCCTCTTATCAGGTCACTCTCTCCAAAGGCCACCCCTCTTATTAGGCCACTCTCTACAAAGACCACACCTCTTATCAGGCCACTCTCACCAAAGGCCACCCCTCTTATCAGGCCACTCTCTACAAAGGCCACCCCTCTTATCAGGCCACTCTCAAGGCCACTCCTCTTATCAGGCCACCCCTCTTATCAGGTCACTCTCTCCAAAGGCCACCCCTCTTATTAGGCCACTCTCACCAAAGACCACACCTCTTATCAGGCCACTCTCACCAAAGGCCACCCCTCTTATCAAACCAGATTTCAGATGGACTGAGATAGTAAAATACTACTAAACTGTCCCCTCAAGAGAGGCTACCTCTCTTATAAGGCCACATCATTTTCATTGTAGAAGGGATGGCCTTATAATAGGGAGGACACTTATGTTTCTTATTTTAATAATCTTCTTGCTGTTGAAATTCAATAAGACAAATTTGCATTAATATATTTTGTGCATGATATAGATTGTCTGCTTGTTCATGTGGAAACAGATTAGCATGGTTATAAATCATCAAATGATGTTGTTAAAAAAAATTCTTCCCTTTACAATAATTCCAATGGTTTTATTAACTAGTTCAGCTGATCTTAAAGGTCAAGGTCAAAAGGTAAACAATTTTATGAAGAAAAAAAAACTACAAACAGTGCATGAAGACAAAAGTATAAGGGAGATAATCCAGTTTTATTTTCCCAGATTTCTGTCATATCAAATCCTACAGTATTTAGACACAATGTCTGAAATGTTTAACTAGCTAAATTACAATGGATGATAATTACACTGGGAAAATTGTTGTACTGACAATACAGGTCAAAGGTTAAAATATAAAAACAAATAAAAAGCAAAAGGGTAAATGTGCTGTTTTCTTTGGTTTAATTTGTCTTTTACAATTCTAACTGATTTTTTTCTTGTATATCAACTATTTTGCTAATTTAATTTCAAAGGTAAAAACTTAGTACAGACAAACATCAAACTATTTTTTTTTAATCTGTCAATTGAACAAAAGGATGTTTTTTTTCTATCTTAAATTTATAAATTTATGAACAATATTCAACAGCTCTTGGGTAAAAAGCAGGACACACAAGTTTACTTACATTGGTTTCAAAGTACTGAAATTAAGAAATAAGCAGAGTATGACAGCAAGTTTATAAAAACTGACTTCCAGGATAGCGTGGTATGACTGTTCAATCACTGACATAAAAAATTCTACTGTATTTAAAAGTCCATAAAACCTTACATTACAGCTAATTACATGAATAAATATTTGTTCTACGTCATTTGATTACAAATATTTAATTTACATACTGAGCCTCTTTTTGGTATTGTGTCATTATCAAGAGACACCATACCAGATAGGATCGCTGTATAAGGGAGACAACTATAGACATTTTTTTATATAGAAAACGAAATTTTCTTTCCATGTATTATCCTGCAAGAAATAAATTCCTGTTATGTATCTATGTATTACAATGTTTGACATTTCCTGATATTTGACCATCTGGATTTCTGATACAAACTTTTCCAGTAAGTTTTCGTACTCATTTTCAGAAACAGCCAATCAAATCACTGTATCAAATACATAAAGCACTCTGATTGGACCATTTTGCAGTACTGGGTACAATACTTGTATTAAAAAAAGTTTTCTTCAATTTCCCACTATTAATCCTGTTTTTAATGAATAGTTGAAATACTGCTCGCTGGACGTTCAACAATAATCAATCAATCAATCAACCTTAATGAATATTCTACTATACCTTGTCAGCAGATTGACTGGTGCCACACGCCATAGGTTCCCAGGCCATAGACTGTGATTGAGAATCAATAAGTGTGTGTATCATACCATCTGGTGTGATCTTCCTGATGTTTAAATTGTCAGCGATATATATTATACCATCCTTACTTATAGTTATACCTACAATGGTAAATGAATTCTATTTTAGATCATGTCAAAGCCTGAGAAAAGTTTGAAGGCACCAAAGGGGCAACTAAAAATTACAAATCAAAGAAGGATAGATAACATAATTCTTAGTAATACCTAGAATAATCTTAATTATTTCATAAATTGTGAAAATATCACATCTTTAAGGCCCTTAAATACCTTAAATTGTAATTAAAGTTGTCTTTTAATTAGTTAAATATTTCTTTAATGGTTTTTCAACAGCTATTCTGTTAAAAGGTAGGCAACTCTTGGTTAACAAATAAACAAACAAAAAACACAATATAGTAATAAATATTTAAGCTGATACTTATTTTTTTTTTCTTATTTAATTTCCTTTGATTAAGCAAGAAAGGATATGGATATAAGTGACTATGGCAGAAATATATTTGAAACAAGAACAAATATAAAAAGTTTAAGAATAGCCACTTATAATACTATTTATTTCTTAAAATAGAATTCAAATATTAAAAAAAAAAAAAAAAAAAAAATTAATTACCTTTCGGTCGTACAAGTCTAGCATCTTTTGCCCTTTTTCCATCACCACATTTGTCTAACGCCATCGGAGGACATTCCTCCCCTGTACCAGCAACAATCTCGAAATTACTCTTCAGATCTTTGACAGGGCCCATCGTAGATATTTTTATGATTCTATGCTTCATGTAATCAGAGATGTACAATCGTCCGTCAACAGGACTGACCGTCATGTACGGCTTGTGTGAAGTAGAAATGGAACTGAAATAAAATTCCATATAATATAGGTCTTTATAGAGAGATTTTACCCCCCTGCCATTACTGAAAAGCAAAAAGGGTAGAAACTTTACGAAGATATAAACAAAACAAAATCAAACTGTACAAATCATTTGAAACTAATTTATTAGACTTAGCAGCGTGTGTCTCTTTATTTCTATTTTCTTACTAATCTTACTAATCACAGAAACATGAACCACTGCTCTAAACTTAAACTTTAAGACCACTAAGAGAAAAAAATGACAGAACATAATGGATTTTTTTATCCTGGCTAGTTACAGGCACAAAATGTGGCAGGGAAACTGATTAATTTGATCCCAAATCTTGATAACTAAATTTTATGTGTTTAAACAAAATATTAGTATAACATAAAATCTAACATATCTTGCAGAAAACAACTGAAACAAACACATAGAATAGACAATAAGATTTGGCATCAAATAAATACCTGGTTATGTTAACTATCAGAAAATGTTTAACGGTATGGTTTCTTAACATCTGTTTCAACAATAATTCAGTTATATCCTGGCAGCCAATTTTATTGGTGGAGGAAATCGGAGTATCTGGAGAAAACCACCAACCTGCTGAAAATCTTTTGACAAACTGTTGCATAAAGTTGCATACAGAACATCTTGTTACAGATGGGACTCAAACTTGTGACATTATTGGTGATAGGCACTGACTGCATGAGTAGATGTAAATCTATCTACTATATTATCATGGCTATAATCCCCTCTGTTTCACAGAATTCATACCTTGTTTCAAGTATACTAGCTATATCATCCCGTCCTGGCGTAACCTTTCTGATGAAATTATGATCCCATACATAAAGACTGCCATCTCTCCCACTGGCCATCGCTATCGGTAACAATAAACTATTATCTAGGGCACGGCCATTACACATGTCACAGTCTGGCTTCCGTTGCTGTCCGTTACCAAGGATATTGACAAGTTCCTGCGGCTTTTCCTTTAAATAAATGTTGGTGCCATCTCCCTTGTGTAATATACCTGTAAACAAATAAATATAAGCTCATTACTACTACAGATAATGTTTGATTTACTTTCAATGTAATTTGAAAGTTAGAAAATATAAATCCAACTACCATACAACCAAGACTGCCCCCTTTTTATACAAATAATGATCATTTATCTTACAATATACAATATAATAAAAACTGTAACAATACAAAAGCTAATAGTAATTGAACAACATATGCTTATACAGAAGCTTATGATGTTTGTTTTCACATCTTTTAGAGATAATTGTTTGATTTTCTGCTCTTTTAGGTATATTCTCCCTTTTTTTGTTTCCAAAGATTGTATATTCTTCATCCATACATATATGTGAACCTTCCGGCGGGAGCATTTTTCTCCCGATTTTGAAGGTTCCTTCTGTCCCTCCCATCAACTTTCAAAATCTTCCGCCCGTGAAAAAAAATAAAGTATAATAAAATCTTGACCTACATTTTGCGATCAATATTTCTGGAAATTCCCCATCTGGAACTCCCGTGCTGACGAAAAACACAGAGAGATACGAATGGTAAAGGTGAATGTCATATTTAATGATATCCGTTATTGATCTGTTTGACACCTTTACAGGTAAATTGGGTCATGGTGATTAATTAAGGTGTTGATGATTATACAACAATTATCCACTGATTAACAGTTAATTGGGGATAAGGAAGTGGGTTTGTGGCACATGCTTAGATGATTAGAAGTGTGATAGCAGCAATTAAAAATAGTTATAAACCGTTGTGCAAACAGGAGTCGGACAACCTTTGATGCAGAGGAAAACTTCTTATTTCGATCAAACGTGCAATGAATTCATCTCGGACTGAGTTGCTATGGCTTGTTTAGGACCAAAGCCAATCAAAGTATTATTTAAGGACTAAGTTCCAGGATGGAATTGATAAACCACAAAAATGACGAAACATATGCTATCACCCAACGCACCAGCAGCAAAGTGACGTTTTAATTTTAGTGCTCTATGACTTTATTGTTCAGAACATTCTGTCTTCATTGTTATTGCTTTGTTATAACCTTATGATTATGAATGATTATGAATAAATTATAAATACAGTTTTTATCCTTCATTCATCATATGAAACACAACTAAAAAGACAGAAATGTAAACAATATATATTGAAATGGGATGCAGTTGGTTCAATACTGAAACAAACAAAAGGAAAACATCAATAAACAATAAAAACACGCATCAAATACGTCGATAAAAAATCTCCAGTTATGAGACCAAATCTCCAGCCAAAAATTTGCAAATCTCCAGTTGTAGCATAGCAACTCTATCACATGTATGTCCATAATAAGATTGTGTTCAATTAATTTGTATTAGAGATGCTTTGTAAAAACAAACCTTCTTGAAAGTTGTATGTATGATGAAGATCAAGGTTCCATCCTCCGATTTCTGATGAGGTCATATCAAATCCACTCATTGTTGTACTACGTACTTCCCAAAATATATAGTCACATCCTGTATACTGGTACCCAACATGTACTGTAAAATAGAAAACCAGTCCTTGAAATGCATGAATTATAAAACAGAAAAATAAAATGTAACCAGAATACAGGTGTTATTAAACCTATCTTAGGAGATCTTTCTCGTTAGTGATGCCACTTTATAATATCACAACTCTTCATTACTTATAAATAACAAACAAGCCTTTCTTCAGAGGTTATCTGTTGGCACAAGGGGTGGGTGCTCAAGACAAGGTTTACTGTTGTATAAACTATAGCATATTTGTCCTATTCACTTTTGATGTGACTGTCACAATGATATCTTTCTTGGAAGATAGGCCAGTTCTGTCAAAAGACATCAGAAATGTTGCCTACACAAGACTATGGAGGAAGCATACAAAATGTAGCATTTAAGAGGTTGGAAAAGGGGCTATAATTCTAATGGAACTGGTCCAAAAATGGAAACAACCTGTGCATGTTCATATCATAACAAGATGCCATAACAAATAAGAACTTGTTCTATCAAAAGGGTAAGAGACTAGTTGTCTAAACAAGATGAACTGATAAGAGCAATCCAGTATGCCCACCACTCTAGGAGAGAGGGAGGGTATATAAATCTTTACTATTTCCCACATATGCCACTTTATGCCTTATTGCAAACAAATTATTTTCTAATATAAAAATATGCAAAATAAACTGTGTAATGTGTTCTGTAAAATGTATTCTATTAAAGTTTGTCCTTGTCTGAATAATATATTTTTATTCTTTAGCTATATTAAATATTTGTGAAACTTGTCAAACCTCTAGTTGGTACAATTCCATAGACTTTTTGATTGTAAGCATTCTTTCTATCCCAGGAGTATGTAAATTTCAGTTCAGGATCAGCTTCAAATGTCTTTTCCATAAAGTTTCCTTCTACTGAAACCTTCAGATGAACCAGAGCAAGGTTAGAGGGCACAGTGTCAGGGGTCATCTGTATCAGGATAACAGATTTGTAACCAATGGCATCACTGGAATGGTAAACTAGGTGGACATGGGTTCCAGGTATTTCTAAACTTTCTTGTAATACCTACAATGAATATTATGCATAAATTAGAGGTCAAGGGTCATCTGTAGCCAATCGTATCACGGGTATGTACACAGATTATAGAAATCTCTGTAGTTTCTTGTAATACCTGCAATGACAATAAAATTATAGCTGTGAGGGTCAAAGGTCAGTAAGATGGTATAGCAATAAACTGTACAAATTTAATGTTCCTTGCCATTTTTAGTGAGTGATATTTGTACAATTTATTTCATACATTCAAATAATTTAAATAACCATTTCTAAGTATTTCTTATACTATTTAGTCATTTACAACAATTGTGCAGCTATCATTGAAGTGGCAGGGGATTCTGCAGTACTTTGATAATTATAATAACAGCATCTGATTGATAGATTGTTTGATTGGTGTTTAAAGACAATATCTGAGATATAGATCTACTGATATACTGAATATTCAATTTAAGTCATGAGAATTATATGAGGGTTTTTTTTCTTGTTTGTTCATGCTACTTATTTTTATCCTTTTTCATGCACAAGTCATATTTCAATAAAACATACTTGTGATTCTGGGATCAGTGTACTTTTCTGTGGGCATGCTCCTAGCTGTGTATGTTGCCATGTCGACAGGACAACTGGTTTGAGGTTGTAATAATTATGGATCACTCCACAAAGCTTAGAATCTGGTTCAAAAGCATCACTAAGCTGAGAGGGCTGACGCATGACAATGGTTTCCATGGTAATAACCTGATTCCATGGAACCAAAACACTAATCCTCTTGGTGATAAATGGCAGACGCTGAAACTCCAAGGTCACAGATCCACCCCCATTAACCAATATATCAAATCTGAAAATAAAAATAATAATATAATTTAGTTATTTTATAATAAACTTGATGACTTCAAAATAAGGTAGGATTACTAAACATACTTTCCATCCAATGATAAATCAGCACGCTGTAAGATTTTACCAGAATAATTTTTTTCTCTCCTATCAATGGCTAATTTCTCTGGATTTGTGACACATTTAAATGGAACACCTTATGTAGAGGTGAAAGATTACTTTAACATCAATTAATTAACCAACCAGCATATTTACAAATAAATCTCTTGATGACATTCACGACCTATCACCGGGTTTGTAACTAGATTAATACGACGGGTGCCACTAGGGGAGCAGGAACTGCTTACCCTTCCAAAGCACCTGAGTTTCCCCTGGTTTTTAGTGAGGTTCATGATACTTGATCTTTAGTTTTATGTGTATGTTTTGTAGACCATTGTTTGTCCTTTTTCTTTTGGCCATTGTGTTGTCTGTTCTTCAAATTATGACTTCTGATTACCTCTTTGGTATCTTAGATTTACGACTTCTGATTACCTCTTTGGTATCTTAGATTTACGACTTCTGATTACCTCTTTGGTATCTTAGATTTACGACTTCTGATTACCTCTTTGATATCTTAGATTTATGGCTTCTGATTACCACTTTGGTATCTTAGATTTACGACTTCTGATTACCTCTTTGGTATCTTAGATTTATGACTTCTGATTACCTCTTTGGTATCTTAGATTTATGACTTCTGATTACCCCTTTGGTATCTTAGATTTACGATTTCTGATTACCCCTTTGGTATCTTAGATTTACACATTCTGATTACCTCTTTGGTATCTTAGATTTACAACTTCTGATTACCCCTTTGGTATCATAGATTTACGACTTCTGATTACCTCTTTGGTATCTTAGATTTACGACTTCTGATTAACCCTTTATGACTTCTGATTACCTCTTTTGTATCTTCAAACTTTTCTTACAATGAACTATTTAAAAAACAAATTAGCCTGTAATTAAAAATGTGTTATACTTACTCTAACTCCTAACAGTGGTGTACCATCCTTAGTCAGTACAGACCCTGTAATTACTGATATCATATGTGTTATACTTACTGCCCCTCTCTTCTTGTGACAGTGTAACCATACAATGGCTGTCTAGTAACAGTTACTCTAACTCCTAACAGTGGTGTACCATCTTTAGTCAGTACAGACCCTCTAATAACTGACACTTGGCTGTAATAAATAATTAGATATAATAATAATATTTACAGTAGAACCTGTATAAACATGGCAGTCAATCTTTTTTTATTAACAGCATTTGGGCTATCTGAAAAAAAATTAGTTGTTGACTATTAATCAAGTGATGACGTTGTAGCTGTGACCATATGGTAGTTAGATTTACAAGACAAGACCACTGTTGTGGTCGACTATGAAGGAGAGGGCCACTGTTAGAAGTGGCCTTTGTCAGAGAACACTTTTGCATAGGAGAAGACCTCTGTTCACAAATACCTTTATAAGATATCTGTTGAGAGAGACCTTAATAGGAAAAGATCTTTTGATACAAGAGGCATTTCTCTGTTGTGAGATCTTTATAAGAGAGGACCTTTCTTAGACACTCCACTTGGATACATTATCCTGACTCCAACACTACAGGAATTTGAACCAAGATCTGCTGCAGGTGAACACACTAACCATTGACCACACTAACCATTGAACACACTAACCATTGGACACACTAACCATTGGACACACTAACCATTGAACACACTAACCATTGGACACACTAACCATTGAACACACTAACCATTGCACACACTAACCATTGCACACACTAACCATTGGACACACTAACCATTGAACACACTAACCATTGAACACACTAACCATTGGACATACTAACCATTGAACACACTAACCATTGGACACACTAACCATTGAACACACTAACCATTGAACACACTAATCATTGAACACACTAACCATTAAACACACTAACCATTGAACACACTAACAATTGAACACACTAACCATTGGACATACTAACCATTGAACACACTAACAATTGAACACACTAACCATTGAACACACTAACCATTGAACACACCAACCATTGATCATACTAACCATTGGACACACTAACCATTGAACACACTAATCATTGAACACACTAACCATTGAACACACCATTGGACACACTAACCATTGAACATACTAACAATTGAACACACTAACCATTGAACAAACTAACCATTGAACACACTAATCATTGAACACACTAACCATTGAACACACTAACCATTGAACACACTAACCATTGAACACACTAATCATTGAACACACTAACCATTGAACACACTAACCATTGAACAAACTAATCATTGAACACACTAACCATTGAACACACTAACCATTGAACACACTAACCATTGAACACACTAATCATTGAACACACTAACCATTGAACACACTAACCATTGAACACACTAATCATTGAACACACTAACCATTGAACACACTAATCATTGAACACACTAACCATTGAACACACTAACCATTGAACACACTAATCATTGAACACACTAATCATTGAACACACTAACCATTACACCACTGAAGCAGTCTATTCTCTGATATACAGTAATAAAGAAAACTATTTAAAGAAGACAACTATTACATCATAAGTAATGTATCTATTTTTCTGCCATGATTTACATTTATTGATGCACAATAAAGTTTGTATTATTTGGAATGAAGACAAATTAAGGATGACATACTTATTTAATCAAAACAAATCTACTAAAAGCTTTCCCTCTTTATTAAATGAATTATTTGAATAATTCTCCAGATATGAGTGAAATAAGTGAGGCGCCTTTCTTGGCAAGACAGTAAATAATGATGAACTTGTCCTGTGATGATTATAGTGATAGTCTCCTCTATAATATACAACCATTTATATAAAGGGGGTCAATAGGGGTGGGGTGCTTAGTTTAGATTTTGTTTCTAAGACACATGGATATTGGGGCTTTTTTAGGAGACATGAATATTGGGCCTTTTTTAGGACACATGGATATTGTTTTTTTTAGGACACATGGATATTGGGGTTTTATTAAGACACATGGATATTGAGGCTTTATTAGGACACATGGATATTGTGGCTTTTTTTTAATATAGGACACATGGATATTGGGGCTTTATTAGGACACATGGATATTGAGGCTTTATTAGGACACATGGATATTGGGGCTGTATTAGGACACATGGGTGTTGAGGCTTTATTATGGCACATGGATATTGAGGCTTTTTTAGGACACATGGAAATTGGGGCTAAATGTCAAGGATGATATTCTTGAGATACCATCCCTTTTGCCACCCAAATATGGTCTTTCGGGACAGGTGGTCTCTTGAAAGAGATTTATTCTACAGAGTTAATGAAGAGTTGTGACATTTTCAAGTGGTCTCCTAAAAGAGGGTGGTCTCTCAAGACAGGTTTCATTGTATCAAATTAGTCAAACTTTTTGCTTAATTCAATTTTAAATGGAATTGATAAGACACTGATTTCTCTGCATAGGTAGACTACATTGTGTATTAGACTATAATGTTGTATAGATAGTGAACGCAGATAGGACTTTGAAATATTATGCAAAGAAGAAATAACGTCAAATAATAAAATGTAAAAAATGAACCTAACCAGCTTTATGTTTACTGAAACAAGAATTTTAATATTATGGGTGCATCCATTTTTACAGAGACTCATGGATCAAAAAAGTGAATTTGCCTGACAACTATGATATGACTATTGTATGCCATATATATATTACTGGTTACAAAAAAAAGATCAGAAAAAGTTACCTCAAAAAGATTTTTAATTTAACAATTTAAGTGCAAAAGAAATTTTAACTAAATATGGAAGGTTTTTGACATGATCCTTCAATAACCATGACAACAGATGTATGATTAAAAATAAACTACACTTGAGACCCTCCAATATCTAGATATGATTGTATAATTTGATTGACAGCGGTTTGGGATTGGAGACAATTAAGTTTAATCTCAGAATACGACTTCTTGATGAACGAGCCTAGTACATGCATTTACCCATTAAATCTATAATTATATAATATGTTTTGTGAATTCATGATGTAAATACAGTGCAATTTGTTTTACAATTTATAAAATTTGCTCAATATAAACAGCAGAGCTGAAGAAAAAATTAATTTTGTTTGTAGATCATTGCTAGAGAAACCACAGAAGAGAAATAAAGCAAAACTTGTAATTAAAACAACTGTACATATTTACAATTTATAAAATTTGCTCAAAATAAACAGCGGAATTGAAAGAAAAATTAATTTTTGTTTGTAGATTATTGCTATTGAAATCTCAGAAGAGAAATAAAATAAAACTTGTAATTAAAACTACTGTACATATTTACATGTTTTTCTCATATCTTGCCATCTCTTCATATATTATTTAATTAATCAAAATTTTATGTTATTATTAATTCATGTATTGTGAATTTATTAAAATTCGTGGATGCCAATTTTCGTGCCTTGAAGAAAAATTATATTCATATTATATATTTTCATGGATACATAATTTGTAGATACCCTGCTAGTCGGTACATTATTGTCACATATGTATATTGAGACAAATATTTGTTGAAATCTGTCCAAGTAATCCACGAAAATTGGTATACCAGGAGAAATAAGCATTTCACTGCATTTAATCATTATCTTATTAATTTCAGTACACTTCAGCCATATTTCAGTATTATAATTTTTTAGCGATGCTAAATACAAATACCAGAGAAGACTTCATAAGTAAGAATTACTTGTGTTTTATCCATTTTGCATGTTTAACTTTTTTTGTCTTGTATACCCAGTGTTGCCAGTTTCTATGAATTTCCATTTATTTATTTCCCCTTCCGGTATTCTCTAACGGTATTCTCTATGTTTATTTAAACTAAAAAACAGTTTCTTGAGTACAAAACTTTAAGACAATGTTTTTGTTGTTCATATCTACTTAAAGAAGGTGATTTAAATATTTACATCATAATTATAACATGTAGCTATGATTACAATATTAGAATTGTTTTCTCAAGTAGGATCATTCAAAAGTACCATTAAAATGATGAATGACTTACAAACAAATGGTTGTAATTATCTAAATATTAAAGATAATTGTCTTCAATTACATACTTTATCTGTATATATATATAGATAGATGGTCACAGGGTAGTCAGTTCATTTTGCACAAGGAACAAATACATTTTTTTAGGTTTACATAAATTTTCCACCTCAGAGTTAAACATGGAGTACAGAATTAGGTTGGTTTACGGTGTTTAACACCACTTTCAACAATATTTCAGTTATATCGTAATGGATAGAGAGTGTAGAATTAATCTGGAGCCATATATATATACAATATTGGTCTGTTGACGGTAAATATAGAATTTATTTGACAAGGCTGAGAAACGGGGTGAAAGACGAGCTTCTAGCGAGTCTTTCTCCCCGTTTCGCGCCGAGTCAAATAAATTCTATATTTACCGTCAACAGACCAATATTGTATTTATCCTGCAATCCACGATGTCCTAAAAAATAATCTTAACTCGTAAAAATGCATTTTTTAACGCAACGGAATCCTCACTATTTGGTGTAGTAAAATACCAGATTTTTTTTGCTGACAAAAATTCGCGAACAAATAGTTCTCAAAAGGAAGTGAAATAACTTTATTTAAGTGAAGATTTATTGATTAAGATGAAAATCTATATAGAAAATTGATAGTTTAGAACCTGAAATATATATATTTAATATGTTTTTCATAGATATGAAAACACATTAATTTAGCGATCATACGTCACATGCGGTCATACTTAAATACGCCTGCAGTAGTAACCAGGTAAATATATACGCCTGTGTGAAAAGGTATACGCCTGCAACTATATGGTTCACTTTTATTTTTATTTTTTTATATCAAATAATAAACATCCGATATATTCCTTTTACTGGTTTATATTAAAAAAAATAAAATAAAAAAGAACCATATAGTTGCAGGCGTCCACCTTTGTATGACACACAGGCGTATATATTTGCCTGGTTACTACTGCAGGCGTATTTAAGTATGACCCACACAGTTTGTAAACATGTGAAAGCAATACACACATACATGTATAGACGATTCGAGCATGTTTTAAGTAAACTAGGTAGAGTAGAGAAAACAGAAAGATTAATCATTTATCTCAACAAACTGAACTGATTCACGGAAATGTATTTAACAATGATGTCAAACACTCAAATGCTCAGTTATTGGGATATTTAGTCATTTGTGAAAATTGTGTACACATTCACCATTTGTTATGGATGACCACGCCGTAAAACATAGAACTAATTTGACTTGACATATTTGTATTGGAACTGTAAAAAGGAACATCGGGATTGCTTCGACACGAAACATCAGAAGTGCTACTGGCTGTAGAATTTGTGGAGGTTTTACGAGGTAAGTTTGCTGTAAAGCATTTCTGTTAGTTTCACTTTCAGTGTTGCTGAGGATGTTTGATATTTTCTTGTGTCTTTCCTCACTCAATGTTGAGTAATTATTAATAAATGCCACATTGTTATGCCCTGATATTTGCATAATATCTATCCCCTCCACATTGTTTTCTCTTAACTTCTGGACGGGATAAGATATTTTCTGGCACTGATTGATTAATGTCTAATTTGCAACTATCCTTCATTTTTTTCATAAGACTGGAAAGTTTTCTTTCATGCACTTTTCTACCTGTTTCTAAAGCTCGTACAAATAAATTATGTATTTTGTGACAATGCAAGTATATAAAGGAGGAGAAGCTAATACCAATCTTCTGGACTTTACATAGGTTTCAATGGAAAATTGGAATTTATTTTTATAGAATAAAATAAAACTTTCATATATACATGGTAAATTGAAGAAAATCAAAATAGAGATCTGATTTAGTGTCAACAAGCACCAGATATGATTTTAATTACTATATTTAACTTCTGTTTGTATATCATAATCAAATGAATTAATATGCATTGAAGTCTACATGTATGTAGAATCCCCACCAACTATTTTCTTCATATCAAATTTGCTATTATTAAACCATAATCCATTGATTGGTAAATTACATAATGCTATGTCACTAAGGAACCAAGAATATTATGGACATAGGTGTTGTGACCAGAAAAATATTAGAGTGAAGGATATATTTTTCTGGAATGAACAATATTTACATGATAATGTTGGTTGTTGCGAGTAATGACTAATGTGCGAATATATTTTCTGAGTCGGATCATACAAAAATGCATTATGAAAGCTTGAAGTTTCAAATATTCAAACATTGCTAATTTAGTCTGCATTTTGTTCCTTTTTTCTTGTTATTTTATTAGTAAATATATAATAACATGTATTTTAATTATAATCAATGCTATATTAATGTCTTTCAGATGAATGGCTGGATTAATGGTTTAACAGTGTACAATGTACATGTGATGTTTGAAATAAGTGCAAAGACTATATATGAAAGAAATAATTGCATAAAAACCTATGAACGTTTAATAAAGATCTGATTAAACAAAGGACATTTTTCAAGAACTATCACTCAGTTGTTGCATACAGGCCAGGGGTATGTGAATCAGTTTCAAATGGAATTGCACAAAATAAAAAATGTACTGTAATCCTGATCAACAGTGAGTAGAATTCCAGCAGATAAAACACTAGTTTCAACTGACAAATCATACAACTTTGTTGGAATTTTGCAAAAGAAAAAAATGTTTTAAAAAAAGATGCAAAATGATTGGAGGAAGTGACTGAATACAATTATTCCAAATGGTTAAAACAAATTATATAAATATTTTGTGGTGTCATAAAGAATTCAGAATATAAAAAATTATCTATAATTTTAAAGTGACTTGATGCAATAGCAGGAATATGTGTTATTTTCACCTTGAAGAAATCTACTATCTGATATGTTGAAGTAATTGATGTGAATTAATTGAACATTTAATATGAAGAAATTTTATAATAAAATATATGTAGTAATCTTAGAGTTTGATGTTCAAACTGTACTGGGTTATTTAACCATATAAGTGTGTTTAGTAAAGATTGTGGTGTGTGACTGCCCAGAACGTTTCTGTTATAAAGGATGTTAATTTCCTCATCTGTTGGAGGGCATGCCCTCTTTGGTTTATTCCCTTTGTCCTGTAGTTTTAGTTGCTTTTGTTTTGTTTTCAAAGCTTCCCTGTCAAGTTATAAATGATTCGGATTTGTTTAAGATTTTTGTTTTGTTTTTTATTGACTTCTAGGATTTTTTTTATCGTAAAATATGTATAAAAAATATGAAATTTTAGAATTATTAGTTTCATTTTGTCGGTTTGTAAATTTACAAATAGTGAGAACGAAAACAGTTATTAGAAAAAGACGACGTCGATTATTGACATTGGTTACGGTTAATATTTTAACTCCTTCACAGGAGAGCAAAAACACAAAAAAGTAGTTCCGGAATCTATGGGCGGGGCTTAAAAGTTTATTCGTAGGTTTAAAAGTTTATTCGTAGGCTTCAAAAGTTTATTCGTAGGTTACGAATAAAGCAAAAATTTATTCGTGTGGTATATTTGTACAGCAAATGTACTGATTGCAGGATAAATATATATATATGTACAATATATGTACATAGCTGGAAAATATAACATTTATTTGTATGAGTTTTAGGAACTGGTAGAAAGGTGAGTCTGTAATTGGCAAGTTTTTCTGACCTGTTTTGCAACTAGTGCAAAAATTTATATTTTTATGACAATATACATGTATTGTGTTTATCCTGCAATATCAAAATGTTCAAAATCAACAAGCAAATTTTATTGAAAAGAGAGCAGAAATAAGCATCATTTTGGAATTGTTCTGACGGAGACTTTCCCTTATCAGTTCTAACATGTACCTTTCATTAAAGGCGTTCCTTGAGGTGCCAATCTGTACACTGTTCTCTTCTATCAAGAACTTCATTCTATCATAGAAGGAAGCTGTAGGACTGGGTGGCTGTTTACGTAACAATATGTCCACGGGGTCCGGTGACATCTGACAGAAAGCATCTTCCGTACACGATGGCTTCATACAACAATCTGGGTCCTGACAATCCTTTAAACCATCTATAATAAACATGATCAGATAAAACTTAAGACTAATAGATTGACTGATTGGTGTTTAATGCCAACTTTAGCAGTATTTCAGCTACTTATATTGTGGCATAGTTTGATTGTGAACAGAAGCTCAGTTTCATACATATAACAATAAAAATGTCTTCTGCTATTAATATTTCAAGACTTTTTATCTTTAATTGTTCAAAAGGAAAGATTCTGATCTCGAATTCCCATTCAAAAGGAAAGATTCTGATCTAGAATTCCCACTTTTTATCTTTAATTGTTCAAAAGGAAAGATTCTGATCTAGAATTCCCACTTTTTATCTTTAATTGTTCAAAAGGAAAGATTCTGATCTAGAATTCCCACTTTTTATCTTTAATTGTTCAAAAGGAAAGATTCTGATCTAGAATTCCCATTCAAAAGGAAAGATTCTGATCTAGAATTCCCACTTTTTATCTTTAATTGTTCAAAAGGAAAGATTCTGATCTAGAATGCCCACTTTTTATCTTTAATTGTTCAAAAGGAAAGATTCTGATCTAGAATTCCCATTCAATCATTTTCAAAAGACCTTTGGCACATTCCTGATTTAATTTTAGAATTATATGATTATATACCTTTTTATATACAAGTTATTTTCCTTATGATGGTCAAAATGATTAACCAAAAACAATGAAAAGGCCAATGAATTTAAGTATAATTTTTTCATAAATTGTAGATATTTGAACCCGGTAAAAATTCAGATGAAAACGTTTATAACAAATGGAAAATTAACAAGTTGTTACAACATTAAAAGAGATTATAAGAAAAGTTTAAAGATACTAAAGGGAGGTAATCAGAAGCTGTAAATCAAAGAAGAACAGACAACACAATGGCCACAAGATACTAAAGGGAGGTAATCAGAAGCTGTAAATCAAAGAAGAACAGACAACACAATGGCCACAAGATACTAAAGGGAGGTAATCAGAAGCTGTAAATCAAAGAAGAACAGACAACACAATGGACAAAAGATACCAAAGGGGTAATCAGAAGTGTAAATCAAAGAAGAACAGACAACACAATGGCCACAAGATACTAAAGGGAGGTAATCAGAAGCTGTAAATCAAAGAAGAACAGACAACACAATGGCCACAAGATACTAAAGGGAGGTAATCAGAAGCTGTAAATCAAAGAAGAACAGACAACACAATGGACAAAAGATACTAAAGGGGTAATCAGAAGTGTAAATCAAAGAAGAACAGACAACACAATGGCCACAAGATACTAAAGGGAGGTAATCAGAAGCTGTAAATCAAAGAAGAACAGACAACACAATGGACAAAAGATACCAAAGGGGTAATCAGAAGTGTAAATCAAAGAAGAACAGACAACACAATGACCAAAAGAAAAAGTACAAAAGGACAAACAATGATCTACAAAACATAATACAGAAAACTAAAGATCAACTTAACCACTAAGAACCCTTGGTTCAGTAGCTTCCTTGTTAGCATCAACCCTCTATCAAGGAAATCATGATAGGAACCACAAGCAGTGGAATATCAGATCAACTAAGATATATATATATAAAGTCTAAGGGAATCTACCAATATATATATATACTCCATAAGCAGGCACTGCTGGTTTGTTGCTACATTTAAATGGAAAGCTCACAATGGGAAAATTGAAATAATCTCTTTTGTAATAAAGTTTTGTTCTTAACTGGACCTCACAGTCAACACTGAGGTGTAGGTCAAGGTATGAAACAGACCTAGACCTAAGTTATTGCACAGAACAATAGACGATGGCACTTGAAATAAATGTGTAGATCTAATTTAGTGCTCACAAAAACATTTCTAGAATAACCTTCATCAGGTATGCTCAAGAATAACCTTCATTAGGTATGCTCAAGAATAACCTTCATCAGGTATGCTCAAGAATAACCTTCATCAAGTATGCTCAAGAATAACCTTCATCAGGTATGCTCAAGAATAACCTTCATTAGGTATGCTCAAGAATAACCTTCATTAAGTATGCTCAAGAATAACCTTCATTAGGTATGCTCAAGAATAACCTTCATCAGGTATGCTCAAGAATAACCTTCATCAGGTATGCTCAAGAATAACCTTCATCAGGTATGCTCAAGAATAACCTTCATCAGGTATGCTCAAGAATAACCTTCATCAGGTATGCTCAAGAATAACCTTCATCAGGTATGCTCAAGAATAACCTTCATCAAGTATGCTCAAGAATAACCTTCATCAGGTATGCTCAAGAATAACCTTCATTAGGTATGCTCAAGAATAACCTTCATTAAGTATGCTCAAGAATAACCTTCATTAGGTATGCTCAAGAATAACCTTCATCAGGTATGCTCAAGAATAACCTTCATCAGGTATGCTCAAGAATAACCTTCATCAGGTATGCTCAAGAATAACCTTCATCAGGTATGCTCAAGAATAACCTTCATCAGGTATGCTCAAGAATAACCTTCATCAGGTATGCTCAAGAATAACCTTCATCAGGTATGCTCAAGAATAACCTTCATCAGGTAAGCTCAATACATGATATTTGTTTTCTAGATATGTACAAATGTACATTTATCTCTATTTCCATACCACCCATCTTTTTACATATTCATCTTTTTATTTTATATCTATTATATGTGTACAGTTTTTATTTGTATCTACATATACTGGAAGTTCTTTACGACATGTTTTTAAATTTTTGTAATAGATATTGACTGACATAGCTGACCACACATAAACAAGATATTGTCAAAACACCCTGCTGAAAATTTTGCAACAAAAATGAAATTCTACGATATATTATACCTCTGTCATTATCCTCCATGTCATCACAAACCATCTCCATGGCAACATCACAACCTTTACCAGTCCATCCATTATGACAGGTACACTGCCATCCGTCAGAGAAGTGCCGACATTCTCCGTGTGTGTGACACCCACTAGGACAACCATCTAAGAAAATACACATTTTAAATAAACAATTATTTCAGAGTACCTTGCACAAGCTGCTGAAATTGATGGGGAAACAGTTTAAGCAAATGTGAACAAGATATGATTATAATCTAACGATTATGAAGTCTCTCAAACCGGCCATTGACACTATCTACCCACATATCAAATTTTGATGATATCGGACAATGTTGAATTTTTACCCCCCATTTTTATGCCATGTTTTGGCAGCCATTTTGAAAATGGCAGACATCTTGAAAATTTTGAAAACACAGAATTGCCCCTCTAATGGTGACCTATCACTATGTCAAATTTTATGTCTCTATCATTATCCAGTTAGAAGTTATCAACATTAATGTACGAAATTTCAAGTTTCCCATAGGATTCTATAGTAACCCCCACCCCCTTTGAACCCCCAAAAATATGGCTTTGACCCTCTTTACCACAAAACTTTAGGATCAACTAGAAACATATATCTATAACTCCACCAAGTTTCATGAAATTCTGTTCTGTAGTTCCTGAGATCTGCCGTGGACAAGTTCATGCTTCGCGGAAAGAAAGAATAAGAATAATAATAATAAAAATAAAAATAATAATAAGAAACGGAGCAAAAACAATAAGTCTCCAAACTTTGTTTAGGAGACTTAATAACCTGACTTAACAACAGTCGTCTCCATTTAATTATGAAATAAATACAGAATAACTGCAGTTTTGAAGGCTGAGAGACATTATCACTAGAATTACAGGGAGAATAACAGATTGAGTGCGTTGATACTCACAATATCATGAGAGCTGAAGAAAAATTGTTCAAATTACTGATAAAGCAATAAATGATAGGAAAACAGGATTTTTTTTTTCAAAATTAGCATGTTATCTTTTTTTTCTTTGTTTGTATGTATGTTTGGTTACTGTAGAACTAGATATCATGAAGTGAAGAGTTTGGATCCCATTCACCAGTTTATTCCTGCCACATTTTTTACAATTGGTTTCTGTCATAATTTTCTTGTATTTAATAGCTTGATATTTGGGGGTGGTTTCTGTTCTTGTATTGTTGAAAAGTTATCTTGATTGTTTTACTTTCTAATCAACAAGAAGTCAATATAGACTGTTGTAATACAGTGATCTTAATTACTGTCAAAATTAAAAAGGAAAAAAGACATTCAAACTGGTTAACAGTTTATTTTGTCCCTCAATTTGTTAACGGTAATTATAATATCACCGTTCTGAGTATGCCTGAAATATTTTCCGCTTAATGCGCATCTGTGACAGAATATTCAATTAAAATATGACTAGTCGCCCTCATGTAAAACAATTGAGTCCCCCTAATAAAGAACATTTAAGTCTCCCCTCCTCTTATGTAGAACAATATGCATAGTTTCTCTCATTTGTCTTCAGACAAATAATGAAGTTTTATAACATATCATTTAATGGGTCAAGGTAATATACCATTTAATGGGTCAAGGTAATATATCATTTAATGGGTCAAGGTCATATATCATTTAATGGGTCCTGGTCATATATCATTTAATGGGTTAAGGTCATATATCATTTAATGGGTCAAGGTCACATATCATTTAATGGGTCAAGGTCATATATCATTTAATGGGTCAAGGTTACATATTTTAAGAGTTTAGTACATATGTTATATATATTTCTACACTAAATAAGAAAATAAAATGAAAAACATAGAAAATAAACCCATAACCTCTTACTACAGGTCATCTCAAAACACACATACATCACATCAAATATATTATAATCATGTAGACGGGAAATGTTTCCATGTTTGTTTCCCAATGAATAATATTCACTGTGTCGCCTATAAAATCCAAAGTTTCATTTTTTTTGTCTTTTATGATTGTGGTGATGTGTTTTGAAACAAGCTTTATACAATTGTATTCAAAATGAAATAAAAGAAAAATATTGTTTTTCTTGAAAAAAATAAATAAGCAAAAGCCATAAAAGATATATATATATATATATATATATATATACAGTGAAACCTGACTAAACTGACCACTTCTAAAACCAACTTTATATGATTGTAATAGACAGGTGTTTAGATTTGACAGGTTAAATATGTAATAATTTCAGACTGTGCTGTTCTCTTTACACAGGTTTCCTGTCTATTAATGGTTTGTTTAGACAGATTTCACTGTATGCTCAAATTAAATTAAATTCCGAGACAATAAAAATAACTCATTGATAAACTTTGAACAGTGTAACGAAGATGAGTAGATCATGGAAGATAAATCATATGTGTATAAATAGACAACAGAAAACAAGTTGTGACACACACACACATAGGTAAGGAGTGGCATACCTATAGTACAGTGCTTCCCGTTCCAACCTTGACGACAGACACAGGTTCCGTTCTCACACTTCCCTTTGAAATCGTCACATCGTGGATCACATGATAGCTGGTCACACAAGGCTCCGCCCCATCCAGGATTACAGATACACTTCTGTTTCTGACAGTATCCACGGTAACATTCTAGACGGCATATTTCTGAGTGAAATTTAAAGGGGAAGGTCAATGTAATGTAATCTTTTAATATTGTTTACATGTTAAAGTCAGAAATGAACTTGCCCCAAATGTTAGTTACTCAGAATGGAATTAGTTTCAGAAGATTAGTTCTAGGCACAGATTTTTTGCTGTAGTTATATGTTAATTACCTTAGTTACAGATTATTAAGAGAATGTGTTATTTGAAATAAAAACTAGATATAATATATACAAAAATATATTTTAAGCATATATTATTGTTAAATTTAAAGAGAGAAAATCTGAAGAATATTTCAAATTTTTGGTGAAAGCTTGACAAATCTTAATATTGGAAATATCAAAAAATATTGTAAATAGCTATACACAACGTACATATCTAGTGCCTGTATATAAAATATAGATCACAACATTAATACCCAGTAGCCAAATAAATAATGTGCTAAAATCTGGACTGGACTTCAGATCCCTACATCATAGACAGTACTAAAATCTGGACTGGACTTTATATCCCTACATCATAGACAGTACTAAAATCTGGACTGGACTTCATATCCCTACATCATAGACAGTACTAAAATCTGGACTGGACTTTATATCCCTAAATCATAGACAGTACTAAAATCTGGACTGGACTTCATATCCTTACATCATAGACAGTACTAAAATCTGGACTGGACTTCATATCCCTACATCATAGACAGTACTAAAATCTGAACTGGACTTCATATCCCTACATCATAAACTTTACTAAAATCTGGACTGGACTTTTTATCCAGACACCAACACCACTACTAATTTCAATGTTTGAAGCATTCCAAACTTCTTTTGAACACAATTAAGATTTTATGGGAAGTAGGTTTTTTGCTCTTATTATAATTTCATATTTTTGTTCTCATTGTACTTTTGACTACAGTTAATAATATTGTTTTGGTATTACAAGAACTGAAGTACTTAAAGATAGATTACAAATGACACTTGTAATAAGGCAATACAAACTGTCAAAGCTGTATCCGACAGTCTCCAAGGTAAACATTTACAACAAAATTTAAAAGGAGCTTTGTAAATAGAAAGAGAAATCAAACCAGAAAATCATGCGATGCTTGAGAGTATGATATTGTTTATCAGACAAAGAAAAGACCAAGATTCATATAAGTCTACGATAGGTAACATTTCAGGAATTGAGAGTACATGTAGTATGAATGTATAATTATTTCTTTAAGAAACCATTATCCCAGGTTGCTTCTTTAAATTATAATCTTAAAACATTTCTAGAATTCATTCAAGTGAAAAATTCAATAAATATACCAATATTATTTTGTGTCAAGACAAAATTTGATAAAATGCATGTTGTAAACTAAACTACTGTACATAAAACATGCCTACATGCATTTAATAACAACATTGTTAGTACCTGTGATTGGGTGTAAGTTATGTAGTGTTCCTGAAATATCAAATACATGTCTTAATCTCTAACTTTATCACATGGCAGTAAAACACAGAAAAATCCCTCCCTACCCTGAAACAGAAAATCTTTGAAAATCCCTCCCTCCCCTACACAGAACATCTTTTTAAATCCTTCCCAAAAACACATAAAATCTTTGTAAATCCCTCCCTTCTCAACAACACAGAAAATCATTGTAAATTCTTCCCCTCCGAACAACACAAAACATCTTTGCAAATTCTTCCCCTCCCAACAGCACTGAATAAAATAAAAATACAACAATCAACACATACATGGAGGCAAGTTTTAATTCAAATAGTGAAGTAAAATTTAGACAAAATCTCATGCAAGAAAAACATGCAAATCATAACAAAAAAATAATCTACACAAGAAAAAAAATAAGCTTAAGGCTAGTCTTAGATATATCACAAGGTCGATGCTTTTATACAGAAAGAATTCATTTATTACTGCATCTATTTAAAAAAAAAATACAAAAGTTGAGACTGTAACACAGTTAAACTTGCATTAAGAGCTCACCTTTGGGACAAAGAAAAAGTGGCCTTATAAGACAGGTGACTGCTTAATAGAGGTGACCATATGAGCAGGTTTGACTTAATAGAGGTGACCACATGAGCAGGTTTGACTTAATAGAGATGACCACATGAGCAGGTTTGACTTAATAGAGGTGACCACATGAGCAGGTTTGACTATATATATTATTTTAACTTTTTTATGACCACAAAGAATTGAATAATTGGAAAATTGAGATTTATTTTGTTTGATTAATCATTATTTTTCAATAGTTATTTACATTAAATTTCATTATTTTATATATTTTGGTCCCTGCTATCAAATCTGCATTAAATCTTGCTAAAAAATAGACTTCTTTTTATTAACTTGTATATGGTTAATATCAACAGCATGCAATTATAAGGGAAATAACTCTAGTAATATTGCTATACAGCTATGGATGTTTGGACTTGCAATGCATGTTAAGGGGAGATAACTAATTTAATCAATTGACTTGCAATGCATGTTAAAGGGGAGATAACTGGTCATCCAAATTACCTGTTTCACATTCCTTCCCAGTGAAGAATCGTTCGCATATACATTTTCCAAGTTCTGCATCGTATTTGCCGTGCTCCGAGCAGTCTCGAGCACACAAGTTTGTGACGTTAAGTTTATCAGTAAGACGACAGTCAGACCCTTTATACCCTTTGTAGCATATACATTTACCAAGATGACATACCCCGTTACCAGAGCAATTAGGAAGTAGGCAATCAACTGTTGTAATGGTGGAAAAGAAGAAAAAAATCTACGATAATCAAAATTAAATATACACCTTATTGAGCCATTCACACGCATGCAAACAAACGCCATGAGACAGCTTATGGTCTGTATTTTGGCTGACATGATTAATCAATCAAATCGATCATCGATCACTAATCGATCAAACTCCTGAGAGAGTTTGATCGACAAGTGTTCGATTAGTCAAACTCATCAATCGATTAGTGTTCGAAAACTGATCGATTAGTGATCTATTAATCATGTCAGGATTTTGTTAATCTTTGTCATATGTAAAAACAATCTTCTCATTGGTTATTACTAGTGCTATTTATGTTTTACACTATGACAAAGATATACAATACAGACATCCTGTAGCTAGCTAGTCTATAAATAGTTCTCATGCTTAAGCTTATAATTTTGTGTTGTAAGAATCATTCATGCAAAAAGCTGTTTTCTAGCAAACATTCCTGAAATTACATGTATATGAAAATAATAATGTAAATTCATGCAGAAAACTGAGAAAAAAAAACAATAGCAAAAATTGACAAAAAAATCGGTATATTTTTAATTATAATCATAATGACGTACAATATTTAATGTACAGTATAAATGGCTCAATAGTTAAAATTAGTAAATTACAGCTAAAGCTATTAATAGTAAGATAAATTATTAGTAAATAAATTATAGATAAAAAGTAAAGAAAAAAGCTTGGGTTTCTATGTTAACACACAACCCTATTATAACAAACAAAATATCATCAAACAGTATCTGTACATAAATGTTTATACTTGTAAAAAAAAATTAATTGTTAAAATTCTTTAAAAAAAATATCTAAAAATACCTCTTTAAAATATTTTTTTTATATCTGAAAATTCCTTTTTAAATTTTTTTTCTTAATAAATTCTAATTATTTTCTATATGCATCAATTGTGAGTTAAGCATAAACATCTAACAGGAATAACAGATAATATTGTTTGATGGATATTTACACAATCCCCCATTCTTTTGTTATTTTTTTATACTGACAAGTTATTTCTCAATGTTCAAATAACACCACATTTCTGTACATCATGTACTTCCATCTTAAACATTATTTTTTCAAATGCTCCATAAATAAATTTTCAGTTTAAGAAACGTTTTGTAAATAAGTCAAAATAGAATATGGATGTAAATAAACATGAGAGACTATCTAACATTACACTTAAACACAAATTAAAGTAAAGTAACAGCCCTTTTATTGTTGTTCTACACAGTAGTATCTTTGTTCTATATTGAGAAACAACTTATCATAATATACCACATTCCTCCTAGTAGAGAAGTTATTAAAATTTGCATAATTAATAATACAATATAAGACCAATTAATATTACTTCTTCCTGGTAAACTTAATACCAAAGTGACCAATTCATCAAACTATTTCCTTTTCCTCTTTATGATTCAGTTAGAGAGTTACTAAAACATTATTTCTTTCTACTTATAATATCACAATATCTCTGTTTTGAGTTGAACACATTCCATCAAAGTTCTGGTAATTCTATGCAAACTGTCGTGAAAATTGAAAGATTTCAACATACTTCCATTTACGATATAATTCTATATCTTTCCCATTTTAAGCCAATAACAATTTGTGAATATTCTGAAATGTGAGTAGTATTTTTAAAACACATAATCTTTCCGAAAAATATGATATATAATTATATAAGCATTTTTTTTTAAACAAAGATCATTATTATTAAAAATCAAAAACAGGTACCCTGTATTTCATATTCCAACCAGGACATGTGTTGTCATTGACAGAAATTGTAGAAATTTGAAGGAATGGAAAAAACTCATAAAACAAATGTATTGGTTTATCATTAATTTTAATGTATTGGTTTATCATTAATTTTAATGTATTGGTTTATCATTAATTATTTATTAATATCAGCTTCTTTTTTAATGCAAATAAAATTAATTCCAATTCTGATCTCAACATACCTAGTCCACAATGTGGCCCTTTAAACCCAGCAAGACAATGACATTCTCCATTAATACAGCGACCATTACCATTGCAGTTTGGGACTTCACACTCGTTTTCTGGAACATTACATTCTTGGCCTTTCCATCCGTGGTTACAGTGACATACACCACCGATGTACTGCCCGTTACCATTACATACAACTGGACAGTCTCCTGAAACACATGATATTGTTATCACACGGTTCACACGATATCGTTATCACATGGTTCACACATTATATCATCACATGGTTCACACATGATGTCGTTATCACACAGTTCACATATTATATCGTTATCACATGACTCACACATTATATCATTATCACATGGCTCACACATTATATCGTTTTCACATGACTCACACATATCATTATCACATGACTCACAAATTATATCATTGTCACATGGCTCACACATTATATCATTATCACATGGCTCACACATTATATCATTATCACATAGCTCACACATTATATCATTATCACATGACTCACACATTATGTTATGCATTCAGCTTGTAATTTTTCTTGTCTGTTATATTTTGAATAACAATAAACTGCAATAATCTATTGATTAAACTAAAAACTAAGAAACATACAATTTGGTCACTTTGCCATATTTTTTTATATTTAAGAAACACCCAAAGAGGGAAAATATCACACTGTCTATAAATACATTTGTGCAGTTAGGGACCATGACTATTTTATTTTGCGATAAAATTTAGTTTTAGTTCTTTCATTGCTTGACCTGGAATTGTAAATATGATTTATAAATTATTGAAGTAGTCGGCAGTGGGATTAAATTAACTATCCAGAAATCAATACAATTTCATTCATTAACTTGTGATGAGCGACGGCCCGCGGGAAAACTACAAGAAAACATTTGTTGCATCAAAATTCCCTCCGTTGTCACATTTAAATTAAACGGAAGATAAAATAAAAGGAATTTATGTGAAAGTATAATTAAAAATAAATCCTTCGTGAAAATATTTGTTGGTTAAAAAAATCCTCCACGATCACAATTAAATGAAGCAGAGAATGAAATAAAAAAAACTATTTCATCAATTTCACGCAACGAACATTATAGTTACTTGTATTACAAAGTGATTTTGTTGCAGGCTATTTAGAGTGAAATTCACATATCAAATTAACAATATTTATATTATTATTGCATATTGTTGCATGTTGATTAAATTTCATGAGGTTCTACGGAGTAGAAACCAACATAACTGAGTGCTTCTGACATTAATTTGCTTAATTAAAGTCTATTTGTTTTCTTTTTGTGATTGTTTAAGGCTTTCTATTCAACTACTGTTGCAATTGTTTATTTCATTGTAATGTTTTCATTATATCAGAAAATTATTTGCGTGCAAATATTGTTTTACTCGGGAACCTCTCTAGTGTGTACCAAACTTTAAGAAGAAAGCATGGAATGCAATATCGGTCAAGATGCAATTTTTTAACTCATTCGGAAATGCTCTACTTATTTGGTATTTCTATAAAGGAAGACCAGTAAAAATATCACCCAAATATTGTATTTTCATTTAACAAAGAAATTTATATGAAATATTTGATACTAATATTTACAGAAAATCATCTGTGATATGAATTTAAAATAAATCATCACTTCATCCTTAGTATATCAAATTTTAAAATACAAACTAATAGCAATATTTCTTCTGTATTACACATCATACTAACTCGGCTTGATGCAATAAAATACATGAATTTGTATTTTAAAATGTTAAAATATGACACCGCAGAAGTTTGACGTTTCCTAGGAGTGGTTTGTATTTGTTTTGTTAATTTATATTGTCAACCATTACCATCTTTAACTATTTTATGTCTAACTAACCAATTAAATAAATGTGTAACCATATCTTAATGGTAAATATATCTTTATAATTGAAAACTTGTCATTAAACAAAGATATATATTGGTAATTACACATTAGTAAAGATAAAATCCTAAACATCATCAAGTGTAAATAAAAAAGCTTGAACATCATCAAGAGAATGGCTTGTTTTATCAGTTTACTTGTCTCACAATTATATCTTTGGAGGGAAAATGATCTATTTCTTAAATTAGAAAGATTTTTAACTTAATCATTGACCATTATATTCCAAAACAAATATCGAGGGTATTGTTTATTTGTGAAGAAACAAATAAAGAACTATGTGTTCAATAAGATTAATGACTTCCATTCCTACTGTCATCAATCCTAACAGCAATTTACAGAACACAGCATTTTACAGAACACGACATGAAATGCATTTCATTACAATTCTCGTTAGACTGGTGTCTTCATACAACACTAAGAAAACACAGCAACAATTATAGAAAAAAACTTTCAAAGATTTCACGATCTATTTCCTGTTTGGTTGAGGTTAATATTTACCCATCAAATGTACCGACCAATCAAAATTGTTTAAATGTTGTGGTTACGGTTTTTAAAGTGAATGGAAACCAGGTTACAAATTTAACATGCCAAAATTATTTCGGAAACGTCAAAGAATCATTTACAAAGAGTTGGAAGGATTTATGTCCCCTGATTGAAACGACGTCGCGATGACTAAGTATAGTTTAATTTACATGAGTCATATAAAAAGACAATCTTCCTGATAAAATTGTCTCGATTTTTGATAGAGTTCGTCCAATTCTTTGCAGCACGGCTCATTTCCTATCAATTATTATTTGAACGATGAAACAAATCAATTGCTACGTTATTTTGCTCCCTCTTGCATCACAAAACATTCCGATACAGAGTTAATATTCAAATTATCTTCCACAAGTTTCACAGACAATGATTTTATTTGTAGCAATTTATCAAGAGAGGAGTTAGATCGTCGGCCCGCGGAAACATTAATTGTCCTCTTGGAAAATGACAACAATAGAAAATGTTGCTGTTTAACGGACTATAGTTACTACGATGAAGTAAACATTATATTAATTACTATTATTTAATACAGATACTACATAACTCGTGGTTTAATAAAAACTATAATATGTACAAAATCGTTGGCAATTTAAATAATGAATAGATTTGGCTTATTAAATATTTATATGACATTTATCTTACTTATAAATAGAAGAAATGTTTTACATACTGTTTTACAATCTAATTAAAACTGTCTATCTTACCATATGTATTGATTGAAAGTTAAAAAAAAATGCGTTATTGGGCTTTAATTCTTAATTTTTACTGTAGTACATTCTATATATATTGAACCTCCATTAATTAGAAACCAAATAAAATGTTTTCTTTGATTGGTTTCTTTAATCAGTTTCTTTAACTTCTGAATTCATACACAATATTTTTTTGTTAAAAATATTAGAATACCGGTATATATATCATACAAAAATTTAGAGGCCTCTGTTACTAAAATCATAGAGTAGTAGGATTTACATATCTATTTATAGGTCTCTGTTACTAAAATCATAGAGTAGTAGGATTTACATATCTATTTATAGGCCTCTGTTACTAAAATCATAGAGTAGTAGGATTTACATATCTATTTAGAGGCCTCTGTTACTAAAATCGTGAAGTAGTAGGATTTACATATCTATTTATAGACCTCTGTTACTAAAATCATAGAGTAGTAGGATTTACATATCTATTTATAGGTCTCTGTAACTAAAATCATAGAGTAGTAGGATTTACATATCTATTTAGAGGCCTCTGTTACTAAAATCATAGAGTAGTAGGATTTACATATCTATTTATAGGTCTCTGTTACTAAAATCATAGAGTAGTAGGATTTACATATCTATTTAGAGGTCTCTGTTACTAAAATCATAGAGTAGTAGGATTTACATATCTATTTAGAGGTCTCTGTTACTAAAATCATAGAGTAGTAGGATTTACATATCTATTTAGAGGTCTCTGTTACTAAAATCATAGAGTAGTAGGATTTACATATCTATTTAGAGGCCTCTGTTACTAAAATCGTGAAGTAGTAGGATTTACATATCTATTTATAGGTCTCTGTAACTAAAATCATAGAGTAGTAGGATTTACATATCTATTTAGAGGTCTCTGTTACTAAAATCATAGAGTAGTAGGATTTACATATCTATTTAGAGGCCTCTGTTACTAAAATCATGAAGAAGTAGGATTTACATATCTATTTATAGGTCTCTGTTACTAAAATCATAGAGTAGTAGGATTTACATATCTATTTAGAGGTCTCTGTTACTAAAATCATAGAGTAGTAGGATTTACATATCTATTTATAGGTCTCTGTTACTAAAATCATAGAGTAGTAGGATTTACATATCTATTTATAGGTCTCTGTTACTAAAATCATAGAGTAGTAGGATTTACATATCTATTTATAGGTCTCTGTTACTAAAATCATAGAGTAGTAGGATTTACATATCTATTTAGAGGTCTCTGTTACTAAAATCATGAAGTAGTAGGATTTACATATCTATTTATAGACCTCTGTTACTAAAATCATAGAGTAGTAGGATTTACATATCTATTTATAGGTCTCTGTTACTAAAATCATGAAGTAGTAGGATTTACATATCTATTTATAGGTCTCTGTTACTAAAATCATAGAGTAGTAGGATTTACATATCTATTTAGAGGTCTCTGTTACTAAAATCATGAAGTAGTAGGATTTACATATCTATTTATAGACCTCTGTTACTAAAATCATAGAGTAGTAGGATTTACATATCTATTTATAGGCCTCTGTTACTGAAATCGTAGAGTAGTAGGATTTACATATCTATTTAGAGGTCTCTGTTACTAAAATCATGAAGTAGTAGGATTTACATATCTATTTAGAGGTCTCTGTTACTAAAATCATAGAGTAGTAGGATTTACATATCTATTTATAGGTCTCTGTTACTAAAATCGTGAAGTAGTAGGATTTACATATCTATTTAGAGGTCTCTGTTACTAAAATCATAGAGTAGTAGGATTTACATATCTATTTATAGGTCTCTGTTACTAAAATCATAGAGTAGTAGGATTTACATATCTATTTATAGGTCTCTGTTACTAAAATCATAGAGTAGTAGGATTTACATATCTATTTATAGGTCTCTGTTACTAAAATCATAGAGTAGTAGGATTTACATATCTATTTAGAGGTCTCTGTTACTAAAATCATGAAGTAGTAGGATTTACATATCTATTTATAGACCTCTGTTACTAAAATCATAGAGTAGTAGGATTTACATATCTATTTATAGGTCTCTGTTACTAAAATCATGAAGTAGTAGGATTTACATATCTATTTAGAGGTCTCTGTTACTAAAATCATAGAGTAGTAGGATTTACATATCTATTTAGAGGTCTCTGTTACTAAAATCATGAAGTAGTAGGATTTACATATCTATTTATAGACCTCTGTTACTAAAATCATAGAGTAGTAGGATTTACATATCTATTTATAGGCCTCTGTTACTGAAATCGTAGAGTAGTAGGATTTACATATCTATTTAGAGGCCTCTGTTACTAAAATCATGAAGTAGTAGGATTTACATATCTATTTATAGACCTCTGTTACTAAAATCATAGAGTAGTAGGATTTACATATCTATTTAGAGGTCTCTGTTACTAAAATCATGAAGTAGTAGGATTTACATATCTATTTATAGGTCTCTGTTACTAAAATCATAGAGTAGTAGGATTTACATATCTATTTAGAGGCCTCTGTTACTAAAATCATAGAGTAGTAGGATTTACATATCTATTTAGAGGCCTCTGTTACTAAAATCATAGAGTAGTAGGATTTACATATCTATTTATAGGTCTCTGTTACTAAAATCATAGAGTAGTAGGATTTACATATCTATTTATAGGTCTCTGTTACTAAAATCATAGAGTAGTAGGATTTACATATCTATTTAGAGGCCTCTGTTACTAAAATCATAGAGTAGTAGGATTTACATATCTATTTATAGGTCTCTGTTACTAAAATCATGAAGTAGTAGGATTTACATATCTATTTAGAGGCCTCTGTTACTAAAATCATAGAGTAGTAGGATTTACATATCTATTTATAGGTCTCTGTTACTAAAATCATAGAGTAGTAGGATTTACATATCTATTTAGAGGCCTCTGTTACTAAAATCATAGAGTAGTAGGATTTACATATCTATTTATAGGTCTCTGTTACTAAAATCATAGAGTAGTAGGATTTACATATCTATTTAGAGGCCTCTGTTACTAAAATCATAGAGTAGTAGGATTTACATATCTATTTAGAGGCCTCTGTTACTAAAATCATAGAGTAGTAGGATTTACATATCTATTTATAGGCCTCTGTTACTAAAATCATAGAGTAGTAGGATTTACATATCTATTTAGAGGCCTCTGTTACTAAAATCATGAAGTAGTAGGATTTACATATCTATTTATAGGTCTCTGTTACTAAAATCATAGAGTAGTAGGATTTACATATCTATTTATAGGTCTCTGTTACTAAAATCATAGAGTAGTAGGATTTACATATCTATTTATAGGTCTCTGTTACTAAAATCATAGAGTAGTAGGATTTACATATCTATTTAGAGGTCTCTGTTACTAAAATCATAGAGTAGTAGGATTTACATATCTATTTAGAGGCCTCTGTTACTAAAATCATAGAGTAGTAGGATTTACATATCTATTTATAGGTCTCTGTTACTAAAATCATAGAGTAGTAGGTTTACATATCTATTTATAGGTCTCTGTTACTAAAATCATAGAGTAGTAGGTTTACATATCTATTTAGAGGCCTCTGTTACTAAAATCGTGAAGTAGTAGGATTTACATATCTATTTATAGGTCTCTGTTACTAAAATCATAGAGTAGTAGGTTTACATATCTATTTAGAGGTCTCTGTTACTAAAATCATAGAGTAGTAGGATTTACATATCTATTTATAGGTCTCTGTTACTAAAATCATAGAGTAGTAGGATTTACATATCTATTTAGAGGTCTCTGTTACTAAAATCATAGAGTAGTAGGATTTACATATCTATTTATAGGTCTCTGTTACTAAAATCATAGAGTAGTAGGATTTACATATCTATTTAGAGGTCTCTGTTACTAAAATCATAGAGTAGTAGGATTTACATATCTATTTAGAGGTCTCTGTTACTAAAATCATAGAGTAGTAGGTTTACATATCTATTTATAGGTCTCTGTTACTAAAATCATAGAGTAGTAGGTTTACATATCTATTTAGAGGCCTCTGTTACTAAAATCGTGAAGTAGTAGGATTTACATATCTATTTATAGGTCTCTGTTACTAAAATCATAGAGTAGTAGGTTTACATATCTATTTATAGGTCTCTGTTACTAAAATCATAGAGTAGTAGGATTTACATATCTATTTATAGGTCTCTGTTACTAAAATCATAGAGTAGTAGGATTTACATATCTATTTATAGGTCTCTGTTACTAAAATCATAGAGTAGTAGGATTTACATATCTATTTAGAGGTCTCTGTAACTAAAATCATAGAGTAGTAGGATTTACATATCTATTTATAGGTCTCTGTTACTAAAATCATAGAGTAGTAGGATTTACATATCTATTTATAGGTCTCTGTTACTAAAATCATAGAGTAGTAGGATTTACATATCTATTTATAGGTCTCTGTTACTAAAATCATAGAGTAGTAGGATTTACATATCTATTTAGAGGTCTCTGTTACTAAAATCATAGAGTAGTAGGATTTACATATCTATTTAGAGGTCTCTGTTACTAAAATCGTGAAATAGTAGGATTTACATATCTATTTAGAGGTCTCTGTTACTAAAATCATAGAGTAGTAGGTTTTACATATCTATTTAGAGGTCTCTGTTACTAAAATCATAGAGTAGTAGGATTTACATATCTATTTAGAGGCCTCTGTTACTAAAATCATAGAGTAGTAGGATTTACATATCTATTTATAGGTCTCTGTTACTAAAATCATAGAGTAGTAGGATTTACATATCTATTTAGAGGTCTCTGTTACTAAAATCATAGAGTAGTAGGATTTACATATCTATTTATAGGTCTCTGTTACTAAAATCATAGAGTAGTAGGATTTACATATCTATTTAGAGGTCTCTGTTACTAAAATCATAGAGTAGTAGGATTTACATATCTATTTAGAGGTCTCTGTTACTAAAATCATAGAGTAGTAGGTTTACATATCTATTTAGAGGTCTCTGTTACTAAAATCATAGAGTAGTAGGATTTACATATCTATTTATAGGTCTCTGTTACTAAAATCGTGAAGTAGTAGGATTTACATATCTATTTATAGACCTCTGTTACTAAAATCGTAGAGTAGTAGGATTTACATATCTATTAGTGAGTGATTGTTGTTCAACCCCAAATGAGCAAATTTTCAGGAATATAATGGCAAGAACAAGTTACTAAAATGAAATGATGCAGTTTTAAATATCTTTGTATTAAGTATTTATAACTTCTAAATTTGTGAGTTATGATTCTACCAAGAGCAAGTTGTAATAGATACAGCATTATGAGGTCAAGGTTGTCGGTGGTTTTCTCCAGGTACTCTAACTACCTCCACCTTTAAACTGACCATAATAATATAAACTGACCATAATAATATAAACTACCTCCACCTTTAAACTGACCATGATATAAACTACCTCCACCTTTACACTGACCATAATAATATAAACTACCTCCACCTTTAAACTGACCATAATGATATAAACTCTAAAATATTGTTAAGATGACAATAAACAACGCCCATCATAATAATACAATACTTACTCTCTTTACAGTCCCAGCCTGCAAAGCCAGCAAAACATCGGCAGTTCCCATCAACACAGTCACCATGACCGTAACAATCTGATGGACACTCGCTCATTACATTGTCTAAAAAAAAATAGATATACATGTATGTGTTTTTATTTAACAATCTGATGAACACTCACTCGCTGACTAAATTGTCTGAAAAAAAATAGATATATGTGTTTTTATTTAACAATTTGATGAACACTCACTCGCTGACTAAATTGTCTGAAAAAAAATAGATATATGTGTTTTTATTCAACAATCTGATGGACACTCACTCGCTAACTAAATTGTCTGAAAAAAAATAGATATATGTGTTTTTATTCAACAATCTGATAGACACTCACTCACTGACTAAATTGTCTGAAAAAAAATAGATATATGTGTTTTTATTCAACAATCTGATGGACACTCACTCGCTGACTAAATTGGCTGAAAAAAATAGATATATGTGTTTTTATTCAACAATCTGATGGACACTCATTCGCTGACTAAATTGTCTGAAAAAAAATAGATATATGTGTTTTTATTCAACAATCTGATGGACACTCACTCGCTGACTAAATTGTCTGAAAAAAAATAGATATATGTGTTTTTATTCAACAATCTGATGGACACTCACTCGCTGACTAAATTGTCTGAAAAAAAATAGATATATGTGTTTTTATTCAACAATCTGATGGACACTCACTCGCTGACTAAATTGTCTGAAAAAAAATAGATATATGTGTTTTTATTCAACAATCTGATGGACACTCACTCGCTGACTAAATTGCCTGAAAAAAAATAGATATATGTGTTTTTATTCAACAATCTGATGGACACTCACTCGCTGACTAAATTGTCTGAAAAAAAATAGATATATGTGTTTTTATTCAACAATCTGATGGACACTCACTCGCTGACTAAATTGTCTGAAAAAAAATAGATATATGTGTTTTTATTTAACAATCTGATGGACACTCACTCGCTGACTAAATTGTCTGAAAGAAGATCCTTCATTCTTACAAATACTATATAGAGGAAAAAATAGTCAAACATTTTCATAAAAACTTACAATGAACAAAAAATATATAAACAACTGTCAATTGTCCTTCATTAAAGGTGATGAGGAAACTAATAATCATAGTAAGATAAATATCAATCAAATTATTTGACAAGAGATTCACTAATCAAGACAAAACTTTGTTCCAAATAGCAAATGTTCTCCCCTATAACTATTCTTAGCATGGCTGTGTAGTTGAGGTCTTATGGTATTAAGGTTTCTAGACATACTAAAAATCGAGGGTTTTATCGATCAATTCCTTTTATCTTCCCATACTTTCCTCCTGAAATAATAGCGGTAGTCACCATATAGTTGAAAATTTGCTGAAAGTGACATTAAACACCAATAATCCTAATTCTATTTATATACATACTATCTTCCTCTGTTTTAAATGAGATGTATTGTGGGAAGTTCCTGTCGTTATATATACTGAGATACCACTTCCCTTTCTTTAAATAATGAATAAAGCCTGTGTCTTTTCCCAAATAATTTCTTTTGATCTAAAAACAAAACAAATATCATAGGTATATAGTAAAAGAAGAAATCATACTTATCAATTAAATGGTGTCCACGCTTTTAATGAAGAGCATCAATTGTTTCTATTCAAATCCTAATGTCCATTTATGAATAACCTTATTTATTTACAAAGCAATTTGATTGAAGCAATACAAATACAGACAAACAAAAAAGAAATATACAATATATTGAATAATATGATTACATGTCTCCATTCCTCAGTTCTAATGACTGTTGAATAAAAGAAACCACTGTTTTAATATCTTACTGTGTTGATGGATTTAGTATTATATTTAATTTTTAAAATTATATTAGTTATCAAAATAATACAGTATTATAAAAATGTTATATATATTTCTAGTAACATCACAGTTAAAAAAGAAATGAGATTCATCTTCTACACAAATACATATTTTACGTTTTAAAAGAATCTCATTGGTATCATACTTTTACTTACTCTATCAGTAGATCGCGCATTCCTCATTGGTATCGTGCTGCCATCTATCACTTCAAAAAAGTCATACTGTACAATAGAGGGAGCTAACTCTCTTCTGCCGTAGACACCTAATATAGCACTATTCTGTATGGAGAAGTTAAACTTGACTCGTTTATCTGTCGTTTGATGAAATTTGGTCAACCAGAAAGACTTTGGTGGTATCTGACTATTTGTATTCACATCCCCGACACGGAAATATGTTGGACCTATTGTAACACCTGAAAAAAATTATTACTTTGAATATAAAATATACTGACTTAAGAGTTGAAAGACCTGAACAAAATGTGTGAAGTCCTATTGGTGAGCCACAGGTCCAATGTTAGATATATATATACAGTAAATATCACTACATAATCTATCTTGTAGTAAACTGTTAAATATGGCTGACCAAAAAATGGCTGATCTTAAGGATTGAGAATTTAATGCACATTGTATCCACATTCTCATATTATGTGTTTTTGTTCAATTCTTATTTAATATGATAGAATTTGATTTAAATATTTGTTTCTATTTCCTCAAAAATAATTACTTCTCATCAACAATCTTAAAATTATGACAGCTTTTATGAAAATATTAATCAGTAAGAAAGGATATGGATGTATATGAACATAAGAGACTGTCCAACATTACACTTAGATAGAAATTAAAGTAAAGAAACAGCTTGTAGTAAGAAATGATATGGATGTAAATGGACATGAGAGACTATCTAACATTACACTTAGACCGAAATTAAAGTAAAGGAACAGCTTGTAGTAAGAAATGATATGGATGTATATGAACATAAGAGACTGTCCAACATTACACTTAGACAGAATTTAAAGTAAAGGAACAGCTTGTATTAAGAAAGGATATGGATGTAAATGAACATGAGAGACTATCTAACATTACACTTAGATAGAAATTAAAGTAAAGGAACAGCTTGTAGTAAGAAATGATATGGATGTATATGAACATAAGAGACTACCCAACTTTACACTTAGATAGAAATTAAAGTAAAGAAACAGTTTGTAGTAAGAAATGATATGGATGTAAATGGACATGAGAGACTATCTAACATTACACTTAGACCGAAATTAAAGTAAAGGAACAGTGCTTTACTTGCTGTTCTATATTTCACAGAATGTATATAATATGCATTTCAAATTTCAAATTCAAATCAGTACAAATAAAAGATATTTAAAAATTTACCTATATGACTAGAATTCAAGGGACCAGCCGTTGTCACTGGATCTTTTTCTTTGAACACCATGGCAGCTAAAAAAAACCATAAGACTTGAAATTAAAATGCTGAAGCCTTGGTTTATAAATATAAATATCAGGTACCAACAAAACAATATTTACTAAAAATTTAATAATACATTTGAACTTTGAACTTGACACTGATCTTAGAAGTATAATGAACTTGACCCTGACCTGAGAAGCATAATGTATATGGTAATAGTATAACATTTGAACTTTGAACTTGACCCTGACCTAAGAGGTATAATGTATATCATAATAGTATCACATTTGAACTTTGAACTTAACATTGACCTGAGAAGCATAATGTATATGGTAATAGTATAACATTTCAACTTTGAACTTGACCCTGACCTAAGAGGTACAATGTATATCGTAATAGAATAACATTTGAACCTTGAACTTGACACTGACCTGAGAAGTGTATGGTATATCTTACAGTATTACATTGTACATTGAACTTTGAACTTGACACTGATTTGAGAAGCATAAGTACAACATTTGAACTTTGAACTTGACACTGATCTGAGAAGTACATTGTATATAGTAATAGTATTACATTTGAACTTTAAACTTTGAACTTAACACTGACCAGTTTTACATTTGAACTTTGAACTTGACACTGACCTGAAAAGTATAATGTACATGCTAGCAGTATTACACAAACAGCAACAAGTATTAGAGCTGTACATCTCCATGAACAACCTCTCTGTAATTTCTTCATGTGTTTGCCTGTACAGTTAAACTTGGAATAGTAATAATCATCTGTCATTGGTGGAGGATAACCAGCCATCAAGTGTTGTTGAGGACAGGCAAAACCAGGGTGGGTGAAGGCATGTCTGAAAAACAATCTCATTCTGATGATGTTCACTTCTAAACTTACAAATCTTCAATCAGTAACTAAAACAATCTAATTTTGATGATGTTCACTTCTTAGCTTAGAAATCTTCAATCAGTCACTAAGTATAATCCTTGTATGTTGTATGAACAATCTGTGATTAGCTCAAATCTTGAGTAAATGGATTTAGATCCATTCAAAGACTCATTTGTTATCTGCAATTACTTATAAGAATTTGTTTATCTATGAGTTAACAACAGAACAGAAAGCCACCATAAAGAAGTAGACTCCTTACTCCAGTGTAATTACTCAACAAAAGTTTGATACACAAAATCTATTTCATTATAATGATGGAATGAACAATCCAAACATTGAAGTTTTCAATTAAAGGACACCATTCTTCTTGTTTTGTTTTCCCAGCTCTGTCAAGTTAACACTGTTAGAGATCACAGAATTTCATTTCAACAGTCGGACAAACACATCCATCTGTACAAATGGAATTTTTGAAGATTTCAATTTAAAATTTGTTTCTGGAAATTCTTTAAAATTAAACATATTTTCTCCTGATGCTAATAAATTATTTCACTAATCGTTTCTGGGGAAAATAATCTACATTTAAATGGGAAATACTGCCACTAGTTGTGGGATTAATTTTGATGTAAGGCTGTAAAGTTCAGCACAACCATTGACTAATCAAATGTATTGTTCTCTGACAAAAGATTATTGCTTTTAAAAACCCTAATTAATGAATCCCTGGCGTAAAAATTCTCTTCTGTTCTTTGGTAAGGAAAATGATCAGTGGGTATCAGGAAGGTCGTTTAATTTATTTTCCCTACAATCATCAATGACAATTAAGACTTGTTACAATGATGCAGGAATGTCAGCAACACTGCACGTCTGCACCAGACATGCACATTAAGTCGGCATTCATACGATCTGGTTACAACAGGTTTTACAGAAACCATTCAATGCCATCTTCGTTACTATATCATTTTAATGCACTTAATCCACCACAGAGATATTTTATAGAGTTGTGGTATAAATTGAAAATGCAACTTTCTATTAAATTAATTTAATTATTTAAATCTTCAAATTTTCACTCGTCTTACACTACAAATAATTGCATCATCTCGAATATAAATTGTGTAAAAGAATTTGTAAATAATCTGTATTTTGTTGGAAATTATAAATAAAATAAAAAAATTCAATAACTAGAAACGGTGTCGTCTTTCTTTTCTCTCTATCTTTCTCTCTAGATAATCCGTATTTTGTTGGAAATAAAAAAAAAAGATTTTCAATAACCAGAAACGGTATCATCTTCCCTTTCTTTCTCTCTCTCTTTTTAATAATAAATAACCAACAATGTTCAGTAAAATGTTCAGTGTATTACAATACAAAGATTTTCTAATTATCTCTACATTTAAACCTGTAATAACAACGTTTTAATTTCCTTTTGTGTCAATACTTTGTAATTTTCATGATTGTCTTTGTAATTTTCATGATTGTCTTTGTAATTTTCATGATTGTCTTTCCCAATCTTTAAAGTCAATTATCCTATCCCAACTAAATACAGAACCCAACTCAGGAATAATGCATAATGCGCGATACAATTTCTGGAAACCTTGATATCAACTTGATCAATGGTAGTTAAAATCCATAATTTTTTTTACCAAAGATAAACATCATTTGACTTGCACAGGAAATTAACAGACAGCAAATTGACATTATAATGAAGCCCTATGTTTTTACTAGGAAATTAGTCTGACAAATACCAAGTTTAAAAACAGCCACAAGACTATTATCATTGTTTAGTATTTACAAGGTTCTGGCCATTAAAAAAAAATGATTTCTTCTAACTTATCAGATAAAATCCAAAATATTTTTTACTGGTAAAAAAATCTTAAGAAATTCATGTCTGTAAAATTTGAGACGTCCAATCCAATTTCAACCTTTGATTTAAAGACAATTTTTGTTTTCTGACGTCAAATTTGCTATACATTTTAATCAAAATAAAATTGGAAAAATCAACATTTGTGTTTAAATCACCAGAAAACAAAAACCATGCAGTCAAAAATTACTATCAGATAAACAAATAAAATTCAAAGATTTCTGCGTGTCTTGAAATGAATTTCATAAAAATCTGCCCAGATAACTTTAAAATATTTTTTTGAAAAAATGTGGTTTTATATGAAATATATAGTAAATAATCGAAGGTGACGAATACTCATGTCCATGGACTGTATATTTAAGAATGAAATCTCCAACTAGTAGTTTTACATAACATTTAAATAACATTTAAATAACATTTATCCAATAGAAACCACAAGTTACTACAATAACTAGACAATCAATATAATTCTTGGTACGGTGAAAACAAATACATCTTATTTCCGTTGTAAGTTTACCTTCAATTATCGGTACAAGAAATAAAAGTGTAGTATTACACTATCAGTGACCTAAAATAGCCATTACGTACGATAATTCCCGATTACTTATCTCAGGCAGAATGCTGGTCTAACGGACACGTAATTACCGTTTACTTATCTCCGGCAGAACCCTAGTCTTATTGACAAGTAATTACAGATTACTTATTACACAAGCATAACAGATCAAAACATACAAATGATTATTTGACATTTTAAGAAAACGTAAGATTGGACGACACTAGGGAAATTACGTTGTTAAGAAATCATTGCTTAGTGAATATATTCGGCAATATATATATTTACATTCCTGATCATTCGGATCAAGATCCTGATCTTACTCACTGAGAATACAAACACAACACAAACATAACTAGAGGCAAATATAATATCATACAATACTAATAACGCTGTGACGTCACTAGACAAATATAATATCATACAATACTAATAACGCTGTGAGGTCACTAGACAAATATAATATCATACAATACTAATAACGCTGTGACGTCACTAGACAAATATAATATCATACAATACTAATAACGCTGTGACGTCACTAGACAAATATAATATCATACAATACTAATAACGCTGTGACGTCACTAGACAAATATAATATCATACAATACTAATAATGCTGTGACGTCACTAGACAAATATAATATCATACAATACTAATAACGCTGTGACGTCACTAGACAAATATAATATCATACAATACTAATAACGCTGTGACGTCACTAGGCAAATATAATATCCTACAATACTAATAACGCTGTGACGTCACTAGGCAAATATAATATCCTACAATACTAATAACGCTGTGACGTCACTAGGCAAATATAATATCATACAATACTAATAACGCTGTGACGTCACTAGACAAATATAATATCATACAATACTAATAACGCTGTGACGTCACTAGACAAATATAATATCATACAATACTAATAACGCTGTGACGTCACTAGGCAAATATAATATCCTACAATACTAATAACGCTGTGACGTCACTAGGCAAATATAATATCCTACAATACTAATAATGCTGTGACGTCACTAGGCAAATATAATATCATACAATACTAATAACGCTGTGACGTCAATAGGCAAATATAATATCATACAATACTAATAATGCTGTGATGTCACTAGGCAAATATAATATCATACAATACTAATAACGCTGTGATGTCACTAGGCAAATATAATATCCTACAATACTAATAACGCTGTGATGTCACTAGGCAAATATAATATCATACAATACTAATAATGCTGTGACGTCACTAGGTAAATATAATATCATACGATACTAATAACACTGTGACGTCACTAGACAAATATAATATCATACAATACTAATAACGCTGTGACGTCACTAGACAAATATAATATCATACAATACTAATAACGCTGTGATGTCACTAGGCAAATATAATATCATACAATACTAATAATGCTGTGACGTCACTAGGCAAATATAATATCATACGATACTAATAACACTGTGACGTCACTACTGATATTGTTATAGGGTTAGGTTAGTTGATGGTTTTTAAACACCACTTTCAACAATATTTCAGTTATATCGTAGCAGTCGGTTTTACTGGTTGAGGAAACCGGAGGACCCGGAAAAAACCACCGATTTTACTCCTGGTAATGTGAATATTTTACTTAAATTAAAAACCTAAAACAAATGAGAAAAAGAATGGTTTTACAGTCGTTCCCATCTTATAAGACTGACCCCTCCCACCAAAGACTACCCCTCTACACAGGACAGTCGTTCCCATCTTATAAGACTGACCCCTCCCACCAAAGACTACCCCTCTACACAGGACAGACTTCAGAAGCCTTATAAGACTGACCCCTCCCACCAAAGACTACCCCTCTACATAGGACAGACTTCAGAAGCATTGAGATAGTAATATACTACTAAATTTCCCTTCTCCAAGAGAGTCCACCCCTCTTATAAAGTTGATTAATCATAACAGAAGGGGTCACACCTTATAAGGTTGATTAATCATAACAGAAGGGGACACACCTTATAAGCATGGGCTACTGCATCAAGCTTTCTGACAAACGATATTATTAAATGTTGGTTCATTGATACAAATATGAATCTTGATTGCTCATTTCCTCTAAAGAGCTTTATATTCTGATTTAAGACAGATATTAAATGAGTCAATGACATATTTATTCAAAACGGCAAATAATATATATAAATACATATACATGTAAATGAAATATGTATATAATTCTGTTTCCATATATTGTGCACAAGCAGATAGAAGTCTATTAAACTGATAGCTAATACAATAATATATCTCATCTTATCTTAAGCCATAATATAATTGGAAGTAAGTTTTACAATGAATGAAAATGACTCTATCTTCTGGATCAAATATTTATATTATATTATGTTATTAACTCTGAGGTTAATAAACGTATATTTGAATCAGATATAATTTGTAGTTGGGGCTCTTGACTTCTAGACATAGAAAATATATGTACATTGTTGACAAATATAATTGTATAAGCTTTAAAAACAGGAAGAAAAGTGAGCCTCTGGCAAGCTTTTCTGCCCTGTTATTCTGTAGGTCCAAATGATTTTTTTATTTTCGACAAGGTACATATATTGTGTTTATCCTGCAATGTCAAAAAGCCCAAAACAACTGCCAAATTGTCTACAAAGAGCAGAAACAAGCATCGTTCTAATTGTTATCAATGTGACATCCACACTTATACTGTTACTGTTTCTTACCATTGCTCAACATGAAACAGGTACCAGAAAAGCTGTATCTTGGTCAGTGACCGTATATAACAAAATATTATCCAGTCAATGTAAATTGACTGCTCAAATAGAATCAGTGCAGGATAAATGTAATTTACCTGTTATCTAAATCATGGCCGTTCTGACAATGATTGGGTACCGTATTTGATGTGCAAACATTTTGTGGACTTGGTTTGTCTTGAGTATAGGAACCTGAGCGTGGAACTGTACGTGGAAAACGAGGCTGACCATCTAAAACAAATAAAATATAAAGTATATATCTAATATAAAACAAAGTTATTGTTACATTTTAAAGTCATTATGTAGAATTATAAATCTAGCTTCATTTCCCTTACAAGGAAACTCTAGAATATTGAATCAAAAGTTTCCCTGCTACGTGGTAAAACTGCTTCAAAAGGGGCATTCACTGCATGTGCTTAACAGTTCAGGACTAAATGAGTGCCTCATCCGTGAACAATGCCACTCTTCTTGCGTGTAAAGCCAAATAAAATTGATTGTTGGATTCCCCTAACATAGGGAAATTTTTAAGGGCCGACAGAGATATTGCAAATCAGGGTTTAGCTATCTTTCCTGTGAAGGTCAAAAAAATATCATAAAGGTTTTGCGATGCAAACATTTTTCCATCACTCTTATTTTGTTTGATAAATACGAACATTTCTGTAAATGAACAGCCAGAATGGTTCCACTGGGCACACCGGCGGTGACCATTTTATACATACTGTACGTTTTAGATCATGGTCATTTTACCGATATTGTAAGCACTTTGGCGATCTAGATCAATGACCTTGACATGTGTAAAAAACATCGAAAAAGCACGACTGTAATTGTTTACGATAACAAAAATCTCCATATCACTGAGTTAGAAGACACACAGCCAGTGTTTATTTTATTTTATTTTATTTATTAGTAATAAGATATAACAACCCGGCAGTAAAAATTTGACCCGGTCGGGTTAGGGGAAACCGACAATCATTTTTCTTTGGCCCAATAGACAATTTCTTGATGAGGTTTGTTAAAAGTGGTCTTCGGTGGTCTGTTGCAAGGCAAAATTTTTAGACACTATCAATCACCTCCTCTCTTCCTTGGCTTCTGCCAATCAAAACATCCATCCATCTATAGGCCCCTCCCATTGTCACATGATTACCTACATGATTCATTGTTTTCAAACTGTTTTATACTTGATGTTAAACAACATTCAATTAATTAACTAATTTCAGTGATACAGTGAAATCTGTCAAAATCAAACCGTGAATAAAATCCTGTATAAACAGAACATCTGTCTATTTAAACTGTATAAACAGAACATCTGTCTATTTAACCTGTATAAACAGAACATCTGTCTATTTAACCTGTATAAACAGAACATCTGTCTATTTAACCTGTATAAACAGAACATCTGTCTATTTAACCTGTATAAACAGAACATCTGTCTATTCCGAACACAAAATTTGGTGACAAGGAGTTTCAGCTTAGACAGTTTTCACTGTACATAGACGAGTCTAAAATGTTCACTTTCAATTTTTTTTTAATTTTAGGTGTAAATAGTGTTTTAGGACATTTCAATATTGTGGTACATGTATTTCTGGTTTCCAATATCTTACCTGGTATATATACATTCCCTGAGGCAGTTTGTTCTAAATAATGTGGTTCAAAGTCACTTTCACCTTCAGAGTATGGACAATGTCGTAACCGTGACGACGTATCCATGTCAGAGTAATGTCCCCTATGATAATGAGCACTATATGAATCACCATAATGTCTTTGACAAACACAAGTTTCTGCATCGGAATATGTTCCACGATTAGAGACGTGACCCAATGACCTCTGTCTCTGTACCGGGGTCCTTCCTGGAATGTCTTCTATAGGTGGAGGAGGGGGCGGGGGCAGGTATGGAAAGGCTGGTGCTGTTGCTATAAATAGAGAAAAAATATATGAAGATTGACGAAACGAACTCGTATTCTCTTTTAAAACTTGATATTTCTAAAATAAAGTTTTAATTATTTTGAAATACATGTACAATTTTAAGACGAACAACTTACCTTGATCATTTTACAAATGTTTTTGTCCAACTATCTATTACATGTAATAACTTAAAACTAGTCAGACCAACAAGTGTAACAATAAGTGTTTCTTGTCATGTAAGAAATAGTTAGTTAGGAATCCGACACTTTAAATAATTACTGATAATTTACGACACTTCTTAACCTTCACTAAATACTTTGTGTCTTATCGTGATTATGTAAGAAGCTGGAGCTATTTATCATGGAATAAATAAATAACTTTGTACTTGTTTATACTGTATGTGACAGATGAAATAGACCTGGCACCACATTGCACTTTTGTAGTACACACAGAACCTTCTATATTGATGTGGTATTTTTTTTTGTTTTTCATTTTATTAGAGTACAATGGCAAGGCTTCATGGTGGCAAGTTGAAAATTTTCAAAACAGTGTGTAGCATATGAGGCATAACGGCCATTGACATATAATAAAAAAAACAAGGGCAACGCAAAGCATGGCATATCCCCTCGCCTAAAAATTTGACCTGGTGACCTTGACCTTTGACCTTGAAAATCAATAGGGTTCCAGATTCTCTTAAGGACTAAGTATGTACCAAGTTTGGTCAAAATCCATTGAAGGATGTTGATTCTAGAGTATTCACAAGGATGTTACGGAAGGACGGACGGACGGTAGCGTTACTATATCCCTTTGCAACTTTGTTGGCGAGGGAATAATAATTTAACATCAATATGTACAGTCAAAGCTGTATTAAGAGGTCACCTTTGGAACACAGAAAAGTGGCCTTGTAACACAGGTGACCTCTTAAAAGAGGTTCAATTCATATGAAATTTTCTATGACAGGACAAGTAAAAGGTGACCTTTTAATACTGGTGACTGCTTAATAGAGGTGACAACATAGGCAGGTTTGACTGTATTTCTAGAGTTAAAATACATTACGCTATTTTTTTACATACCACTTAAAAAAATAGAACTTTCTCAAACAGATGTACAATTTCCAACATTCTAAAAACAAGATGAACTGTGAGCTAAAGCTCACTTATGATACCCCCGCTCTTCGGCAAACAGGAAGTAGGAATCTGACGGGTCAAAAAACGCTTCCCATGATATGAGGTACCTATATGAAGCTTGTGACCAAATATCAGATTTCTGCCATCAATAGTTGCTGAGAAAAATGCGACTAAAAATGGGCATATACAAAATGTATGTTCAATAGGTATAAAAATCAAGTCGGCACACAGGAAGTAGGAATCTGATGGGTCCAAAAACGCTTCCCACAATATGGGATACCTATATGAAGCTTGTGACCAAATATCAGATTTCTGCCATCAATAGTTGCTGAGAAAAATGCGACAAAAAATGTGCATATACAAATGTATGTTAAATGTGTATAAAAATCAACAAAATCGGCAAACAGGAAGTAGGAATCTGATGGGTCCAAAAACACTTCCCACGATATGGTATACCTATATGACGCTTGTGACCAAATATAAGATTTCTGCCATCAATAGTTGCTGAGAAAAATGTAACGAAAAATGTGCATATATGTTCAATGTGTATAAAAACCAACTAAGTTGACAAACAGGAAGTAGGAATCTGACGGGTCCAAAAACGCTACCCACAATATGGTATACCTATATGACGCTTGTGACCAAATATCAGATTTCTGCCATCAAAAGTTGCTGAGAAAAATGTAACGAAAAATGTGCATATATGTTCAATGTGTATAAAAACCAACTAAGTCGGCAAACAGGAAGTAGGAATCTGACGGGTCCAAAAACGCTACCCACAATATGGTATATCTATATGACGCTTGTGACCAAATATCAGATTTCTGCCATCAACAGTTACTGAGAAAAATGTGACGAAAAATGTGCATATATGTTCAATGTGTTTAAAAACCAACTAAGTCGGCAAACAGGAAGTAGGAATCCGATGGGTCCAAAAACGCTACCCACAATATGGTATACCTATATGATGCGTGTGACCAAATATCAGATTTCTGCCATCAACAGTTACTGAGAAAAATGCGACGAAAATATCTTGGACGGACGGACGGAAGGACTGACGGATGGAAGCACGGAAGGACGAACAGACGGACAGAGGTAAAACAGTATACCCCCCTCCCCCTTCGGGAAGCGGTGGTATAATAAAGCCTATAATATCTACTATGAATCACAAGTTTAAAAAAAAATATATTATCTTTAACAAATTCATTATGATATTGATGTACATACTGTAATATATTTCACGTTGAGTTTGGCATCAGTTTCACAGAGATGGCAATCTTTTAACATTGGAGATAAAGATAGTAGAAGATATAATACTGATAATAAAATATGTTTGATGTCATTTTAGAACTGAACTATACATCTATGTTAAAATCAAGGGTCATAATTATCATCATATTTTATGAATAAAGGGAGATAACTATCATCCTATTTCATGAATCAGGGGAGATAACTATCAACCCAATGCACACTAAAATAGATAAGAAGTGATTTTTGTAAGTTGATTCCACTTGATTTATATCCATTTTGTACCATTAAAACAGTAGCTTTCTTCTTCATCAATGACCACGTGTGATTTTGATACATGGATGCGATATGCTTCGTAGATAACTAACGTAAGAATTTATGTTATTTTTCTGTGTATTGGGATAAACAATTATGATATACTTTGTAATTTAACAGATAAGATATCTGTTTTATCTTGATAAAGAATGAAACAGAGAACAGAAGAAACGTAACAAGAGTATGCAGGAATACTGTTAGATTGAAGTCATGTGTAAAACTCTCATTTTTCACTAAGGACAATCCATCAATATAATGACTATGGAAAAAAATCAAAGTTTTTTTGTATATGATAAATAAGGTTTATCTGTTAAAACGTAACATTTTTTTTCCTTCAAATTTTGACTTAAAACTGATTTAAATTAATAACCCCCATCCCCCCAAGAGAGAAACTGATACCAGAATATTTTGTAATCTTCGTTGAAAATTTCATCTGATTTAAAAATGTTGCAATGAATGGTAAAATTGAGGCTTACTTTTCCTTAGGAATATATAATCTTAGATTTGGCTTGACTTTCTACATTCAAAACGTATATATTCTTAATATATTATCTTCGAAGTTTAGAATTTTGATATTTGGTTTTCCAACCCTAGGGGTGAAGCACTGTGGAACGGTAAATATAGAAATGTGCAAGTAGTGCACCGAGTTAACACTGAAAACTTTGATGTTTTTTATATATAGGGAGCCATTTGTTTCTACGTACACTACAGATTAAGGGAGCCATATATATCTATAATACACTACTGACATGTTATAGAAATATTTAGGTTTGTATAAATAAAATTACAATATAAAATATATTTCTATCATACTAAATAATACAATATAAAACGCATTAATATTCAATAGACTAGAAAGGACTACGATTTCTGATGAATTCACGTCTCAAGTTCCAAGTAAATATTCTAAATCAGACCACATCATGACTTTAATGGACTCGTGTCATGCAATACGCACATTATCTTTCTCTTCATCACTACTGTTTGACATTCTACTTAGAAGTTACCATTCCTGGCATGCTCAGCGACAAATATGATTTATTCTACGATTAACTCTTATCATAGCTTGAAGATTATATTCCAAAATTTGACGAGGGTCTCTGAAGACTAGCTGTCATATTTGAATCGACTATAAATGAATCAGTTTCTCTCTAAACCATTGTCACCCACGTTAGAACTAATGTTACAACAGATTCGACTTTAAGTGTAAAACCCATTATCAGGAATTATATGTCCTTAATTATAACAGCCGTGGTTACTCCACGATATAGAAACATAATCATTTTTATACTTAGACTTGAGTGTTTACCGGTAATATTAAATTCTCTATTACGTTGGTCGTGTCTGTATTTACCACTATAACATGGCACGGCAGTGTAGAATAACGAGACAATCATACCACTTATAAAAACTTCTTTGTTTCCAGTAAAAAACCATTATGGACACAAGAGTCGATTGAAGCACTTGGGTCAAAACACGTTTTTATTTCCATCAAAAACTAGTGCACTGGGAAAATAAATGTAAAAGAGTACTTGAAGGCTGACAATGACATTTTTTATGAGATAGAAATTCAATGATAGTGCTTGTGGGTTAATGATATATTCCCTGTACCAATTATGTGGGTGAAAATAAGACACATCTTCTAATGTACAGAGTGAAACCTAATTTTATATTGAAGTGCAGGGGCATCCTTAAAAATGTGGTTGCCTCCCAGAACATTACCCTGGTTTTTATTACTGCAGTGATTCAGCTAGGTACCGGTCTCAGGACAAAGTTTGTATTACTGCAGTGATTCAGTTAGGCAACCGGTCTCAGGACATTTTCCCATTTATTTCTTAAATTGTCCTGAAGAACTTTAGAAAAATTAGTTTAATTATTAAAGAATGTAAACTGGCAATTATCCTGAAGATTTCAAAGTCTAGCTGTAACACTGTGACTGGGTTGGTTGGTATGATTGACCTTAAGTTGTTCAATGTTGCTAAAATAAATATTTCAAAACTGATAAAGTTTTAGGAAATCCTCACATATTCTGAGCAAACATCTTCCCAAGTTTCAAATAAAACAATTCTTCTAATAGAATTTTTTCAAAATGTACTGGTTGTCTTTCTGTATCATGACAAAAAAGACTGCATCTTTTACAAGACCATGCCACTACATTTTCAGCTTCAATCAATGACAATGCTAGAGAATTACTGAAGTAAAAAATGTTACAGTAATTGCCGTTTCCAGATTTTTTGCCCGAAAAAAAAAACTTGTAAGAAAAATGCCCCAAAAATTACTTTGGCTTAAGAGCCTTCTGCAAGGTCAGTCGGGTTCTGGGAAACAAAATTATTTTTATTTTTGGTCCAGTTTCCTTTTGTTCTAGTATACTTTATTTCATATTTTATGCACCATATCATTTGTCTTTATTTGATCTTCAACATCAATCAAAACTCTAAACTGGGAATGTCTCAAGTTTTTAATCACTGTTTATTCTTAGAAAATATTTGCTTAAAATACAGCTATACAACAAAAGTTTAATATTCTATATTTAAATAATTTAGATTTCAAATCTATTTTCTACAGTCATTCCTAGTACAGGTTGTTCAAGAGACACATCCAGCACACTAAGTAGATATCTACATTGTTATACATATGCTTAAAATTTCAATAATCAATTGAATATCTCAAATTAACATTTTTGTTAATTATACCTGTATTTACATATCCTTAATTAAAAACCATGTACATGAGAGAAATTGACCAAATACAATGAAAGCAATTTTAATACTTAATACAAAAAATTGTGTATTGGGTTTTTTTTTTTAGTAAGTTTTTTTTAATTACAAATGTACTATCAATAAAGCACCTGATGATTCACGACCAATCAATAAGCAGAATGACATTTTCCCAGAGTTCAGTACCATCAACTTGTTTTATCTTATCAAATTACCCATCATCCATCACTTTTTTGTCGTCTGCAGTTCACAGTGGCCATCTTGCCTCATGTTTGTACATTCATTATATGTGTATGTGATTGATGCCCTGTCCTTCTTTGGACAATTTTCTTCATTAATTCCTGAAGATTTTACAGCGTTTTGATTTTGATAATTGTCGGTGTTTATAGAGTTTTGTGAAGCATCCCTTTTATAGCAATTATCTCCATATTGTTAATGCATGCTGGTTTGTACAGAAATTTTGATTGTTGAAGATCAAAACAACAATTAGAGCCAAAACATCTTGGCTACCAACTATATCTGCTCTAGCAGTAACCTGAAATTATTTTTTTTACTACCAAAGCACGACAATTTTTTTTTTTTAGAATTTCATTTATTTTGATGTTATTTGTTGTTTGTCACACTAGTTAAAAAAGATAACGAATAAAGTTGTTCATATCTATAATAATAATAACATGTACATGACATAGAGGTACTGGTACATATAAAAATAAAAAGACAAACAGGGGAGATAACTTTACCTGCATGATGAAATGCTGGATGTGCCATATGATGTGCCATACAAGGTTGGTGGTGGAAAGCATGGGAATGGCGATGCGAAGTATTTTCATGCTCGGAGTCACTCATAGATAATCTAGATATAGTGCCGTTATGACGAGCAGGTTCATTATCTAGGTCATTAGATGATATTGAACACTGAGAGCCTTGGTGATTTACATTTAAAGAAGCATGTTTGGTTGACCTCTCCTGGTCGGAATCAAGATCACCTTCAGAACCACTCTTGTAATGATACAATTGGGTGTCCTTTGGTTTGTCGTGGAGACCTTTATGGTCCACTGCTGATATGACGTCAGGTGTCAGTCCTATTAATAGCAAAACAAAAGGCAAAACTAAAAATACACAGAAAACATTCAGTAATTAAGCAACGACAATTAATTAAGGGATTGTCTCAATTACTTCCATGCATAAACTTGTTAGAAAATTAGTTTGGATAAATTCTTTGAAAGGAACAAAAGGAAAAAAACATTCTCTAGAGCTTTACATCCATAATTCAGAGATTTACACATATATCTGGAAGTTGATTGGAGACAATCCCTTCATAATAAACAGTTAAATTTGACGTAATATATATATTCTCAAATCACTCAAACATTATAAAGTAATAAATGCTGTTTCTAATTTAAAATTCAATTTTTAAATGTAGAATAATTCTACGGAATAAATGCATGTAAAATCATTCAATAAAATTCACATGGGATTTTTGTCTCATTCCAGACAATAATATTTTGTTGCATACTAAACAAAGTTTTTTCACTATGGCATTTACTGTGAAAAAATCCCATTTTCATATTGAAATACATTTTGTTTCATGAACCTAATAAACAAAAGGGAAAGGATGCTCAAACCTGTTTGTATTGAACTGACTTGTAATAATAACCAAGCTTTGTTTTGTAGTCGGAGTCATGTTCATTTTCACTTCATATGTATAATAATTTCATCTTTCACAATTCTAGATACAAAAAATATCTGATATATTTTTTTTACTATACATGTAACTATGAAAGAATGATTCTGATGATCAGACGAATGCTTGAATGATATGAGATATGACATGACATGATAAAAATATGAAACGACATGAATTGCAATGGAACTATACCAAATAAAGTATATGTAAAGCTCTAAAAATAGATGTGTAAATAAAATGTAAGATAAGAGTTGTCATTAAAGAAATAAAATAAACCATGCTCAGTTTATTAAAAATGAAAGATTATTAAAAACTATATGATTGGCAACAAATTATTCATGCTGATATTACAAGCAAATCAAAAATGGTGGGATTGATCCTCACTGCTCAATATTCCTTGGTCTCAGGTCTGATAACATTTTATCATTAAATGTTAAACCCATGTAATAATTGTCTCCAATGACACTAATAACTATTTAATATGGAAAGATAAGAAATATTTACTGTATGATTCATTAATTAAAACCATTCTGTCCCAGGAGAATGTTTATTGTATGAATTAGCTCCCTTTGAATATTAATTGTCTTCAGGCTTCATTAAATTGAAGTTTAGTGAAAAAGCAACAAGTTGAAGACAATATTCAATATCTGAATTGATATTTTTAAAATGATCATTTGAAACTAGCAAGTTTGTACTTAATAACAAAAATATGGGGAACAAAATCTGAATAGTATAGATTTATTTTGTTCAAAAAGATGGGATCATAATTAACACAAAATTGTTGACAAATTAGTTTTAAAAACATTGATCAGTCACTACAAAAGACTAAAATTTTCATCCCTACCCAGCTCTCCAACTCTCCATACATTGGCAGTCAAAAGTAACTGAACCAGTTGACCTATCCCTTCCCTCATTTCTATATATAGTTTTTATCGGTTGACCTATTCCTTCCCTCATTTCTATATATAGTTTTTATCAGTTGACCCATCCCTTCCCTCATTTCTATATATAGTTTTTATATATTATTGAACTTGTTCTTGTCCTCAATACAGGGATGATTCCAATTATAAAATAAAATAGCTGAAAATCAACAAAAATAGTTGAGGCCATCTACACCCCTTTTGAAAGAGTCTTTTTTTTTAACTGTTCTGACCATGTCCTGTAACATTCAGAATATTTTTGTTAGAGGAAAATAGCTGAAATCAGTTAAATAATTGAAAAAAATCATTCCTGTGAATATAACTGAAATACTGCCCACTGGAGGTTAAGCAACAATCAATCAATCAATAAAAGAAATAAAAGTATGTGTACATACCAAATATGTCCCTATGTCAGTGTGTGAAACTAAATTTTATGGTATCATAGGCCAATCTCTATTTTACATAGACCTCACTGTACATTATGTATACAATTTTGAAAATTTTACATAGACACTGTCTATAGGTCTACTGCTAATTTTACATAAACATTGTCTATAGGTCTACTGCTAATTTTACATAGACATTGTCTATAGGTCTACTGCTAATTTTACATAAACATTGTCTATAGGTCTACTGCTAATTTTACATAAACAGTGTCTATAGGTCTACTGCTAATTTTACATAGACATTGTCTATAGGTCTACTGCTAATTTTACATAAACATTGTCTATAGGTCTACTGCTAATTTTACATAGACATTGTCTATAAGTCTACTGCTAATTTTACATAAACATTGTCTAAAGGTCTACTGCTAATTTTACATAAACATTGTCTATAGGTCTACTGCTAATTTTACATAGACATTGTCTAAAAGTCTACTGCTAATTTTACATAAACATTGTCAATAGGTCTACTGCTAATTTTACATAGACATTGTCTATAGGTCTACTGCTTATTTTAAATAGACATTGTCTATAGGTCTACTGCTAATTTCGCACACTGTATGTTTGGCAATCAATATATGACTATTAAAAATAATTGTGATAAAAAAAAAAGATTGTTGGGGAGTAGCTATACATATGTTTAGCATCATTATATGAAATGTGTGAATGCTTGGTAAGCAGTGTAAACAATGTATAACTTTTGTTTATATTGTCAGGTTTTTAATATAATCTGTGAAAAATCTGTTTCGTTTGATTTGGATAGAAGTCAAAATGTCAAGTACTTAAAACTAACTGTAACAAATTATTAATGTCCAATTTCAAGTTACAAAAATGTAATATAAAATGTCTGGTTTGATTCACATAAGAAAGTGTCTTCGTAAATAAGATTGGTCTGGAAAAGATTCCTTTAAGTGGTCTATACTTGTCATATATTGCCATTCTAGTATATACAAACACAAACTAGCTTGTTAGGGATATCCACAAAAAAATGTATTAATATATAAATGTATAGTAGTCCCTACATTACATGGCCACTCCCACCAAAGGCCTGCACTCTTATCAGACCAGATTTAAGATGGACTGACAGTACATTTGGTGTACAATGTTAAATGTCATGCATTCACTGGCACATTTATAAGATAGGATATGGGTTTGAATGAATATAAGCCACAATATTAAATCATGCATATTAATTACGAATAGTCATATGATTTATATCAGATTGAATTTGATTGGTCCTGTATTAATATACATATTAAATCATGCATTTAGAGTGTTATTTTCCAGTCATTTAGTTTGGTTACCGTAGTAATTGGAAGACAGTCAAACTGCAGTTTGATTGGTTAATAACTAGTCACATGATCTTTATATCAGATTGAAATCTGGTCATGAACAACTAATGTATATTGTGGAAATCTAATTGGTGTATCAAATTATCTTTGGTTTGGTTGGTTTATGGTGTTTAACACCACTTTCAACAATATTTCAGTTATATTGTGGAGGTTAGAAAACCACCGACCTGTCGCAAGTCACTGACCAACTTGATCACATAATGTTGTATCGAGTACCCTAACCATGAACAGGGTTCAAACTCACAACTTTAATGGTGATAGGCACTGATTGCACAAATAGTTATAAATCCAACTACCATACGATCACGACCACGATGGTCCCTGTCAAATTAGGACTGGGTTGATGCTAAACAGATCTATTGGAAACAAGAAGTAGTTTTCAAAATAAAATGCAATACATTATTGTTATAAAAGATTTATAATATAAGTATAATTCTTGTTTACTGTAGAGAATAAACCATATATAAGAACTCCAATCATAAGAACTCCAATCACTTGAAAATTTGCTTTATGCAATCAATACTAAATTCCCTTGGTAGTTCTGGCATCCAGTATAACATTTTATCCTATTTTATCAATTTGAACCTTATAAAGTTTGAAATGTGGCGTCCATTGAATAAAACCATAACTACTTTAACCTGACAACTGCTCGGCAAAACATATTTATCATTTTATTCAAATCTCCCAAAAGATTTTCTCCAATCCAATAAATTTTGTTTTATTAAATTGTGTAAGAAAAAACATCAGTCAACATTACATCATTCCTAGTAAGGTATTCTCTTAAAACCAAGATGTTCAACTAAAAATGAAGAAATTCAATTAAAAACTTGGGAAAATTTCAATAAAAACAGAAAATAGGAGAAGTAATGGAATGTTTAATGAAAATGATTAAGTGTTAGACATTAATTTACTGGTTTTTATGAAGATAAGATTGCCAGTCAGTAAGACTCCTAAGTTTGGGACAAAACCCATAAATATTGGATAAAATAATACAAACAATAACAGGATTACAATAAAATGATGTTTTATTATCAGAAAATATTGAACCGTTTCTCCAATTACTACATTCCTCACAAATCTCATTATCTCTGGAACATTTCTCAAAGGTAGATAACTCTGTATAACTACACAGCAGTAATAACTACAGGATGTAGAAAATGTCAGTTTGTGAAATATACTTCATTTCTCAACAAATACAAATTGTATTATTTACATCCATTATATTTATCTATTATACTGTAATCTAACAGAAATATTGCTAAATGTCAAAATGTTTATTTAAGATAGAGTAAAAATCTCATAATATTGAAGGGGCTGTCATGGTTGTGATCGTATGGCAGTTGGATTTACAACTACCTATGCAATCAGTGCCTACCACCACTAAATTTGTGAGTTTGAATCCCACTCATGGCGAGGCGTACTCAATACAACATTATGTGATAAAGTTTGTCAGGTTGGTTGTTTTCTCAGGGTACTCTGGTTTCCTCTAGCAATAATTTTAAACTGACCATCACGAAATATTGTTGACAGTGGTATTAAACACCATAACCCTAAACCCCTAACCTATAATACTGAACTCGGATAACACATCCGTGATATGGGTTTATTAATTGTTTAATTACTTTCTGACCATAGGAAGACATCAAAATCAACTGTTACTCAAGACTCAATCCTTTTTATGTTGTCAATAAGATAAAAATAAATAAAGGGAAAATCCCAAGAGGGAAAAGTATACAAAATTATAATGTACTGTATATACCTATAAAACAATTAAACCATACTCAACAACCAATAATAAAAGACTGGACAACACCCACGAACACAAAAAAGGAGAAAGATCCCAGGTACTTCTAGAATGGTCATTATATCCTGCTCCACGCTAGACATTTTTATACAGATATCATTCATATTGTGATATACTTGTAACAAATACACTAAACTAAACAATCAAAATTATGAACACACACTCTCTTGCTTAACATTCTCTGGTACCAGATAAATTCTGTGAATTTGCAACATAAAGACTACCCCCCTCCCCCTCTTCACAAATTCCAGGACTACCACCAATATGGCCTTTTGCTTAGTATGCTTAGTGAAGAGGTTTGAGATTCTAGGCTAATATAACTATAATAACATGTATCATGTATCTACTTTCTCTTCTACTGTACAATAAATCTGTTTCTTTAATTTTTTACTTTACTCCCTCCCTCTCCCACAACCACCACCACCAATCTGGCTTGTTGTTAGGTATAATTTGACTCTAGGATAAGATTCTAGGTTAATATAACTATAATAATATGTATCATGTATCTACTCTGTCTTGACTCTACGCTAAGATTCTAGGCCAATATATAGACTATTCCCCCCTCCCCAGACCACCACCAATCTGACCTGTTGTTAGGTATAATTTGACTCTAGGCTAAGATTCTAGGCTAATATAACTATAACATGTATCATGTATCTAGTATCTACTCTGTCTTGACTCTACGCTAAGATTCTAGGCCAATATATAGACTATTCCCCCCTCTCCCGACCACCACCAATCTGACCTGTTGTTACGTATAATTTGACTCTAGGCCAAGATTCTAGGTTAATATAACTATAACATGTATCATGTACATGTATCTACTCTGTCTTGACACTACGCTAAGATTCTAGGCCAATATATAGACTATTCCCCCCTCCTCCGACCACCACCAATCTGACCTGTTGTTAGGTATAATTTGACTCTAGGCTAAGATTCTAGGTTAATATAACTATAACATGTATCATGCATCTACTCTGTCTTGACTCTACGCTAAGATTCTAGGCCAATATATAGACTATTCCCCCCTCTCCCGACCACCACCAATCTGACCTGTTGTTACGTATAATTTGACTCTAGGCTAAGATTCTAGGCTAATATAACTATAACATGTATCATGTACATGTATCTACTCTGTCTTGACACTACGCTAAGATTCTAGGCCAATATATAGACTATTCCCCCCTCCCCCGACCACCACCAATCTGACCTGTTGTTAGGTATAATTTGACTCTAGGCTAACCTGTTGTTACGTATAATTTGACTCTAGGCTAAGATTCTAGGCTAATATAACTATAACATGTATCATGTACATGTATCTACTCTGTCTTGACACTACGCAAAGATTCTAGGCCAATATATAGACTATTCCCCCCTCCCCCGACCACCACCAATCTGACCTGTTGTTAGGTATAATTTGACTCTAGGCTAAGATTCTAGGTTAATATAACTATAACATGTATCATGTAACTACTCTGTCTTGACTCTACGCTAAGATTTTAGGCCAATATATAGACTATTCCCCCCTCCCCGGACCACCACCAATCTGACCTGTTGTTAGGTATAATTTGACTCTAGGCTAAGATTCTAGGCTAATATAACTATAACATGTATCATGTATCTACTCTGTCTTCTAATGGACAATAAATCTTGTTTTTTTTATTTTGCTCTTTACAATTCAACTGTTTAATATTCCACTGTATTAGGCAGGGGAGATGATCGTAAAGATTAATGGCAAGTAAGACAATCCTGAAGATTAATGGAAGTTGTAATTGACTCCAATCTGATGATCAGATTTTAATTTTGTCTTTTTCTAATAAAACAGTGATTGTCTTAATGCAATATGAGACAGACACACAAAAATCAATAATCCCTTCAGCTTTAATTTAAAGTCTTTCAAATGTACAGTGGGTTTAGAACAGAGGCAATATCATCATCCTGTCCTTACAGATACAATGCCATTTTATTATTCTGTCCTTACGGATACAATGCTGTTTTATTATTCTGTCCTTACGGATACAATGCTGTTTTTATCTTATATTGAATTATATTTAGAAAAAAATATATTCACATAAAAAAGAGACTTTTTAAGAAAGGATTTTGATATTGAAATAATGAAGGATATTGGCCTTTTTATTTAATTTTCCCTAAAGCTCTCTTACATAATAGGAATTCAGATCTTGTTAATTATGCACACTCACTTGCTGTTGAAACTGGGAGGTATTTTGTAAACCAAAGAATTAGCTGTTGTGAAATTCTGATAATTTTGCAAGGAATTAAAGTGGAGAATGAAGTACATTTATTTTTACACTGTCCTTCATATAAATTTGCTAGCCAGAAGTATAGTAGTGTACATATGAATTCATCAAATATTGATGACATTCAACTGATCATAAAATCCTGGTGAATGCCAAAAAAAATTTGGCACTTATTAAATCAGGCTTTTGAATTTCAAAAGAAAACTCAGGGTGCAGTGGTTTAACATAAATAACTATTAATAGTAACTAATATTTTGTGGAATTGTCACTGATATGCATTGTTTATTAACAGTATATGTCATGTTCTTGTTGTACAATTTAGATAGACTTGTGTTTTATCTAATAAAATATTTAAATTTGACATTAAATGGATGTTGGATAACATTTACTGATTTATAGAAGTCTGTGAACAGCTACTTTTCTAGAACAATATATTCTTTCCCCTCCTACATATATCAATATCAAATGGTTCTCTAGAACAACATTTACTATAACAAAATTCATAGCAAACTAAAAACAATTTGAAAACAACACATGCAAAAGACCAACACCAATAAAATGTAGATACAGTAATGGATTTGTATCAATGAAAAATGATAAAAGTCACTATTTTAGGTAAGATGATAAAGTGAAGACGTCGGTTGTGAGATATATCCTGGATTACCCCCAGATGAAGAGCATGTACCCATAGGTATTTCATATTCAATGATTTGGATTCCTTTAGTTTAAGGACATATATACCCATGTTTTTTCATGTTGAAGGAATTAGATTTCTACAGATGAAGGGCATGTACCCATGGGCATTCCATGCTGAAGGATCTGAATTTCTGTACATAAAGGGATATGCACCCATGAATGTTTCATGTTCAGTGATAATTGAAATAAGATTCTCTAAGAAATTGAGCATCATACAAAAATGAAAGCTAAAAATTATATATATATACAATGTACTGTGTGAATTGTAATCCAATAGTATAAGGTATTACCTAATTTTAATGAAGAGTCATGATAGGAGACAAATGCAAATGAGTATAAAATGTGATGATACAATATGGAGTAATTTTATTTTTTTTAACACTTTATGAAAACAAACCTAATTTTAGTGTACTGTATATACACAACACGTTTCTGGAATAACCTTCATCAGGTATGCTCAAAGTCAAAGTTAAAGAGATGTCTGTTCTCGATGAATTAAAGTTAGAATGACGTCAACAAAATCAGCATTGTAGTTCCATTCTTGCAATTCATCCAGACCACTGAATGTGAACGTGCCACAAGTTGCTATGATGATAATTAATTTTTTTCCCAGATAAATCACAGAAATATGTCACAAAAATAAATTACCTTTTTATTATCCACGGGGGAGGTCTCGTAACAAAAGCTAGATTGAAATTAGATTTGTATTTGATCATTTCCCCGAACTGACAGAATCTGTATGATGTGACAGGGAACCATTTATAGTCCACTAGAGACCATAAATAATGTGGATTACTCCCATTATATCGTAGGTTTTTCGTGATTATTTTTGGATTTGGTCAGAGCTGATTTCTCTCAACAACAACCTTTACTATTTCTAGACAATAGTCTTTAGGTTACTAAGATTATTACGGTAAATATTTCTATAGACAAGAATGACAGGATGACCAAGTGGACAATGACGGACAGACAATGTGGACATAACTACCAAGATAACAATACCTGGTGTCATGAGATCATAATGAACAATGGTTACCTCTACTACAAAAACATGTCACAGCTTACCGAGTTTAGGTTGAAACGTATTTGAACGAATCAATGCAAACACCAAATGTCATGCATGGTCTGTCTTTTGTGTTCAATGCTTTGAGGTGAGAGGTAGTTGTTCCTTTTGTTTATATTGACGGAAATGTTGACCATCACTGTTTAAACTTTTTTTTCAATAAACTGTGAATATCCAACGATATAAACTGCATCCACGAACTAAATATAAGAACTGAATCCGTGATAATATTAATTCATTCAAACCAGGTGATCTGGTTCCCTAACCAGGAAATAAACCAGATAATCTGGTTCCCTAAGCCAGGAAATAAACCAGATAATCTGGTTCCCCTAAACTAAGAAATCTGGTTCCTCTAAAACAGGAAGTCTGGTCCCCCTAAATCAGAAAATCTGGTTCCCCTTCAATGTACAAAGTGTCACAATAGGTTTACTCACCTAATCCATTTAACTTTTTATGATTGTGGGCTACTTTGACTTCTTCGTATGGTCGTAGGTTGTCATCAGAGTGATATTCCTCGTCGTCAGAAGAACTATATGACATACTTCCATTTGTATTTTTTCCACGACTTCGTCTATGTTTTGACTTGTTCGTGTGATAGTTGTAGTTTCCATCCATCCCAAGATGTTTAGTCATCGTAGACACTTATTCCATGATTAAAATCTTTTCTTCTGAAAAAAATATAAAAAATAGGGTTAGGTTAATGGTGTTTAAGGCCACTTTCAACAATATATCAGTTATATCTTGGCGGTCAATTATATTGGTGGAGGAAACTGGAGTACCCAGAAAAAACCACCAACCTGTCACCATGAACGGGATTTGAACTCACAACTGTAATGGTGATAGGCACTGATTGCACAGGTAGTTGTAAATCCAACTACCATATGATTGTACCCCATGACAGTCCCGAAACTAAATATATGTTTATCCCAAAACTTTTTAGCAACAAAAATCATTTTTTTCCACACAATTTTGTCCATCATAAAGTATGTATTGCCTGTACCATTTGATGCTGTTTGTAAATTCTATCTTCTTAAAGATAATCTTCAACATACACTTTATCTTAAAAAATAGCCATGATCAAGATTAATCTGTTTAACCTTGTAACAGACAAATTGGTATAGAAACCTGTAGTAAATAGTCTTTAAATATTGACATGAAAACAACACATTTGACCCCCTGGTATTGCAGGTTCGTAGTCAGTATTGTTCAAAGAGGGAAGTCGTAAGACTCAAAATCTAGACTTAAATAGTAACAGTTCAAAAAAAAATCTTGACTTTAATCAGCCTTCTTCCTGGTTTTCATGGGGAGGGGAGTCTGATTCCCTACACCCCCCATTTGCCTATGGGCGTGGAAACAGTGCCTATATACTGTGACATGTAAATGTTGTATTTTAATCCCTAGCGATAACTGATAAGTGATGTCCTTCAATAATTTTTCTACAACAAATTCAAATTCAAATTATTTTAATGGAAATAGCATATTTATATATACAATGTATATAAAAATGAAATACAATACAAAATAAATATATATATATATGATAGGTGTGATCTAAGTACATGTACATATAGAAATACTACACAATTATGAGAATGAAGTGACATATCATGATGTGCATTGTATATATGATGTATAATATATGATATGGTTTCAACATCAGAAGTAGATTTTATTAATCTAGTATTTCCATCAGTAAATATTTATTTGCTGTCGTCCTCTACATATTTTTAATAATCTAGTATTTCCATCAGTAAATATTTATTTTCTGTTCTCACATGTTTATAATATACATATTTTTAATCATCTAGTATTTCCACTAGTAAATATATATTTTTTATTTTTTTATCTTCACATGTTTATGATGTATATACATTGTAATATCAATACACCACATTAGATGACACACTGACATTTCTCATCACCATTATGACCCTTAGTTGTAAACAGCTGCACACGTTTTCCATTAAAAACAAAATATCAAAACCCAAAACATCAGTGTATGTCTACCACTCAACATGTGATGTGAATATCATAATAAAATGAAAACACTGATAACAAAAATATGTTTTTATTATTTTATTGATAAAATAAAATCTATTTTTTTTTATCTGATCTGTTTGGGAAACATTTAGAACTAGGATGAAAGATTTACCTGTCAGATTGAAAAAAAATATATATCTTGAAGAGAGGTTATGGTATTTAGCACCATCTTCAACACTATAAAATAATTGTGGATCATGTATGTTTTATTCCTGTAGCATTATAACTAGTCAGTTCTGCTGTGTCAAGTTTCATAAGGAGTTGGGTTTTCTGTGTCAGGTTTTGCTAAGGATGCTGTTATTGAGGGGTTGAGAAAAAACAAATGTCATCAAGAAAACTATGATGACCCACAACAAGGGTGACATTAATAACAATTATCAGGTCATTGGCTATCTGTGGTTAGCTATGATTATCTTCACAGATTGACTCATTGAGGAACATTACTAAAGTCAACTGAGTACAAGCCCAAAAAAAATATACAAGGTATTATGTATACCAAATTAATATCAGGTATACCAAAATATACAATAAATTAATATTAGACACACCATATAATAATAAAACAATCTTAATAACTCTCAGAAACATTATCATAAGGGCATGCAGTCCATATCATAATTAGTGGGTTTAAACCCTTTCATTTTGATAATTCAAATTATTGGGGGACAAGAGAGTAGGGTGTTTTTGATGTACTACTCGATAGATTTCAAAGGCTGAATATTACGACTCATCTGAAATGTAACATGATTTATACAGTTACAATAAACATACAGTGATACTCCATTATGATTTATTACAATCTCCTTCATGCATACTGATGACCTTAGCCGATTTAAGGTGTGGTGTTTAGGGTGTGGTGTTTAGGCCCTTTTGTTTACTTGCTCCCAGACATTTTTTGGCTTTCCAATCTTTAGACTATGAAGGTTATTCCAGAAATGTTTCCTAATCACTAAATCAGATATCTACATTTGTATATAATACAATAAACTTAACCCTCTTTACACTAAAACGATAAACAATATGTCTACCTTGTAAACAACAGTAAAAAAAACAAACGAAAATTATAAAGAACCTTTGTTGTTGTCCATTAAACAATTAACAAACTGGTTTATACTGGTTTACTAGTTGGTTTAATTTTTATATTCATTCATCATTCCCAGTACCAGTAGTTATACAACATGGCATCTACAGAACACAGTGTACATCAAAGCTATGTAATGTAGATATAACTATTAGTACAATCTCTTAATTATTTTCTCCTGCCAAACTGATCTATTTTATTACACCCAGCCTTTACATACTGTGTTGTACATACCTACTATAACAATATTATGACTTTACTTTCAGATGTATTTATTTACTAGTGTATAAAATACTTAGGAGATTTTTTATCAAACATGTAGACTTAATTACAGCTTCAAATAGGTTTGAGGAAAAAGGGGGGAGAATATACTACATGTATCTATGGAGACTGATCATCTTCTATTACTAAGTAAGTAGTGGGTATTGTCACAATGATCGTTACAATTATAATACTTGATTGTAGGTTTGATGGTTTATGGTGTTTAATGCCACTTTCAACAATATTTCATTTATATCGTGGCAGTCTGTTTTATTGGTGGAGGAAACCGGAACACCACCGATGACCAGGAGAAAACCACCGACCTGTCGCATGTCACTGACAAACTTTATCACATAATGTTGTATCAAGTATACCTCGCCATGAGCGGGATTCAAACTCACAATGTTAGTGATGATTGGTACTGATTGCATAGGTAGTTATAAATCCAACTATCAGACTGGATTTAAAAAAATACTTGTAGCTTGTATTGGTACTAGTTACTAGATTTCTCACTAAACCTTAGACTGCCAGCCCAAAACTAAGACAGTGATGTATACCAAACAGACAGACAAACAGCTTTACTATAGTTTATTTCTACTACAGTGACAGGAAGATTTAAAAGAGTATGGCCCTGCCAATTATGTATATCAACAAAAACTAATAGAAATCTAGAACGTCTTCAAATTCATTAATTTGTTGATATCAGCAAAAAATTAGTTGGTTAAAGCTTAAGGCAACAAAACATTTAATTTCAATCAAAGCAAAAAAAATATTGACCTTATTAAGAAAAAAAAATCTTTTAAAAAAATACTCCAATACAAAAATACTGACCTTATTTAGAAATAAATACAATTGAAATCCTTAAAGAAAACACTCCAATATAAAAACATGACATGTACTTCACGATTCCATTGAGATAATCTGATATTTCTATATACTGTGGTTCTGTAATCACCCCAAACATGGCAGATCCTTTATTAACAAACTGACCAAACATGAATTATTTTACTAAACAGAATAAAAATCAATTGAAATGTTTACTAGATCTGTCGTGTCAATATAGTACAATAATTATAACAAAACAATCCCAAACACGAACCATTTTATGGAGAAAATGAACTGGTTGCATCGTGCAATGTAAATAATCAGGTCCAATTTATTTAAGCTATTAGCAAGCTATGAAATGATCATTTTCAGGCCAGTACATTATAATCAATACCCCTACTATAGATCAACAGAACTCTTCTGTCCATCCCTACAGTGTTAAAACATTCACACATTAACAACACTTGTTGAAAAATCTAATTTGGCACAGCAACAAAAAAACATTTCTTTTTTTCACCACTGGAAATGAAGGCATATTACTCTACTGCTAGGATCATTAATTTAATTACATGTGTTCAGGAATAGATAACCTACATATACATGTAAACACATACAGTCTAATTTGCACCATGTAGTCACCTCTATTAAGCAGTCACCTGTAATTACATGTGTTCAGGAACAGATAACCTACATATACATGTAAACACATACAGTCTAACTTGCACCATGTAGTCACCTCTATTAAGCAGTCACATGTATTAAAAGGTCATCTTTTCCTCTCTACATTTAAATATGTATTTCTTGCCATTTAGATATTTTTGTGAACAATATATTTCCTCCATTCTGCTTCACAAGTGATTACAATGTATACAGTCAAGCCTTCTCGTGTGGTCACCTCTATAAAGTAGTCACCTGTATTAAAAGGTCACCCATTTCTTGTCCTGTCATAGACAACTCCATATGAATTGAACCTGTTTTAAGAGGTCACATGTCTTATAAGGCCATATTTTCTTTGTCCCAACGGTGACCTCTTAATACAGGTTTGACTGTACATCATATTCTTAGTGCATACTAATACTTGATGGGGGTGTGGGGAAGGGCCAATATGATTTCCCCCTCCCCCATTCATTCAGTAAAAAATACAGCTGACAAAAGAAATTAATTTGGTGGGGGTGGGGGTGGGGGAGGGAGGTGGGAGGGCTCAATATGATTCCCCCTCCCCCAATCATTCAGTAAAAAAAAAAACAGCTGACAAAAGAAATTAATTTGCATTGGTTGATCAGACATGTATTTAATGTTGGTTTCTATTGGATATGACATTCACAGTTGAACATAAGTTCAAAAGGAAGATCATTTACAAATTGACAGAATTAATGAAAAATTTTCTGTCATTATAGTATATTCTACAGATAGCGGAGAGAGAAAAAAAGAGAATGCTGACTTCCTGCCCACTATGATAGAGGAAACCACGGACTGGAGTGTTGTTAGTGTTGTTACGGTAACTAAAGTGTTTGTTACAGTATAAAATACAATTAATGTCCTTATAATTTAGTTAGACACACGGTGACACGACTGACAACAAACACACGTATATCACTGTTATATATATATCTAGTCTAAGACTCCCTTTTAAAACAAATATTTTTCATATTAAATATCATTCACTGTGATGTCTATGCTCTATAAATTAAGTGATTGTTATATAATGCAAAATTAGCACTTTCAAAATTGATTGTTTGGTTTGGTTTATGGTGTTTAATGCCACTTTCAACAATATTTCAGCTATATCATGGCAGTGAGTTTATCAAGACCAGAAAGTCAAACATGTTATTATTTGCTGAAATGATGGTGATATTTTTTTGTATTAGAAATATTTTATGAGAGTTAAATTTCATCATGCTAGCTTGCTAAAACAAATCTACCTCTAGGTTAACAAAAGTATTGGCCCTTTCTTATGCATTCTTAACACTCCATGCATTGTAAAGGTGCAGAAAATACCAATTGCTTAGAATTTTATTTGATCTGACCACGCTAGCAATTTGAAATTAAGATGAAACATAGGAGTGGGTATGTTTGTATGGTCAGATTGTCAACCATCACTGTTTAATTTCAAGTCAAGCACACCTCATCTTGATCTAGATACCTGATTAATGATCTGTATAAATGATAAATCCTTATCTTAAGACCACTAGACCACGGAGTCCCCTGACAAAAAAAACTACAATAGTATGATATAATAAGTAGCAGGTAATATAATGGTTGGTTCATTAAGAAAGTCAAGTGGTTTTTTAACCGATTACTTATCATGCAGATTCCTCTATCAAATGTGCTTTATCGTCAAAATATGAGCTTTTCTTTGTTAGATAATGACCTTAACAAATAATTAGGTTAGCAATCATTTATTATTATTATACTTACAAAATACCAGAAACTAATTCTAGACCCTTCACAACAATTCTCCAAAGATTGTTATTTAAACTCTCATTTTGTTAAAACAATTTTTTTGTCTGCCATCTGGATTAAATCAAAGCTTATTTTAACTTTTGGTCAAATTATATCTAGAGCAATAGAGACAAATTGTTTATTGTAAAGTGGACATCAAAGATTTCATTCTCCATAAATCACTACTGTCTAATCTGTTTATACCAGACAAACTGTGGCCATCAAATCTCTGTATATATCACATCATAACATAACTAATCAATGTTTATAAACCACTTCTTTTTTCTCTAATGATATCTCTATTTTCTATAAAAATCAAATTAAGACCATTGACAGGGGTAATAAGGGGGTCCTTGAGGGGTGACAAGAGTAATAAGGGGGTCCTTTATGGGTCAATTTGACAAAGGAAATGAGGTCAACTGTAAAGGGTCTCAAATGATTCAGGGGGATCTTTTTGGGGTGATTTGACAAAGGAAATGGAGTCATCTGTAAGGGTCTCAAATGTTGCAAGAGTCAATTTGAGTCATGATCTGACCTGCATCGTGACCTGCATCATGAACTGTGTCATGACCTTAACCATGACCTGTATCATGACAATTAGCCAATATCAAATATTTCTGGTTAGTAGATACTGGCAGTCGATCAGGACTTGCATACATACTTTAACAGTCTTAAAACATGATGACAATAAGTGTGGAGAAACTAAACTTCGTCGAACCATTTGTTTACAGACAATGTTAACAGACAAACAAACAGCACATACATGTAGATAGATCTTGGAGGGCAACTTATTCTTAGCATGAGAACTATTTGTTTACAGACAATGTTAATGGACAGACAAACAAGATAGAGATAGGTCTTGGAGGGCAACTTATTTTTAGCATGATAACTTTTGCTTACAGACAATGCCAATGGACAGACAAACAGCACATAGATAGATCTTGGAGGAAAATTCAAGTCACTTGATGATAGCCATAAAGTCAACAGCCATAAGTTACTTCATGTCACTTGATGATAGCCATAAAGTCAACAGCCATAAGTTACTTCAAATCACTTGATGATAGCCATAAAGTCAACAGCCATAAGTTACTTCATGTCACTTGATGATAGCCATAAAGTCAACAGCCATAAGTTACTTCAAGTCACTTGATGATAGCCATAAAGTCAACAGCCATAAGTTACTTCATGTCACTTGATGATAGCCATAAAGTCAACAGCCATAAGTTACTTCATGTCACTTGATGATAGCCATAAAGTCAACAGCCATAAGTTACTTCAAGTCACTTGATGATAGCCATAAAGTCAACAGCCATAAGCTACTTCAAGTCACTTGATGATAGCCATAAAGTCAACAGCCATAAGTTACTTCATGTCACTTGATGATAGCCATAAAGTCAACAGCCATAAGTTACTTCAAGTCACTTGATGATAGCCATAAAGTCAACAGCCATAAGTTACTTCATGTCACTTGATGATAGCCATAAAGTCAACAGCCATAAGTTACTTCAAGTCACTTGATGATAGCCATAAAGTCAACAGCATAAGTTACTTCATGTCACTTGATGATAGCCATAAAGTCAACAGCCATAAGTTACTTCAAGTCACTTGATGATAGCCATAAAGTCAACAGCCATAAGTTACTTCAAGTCATTTGATGATAGCCATAAAGTCAACAGCCATAAGTTACTTCATGGACACTACATCATTTTTCTTTATATTAATTATAATACAGAAAATGACCAACATTTACATCCATTACATTAACTTAAACACAAACAGATCATTGATCAACTAAAAACAATGGTGTCATCTTCATCATATCAACCGTCGAGGCTTACGATCGGTGATATTCCATTTACAGCCAGAATTGGCTAAATTCCCATGATGCTTATGGATCTAACTAAAACCAGGAATCATGCAAGTATTTGCATAATTTCTGTAATTCCTTTTGATTTATGAAAGTGAAAATAAAGACGTTTCCAATTATTTAAGATGATTGTGAAAGCATGAAGTAAAACTGACGACTGGGGCACAAACAAAGGGGTTTTATTCAGGTACAAAATGAACAAAAACTCCATTAAATGATAAATTTAATTTGAATTTCAGATTAAAACAGGTATGAAAACATCAATTGTCTTAAAAATAAATTTGAAATAAAATGAAAGCAAAAATAAGTTTAAAAACTCTCCAACCAACTGAAGCCTCTAGTTTGCAGACATATAATCCTCTGAACCAATCAATACTAATTATCTCCATAAATTAGCCAATCAATGCCTGATTAGGTACATAGAATATCATTGGAGGACAGCCAATGAAATGTGACAGATAGTGACCAATAAGGGATGTTGGTCCTTAGAGACTTGGGGTAAATGACAACAAAGTAAACTTTGTGATTAGTGTTCTCCTGGTGTTTAGGAGGAAGATATGACCCATGGGAGTGGTTGACGTGACGACCATAACATACAACCAACCAAATAGAATTTAATGATTTACTCCTGACAATTCTGGCTTTATAAATGTGTGACCAGGAGGTGTTTAATTCTCATTTTAATTAAATGTGCCTTATATTAGCTACAGTGACCTTCTAAAGACATACACAACTGAATATTACATTTCTCACAACAATCAGCTTTTCACGAAATTATAACTGGGAATATCATAAATAAATTATTTTGTTTAAATGCACAAATTGTAAGACAAGTGTGAATGCACAAAGATGTCTGTCCAGTCTGTGCATGGAAAATACAGCTAACACTGATGTTCTCTCTGCATCTATAAACCATCACATACATGTATGATAGACCTATATGAAAATTACATTTTCAGCATCTGGCTTAAAATTTAGCAGAGGAAATATTAATAAAGTCAATGGACCATAAAATAATCAGCAAAGGTCACATGACATATATTGATGTAAGATACAGATGTTAAAAACTTCATCCAATATGGCTGATGTACATGTATGACTAGAAGGTGATGAGTAGTTAGGGTTGAATTCAGAGTTTTAAGAACAAATATTCATCCAATATGGTTGTCATAGGACAAGTACATGTAGGTGTTAAGATCATAAGATGTTTATGAATAAGGTTATGGGTATTCAACACCACCTTCAGACATTTTTTAAAATAAGATTATTACCTAATATACAGGAAATTGATTAATTTATAGTCTTTTAAAGAATAATTCTTTAAAACAATATAGATTAATCAATTTCCTGTATATTAGGTAAAACAATATATTTGACATAAAGCAGACGTCTAGTCTCCAGTTATCTTCTGCTTACATCTTCATGGCAGATGACAGATAAAACTGGATCCTACTGGTTTCTGTCTATGATTGACAAATTGATCCCAGCAGACATCACAGTAATAACATAAGTAAAATGGCAGCCATACTGGATAAGGAATTAATGGCATCCTAGTTAACAAAAATGAATTGTCATTATCTTACTTTGCATAAGATAAATGATGTTTGTGCTAAAGATTGACAGAAATTGACATTCTTCTATAATCCAGTGTTATTTTCTGTCTTGTACAGATGTAGATATTGACCACAGAGAAAATTAAGTCTCACAAAATACAATGACATGAAGAAACAACTATCACACAAAGAAACATGAAGAAACAACCATCATATGAAGAAACAACTATCACATGAAGAAACAACTCTCGTATGAAAAAACAACTATCACATGGAAAGACAACTATCACATGAAGAAACAACTATCACATGGAGAGACAACTATCACATGAAGAAACAATGCTCACATGAAGAAACAACTATCACATGAAAAAACAACAATCACATGAAGAAACAACTATCACACGAAGAAACAATTATCACATGAAGAAACAACTATCACATGAAGAAACAACTATCACATGAAGAAACAAATATCACATGAAGAAACAACTATCACATGGAGAAACAACTATCACATGAAGAAACAACTATCATATGAAGAAACAACTATCACATGAAGAAACAACTCTCATATGAAGAAACAACTATCACATGGAAAGACAACTATCACATGAAGAAACAACTATCACATGGAGAGACAACTATCACATGAAGAAACAATGCTCACATGAAGAAACAACTATCACATGAAAAAACAACAATCACATGAAGAAACAACTATCACACGAAGAGACAATTATCACATGAAGAAACAACTATCACATGAAGAAACAACTATCACATGAAGAAACAACTATCACATGAAGAAACAACTATCATATGGAGAAACAACTATCACATGAAGAAACAACTATCACATGACGTTAATAACATGAATTAAACTCAGAAATTTCTAAAAATACATATATAAACAAGACTTCTCTCAGATAGCCACACAATACATACAATGTATATAAACAAGACTTTTCTCAGATAGCCAGACTGTTTCTTTAGTTTCTTTAACACCATTAGCCTATGTTACCAGAGGCAAAGTTAAAGAAGCTTATTAAAATGTTAATACAAAAGATCTGTTTATGTAAAGAAAGCTTAAACAGTGATGGCCAACAATTCAACAAAACGAACAACCACCTTTCATCTCAAATTGAACACAAAAAAATCTATGGCATATGTCATTGGACATCAAGGTTCCACTTGGGACAGGCACAAAAATTGTGGTGTGGTTAAACCGTTAATACACAGATGTGATTGCTATATTTTGGTAATAGGGTGTACACATATATGTAGTTTTTGATAAATGCAAAACCCAGTATGTGTTTAGTATGATCAAACTATGGATTCTGGCCAATATATTTCTTTAACACTGTCTATAAAGGGTAATTACATAACACATACTAATATTAATGCTTTATTAAAACAATTTGGTAAGTATTTTTTAGAAGTTTAGCTACTGACTTTCACAGACTATAACAACCTATATGTTTGTAAATTTTGTCAAATTATCTGAAATTTCACACTTTTTACTACGTAATTGTCATACTGAATTCCAACTTTATAACAAAGTTGCCATGGGAACCAATGATTTAAAAAAAATAAATCCAAAGTAATTTCTTACTGAAGCTAACAAATTCCAAAGGAGGTTAATTGGTAATATATACATATAGATTACTACTACTGGCTGAATGTTAACAAATTAAATAAGAAAAAACCATTTACTGTCAAAATTAACCTGGAAACTAACTATAAAAAAGGCAATACAACTTTATTGGACAAAATTTCTATTAAGAGATGCAAGGCAAATCAACGTTACATTTTATGGATCAAACCACATTGAAAATTGGATCTACTCATCCTCATTGGACAAGTCTATCGTCCAAAGTTTCTAGCGTCAAAAAAGGTACCATAAAAGCACGGCTGTTAACTGGAACATATCTACTGGAAACCAATAAACATAAATTTAGTAGTGGAAAAGAGTCACCTCTGTGCAAATGCTGTGGAATGGAGAATGAAGATGTCACTCATTTCCTTCTATTATGTCCTGTGCTATACAAGCAAAGAAAAGAGTCATTTCCTAAAATAAAAACATTCATGATATCCCTGATTGGCATGGCCAAATGTCGACAGGACTAACTTTAATGAAAAGTCATCCATTGTCAGACTAATTATTGACAGTACATTTGTTTTACCTATGATTAAAAGCCGATGTGATCTTGAAATTTTACATAGACTATCCGCCGATATGTGCTATAAGCTACATGCACAGAGAACGTGGTTACTACAGAAGAAATTAAACTGCAGGGTCAGCGTGGGAACTGCTACGTTTGACCATACAGAATTATTTAAATATTTAAATTATAACTTGGTCAAATAGCCGGGTCAGTGTGGGAACCACTACGCTTGACCATACACAAGTGAATTTGACAAACTGTCTAATAACATTACTTAATATGTGTGCCGTATGTTATCTCAAATGTACAGGTATAAATAGGTAGAGGCAGGGGTTCACACTCTTATCTGTATATAAATAGGTAGAAAGGTGTGCTCACTCAAACTAGAGTAAGATCTAAACATTATTAGAGGTGTGCTCAACTCAAACTAGAGTAAGATCTAAACACTATTAGAGGTGTGCTCAACTCAAACTGGAGTAAGATCTAAACACTATTAGAGGTGTGCTCAACTCAAACTGGAGTAAGATCTAAACACTATTAGAGGTGTGCTCAACTCAAACTAGAGTAAGATCTAAACACTATTAGAGGTGTGCTCAACTCAAACTGGAGTAAGATCTAAACACTATTAGAGGTGTGCTTAACTCAAACTGGAGTAAGATCTAAACATTATTAGAGGTGTGCTCAACTCAAACTAGAGTAAGATCTAAACACTATTAGAGGTGTGCTCAACTCAAACTGGAGTAAGATCTAAACACTATTAGAGGTGTGCTCAACTCAAACTGGAGTAAGATCTAAACACTATTAGAGGTGTGCTCAACTCAAACTGGAGTAAGATCTAAACACTATTAGAGGTGTGCTCAACTCAAACTGGAGTAAGATCTAAACACTATCAGGTGTGCTCAACTCGAACTAGAGTAAGATCTAAACACTATTAGAGGTGTGCTCAACTCAAACTGGAGTAAGATCTAAACACTATTAGAGGTGTGCTCAACTCAAACTGGAGTAAGATCTAAACACTATTAGAGGTGTGCTCAACTCAAACTGGAGTAAGATCTAAACACTATTATGGTACAAATGTACAACTTCTATTTTATGAGGTATGAAGCAGTGAGCCATTAGTAAGATCTATACTAATGTACATGCCACATTTAGTGATGATATCGCTCATTTCCTTTAGACCCAAATGTTGATGAAGTAACAGAGAAGATTCATGCTGTTTTCTCATGCAACATTTCCACTTATCTCTAAACCACAACAAAAGTAATCAACAGTATGTTGCATAATACTTGTGTTGCTTCCCAAGAAACTTCTGCAATTATTGTCATTTTTACATTCTCGTTGCATTTTTTATGCCAACAATTTTCCTGTTTTCTATTAAAACACATTTTGCTTTGTTTTAGAGTACAATGTTGTGTTGACTCTCATATCTGTTTTCTTGCAAATAAAAGAAAGATATTTTAGTGAAGAAAGGAGTTAATATTGTTCAAATCAATACACAATATTTCAGCTACATCACGATGAGAGCAAATTACCACTATATTCTGTTGCCTAAAAGTAGATCTCTTCTTGAACTAAAGCAACATGTTGAATTAGATGTATGCACGCAAGACATGTCTTTACAACAAAATGCATTTTGCTAACTCTCAGCCAATCATATACCTTGCTCTGTCTGCTTTAACTGAATGCTAAAATTTCATAAGGTCAGGTATTTCAGCGTCTTGAGCCAGTTCGATTGTCCGACTGTTCATCTCACGAAAAAGTCTGTTGTGGTGCATTGGGAAATAGTTGGTAATTGGTTAGATCATAATTGAACTGGTTCCCGATCTTTCGCTGCCATGTTTTTTAGCACCGTAACTTCCTAACAGATACCAGTTCAATTAATGGCAGTGTGGCCGATTCGTTTCTCGACTGGTGCAAGGCCAGGGAAACGGCCGCACGCTCCCGATTTAAACGGAGGACACAAAAAGAAAGAATGCTGCAGAAGAATAAAATATCATACAAATGAAAGATGTCTTTAACTGTTTATTTTCAGGTTTGCTGGTTGCTGTTGATGTTCCAGTTTCACCCTAATAATGAATATGGCCTAATCATCTTTTGTTGTTAAAAGTTTCACAAATTGTAGGACCACCAACTTTTTTGTGGGACTGGCAGAAATTTGCATTCTGTCAGTTCTATGTCTGACAGAAAATTTGAGGTATTCACGAACTCTGTGAGTATAGTAACACACTGAGAAAAAGAGTAATATAGGGAGTGTATTAAAAAAAATTTCAGTCTTCAAGATTGCCTTCTATGGCAGCCATATTTAGTATATAAATACAATGTAAGATGATACTTTACTTTAATCCGTTGGATGTAGTTTTAATTATCAGTAGAAAAGATCATTCAAACGTTCTTGACATGGATACACTCTAACTTAGTTGTAATTTTAAGTATTCAAGATTGCCTTCTACAGCAGCCATATTGAGTATTTAAACAGCATGATGGCCCCAATCCTTTACTTCAATCTCTAATTTTTTAGTAGAAATGATAACTTTCAAAAGTTCTTGACATTCTAACTTAGCTGTAATAATATGTATGCACTCTAACTTAGTTGTAATTTTAAGTATTCAAGATTGCCTTCTACAGCAGCCATATTGAGTATTTAGACTGCCTAATGGCCCCAATCTTTATTGTTCAGTAGAAAAGATAAGTTTCAAAATATTTTTGACATGGATACACTCTAACTTAATTGTATTCTAAGTATTCAAGATTGCCTTCTACAGCAAACATATTGAGTATTTAAACAGCCTGATCCTTTATTTACTTCAGTCTTTAAACTTTCTTGACATGGATACACTCTAACTTAGTTGCTGTATATCTCTCACATTCCCTGTCAAAACTTGACATTAAACAAACAAACAGAAGATTTTGTCAGACATGTTTTCTCTGTTCAACATGGTGATGGTTGGTACAAAGAGAAAGAGGTTGTCATCAAAGTGATTAGTAGTCTAACAGAAGCTTGTTACAAGCCATGAGATTTATGGTTTATCTGCCAAACACTGGACACTGGCTCACAAAAATACAAAACCTCTGCATGATAACTGAACAGAATTTAGTGCAATACCACTAATTAATTCCCCACAATAAAAAAAATTTTCTCATATTTTTTGATAGCATGATAAGAATTTGATTGATTGTCTTTCAAAGTCAAGTACATTTTTTGTATATAATAACTTGTGTTAATAGTTACAAATTAAAGTATAACAATAATTAATAACAAAAGATCTGATACATACAGAGTAACATTTCCTAACCAATACCAAATATATATTTATTTTTATTTATAAATTTAATAAATGTGAGGGGTTTTTTTTCTGTTTTTTTCTTTATTATTTTTTGTTCTACTCACAAAAAAAATCACAAAATATCAAAATATTGTCATTTTTAAAATGTTTCTTGTTAGCATTTCAGCTATGATTCAAATAATATATATTCTTTTATTGAAATAAATCCAAAAAACAGGACTGTCTTCAAACAGCATTACAATACAAAAACATACATAATATTCACAGGAGTTTCTGATATTACCTACCTATGTCTGACTAGAAATTAGATCATAACAAATTTACAAATTTTGATAAAACAGGCATAATTTTATTAAAGTAGATATGCTTTAATAAATTTGTATAATTCAACAATATGTGTAACATCCTTTCTGGTATGGGAATGTGAGAAAATAAAATTGAACCAACATGATCTGTAAATCAGTGCAAATTGATTAAGAAGGCATCTGTTTCTAAGTAAACTATCAATTTATTTCAGTTGTTTATTTCAGCAAAATTAATGCCATAAATCTTGAGAGAGGTGTTAGTAGTATTTTTAATATATTGTATATACTTCTTGTAGACTTTTGTCTATCATTATGGCAGAAGATTGGTCAAATGAGGACATCCCTCTCCCCTCCAAATCAAGGTTTATGAGGTAAATCTTGAGGGTCAGGTGTGAGTAGTTTTTTTAATATTGTATATACTTCTTGTAGACTTTTGTCTATCATTATGACAGAGGATTGGTCAAATGAGGACATCCCTCTCCCCTCCAAATCAAGGTTTATGAGGTAAATCTTGAGGGTCAGGTGTGAGTAGTTTTTTTAATATTGTATATACTTCTTGTAGACTTTTGTCTATCATTATGACAGAGGATTGGTCAAATGAGGACATCCCTCTCCCCTCCAAATCAAGGTTTATGAGGTAAATCTTGAGGGTAAGGTGTGAGTAGTTTTTTTAATATTGTATATACTTCTTGTAGACTTTTGTCTATCATTATGACAGAGGATTGGTCAAATGAGGACATCCCTCTCCCCTCCAAATCAAGGTTTACGAGGTAAATTTTGAGGGAGGTGTCAGTACCAGTATCTATTTTAAATATTGTATATACATATTGTAGACTTTTGTATATCATTGTGAGAGACGATTAGGTACTCTGGTTTCATCCACCAATAAAACTGACCACCACGATATAACTGAAATATTGTTGAAAGTGGCGTTAAACACCATAAACCAAACCAAACCAATCTGAGAGACGATTGGTCAACTGAGGACGTCTCTCCTATTCAAATCAATGTGTAAACATTCTTTAATGTCAGGGGGAGATAACTCAAGTACCATCTTCATATATATTACAATTAGTTTAATTTGTCAAAGAAAACTGAAAATTTGACAAAACCAAAATCATGTGTGGTTCGTGACTTTCTAAAATGCATATATATGTATGACATATGCATTAAACTGGGGAAATGACATATTATGTAACTCGGACATTTACAAATTCATGTCTAGTTCAAATAATCATTAGAGATCTTCTCTGCAGCAGCTTTTATATATTTTCTTTTAAACAATCAATGCAAAGGTCTATCAAAGAAGAATAAAGGCATAGTTTTAGCCTTTTTTTTTTACCAAGCATTAGTAATATTTCTAAAGTTGTCCCTGTGTTGTATAATGTGTGATCTGGTTCCCTGCAGTGTACAAATTATGTATCCTTTATCCTTTGATCTACACAAATATGAAAATTAATGGATGTTTGTTGTGATGCATTGGTGTAATATGAAACAACAAAACTCTACTGTGGGTCTGAGTGTACCTAACTGATGTATCCTATAATGTGTACCTATTCAACTGTTTTATGACACTCAATTATACCCTCTACAAACTCTGGGTACCAGTACAATATAATGTGACAATTTGGGTACCAGTCATTTGTAATGTAACAATTTGGGTACCAGTCAACTGTAATGTGACAATTTGGGTACCAGTCATTTGTAATGTGACAATTTAGGTACCAGTCAACTGCAATGTGACAATTTGGGTGCCAGCCAACTGTAATGTGACAATTTGGGTACCAGTCAACTGTAATGTGACAATTTGAGTACCAGTCAACTGTAATGTGACAATTTGGGTACCAGTCAACTGTAATGTGACAATTTGGGTACCAGTCAACTGTAATGTGACAATTTGGGTACCAGTCAATTGTAGTGTGACAATTTGGGTGCCAGTCAACTGTAATGTGACAATTTGGGTACCAGTCAACTGTAATGTGACAATTTGAGTACCAGTCAACTGTAATGTGACATTTTGGGTACTTATCAATTGTAATGTGACAATTTGGGTACCAATAAATTGTAATGACAATCTGGGTACCAGTCAACTGTAGTGTGACAATCTGGGTACCAGACTACCAGTCAACTGTAATGTGACAATTTGGGTACCAGTCAACTGTAATGTGACAATTTGAGTACCAGTCAACTGTAATGTGACATTTTGGGTACTTATCAATTGTAATGTGACAATTTGGGTACCAATCAATTGTAATGTGACAATCTGGGTACCAGTCAACTGTAGTGTGACAATCTGGGTACCAGACTACCAGTCAACTGTAATGTGACAATTTGGGTACCAGTCAACTGTAATGTGACAATTTGGGTACCAGTCAACTGTAATGTGACAATTTGGGTACCAGTCAACTGTAATGTGACAATTTGGGTACCTGTCAACTGCAATGTGACAATTTGGGTACCAGTCAATTGTAATGTGACAATCTAGGTACCAGTCAACTGTAGTGTGACAATATGGGTACCAGTCAACTGTAATGTGACAATGTGGGTACCAGTCAACTGTAATGTGAAAATTTGGGTACCAGTCAATTGTAATGTCACAATCTGTGTACCAGTCAACTGTAGTGTGACAATTTGGGTACCAGTCAACTGTAATGTGACAATCTGGGTACCAGTCAACCATTGTGTGACAATTTGGGTACCAGTCAACTGTAATGTGACAATTTGGGTATCAGTCAACTGTAATGTGACAATTTGGGTACCAGTCAACTGTAATGTGACAATTTGGGTACCAGTCTACTGTAATGTGACAATTTGGGTACAAGTCAATTGTAATGTTACAATCTGGGTACAAGTCAACTGTAGTGTGACAATCTGGGTACCAGTAAAATGTAATGTGACAATTTGGGTACCAGTCAATTGTAATCTGATAATTTGGGTACTAGTCAACTGTAGTGTGACAATCCCCTATACAAACTCTAGGGTACCAGTGCACTACAATGTGAAAATCCATTTACAAACTATGAGATACCAGTAATGAAAATGAGGTCAAGGGCAATGTGATACACACCTGACTGACATTTACCCTCCATGGATAATGTGTGGAACAAACATAGTGAGCCTTGGTTGTATGTATGGAGAGAACGACCTAATTATGAAAACATAAAAGACTTAAATTTAACAAAGTTAATGGACTATGAAAATGAGGTTGTCAGCCGTCAGGTGACACATACCTGGCTGACTTGTACCCACCATGATCAATGTGTGGACCAAGTATGGTAATGGAGAAACTGATCTAATCACAAAAACATGACATTGTTAACACCATCGCCACTGCCATCTGAGGTATCGCAAAAAGTGACAACATTTGTTTTCTTCAAAACACTGGGCATGAGATATAACTGAAGATAACGACAAAAGATAATACATCTGTGTAACAGTACAACATTTTCTTTCAAACTTTGGCTTATCATTGCAATAACCATTAAATATCAATCATCGTCATATTTCTTACATCACATCAAACTGAAATTAGATGACTTTCTGATGTTTGCAAAACTGGAATCATGCCAAATTCTCCTAACCTAAAACTTTCAGACAATAAGATTTCATCTTCTACCAACATTGTTGTCTGTAGATTTGTAGATAAAGCATAAGAAACATTATAAATGTCAATTCAATTTTTTTAATAAATCTATCTTGTTTATACAACATATGGGTCTAGCTATATAGTTATTCCTTGGTGATATCATCTTCTTTAGTTATATATGACCAGAAGAACTTTCTAAATAAATCAAATGTTATGGACATAAAACTGTGAGTATGAGCTTCATCCTCATACTCTAAAATTGTCCAATCAGAACACTTTAATAAAACTCACAATTTTGATTTACAAGTCCCTAGACATTAATGTCTGGTTTCATCCTCAGTTTTTTATTTAAACGTAGATATCTCATTGAGTGAAAATAACACACACCTTTCTTGAATAACATTCATCAGGTATCAGCTCAGTCAAAATTCTAGAAAGCCAACAAATTTTAAAATCTTTGGAAGCAAGAAAACCTGTCATAACAACCTCAATAGAATAACCAAAAATCTTGTCTCAATTAATCCTGTTTAGGATTTACAACTACCTATGCAATCAGTGCCTATCATCATTGATGTTGTGAGTTGGAATCTCGATCAAGGCGAGGTGTACAACATTATGTTATAAAGTTTGTCAGTGACTTACGGCAGGTCAGTGGTTTTCTCCGGGTACTCTGGTTTTCTCCACCAATAAAAATAACCGCCACGGTATAACTGAAATATTGTTGAAAGTGGCGTTAAACAACATCAAACAAACAAAAACTTCCAGTTTATGTGGGAGTTATTTTATTTATGTTCCATTGGCAGTGCATTTTCTGTAATTAACTTTTCAAAATGTCAAAAATGTATTCAACCAATAAAAACCCCTTTATTTGATGTTGTCACCTCACAACCCCTCTGTGGAACCCTTGTGACCTCACAATCCCTCTGTCAAACCCTTGTGAACTCACAAACCCCTCTGTGGAACCCTTGTGACCTCACAAACCCCTCTGTGGAACCCTTGTGAACTCACAAACCCCTCTGTGGAACCCTTAAAACCTCACAAACCCCTCTGTGGAACACTTGTGACCTCACAATCCCTCTGTCGAACCCTTGTGACCTCACAACCCCTCTGTGGAACCCTTGTGACCTCACAAACCCCTCTGTGGAACCCTTGTGAACTCACAACCCTCTGTCAAACCCTTGTGAACTCACAAACCCCTCTGTGGAACCCTTGTGACCTCACAAACCCCTCTGTGGAACCCTTGTGAACTCACAAACCCCTCTGTGGAACCCTTAAAACCTCACAAACCCCTCTGTGGAACCCTTGTGACCTCACAACCCCTCTGTGGAACCCTTGTGACCTCACAACCCTCTGTCGAACCGTTGTGACCTCACAACCCCTCTGTGGAACCCTTAAAACCTCACAAACCCCTCTGTGGATCCCTTGTGACCTCACAACCCCTCTGTGGAACCCTTGTGACCTCACATCCCCTCTGTGGAATCCTTGTGACCTCACAAACCCCTCTGTGGAACCCTTAAAACCTCACAAACCCCTCTGTGGAACCCTTGTGACCTAACAACCCCTCTGTGGAACCCTTGTGACCTCACAACCCCTCTGTGGAACCCTTGTGACCTCACAACCCCTCTGTGGAACCCTTGTGACCTCACCAACCCCTCTGTGGAACCCTTAAAACCTCACAAACCCCTCTGTGGAACCCTTGTGACCTAACAACCCATCTGTGGAACCCTTGTGATCTCACACTCCTCTGTGGAACCCTTATGACCTCACAACCCCTCTGTGGAACCCTTGTGACCTCACAAACCCTCTTTGTAGAACCCTTGTGACCTAACAACCCTTCTGTGGAACCCTTGTGACCTCACAACCCTCTATCAAACCCTTGTGACCTCACAACCTCTCTGTGGAACCCTTGTGACCTAACAATCCTTCTGTGGAACCCTAGTGACCTCACAACCCTCTGTCGAACCCTTGTGACCTCACAACCCCTGTCGAACCCTTGTGACCTCACAACCCTCTGTCGAACCCTTGTGACCTAACAACCCCTCTGTGGGACCCTTGTGACCTCACAACCCCTCTGTGGAACCCTTAAAACCTCACAAACCCCTCTGTCGAACCCTTGTGACCTCACAACCTCTCTGTGGAACCCTTGTGACCTAACAATCCTTCTGTGGAACCCTTGTGACCTCACAACCCTCTGTCGAACCCTTGTGACCTCACAACCCCTCTGTCGAACCCTTGTGACCTCACAACCCTGTCGAACCCTTGTGACCTCACAACCCCTCTGTGGAATCCTTGTGACCTCAAAACCCCTCTGTGGAACTATTGTGACCTCACAAATCCCTCTGTGGAACCCTTAAAACCTCACAACCCTCTGTTGAACCCTTGTGACCTCACAACCTCTCTGTGGAACCCTTGTGACCTCACAAATCCCTCTGTGGAACCCTTGTGACCTCACAACCCCTCTGTGGAACCCTTGTGACCTCACAACCCCTCTGTGGAACCCTTGTGACCTCACAAATCCCTCTGTGGAACCCTTGTGACCTCACAACCCCTCTGTGGAACCCTTGTGACCTCACAAATCCCTCTGTGGAACCCTTGTGACCTCACAACCCCTCTGTGGAACCCTTGTGACCTCACAAATCCCTCTGTGGAACCCGTGACCTCACAACCCCTCTGTGGAACCCTTGTGACCTCACAACCCCTCTGTGGAACCCTTGTGACCTCACAACCCCTCTGTGGAACCCTTGTGACCTCACAACCCCTCTGTGGAACCCTTGTGACCTCACAACCCCTCTGTGGAACCCATCAGAAGAATAAATATATATTAAGAGAACTGGATCTCTTTTACATTCCTAGAACATTGAAGCTATGAATGTTTTACAAAATGTCAAAGTTTTTTGTTGTTAAGATTAATTACACCTGTATAAACAAAACTATTCCAAAGATTGTTAAAACGGAAGCATATTTCCAGACATAAAGAGATAATAGATTTCATACATACTCTGGCTTCATATTACTACACAATACATCTCATGCATACTATAGCTTCATATTTTCCACATGCACAAAATACAGCAACATAATTTTAATAATAATAATAATAATAAACTAAAACGCATCTATGAGGGAAATATCTTTCTTTCCCTGTTCCTAATTCTTATTATCAGGGGGCCTCCATGGTTGTTATCATACTGTTAGGGTTAGGGTTTATGGCATCTGACGCCACTTTCACAAATATTTTAGTTATATAATGGCTGCCAGTTTTATCGGGATAAAACCACTGACCTGTCGCAAGTCATTGACAAACTTTATCGCATAAAACTGTACCAAGTACACCTTGCCATGAGTGGGATTCGAACTCACAACTTTAGTGGTGATAGGCACTGATTGCACAGGTTGTTGTAAATCCAACTACCATATGATCACAATGGCCCTTATCATATATAGTAGTAGAATTTACATCAACCTATACAAGCAATACCTATCACTGCTAATGTTGAGAGTTTGATTCCCCCTCATGTTGAGGTGTATTTGATACAACCTTATGTGATAAAGTTTGTCTATAACAGACAGGAATATCAGTCAGGTGTTCCCCTCCTTGTCCCAACAGCAAAACTTAATGTCCTAATGAAATAGTATTAAAAGTGGTATTTGTTAATCTAATTAAATCAACTTTTCAGTACCTACAATGTAGTTTAATACAAGTAGTCTGTGTTACAGCTAGGAAGTGTTTAAAGAACACTGTAACTTATTTACTTCATTTTGTCCTTTTTCCATGCTTAATCTGATGTCTGAAAATCTCTCAACTTTAATCTTGTCTAATCAGAATATCTGTGTTTTCTAAACAAGAAAGTTAGCACAACAAACAGTCAGTAACAGTTATTTACAAAAAATAATATGTTATTCTAATCTGTCAAAATGTTGATGATAAATACAATATCATGTACTGTAATGTACCTGCCAAGGACATATACAACTAGTGGTTTAAACCAACAGTCTGACATTAGAACAAAATATCCTTGTTGTTATGTCAATGACTTAAAAATTCTGTTTAGTGCTTGGTTAAAAGTCAAATATACATTTAGTACAACCCTTGCCTAGCACCAACCACCAACAAATACTGAACACCTTCAGAAAGCTGCCACTAGTGGAGCAGGAACTGCTTACCCTTCCAAAGCACCTGAGTTCACCCCCGGTTTTTAGTGGGGGTCGTGTTACTCGATCTTTAGTTTTATGTGTAATAATTTGTAGATCGTTATTTGTCCTCTTGTCCTTTTTCTTTTGGCCATTGTGTTGTCTGTTCTTCTTTGATTTATGGATTCTGATTGCCCCTTTGGTATCTTCAAACTCTTCTATACCCAATTTATTTCCTAGCTTGGCCACTGACACATATAAAAAAGTACAGGGTATGTATGAGGCTCAGGTATGTGAAATTTAAAACTTATTGTGTACTTACTGATTCTAGAACTAACCACTTCTCTTTTATTAATATTATCTTCAAAAACATTGATGGAAGTAATCTTTCACATACACAGAGTTTTTTAAACATAAAATTAATGGCTTTTCTATTTAATATAACTCATAATTTTGTTTTTCAGATTATTTTATTGGAAAATGATTTTTCAATTTACACCTAGAAGTCTTTATCTGATATATAAACTTGGGAAATATTTTGGCAGCACAGTAAACATTGAATTTGATGATAAAATACTGGCAAATTGTATAATTATTTTTCTATCAGATATTTGCTCAAAGAAAACATTTTAAAAATTCTGCAATAAAAACAAGTACAAAGAAATAGTTACTGGGTAAAGTACAGAAAGGTTAGTAATAGTTACAGGGTAAAGTACAGAAAGGTTAGTAATAGTTACTGGGTAAAGTACAGAAAGGTTAGTAATAGTTACTGGGTAAAGTACAGAAAGGTTAGTAATAGTTACTGGGTAAAGTACAGAAAAGTTAGTAATAGTTTAATAGTTCTTATTATCAGTTGCACCCCATCCCCCTCCATCTAGAACCCAGAAAATAGTCCATAGTAAATTAGAAATATGAGAAACAGCCATTAAAGGTACCAGTAACTTTGTAAGACTTTTTTCAGAAACTAATGCATCATATTTTGTAGGATTAAACATGATCAGAACCACTGGCTTTGTAGGACTTTGCAGATCCAGTACCATTGATATTGCAGGACTTTACAAAATCTGAATCACAGACTGTGTAGGGCTTGGTAAATCCTGAACCATTACCTTTGTAGGATTTACTTTTTTAGGACTTTGCAGAACCAGTATCACTGACTACAGTATGTAGAACTTTTCAGAACCAGAACCACTGCCTGTTTAGAGCTTTGCAGAACCAACACCACTGGATAGGTTGCAGGACTTTACAGAACATGAAACACTAACAGTGTAGGACTTTGTTTAACCAGAACCATTGCCTTTGTAGGAATTTTCATATATCTTAACCAGTCTTTGTAGGACTTTGCAGAATCTGAGCCACTGCCTTTGAAGGTTATAGAAATTGAGTACTAATATTTTAACAGAAATATTGAAACTGACTTTATAAAACAAATAAGAAACAAATATGAAACTTTAACAAATATATTAGTTTAAACCTATTTCATTTACAAATATGTTTGTTTATAACCAATTTTAAACAAAACAACAAACTTATAGCAAAAAATGCATCTTAGCTACGAACCTAAATATGAGTTAAGTAAATGTCAAGACACATTATATAGAAAAACCTATAAACTATGATGTTGTTTATTGATTGGAGGAAGATTCACTGATCTTACTTCTATTACTGATATGAAACATAATAAACAGAAATATAACTATCCCTAAGGTCAAAATCTCCATATTCAATATACAACTGTCTTATTTCTTGTCTAAGATAAGACATTGTAAGAATTGTCTGTTAGACATCAAGATGTATCTAATGTGATACAGAAATAATAGGAATGTCATAAGATGTCAGACAGACTTTACAAACATGACATTTTCCATTTCTGACCCAATTTCTAAATTATGGGACATCAGGGTAACTATGTAAGAGTTGCATGCCCTTTGAACTACACAAATGGGTATATGGGTTTATGGTGTTTGACGCCACTTTCAACAATATTTCATTTTTATCATGGCGGTCAGCTTTATTGGCAGAGATTACCACTGACCTGCCGTAAGTCACTGACAAACTTTATCACATAATGTTGCATCGATTACACCCCACCTGAGTGCAATTCGAACTAACAACGTTAATAGTGGTGATAGTAACTGATTGTATAAGTAGTTATAAATACAACTACCATATGATCACGACCATGACGGTCCCATTTAGAATATGACTATGGTACTACATATTGAAATCTCTCTAAACCCAACTTTCTTGACATTTTCTTGTTCTGACCCAATTTCCATTATGTGACATCAGAGTATCTCTGCAAGAGTTGCTGTCCTTTGAATTCCACAAATTCAAAATTTTCCCCTTTAGAATATGACTATGGCACTATCTAGTGAAACCTGTCTAAACCTCACTTGTTGTTCAGAATAGACAGGTGTTTGGTTACATGTATAATATACAGGTTAAATAAAGAAGAATTCCTACAAGTGGACATTATACATGTAGTAGGGGGTTCCTGAGCTTTAATCTCCTTTCTTTAAATTTTCAGATTTCTCAATAAAAGGTACATGTATGTGTAGCCATCTATTTTGATATCCTGTTTAGGACCTTTGGCTTACTTGTAAATTATTTGAATTTCCTGTTTTATCTACATGTATGTGCACATCTGATTTCTAAAGGTTATCAGAAATGTGTCGTGTGCTCTAAATTTAATATCTATCTGAGTTTTTATTTTTAGATATACATGTCGTATAGTCACATATACATTTCATTCAGTGCCAAATTATCTATATACCTTCAAAGATATACTTAAGAAATCTACGGAGTCCTAAGATTCCTAAATATTATTGTAATGTTTACACTCAGACAGAAAGGTGTTTTATTTCTAATTTAACAGACAACAAACGTCTTTGATTACCCAGATAAACAAAAATAATACTGTTTCTACAAACTTCTGAAGAAATCACTCCTTTTTTTTGAAGCAAAGGTGTATTTAATATGTGGGACAAAGAGCCTGAACTTAGGGGTCACCCATAATTACATGTAATTACCCATACAACCTTTCTCTATGGTTGTTTTGTAACTTTTCAGGGTCATTTAAACTTGTTGAAAAAAGACGTGAATAGTTTTGAGAATTTTGGGGTGCAGTCCTTTATACTGGTGTGTAATTATATCTCCAGTTAATTTTTATGATGACATTTTATTAAAACAGAATTATAATTTGTGTCAAGGTCGTTTTTACCACCAAGTATTAATTAAGTATAAAAGAAGGAGTGGATAGTGGGAGGATCCCTGGTTCACGGTTCCTTCCCTCCCGACTCCTGCTTCCCCATCAACAAGCATCAAACATAAAAGAATGGATTATCTAAACAGCCAGTTCACACCTTTCCTATTAAAAATGTAAATATCAAATTTAGTGGGCGTTTCTGGAATAACATTTGTTTACACTTATAATAATAATAATAATAATAATAATATCCTTTATTTAAAGAGGGTATACTCAATTAGTTTTCACTAATCTAACTTGAGGACCTCATAAATCAAATACAATACATAATACAATCATACAATTTACAATAGAAAAGTAATTGCTTTCACATATACAAGAGTATGCAATATTTATTAATTTATGCAACAAATAGGAGTTCTTATTATAGTATTGTTTATTATTTAGCCACTAATATTAGTCTGATGTTTCTTTGAGATATTTAAAGCATTTCGTTTTAAACATACTTAAAGTTGTTGATGTTTTAACATTGGTTGATAATTTATTCCAAAGCACTGCTGAACTATAGGCAAATGATTTTTTCATTACATTTGTTTTCGGACGGATGACTGACAAGTTATTATTTGAGCCAGATCTAAGATTTCTACTGTGACTCTCAGACCTTGGAATACACAGCTTGGGAGCTTTATTATTTAAAATTTTATAAACTAAAATAAGTTTGTGATATGAAATTCTGTCTCTAAAAGGCAGCCAATTTGAACTGTCAAATAAGTGTTGTGTAGGAGTGAAAAATGGAGCATCTAGAATTATTCTTGCTGCTCTTTTTTGTAGTTTTGTAATTCTTTGAATTCCTTCTTCACTACAATCCCACCATACAGTACAACAGAAGTCAAAGATTGGAAGAATATAAGAATTGAAAAATAAAATTTTACATTTTTGATCGAGATATTTTCTTGAGCTAATATTTTTACAAATATAATCTATTTGGTTTTTCCAATCCAAATAAATTCCTAATAATATCTGAATATTTACATTTTGGATATTTTCATTACTAATATTAATGTTAAATTCTTTTTCCATCATTGCTTTTCTCTGTTTTGTACCTATAAGCATGCATGTGGTTTTTGTAGGGTTTATTACCATATTGTTGTTTGTGCACCACATGTTTACAGAATTTAGATCTTCATTTAAAGTTGCTTCAATTTCAAATATATTTTTACCATTGATGCTCAAAGTAGTATCGTCGGCATAAATATCAATTTCAGATGTTAAATTTTCAAGCGGTAGATCATTTATAAATATAATAAAGAGCAGAGGACCCAAAATGGACCATTGTGGTACTCCATATTTTACAGGTTCGGGGTTAGAGATGTTGTTTCCAATACATAAATTCTGTGTTCGGAGTGATAAGTATGATTCAAACCATTTCATAGAATTTGTAGATAGGGAGTGAACAGGGGGGGGGGGGGGGGGGGGGGGGGGGGGGGGGGGGGGCTTTCCTGCTATCATGACTCCCAGTTCCCTACCACCAGGCATCATTTGATAAATGTTTAGCTTAGATGATTTTAGCATGTCACAGCACCATACCTTCCCTTTCCAGCACCATGCTGACCTCACAATGTCCTTGTCAAATTTGTGAAATAATAGCATTGTGTCTGAAGGTCTTCACTTATGTTGCCATCTGATTACATAAAATGATGCACAAGTTGCCAAGCTGTACTGAATTCTTGGTAAAACACTAATTGATTATAATTAACACCTAGGTCATACCTTTTTCAACATTTCTTAACACTTACATTAACTTCCTGTTAAATAATTTTCTGACATCTTTCTTACGTGTTTCTTATAAATATTCCAAATGTCAACATTGTACAGGCAATGGGGGAGTGAGTGATTGATCTTTAATGCCAACTCAGCAATTTTTCAGTTATATAATGGCAAGAACAAGTTAATTTTCAATGAAATGATGATGAGGTTCACTTTCTACTAGACCAACATGCTTAGTTGGATTTTTATAGTGCTAGCTCACTGAAGCAACAGTCCACGGATAGACATTTCGCAGTTTCAATGTGATATTTACTTTCAACATGTTATAAAGATGGGGCTCAGTTTTATGTTCTAGAAGATGAAGTTCATTACTTTCTTGACTGCTAGATTAATAAAACTTAAAGGAAATATTTCACAAAACATGATCGAAGCAGCAAGTGAAATGTCCAGCCTCCTTCATACATTCTGTAGTACTGAGGACTAATAAGGGGAGGCTACTTATATCAAATGTTTGTTTTTTTATAATGTTTATACTATTTCAGGGTAAATATTAGTAACAATTCTTGTGGTGTTAAAGTTTAAATAAAATAAACAGATAAACAATAACTTACCTCTGACATCCTGTACCAGTTACTTCTTTATCAACTCTGTAAATAAAAAAAACATTTTTACAATATTTCTACTAGTCAGAATGTATTTTAAAAAAAAACAGTTTTTACAATATAAGTTCTAAGCTCCCTAGTGACTGACTATGATTATTTAGACGGTCAGTAAATTGTTGAAGGGTGAGCGCTTAACCCTTCAACAATTTACTGACCGTCTAAATAATCATAGTCGGTCACTGGAGCTTAGAACATTTTTGTACTGATGTTGCTGATCTATAATTTGAAACAGTAACTAAGTTTTTTTCACGAACTATGTTTGACTCAGTGTTACTGTTATTTTTTATATTTAGACTTGCTAGAGTAGTTATAATGTTTATTACATAGTTTTCCTTTCACTTGGAAATCTCAGTTTTTTACAGGCTTCTATAATTAATTACCATTAATATCTAAAGTTCTTTGGTGAAATAAAGATGGGATCTTTTATCTCTATTTAACAATGCACCTGTCACAACATTTATTAGGAATATTAATTGATATTGTTGGAATTGTTGACCATCACTGTTTTAACTTTCTTTTCATAACTTGTAGCAATGCAAGACTGTGTACTTTGATGTAATTTCCATTTCATTTGTCAAACACAAAAAAGTGGAACTACATGTAAATAAGTAACTATGGCACCCTCTTAAAATAAAGTTTTATCATTATTATATATGTAAGTACAGTCAAACCTGCCCAAGAGGTCACCTCTATTAAGCAGTCACCTGTATTACAAGGTCATCCTTTTCTTGTCCTGTCATAGACAATTTCATATGAATTGAACCTCTATTAAGAGGTCACCTGTCTTAAAAGACCACTTTCTCTTTGTCCCAAAGGTGACCTCTTAATACAGGTTTGACTGTACATTAGTAAAATGCAATGTCCCCAATGAAATTCAATCCCCGGACCTCCTCTCACATTGTGAGCCACCGTTCTATCAACTAACTAAAGATGATCTCCACTAACACAGTTAGCAGATGTGGTCATGAACCTACTATGGTTCCTATAACCTTATGTAGAGGAGAGTTCCTGTTATATATAGTCCTCGAAATGAACATTTGAATATACTGGTCCAAATCAAATTCTTGAATTTATTTACTATTATTTATCTAAATAAAAACTGAAAAATTTACTGGTTCAAACAAAGTTTTACTAGTCTTGAAACAGAGAACGGGTGCTCATTCGTGAGGACTGATAATTATGAGACTTGGGACCAAATATTTAGCCTTCTGACAACTACAATATAGTAATACAAATAACACTTTCTTCCTGGTGTATGATTGAACTACTTATTATTTCATAATACTAGCTAAATGTATTCTAAAAAAATTTGTATTTATCAAAGTTTCTATTAATAATATTGTAACAGATGTCTTTTGTTCTTATACCACTTGACTCTTTATAACAATTAAGATATATAGGAAAAGTGTTATTTTAATTTATAACTACTTCATATATTTATGTCAAGTTCTTATATATGATACATTGGAAATTCCCAACACAATTTGATATCATGAATGTATATATCAGGGGCAGATCCAGAATTTCAAGTTGGGAGGGGGGGGTGCACTTAAAAAAATTGCGCCGGGCGGAGGGAGGAGGGAAAATTTTTGGGGTATTTCGTGTGAAAAATCACGATTTTACGCCAAAAAATCTTATTTTTTCCAATTTTAGGGGGGGTGCACGCCAGGTGCGCCCCCCCGCCTAGGTCTGCCCCTGTATATCATATAAACTCTTCAACTAATCTAGAGACGATAGTTCATAAAAATGTCTAATATCTGATTCTAAATTATACAAAGTAATAGTAATTTTGGGGAAGGTCTAAAACGTGGAAGTGGGAAAACACGGAAGCAAGCCCAAAATGGGCGGTACCTCGAAAGTGAGTCCAGAACAAAGAACAAGAGTCCAGATGAGCCCAGAAGCACAAAATGATATTAAAATGCATTTTTATGATTTTTATCAAATAATTCTATATGTTTTTAATAAATTTCAAATATATTTTATAAATTACAGTGGCTTTTAAGATCCTTACAGTGGAAATTGGGGCGAGACCAGAAATATCCGTTATCAGGCGATTGTAAAAGGAATGTCAATTACGAAACGTGCATGAAAATTTGCGGATAAATAAGTAGTTTAGTGATAACTTTTAAAAAAGAAAGTTAAGAAAATGAAAATAAATAGTTATTTCATATATATTATATTCTTGTTATAAAATTTGTAAATTTTATAAAAAAAAAACAAAAACAAAAAAACTATATCAATGTTCTTACTTATTTTTTCTTTTTCTCTCTTTTTGTTATAATCGTAAATTTTTGTTACCCATAAAAACTATCAGATATGATCCAGGAAATTAAAAATGTTGAAACATATTTTATGCAGGTCCCGTAATTGACATTCCTTTTAGGTCCCGTAATTGACATTCCTTTTACAATCGCTCGATAACGAATATTTCTGGTCTCTCCCCAATTTCCACTGTAAGGACCTTAAAAGCCACTGTAATTTATAAAATATATATGAAATTTATTAAAAACATATAAATTTATTTGATAGAAATCATAACCATGCATTTAAATATCATTTTGTGCTTCTGGACTCATCTGGACTCTTCTTCTTTGTTCTGGACTCACTTTCGAGACACCCCAAAATGGGTACTTGAAATCATATTTATATCATCTGATAGAGTATAAAATTGTCTTTAACAATATTTAAACGATTTTTGACCGGGTTCATTGAATTTTGAGAAATTTGAAATCAAAGTTGAAAATTAGCCGAAGGCTAACTCTGAAAAGGTAGGCTTCCGGTCAAGATAGTGCTTTTATCTAATATTTTAACAAAAATAATTTTATATCGTCTGATAGAGTATAAAATTGTCTTTAAGAATATCTAAACGGTTTTTGACCGGGGTCTTTGAATTTTGATACATTTGAGATCAAAGTCAAAATTTTGTCCATTGCTCATTCTCATTTTTGACACTTCCTGTCAACTTTTAAGTACCTAAATAATTTATTATTTATTTCTTTAAAAGATAGATCTTAACAATAGCTTTTAGAATCCATTTCGATTTTTATCCTAGGTTGAGTACTTTTCAAGATATGACCTTTCAAGTACCCATTTTGGGCTTACTTCCGTGTTTTCCCACTTCCGCGTTTTAGACCTTCCCGTAATTGTGGGTATTCCAAATTGTGTATCTAGATACACAGGATTGGTGGGAACATGTGGCAATTCTATTTACACAGGATTGGTGGGAACATGTGGCAATTCTACAATGTATTTACACAGGATTGGTGGGAACATGTGGCAGTATCTATTTACACAGGATTGGTGGGAACATGTGGCAGTATCTATTTACACAGGATAGGTCGGAACATGTGGCAGTATCTATTTACACAGGATTGGTGGGAACATGTGGCAGTATCTATTTTCACAGGATTGGTGAGAACATGTGGCAGTATCTATTTACACAGGATTGGTGGGAACATGTGGCAGTATCTATTTACACAGGATTGGTGAGAACATGTGGCAGTATCTATTTACACAGGATTGGTGGGAACATGTGGCAGTATCTATTTACACAGGATTGGTGGGAACATGTGGCAGTATCTATTTACACAGGATTGGTGGGAGCATGTGGCAGTATCTATTTACACAGGATTGGTGGGAACATGTGGCAGTATCTATTTACACAGGATTGGTGAGAACATGTGGCAGTATCTATTTACACAGGATTGGTGGGAACATGTGGCAGTATCTATTTACACAGGATTGGTGGGAACATGTGGCAGTATCTATTTACACAGGATTGGTGGGAGCATGTGGCAGTATCTATTTACACAGGATTGGTGAGAACATGTGGCAGTATCTATTTACACAGGATTGGTGGGAACATGTGGCAATTCTATTTGCACAGGATTGGTGGGAACATGTGGCAATTCTATTTACACAGGATTGGTGGGAACATGTGGCAGTATCTATTTACACAGGATTGGTAGGAACATGTGGCAATTCTATTTACACAGGATTGGTGGGAACATGTGGCAATTCTATTTACACAGGATTGGTGGGAACATGTGGCAATTTCTATTTACACAGGATTGGTGGGAACATGTGGCAATTCTATTTACACAGGATTGGTGGGAACATGTGACAGTATCTATTTACACAGGATTGGTGGGAACATGTGGCAGTATCTATTTACACAGGATTGGTGGAAACATGTGGCAGTATCTATTTACACAGGATTGGTGGGAACATGTGGCAATTCTATTTACACAGGATTGGTGGAAACATGTGGCAATTCTATTTACACAGGATTGGTGGGAACATGTGGCAATTCTATTTACACAGGATTGGTGGGAACATGTGGCAATTCTATTTACACAGGATTGGTGGGAACATGTGGCAATTCTATTTACACAGGATTGGTGGGAACATGTGGCAATTTTTGGGTTTCATTTTGTTCTTGAAATAAAATAGGGAAAAAAATCTTACTTATAATGACAGGAAATCTCTCTCTTAATTAAACATCCTTGCCAACTGTCAACTAATTAATCCAAATAAAAAACTGTCCTAGTGAAGAATACTAACACACATAGAATATACTGTTAATTTTTCAGGAGATTTCTATTAAAATCTTATAATATCCATACTGCTCTTTACATTTTCCCTCCATGTTATAATACAAATAAAATGTCTACACAATATTCTTCTGTAAGATGTCATAATAGATTTTATGGTCCTTCAAAAATCCACAAGACACACAACAATAATAATGCCATAGAGAAGGGAAATCCTGAGGTTATCTAATAGATTACCAATTATCTAATCAATTACAGGTTATAAATAGCCTCAGGTAATTTGTAGGTAATTTGTTTACAAATCAGCTGATTTAAGGGGAGGGGGGATATCAATATTGATCCTCCTGACTTAAGGGTTCTTATGACATGTATATGTTTTTGGAACAATAAAATATACAACATTAATGACAAGGTGTTAATTATAAATGTTTAATTTCTTTTTCTCACCTTTTTTGGCAATTTAGAAAAAAAAGAGATCCAAGATCAAAGGATTTCTATTCAATTACCTGAGAAGGAAAGATGTATAACAAACTGTCTATCTGTTCATTATTATTGAAATTAATGATTATTTATCAATTTTTATCAGAGACATAATTTTTTCATATTAAATAAAAAAGACTTTACCATATTATTTTAAGTTTTTAAATCCTTCAGAGAGTTTTCAATCTTTCAGAATAAACACAAGAAGTTGATATTCACAAGAATCTCTTTGAATACTAAAATATTTTCCATGTGTAAACTAAATAAACTTGTAACACTTCACTAATGACCAGCTACACAGGGAGGATATAATGATTGTTTATTTATCATCCACCTGATACCATCCATGTGTTTGTAGAACTCTAGATAAACCACTTCATATTATTTCTGAGGATGATTTACAGTGGATTATCTCCCCTGATTTCTCACATCAAAGACATCATTATAACCATGCTGGTCATCTATGTGAGTCTGTACTGGTTTAAAAGTCACCTCCCCTGTCTTCTCACATCAAAGACATCGTTTCGTTTTCGTTTTCAGGTAATTTCCTCCATAAGCTGGAGCACTCCAATTTCCATTGGATAAAAGCACAATGATTTCAAAAAGACGTAAAATAGTTCAGTATATCACAAAAGTTCATTTTCTGACCTTATAAAAGCGTCTAGTTAAAAGTTTCTGTGTAGCAAATGTACATATGTCTATATGCACTTCAGGAGTTAAAATATAAAAGATGGATCCTGTAGTGAAAAACGACGTCCAAGTTTGTCTCTATCTTAATTCGCAATATAGTTTGGTTCTAAGTCTATGTAGTTCAAAGCACAAATTTTGTGAGGCACGTTCTATGGCCTTCAAGTCATTGTGGTTATTTGTAATAATAGTATATACATTTTTAGATGTACAATCTAATATAGCCTGTAAAAGTTGATTTTTCTCTTCAAGTAGTTCTGCACCACCCCCCTTTATATCTTCCACTGTCCTTTTGAATTGTTCTAACTTGTTCTGTCGTACTTCATCTAGCGGTTTGCATTTTAGTATAAAATGTTCTATATCTTCAACTCCATCGTTGCAGATTTTACAAAATCCAGCATTTTCCTTATGACTAAACTTATCTTGATGGTACTGGAGCATATATGTATCAGTAACCAGTTTCACTTTTACTTCTGCTTTTTGTATATCTAATTTTTGGTTTTTTACACAGTTATAACCATGTTGGTCAGCTATGTACTGGTTTAAAAGTCACCAACAGTCAGCATCAAAGGAAACAGTTAGAAACCCGTGATGTGTATAATCTACCCCATTGGTCAGTTGGTTTAGAGATTAATTGGTAATTAGTCTCTGAACAAATTATGACAAATGGCTTTAAGTGAGCAATTTTCCACTTAAAGAAGCATGTTCAAAAGTTGCCTGGAGTTTGACCAAGATAACAGAAGTTTGATAAATTATCCAGATTTGATTTCTTCAAATTAGCATTGATAATATTAAAAAGAAAGGTTCATATTGATTAAGATTAGGTTAGAGATATCAACATGTGCAGGCAATTTGATAATATTAATTAAAATTGATTGAATTTTCTCACATTATTAAAATAGGAGAGCGTTTGTAGTGACCCTCGGTGTCAATAATATAAACAACCCAGACAATATCTAACCTTGATACTTTATAACTTCACAGAGCAGGGTAAGAATGTCATCCTTAAAATTCCACCAAAAGTATCATTTCTGGACAAATTTTCAAAATATTACCATTAATTAGGTATTGTACCCAAAAAGGATAGGATAAACAAATATGATTAAAATTTCTCTCTTTAATTACCAGTTTTTAGATATATATATATTTGTATCTGTGATGCAGTATCTTTTTTATTTAATTAAAAGATTTGTCATATAATTAGAAAAAAACCCACAGAGAAAAAAGAATCTTTGACAGAATTATAGAAAAAGGTTGTGTCATCATAAAAAGTTATCAATCAATTTTTATTCTCATAAAATATAGTTATACCATAAACATTGGTACAGAGATGCATTGTGTGTATTTTAAATATTAAAAAATGTCTGTTTCCGCTAACGTTCTTGTAAAAATAGAGTAGGTAGCATATAGGTAGGCAAAACTTTCTTTTATTTTTTCCCCAGTTTTTACCTATATTATACAGGACAAGGATCTGACATTAACAATGTGTGGCACTAAGATTAGGGTTGGTAGAGGAAACGGAAACACATGGATTGTCTTTTTTTCATTCTTATTTTTTATGGCCTGAGCAGTATATTTGTTACATTGATGATGAGAATACCAAAGTAGATGATGATCATCTGTAGGTCATTCTTATGGTTTGGTTCAATTTTTATGGGAAAGATTGAAATATATAAAATTAATTGACAACACTTGTCACAGATGGCACCAATACACATTACCGATCCAACAAGAGGCTCACATGAGTCTGTATCAACATTACCTTTGGTCATGTGATCTAACAAGAGGCTCACATGAGTATGCAGCAACACTACCTTTGGCCATGCGATCTAACAAGAGGCTGACATGAGTCTGTATCACTCATCTAGTTGTAAATTATCAATTCATTATCCAATGATCGTTCATTTACAGTTTGGGTTTAAATCATGTTTATAGTTTCAAAGAAAAAGCTTTTACATTTTTCAATAGTGTCATATGTTAGACTTTTCAATAGTGTCATATGTTTGGATTTCAGATATAGGCACACAAATCATACACTTGGGATAATTCACACAAAATTAAATTTCAAACCACTGAGTAAATTTAGAAAAACAGTGCTTCAAGTCTCAGCCAATCAAAATGCATTGGCTCTGGCAGCCATATTGTATTGGCACCAAGAGCACAATATCTGATAAAGCATACCAAAAAAAAAACCAGTCCTGTAAAATTTATATTTGGCTCATTAGTTTCAGAGAAAATGTTAACGTAAACACAAAATATTGACAATAGCTCACATGTTCCTGGAAACTTTACAATACACTCATTCAATAATAATCAATTCAACAGCATTGAAGGATAGTACAATTTTAAAAAGACATTCCAATCACATGGTTCAGATTTACAGGAGACACACTCCAAAAATAAAACAATACAACCACATGCAACTTGGACATGTTAGAGATTCATGGGTTAACTAATGGGTACTTAACATACTACAGGGATATATAAATAATGTCACTGTTGAATTATCTGGTTGTAAATCTGTCTCTTCCCTGACATTTAATGACATTATTATCTATCTGTGGTTTTAATTAAGATAGGACTCATTTTATTTTGTCTTTGACCAGTTTTACCCATCTATCCTAATCATCATAAGATGCCAAGCATCTCAAAATCTTCTTTTTAAAAATTCTTTTATTAAGAAACCCATGCCCTTTTTTTTTTTTTACCTTCAGCACAATAAAGAAATATCTCAATGGTTCTTTTTAAAAATTCTATCATTTAAACTTTTTGACCTATAGAATCATAATGACCCTTTTAACCTTTCATTATAGAATAATTTCAACAAACATAAATGATACTGTTGACATTTGATATGCTACTGATATAAAAACACAGGTACATGTTTTAATTCAATTCTATATTTAAATGCTGCATAAACATTTACATGTAAAATATATTATTTAGGTTCACCATCATTTAGTCTAAAGACTATACTCCCGTAATATAAATTAATAGTATACCGTACATTTAGTGACCATTATTGGCCTTAAGTGGTAATAAGGAGATTGTAGATATTTTTAATAAGTATTGAAGACTATTGTATTTTTATGATCACCAATTACAGGTTTGGTTTATGGTGTTTAATACCACTTTCAACAATATTTCAGATATATCTTGGCGATCAGTTTTATTGGTGGAGGAAACCGGAGAAAACCACTGACCTGTCCCAAGTAACAGACGAACCACCAATTACATGTATATTATTCAATGGGTACAAGTTAGATGGAAAGTGGCCCTTATTTAATTTTAGAATATATATGAAAAGTGTTTAATATCTAAAAAGTGACTCTTATCAAATTTTACAATATAAGAAAAAAGTGTTGAACATATCAATCTCATTTCAATATAAAAAATCAATCTTAAATTTCTCATTACCATATTTCTTTAAATATCTGACATTAAATATTTGAAGACAGTGGTATTTTTTTTCCAGGTTTTTTTTTTGTTCCAAATTTGTATGTGCATTTTGTACTTTTAAGATGGATTTACTACTTATATACCTATAGATACAAGTAAATATTTTTATTTGAAAATATTTTTCTATTAAAATTTTGAGAAGAATACGATTTGTATATTTAATAACAACAAATTTTTTTTCCTATACTAGTCTAACAGTAGAGCATATTTTATCTCCGAAAAATGAAATGTCCCAGATGGGATTTGATCCCGGGAATTCTCACATTGTAAGCCACCGCTCTACCAACTGAACTAAAGGAGATCTCCACTAACGCAGTTAGCAGAGGTGGTTATGAACCTACGACTGTTCCTATAACCTTAGGTAGGGGAACGTTCCTGCTACACTAGTATTAGCTTTTGTAATATTCAGTTCAATTCTTTTTTCACACCTCCCTTTCAATGTTAGTTGCAGTAAATATAAATTCTTTAGTGTCAAATAAGGTGTTAAAATGCTGTGCATTGTACATATTGGTACAGTCAATAGAGATTAAGATTTTAGAAATTCTTCAATAGACTTACTATCAGTCTCTTTCTTATTAGTAATCCCTTACAAATGCTGCTATGAAAGTTGAAATCTTGACGGACCACTTGAATTTACTAACAACATGTCTTTACTGATTACATATAGAGAAAGGCTTAACATATGCATGTGGATAGTAAATATAAGTCATTAAGTGGTCAGTCAAGATTTCAACTTTCATAGCAACAATTTATTTTTAAAGTGATTATTACTAACAAAGGGACTTGTAGCAAGTCTATAGACATGGTAAATATTTTAAGTATTGATCTAGTACATTTTCTTAATAGTAATAAAGGATCCCCAAAAGTGGTCAATGTCATATTGTAGTCTGTTTTTCTATTTCTAACTTCCTTAATAATTTTACATTAATATGGTAAAAAAAAACAATGGCAGAATATGTACATATGACACGGATGCCCCCTTTTCCAGCTAAAGTATAGAGGTGTTTTTAGCCTTTGACACGGATGCCCCTGCATCTAGTTAAAGTATAGAGGTGTTTTTAGCCTTTGACACGATGCCCCTGCTTCCAGCTAAAGTATAGAGGTGTTTTTAGCCTTTGACACGGATGCCCCTGCTTCCAGCTAAAGTATAGAGGTGTTTTTAGCCTTTGACACGGATGCCCCTGCTTCCAGCTAAAGTATAGAGGTGTTTTTAGCCTTTGGAATGAAAAAGTGGTAAAGTCTGAATTGGAACTCGGCCTTCCTTTTATATAAATTTCACTGATTTGCTTAATGAGAACTCAAGTTATTGAGTGGAAATCAAATGTGGGACGCATGGACACATCTATGAACATGAGTAAAACTTACTGCCCACGACTACTAGTGGCTGGGGCATAAAAATATACAAAAGGTACATATTATAGACAATACCCTCAACAATGACAACATCATAGAAAATCTGGTGTTCAAGACATTGTATTGCTTCAGATTAGGAAATCAGAACATTCAGTGTAAGGGTTAGGGTTATGGTGTTTAATGCCACTCTTACAACAATATTTCAGTTATATCGTGGCAGTCAGTTTAATTGGTGGAGGAAACCAGAGTACCCAGAGAAAACCACTGACCTGCCACAACATTAATGTTGCATCAAGTACACCTCGTCTAAGTGGGATTTAAACTTACAACATTATTGGTGATAGGCATAGGTAGTTATAAATCCAACTACCATATGATCACGACCACGATGGCCCCGAACATTCAGGATATAAAGAAAAAAATCTAACAAGATGAACTGTGAGCTTAATGCTCACTTATGATACCCCCGCATATATGTTCAATGTGGATGAAAACCAACCAAGTCGGCAAACAGGAAGTAGGAATCTGATGGGTCCAAAAACGCTTCCCACGATATGGGGTACCTATATGAAGCTTGTGACCAAATATCAGATTTCTGTCATCAATAGTTGCTGAGAAAAATGCGACAAAAAATATCTTGGGATGGACGGAAGGACAGAGGTAAAACAGTAAAACAGTAAACAACATTTGTACCTAAATAACCATTCCTCTCCCAATAACATCTACTTCTTAATCTTCTAATACACAAGAAAAAAAAATTCTATTTTCACTTCAGCAAGACTTTGAACTTCACATCACAGCCACAGGAAGTATTCCAAGGATAAAATCATCAATTTTCTTATTAATTAGGTGGAAATGACTTTCAGCTTTAATACAGAATCAGACTGAGACATATAAGCTTTCTAATGTTTGCCAGACATACAGTATTCATGTCTTACACAGTTTTATATTTTATCATAAGATTTTCTCCATCTGATATTTACATCACAAGTTAACACATGGTCAATTTATAAACGATTCTGGGTTTTTAATATCATGGCTATCAGTTTAATTGATGGACAAAACTGTACTGCACTACCCAGAGAAAAGCACAGACTTTTGAGTTTTAAATATTATGGCTATCAGTTTGGTGGAAGAAACTGTAGTACACAGAAAAATGGATTTGTAAGCACTGCCTTTTGGTAAGATACAGACAAACCTGATCCCATAAGGCTGTACCATGTACACATTGCCATGGGTAGTAGAAGGGCCGTTTTTCTTAGTGGACAAGTCAGATTTTATAGGCTGCAGGTAGATGACACTGACATATAGGGTCATGTCAGGTAAACTTTCAGTCATCTTTGACTGTCAATCAACATGATCAAATGTAAGGCAGTAAATATATTGACAAATCAGACAACATATCTCAGCATGTGCTCACTTTTAAATGGTAGGCTCATTGCCGATTGGTCGGTTGAAAATATGAACCCTGATGTGATGGTGACCCCATACAATGTTGTTAAGATGTATTTGTATAATCACAAACAAAATTTTCTAAAAGTACAACAAACATTTAATTTCAATTAAACTGTCATGTCAGATTGTTAAATATTATATACAGTACACATCTACAAAGAAGTAAAGGTAACAATGTACCCCTCCTCTCATATTGCATCACTTCAAACTACAAAGTACATGTCTTTGGACTGGAGGATGTTTGTCAGGAGGATCATTTTGTGAATTGAAATGTAAATTATAAGAAACATGGTATACATTAGAACATACAAATATCACAATAGTATATTTCTTCAAATGTTCATACCTGGCAAAGTCTGTAAATATAAAATCCTTGCAAAAATTTCCCACTACCCATATTAGTATGTCCCAGATTTCAGATTTGCTTACGTAGTAAATTGTAATTTTATTATGTAATAAACATTTTGTATATATATGTTAAAACATTTTTGTATGTGTGTATCTAGGTCTTCCTAAGTACACAGTCTTCGCACTAACCCACTTGCCCGAAGCCTGGGACAAGTAAAACTGGATTCGAACAAGTGAAAATTATGAAAGAATTTGCTTGAATAAATAGAAAATTTTTCTAAATTTGGCTTTCGGGCAAGTAGGTGAAAGAAATTAACGCAAAGACTTGAGTACATGTCTGGCCTTTGAACTTTGAGTAATTTCAGTTGATTAATGGATATATTTCAATTTTTATATAGTAAAATGGAAAAAAAATATTAAAAATTTTAATAAAACAGTATTTGTATCTTATAATATGGTTAATATCAATATACATGTACTTACATAATAAGCTATATTTAGTGCCTATCCTTGTCCTTGTGTCATTAATCCTCTAATACAAAATAACATCCACAGAAAATATTCATTAAAATAGCACTATTATTATCAGTAAATAAATCCTGTTCTCAGAGAATAAAAATCTATTTTCCTCCTTTCCACAGATTATATTACTGTACTTGTGTCATTATTAATTTCCTGTTTCCTGCAAAAAAATAATAATAAGCAAAGTGAGAAATTGAAATATTATGTTTTCATTATTTCATCTCAAACCCCCACAGCAATACACAAAACAAAAACATATTACTGATCCTGATGATGTTGATCTTCCATCTAAACCAATCAGAAATCAGATTACATCAGATAACCTTTGACCTACCAAAAATTGCATACTACTGTAGAAGACAATGTGTTTTTTCAGTGATTGACACTTGTAGCACATCAAGGGGAGATAAGAAATAATTGTTAGTAGTAGGTCTAAGATAAGGTTTAGTTTTATTACTCTGACAGAACTTTTAATTATGGAAGATTTACAGAGATTTATCACTGTACAATAAAAGGTGCATTGGTATTATGTAACACATACATACATAATAAAGTGTACTGGTATTATTGGAGACTTTGTTAAAGCTTTTCAACCGTAGATGGGTTGGGAACTATGATTGATTGATTGATTGATTGATTGATTGGTGTTTACCATCCAGCGAGCAATTTTTCAGCTATATTCAGGACGAGTGGTTGGGAACTATGATAATAATCTATTCACCCCATATACTAGAAACAAGTCTAAGGGCTTTGGTAAAGTTTTCAAGCGGTTCATTACTGCTACTCCTTTCCCAGGTCCTTTGTGAAGACAGAACAAGGCTAGACTTGCAGTCAGAATAATAAGCATTTTTTCTCTTTTTCTAAAAGTAATACAATACCCTTAAATATTAGCTACAAAACTGCAAATGTCCTCCTTATAAGTAATATAGTAATCACCTTCTTATAAGGCAACTCCCACCAAAGGCCACACCTCTGATCAGACCAGATTTAGTCCCCCTCTTATAAGGCAACTCCCACCAAAGGCCACACCTCTTATCAGACCAGATTTAGACCCCCTCTTATAAGACAACTCCCACCAAAGGCCACACCTCTTATCAGACCAGATTTAGACCCCCTCTTATAAGACAACCCCCACCAAAGGCCACACCTCTGATCAGACCAGATTTAGTCCCCCTCTTATAAGGCAACTCCAACCAAAGGCCACACCTCTTATCAGACCAGATTTAGACCCCCTCTTATAAGACAACTACCCCCAAAGGCCACGCCTCTTATCAGACCAGATTTAGATCCCCTCTTATAAGGCAACTCCCACCAAAGGCCACCCCTCTGATCAGATCAGATTTAGTCCCCCTCTTATAAGGCAACTCCCACCAAAGGCCACACCTCTTATAAGGCAACTCCCACCAAAGGCCACACCTCTTATCAGACCAGATTTAGTCCCCCTTTTATAAGACAACTCCCAGCAAAGGCCACACCTCTTATAAGGCAACTCCCACCAAAGGCCACACCTTTTATAAGGCAACTCCCACCAAAGGCCACACCTCTTATCAGACCAGATTTCAGATGCACGAAGATAGTAAAATACTAGTAAATCATTCCCCTCAAGGTAGGTCACCCCTTTTATAAGGCCACCTTTCCAGTACAGAAGGGGCGACTTTATGGGAGGGGGGATAATGTACCCTCTAAGACCAAAACTACATTAACTAATTCCTCTTGTCCCATAAATTACTTTCCACATATTGTATGCAGTACTAACTGGGGAAACCTCATCTAAAAAATCTCTTTTCTAACATACAACATAAGTAGATATTTACTTTAATCAAAACAAATCTAACATTCTTATTAATTTATACTTCTTACTGCACTTATTACTAAAGAAATAAAATGAAATAAAAATATTTGTTTGGGGAGAAATAATTGGTTCTGATGGTGAGAAGTAATTAAGTCCTGTGTTGTTAGATTTACTCCTTGACTGTTTCAATGATAATAAGTTATTCTCTCTCTGTCTCTGGCAGAAAATTAACTTTCACAGATAGAACAAAAATATTATGTAAGAGAGATATATGTTTGTTATGATTCACACTGTAAAGAAATATTTCTGGAAGAATGATCACTTCACGATGGTGCTATTCTGTACACTTACTTCTGTATAATAACACGATCGGCAATTTTTCTCCTAGTTCTCAAAAGACCAGAAATTTGTGTTTAATTACATTTGACATCAGTTACTTTATGATGAATGACCTTTAGTTCACATCCATAAATATGATGAAGGAAGATGCAAGTTCCTAGTTATAATTTCAAATTACCAAAAAATAATAATAATAGAAAAAATAATAATAAAAATAATAATACAAAAATCATTTTGACTGAATAGGATAGAAGATTTTATATTGATATCTTTAAGATGGATGTACATCCTTTAAATCCCGAATTTTCATCAAAAATATGAAAAAGAACAAAATTTTTAAAGACATTTGAAAATTTTCTCTCTCTATTACATTAAAAGATGATCAAATTAAAGATTAATAAATTATAAATTCTTATAACGCCTAAAAAAATACTCAAAAAACGGAGAAAACAAAAAATACCTTAATATACCACATGTGAAATAAATTTCAGTTATTTATTGCAATATAATTTATTTAGCATGTTTCCCAGGGGAATATAAGTAGTGTTTATTATCTAATTATCTGTAATTGTAAAGATAATATAATATACTGTACTCTACTTCTATCCAGATCTTCTACCATTTCTTTTAAAACAATCAAATTCTATATTAACCTCATTATTTTAAGACCATATTATTATTGTCTTCCTCACCACAGATCCCGTTTTATTATAAATCAATGGAAGATTATGCAAATTAGATCAGGTCCAGTAAGCAATACAGAAACATGACCTGAAAGATGCAATTAGGAAATTAGTGACCTTCTGTTAAAGGTATAATGTCCTTAATTTTTGTGATTTTTTTTGGGGTCAAATCTCACTAAACGACATTTCATACTCATGTTTTGAAGGTATAGAATAGTCTTATTAAATCAATCAAGAAGCTTGTGAGAGCACAGAATTACAGACATTTACATTTTACACTTAACAATGATTTTGATGATTAGTAACATATATGACATATTATATGAAAAAGAATAAAAACAAGTATAGATGATCGACACTGCAGGGGGGAAACCACCCATAGGCAGAACAAACTATGGCAGTTTATAGCTAATATTATGATATACATAAAAATATATATTATACAAATATAATATGATGCAGATATAACATATTAATTTTCAATGCAAAAAAAAAAACTTTTGAAAAAATTACCAAAATCAACAACAATGTACCTTGAACAGATTTATTGCAGATTTTACAAAGATTTTTTTATATAGAAATAATTAGCATGATTAATTTGTGTTCAACACCAACTTAAGAAGTATTTCAGCTATATCATGGCTTCAGAGATAGCAAGAAAATGATATGGAATTATGAATTAATCTTCTTCTTTTTATTCAATGCTAAATTTTACCTCGAAGGGTTGAAGGCATATACAATGAATATATACAAACAACATACACAAGTCAAACAGACAAAGACATAGTAAGAACATACAAATAAAATGAAAACAAATTGATCTACATTCAATTACAATTATGCAGCAGTAGAGCCCACTTTCCTCAGTGCTATCGACTTTTTAATGAATGGTACCGTAAACCGCATAATTTGTGATGATGATAGAATTAATTTTTTAGCTCTGTCATATTCATTAAAGTAAGGACAAATTCCGTTTATATCTGTGTACAGTATATTTCTCAAAGTATGGTTATTCTTACATCTAAAGAAAAAATGAAACTCATCTTCAACCTCTTTTAAATCACAAAATTTACATATTCTATTTTCTTTTTTAATTCTTGTGTATCTTCCTCTTTCAATTTCAAGAAAATGATCCGATACACACATTTTACATAAAAGTTTTCTGTCTTCATAATTAATATTGAGTATATAATTATTCATTTCATATTCAGTTTTAATTTTACTGTATATAAATTTTACTGTTTTCTTTAGTTGATTTTAGCTTATCAAAAAATAATTCTTCACATTTCTGTTTCAGTTGCTGTTTAATATCCTTATTAAATGAGGAGTTCTTGTGGAAATTGTTATTATCTTGTATTATATTTATATCAATATTATCAAATTTGCAGTTTTCTACATATGAGAACCATGAGTAAGTACCAACTGAATGCAGTGAATGAACATGATTGATTATCCAACACTACACTTAGATGGAAATTAAAGTAAATGATCAGTGCTTTTATTGCTATTCTACATTTCAGTCACAGTAGGATCTTTAATAATGAGTATAACTTATACCTTAAAATGAGTGTGATACTGCCCCCTAACCTGGAGTGGAGAGGTACTCTATACCTTTGTTAATAAACGCTACATTTGGGAATCTTTGTGTAAAAATTTATCTCTTCATAATAATTTTCACTGCTCTATATTTGGTCGTGATCGTATGGTAGTTGGATTACAACTACCTGTGCAATCAGTGCCTATCACCACTAAAGTTATGAGTTCGAACCCCATTCATGGCGAGGTGTACTCCATACAACATTTTGTGATAAAGTTTGTCAGTGACTTGTCAGTTGTTTTCTCCGGGTATGTAGGTTTCCCCCACCAATAAAATTGACTGCCATGATTTAATTAAAAGATTGTTGAAAGTGGCATTAAACACCATAAACCAACCAACTATCAATAATGAATACAACTCATACCTTAAAATGAGTGTGATACTGCCCTAGCCTGCATTTGGGCATCTTTGTATTTATCTCTTCACAATAATTTTAGATATTTACAGTGATTTTCTATTGCATAGTTTAAATATTCTGTTGTTGAGACTACACTGTAGCTCTAATCATCATGTTGAGACTACACTGTAGCTCTAATCATCATGTTGAGACTACACTGTAGCTCTAATCATCATGTTGAGACCACACTGTAGCTCTAATCATCATGTTGAGACTACACCGTAGCTCTAATCATCATGTTGAGACTACACTGTAGCTCTAATCATCATGTTGAGACTACACTGTAGCTCTAATCATCATGTTGAGACTACACTGTAGCTCTAATCATCATGTTGAGACTACACTGTAGCTCTAATCATCATGTTGAGACTACACTGTAGCTCTAATCATCATGTTGAGACTACACTGTAGCTCTAATCATCATGTTGAGACTACACTGTAGCTCTAATCATCATGTTGAGACTACACTGTAGCTCTAATCATCATGTTGAGATTACACTGTAGCTCTAATCATCATGTTGAGACTACACCGTAGCTCTAATCATCATGTTGAGACTACACTGTAGCTCTAATCATCATGTTGAGACTACACCGTAGCTCTATTCATCATGTTGAGACCACACTGTAGCTCTAATCATCATGTTGAGACTACACTGTAGCTCTAATCATCATGTTGAGACCACACTGTAGCTCTAATCATCATGTTGAGACTACACCGTAGCTCTAATCATCATGTTGAGACCACACTGTAGCTCTAATCATCACAAACCAGTCTGTTGACCAACATCACGAGAGCTTTATAACTCAATAATATGATGTACTTCTTTAAAGGGATATTAATTAAAGCTCGTTTTAACATATATTTTTTCAACTCGTGACAAAGGTTGTTTCTTTTCAATTTAATTGTAAAAACAATCCAAAAATACTTTGCACGTCCATATGATCCCTAATATCGTTAAAATATCACTTAAAAGGGTCGAAATTAATTTTTGTCCAGGAAGCAAAAATTCAATTATTGCCAAGACCGCAAGATATGACAGAATTATCAACGAATTATGTCACTTTTACAAAGTTTCATTGATAAAAACCGGGTTAATGTTTCATAAATATCATGTTTTCATGAGATACAAAAAATTACCAAAATGAGCTTTAATATCCCTTTAAAGTACATTTAGTTAAAGTTAAACAGATGTAAAATAACAAGGTTATACAATTTGGCTCACCTCTTTTACTTTAGATTTGTTAAAAGTAAAATCCTTTGATTATATACAAACTTCCTGTGAAAAATTTCTATAAAAATTTTGATATATTTCACTCAAAATTTCACTTTTGTTAAACAGAATTTGCTTAAGACATTTTTCCTACTGAATCAGACAGACATACAACATATAGCACCTGTTTGTTACATCAATATGCTAATAGAAATAATCAATAGACAACAGCTTGTCTTCATAAGTACTTCTATAAATATAGTCTTAAATAGACCATTGTTCATTTTGACCATCAATAGAGATAAATATGATTTTATTAAACAACTCTTAACTCACTACAACCCATCTTATTACAAAAACATCTTAGAAAATTTATTTTTATTCCACAATCATTAAATCTCAATTTCAAATCTACACTTATTCTTTAAGAGTGTGACTTGTAACTGGCCAGTCAAGGTCAAACAGACTTGAGATTTTATTTTAATTTACCAGAGTATTTCACATTCCAAATTTGATTCTGAAATTAAATGTTTTGATACATTTTATTATAAGAGTTATTTCTCTTTCAGGAGGCAAAATGGTTCCTGTTCCATACAAGAGCAACGAAAAGGACAAAGAATTTGAGTACAATACAATTTTCTTATAACTTGTAGATATTTGAATCTTGTAAACAATAACAGGAGAGTTTTATAGCAAAAAAGTTGTTACAATGTTAAAATTATGAAAAAAATGAAAAAATATGCTATAATCATAGAATTGTGTATGAAAAGGGATCCATCCTGGCAGCATTAAAGGGAAATAACTCCTATGGAAATGAAAAAAACCCCAATAGTTTTGGAAACAAGTCAGAAAATATGCAAATGGTCTAGATCTATTATCCAGGGTAGATCATTCTAACAGCTATCATAAACAGATATTACTAGTATTTATTTTACTTCAGGTCATCCACCTGAGTTACAGATTACTTACTAGTATTTATTTTACTTCAGGTCATCCACCTGAGTTACAGATTACTTACTAGTATTTATTTTACTTCATGTCATCCACCTGAGTTACAGATTACAATGTTTGAGGTTCATCTGTATCTGCCATTGAAAATAAAAACAATTATTTTGGTGGCAACAAACAAAAAAGTAAAGCTAAACCAAGATGTATTTGTTAGAACTGAAGGCCTAGACACTATGTCCCCAGACAATTTAGTCTATCATAATTCAGAGAAACATCAAAACTTGTTATATATATATATACAATATCTACCTCACACAAATAGAACAATACTCTGAAATCATTGGGGGAACATCAACAATAGATTAGGATCAGAAGTGTTTAAACATTGAGTAAAGATGTCTACTGGTATCCTGTAGAAAAATAGTTAACGAGGTACCAGTCTACAATGAATACTAGATATCAAGAGGGGAAGGATTGGGAACTTGAGATCCCATTAGGTAACCAGTTTAACCCTGCCACATTTTTGTGCCTGTCCCAAGCCAGGACCTGGATTTTCGACATCATATGTCATGGCCTTTTTTGTGTTAAATGGTTTGACTGTTGTTTTATTGATATTGATGGAATTATTGATATTGATGGAATTATTGATCATCACATTTCTTTTCATAATTACAATGAATATTAAACGGTAATTGGAAAGCATATTTATCTTTGACAACTGAGAAATATTCAAACAATATATTCAGTTTTTATTAATAATGATTTGTTTACAGTGTATGATGTCTTTGTGACACATCAAGTTGCAGCAGATGCTGTATAATTGACAAGGCTGAGAAACTTACATACTTAAGAAACACACAATTTACATTTTTTTAAATATATGTTCAGGCCTTGATCAACATAAGAACTTATATGTTATAACTATATAGTACATCACAGAGAAAATTGTATCTCCCTAAAATAGAATCAACATGTCCTGAAGAACTCAATTTATAAATCACAACCATTCATTGGTTAATGAGAAAGTTTTTGGTAATTATCAGTAATAATAAAAGTATTACATGTTATAATGGCAAAGTGTTTTATGTAAAGAAAATGGTATCATAATGGAAACCAGATGTGCACCAAAAACATAAAATATATCAACATCTTATTTGATGTTCTGTATAAAGTGAAGAATTAATTAATGATTTAGGTATAATAACCTAAAGTTAGTTCTCATGGAGTTTACACAGTTAGCAGTTGACCTTATGTTATGTAATAAAAAAATTGATATCTACTTAAGTGTGCATGACATGTTTCTGGAATAACCTTCATCTAGTATGCTCAGAATAACCTTCATCTAGTATGCTCAGAATAACCTTCATCTAGTATGCTCAGAATAACCTTCATCTAGTATGCTCAGAATAACCTTCATCTAGTATGCTCAGAATGACCTTCATCTAGTATGCTCAGAATAACCTTCATCTAGTATATTGAAAATCAAAAGATTGGAAAGCTAAATAATTTAAAAGTCTTTGGGATTAAGTAAACCAAAGGATCTAAATAGGATAGCCAACATTGGCTAAAGTTACCTTTTCCAAAGGGAGATTGACATATTCAATCAATTACATTATATAACTACTGTAAATTTTCAATCAACTCCTCCAATTTTGTTTTAGTATTTTAATGAAATGTCAAGCAACTTAATCCATAAAACCCTCTTTTACAAGATGCAGTGAAACCTTTCTAAGCTGAACCTCCTTGCTACCAACTGTTGTGTTCATAATAGACAGGTGTTTGGTTTATGCAGATTAAATTATCAAAGATTTCCTACAGTGAGACTTTATTTAAAGTTTGGTTAGGCAGGATTCCAGTTTACTCAGGATTTCAGTTTACTCAGGATTGATACAGATTTCAATGTAATACAACCTCAGATTAAACAGTGTAACAACATGGTAAACTCTACAGAAAACAATCACAAGTGGTAGTAAAAACATATAAGTGTCATATAGATTAAATATTAAACATATGGTAAATCAAGTACCATACTAAAAAACCAAATGTCTTCATGTAGTCTAGATCAAATCTGTCTTTTGTTTTCATCTATAAATTTGATTTTTTTTTCTCATCTATTATATGATTTTTTTTAATTTTCATCTATAAATTAGATTTTTTTTTTTTTTTTCATCTATATTTTGATTTTTTTTAATCTTCATCTATAATTTGTTTTTTTTATTTCATCTATAATTTGTTTTTTTTTATTTCATCTATAATTTGATTTTTTTTTTCATCTATAATTTGATTTTTTTTAATTTTCATCTATAATTTGATTTTATGCTACAGACCACAGGTCAAATCATCTAGAACCTATATTATTATTCATGTTGATTTGTGTGAAGTGCTGGGTTGAACGAGATCTGTACAATAACAAAACTCTCCATGTAAAACAATACAATGCACCAAGTCATTCTTTAGACTGAAGTGGCTATTACACTGAATAAAGAGGTACTTCCTCTAAAATAAATCTTGTAACAACAAAAAGCTTGTCATTAAGTAGAATTTCGTATTATGCAATTCAAATGTTTTTTTCCTGTTTCAAGAGAACAAACAATAAAAACCATTAAATACAGAATTACATAATGATGCCAATAAAACTACAGAAATCTCTTGTTATTGTTTCATCTCTGTATAATAACACTAAAGAATGTACAAAATCGAGGGTGTCGATGAAACCCATCCAGGAAATTTAAATTCAGCAAGATATCATAATATAAAAGTCTGCACTTAAAAATGTGCTAGCCTATTCTTAATTTTGTTTGAATCAGGGTAATGTGTCTGTATTGGAGTTCAGTAACAAATAAATTACTGTGTCAATATGACAATGTGAACTACAGCCAGTCAGAGTGATGGAGGAGCCAAGTCAATTACTTAAATCCTCAATACCAATTTAGTCAGCAATATAACCAGTATTTGTTTTGTTAAATAAATAAATGAAGGTCAATAATGTTTACTTTTGTTGATTTTTTTTTTTTTGCAACAATACAGATTTCTATAATCTAATTTACAGGGGTCAGTAACACACCGTGTTTCAAAAATTTAGATCTGTTCAGAGTTAACTCCCTTATTCATTTTGGTCACACTTTGTGACAAAACTGTTCCAAGTTACTCCCCTTATTTATCTTGTCAAACACATTAATGTAGATCTGTTCCCAGTTACTTCCCTTATTTATCTTGTCAAACACATTAATGTAGATCTGTTCCCAGTTACTTCCCCTGTTTATTTTGGTCAAACTTTGTGACTGTACATTAAGGTAGAACTTTTATGAGTTGCTTTCGTATTATATATAAGATCATGCTTGTGATAATCCTTTGAACTGTTCACTAGAGTTACTTCCCTTATTATTGTCCTTTGTTCATCACACTATGGAAGCATTCTGACATTTTATAGATTTCTGCCAAGTAAATCTAATTATTGGGCCAATTAACTCTATTAATAATTATTCTGATCATATTTTGTATTGACTTTTGCAATAAGCTCCTACGATTCCTTCAGGTTGGTCAGATCAGTATAACGATACATACAGATGTTGTCAGTGTATGTTCTGGCGAAAACGATTAGAAATTATCCACGGGTTTACAAAGAGCAAAGTCGGAAGCGCAATATTATTTTTCAATTTTCAACAATTTTTGTTATTATTGTAATTCTGTCTTTTGATGGTTCAACAATTATTACATTTATAAGATTTGTTTCATTCCTCTTTAAGAAAAATTGAAAATTCAATTAATGTCAAAAGCTACTCAAAAATTTAAAATACATTTTCTATATTATCTATAAAAAATATAATATCTGTAAGTAGAATGAAAATAAGGACTGAATAAACCAGAATTATGATTGGTATCCAAGACAACTAGTAAGATCTTCATTACTAACACTACAACTCTGAATAATTTAGGGGAGGATGGTGGTTATTGATGTGTACTTCATTACTAACACTACAACTCTGAATTACTTAGGGGGTGATGGCGGTTATTGATGTGTACTTCATTACTAACACTACAACTCTGAATTACTTAGGGGAGGATGGTGGTTATTGATGTGTACTTTCATTACTAACACTACAACTCTGAATTACTTAGAGGAGGATGGTGGTTATTGATAATGTGTACTTCATTACTAACACTACAACTCTGAATTACTTAGGGGAGGATGGTGGTTATTGATGTGTACTTCATTACTAACACTACAACTCTGAATTACTTAGGGGGTGATGGCGGTTATTGATGTGTACTTCATTACTAACACTACAACTCTGAATTACTTAGGGGAGGATGGTGGTTATTGATGTGTACTTCATTACTAACACTACAACTCTGAATTACTTAGGGGGTGATGGCGGTTATTGATGTGTACTTCATTACTAACACTACAACTCTGAATTACTTAGGGGAGGATGGTGGTTATTGATGTGTACTTTCATTACTAACACTACAACTCTGAATTACTTAGAGGAGGATGGTGGTTATTGATAATGTGTACTTCATTACTAACACTACAACTCTGAATTACTTAGGGGAGGATGGTGGTTATTGATGTGTACTTCATTACTAACACTACAACTCTGAATTACTTAGGGGAGGAGGGTGGTTATTGATGTGTACTTCATTACTAACACTACAACTCTGAATTACTTAGGGGAGGATGGTGGTTATTGATGTGTACTTCATTACTAACACTACAACTCTGAATTACTTAGGGGGTGATGGCGGTTATTGATAATGTGTACTTCATTACTAACACTACAACTCTGAATTACTTAGGGGGTGATGGCGGTTATTGATAATGTGTACTTCATTACTAACACTACAACTCTGAATTACTTAGGGGAGGAGGGTGGTTATTGATGTGTACTTCATTACTAACACTACAACTCTGAATTACTTAGGGGGTGATGGCGGTTATTGATAATGTGTACTTCATTACTAACACTACAACTCTGAATTACTTAGAGGAGGATGGTGGTTATTGATAATGTGTACTTCATTACTAACACTACAACTCTGAATTACTTAGGGGGTGATGGCGGTTATTGATGTGTACTTCATTACTAACACTACAACTCTGAATTACTTAGGGGAGGATGGTGGTTATTGATGTGTACTTCATTACTAACACTACAACTCTGAATTACTTAGGGGAGGATGGTGGTTATTGATGTGTACTTCATTACTAACACTACAACTCTGAATTACTTAGGGGGTGATGGTGGTTATTGATGTGTACTTCATTACTAACACTACAACTCTGAATTACTTAGGGGAGGATGGTGGTTATTGATAATGTGTACTTCATTACTAACACTACAACTCTGAATTACTTAGGGGAGGAGGGTGGTTATTGATAATGTGTACTTCATTACTAACACTACAACTCTGAATTACTTAGGGGAGGATGGTGGTTATTGATGTGTACTTCATTACTAACACTACAACTCTGAATTACTTAGGGGAGGATGGTGGTTATTGATAATGTGTACTTCATTACTAACACTACAACTCTGAATTACTTAGGGGAGGATGGTGGTTATTGATGTGTACTTCATTACTAACACTACAACTCTGAATTACTTAGGGGAGGATGGTGGTTATTGATAATGTGTACTTCATTACTAACACTACAACTCTGAATTACTTAGGGGAGGAGGGTGGTTATTGATGTGTACTTCATTACTAACACTACAACTCTGAATTACTTAGGGGAGGATGGTGGTTATTGATAATGTGTACTTCATTACTAACACTACAACTCTGAATTACTTAGAGGAGGATGGTGGTTATTGATAATGTGTACTTCATTACTAACACTACAACTCTGAATTACTTAGGGGGTGATGGCAGTTATTGATAATGTGTACTTCATTACTAACACTACAACTCTGAATTACTTAGGGGAGGATGGTGGTTATTGATGTGTACTTCATTACTAACACTACAACTCTGAATTACTTAGGGGGTGATGGCAGTTATTGATGTGTACTTCATTACTAACACTACAACTCTGAATTACTTAGGGGAGGATGGTGGTTATTGATGTGTACTTCATTACTAACACTACAACTCTGAATTACTTAGGGGGTGATGGCAGTTATTGATGTGTACTTCATTACTAACACTACAACTCTGAATTACTTAGGGGGTGATGGCGGTTATTGATAATGTGTACTTCATTACTAACACTACAACTCTGAATTACTTAGAGGAGGATGGTGGTTATTGATAATGTGTACTTCATTACTAACACTACAACTCTGAATTACTTAGGGGGTGATGGCAGTTATTGATAATGTGTACTTCATTACTAACACTACAACTCTGAATTACTTAGGGGAGGATGGTGGTTATTGATGTGTACTTCATTACTAACACTACAACTCTGAATTACTTAGGGGGTGATGGCGGTTATTGATAATGTGTACTTCATTACTAACACTACAACTCTGAATTACTTAGAGGAGGATGGTGGTTATTGATAATGTGTACTTCATTACTAACACTACAACTCTGAATTACTTAAGAGGAGGATGGTGGTTATTGATGTGTACTTCATTACTAACACTACAACTCTGAATTACTTAGAGGAGGATGGTGGTTATTGATGTGTACTTCATTACTAACACTACAACTCTGAATTACTTAGGGGGTGATGGTGGTTATTGATGTGTACTTCATTACTAACACTACAACTCTGAATTACTTAGGGGAGGATGGTGGTTATTGATGTGTACTTCATTACTAACACTACAACTCTGAATTACTTAGGGGGTGATGGCGGTTATTGATAATGTGTACTTCATTACTAACACTACAACTCTGAATTACTTAGGGGAGGATGGTGGTTATTGATGTGTACTTCATTACTAACACTACAACTCTGAATTACTTAGGGGAGGATGGTGGTTATTGATGTGTACTTCATTACTAACACTACAACTCTGAATTACTTAGGGGAGGATGGTGGTTATTGATGTGTACTTCATTACTAACACTACAACTCTGAATTACTTAGAGGAGGATGGTGGTTATTGATGTGTACTTCATTACTAACACTACAACTCTGAATAATTTAGGGGAGGATGGTGGTTATTGATGTGTACTTCATTACTAACACTACAACTCTGAATTACTTAGGGGAGGATGGTGGTTATTGATGTGTACTTCATTACTAACACTACAACTCTGAATTACTTAGGGGGTGATGGCAGTTATTGATAATGTGTACTTCATTACTAACACTACAACTCTGAATTACTTAGGGGGTGATGGCGGTTATTGATAATGTGTACTTCATTACTAACACTACAACTCTGAATTACTTAGGGGAGGATGGTGGTTATTGATGTGTACTTCATTACTAACACTACAACTCTGAATTACTTAGGGGGTGATGGCGGTTATTGATGTGTACTTCATTACTAACACTACAGCTCTGAATTACTTAGGGGAGGATGGTGGTTATTGATAATGTGTACTTCATTACTAACACTACAACTCTGAATTACTTAGAGGAGGATGGTGGTTATTGATGTGTACTTCATTACTAACACTACAACTCTGAATTACTTAGGGGAGGATGGTGGTTATTGATAATGTGTACTTCATTACTAACACTACAACTCTGAATTACTTAGGGGGTGATGGCGGTTATTGATGTGTACTTCATTACTAACACTACAACTCTGAATTACTTAGGGGGTGATGGTGGTTATTGATGTGTACTTCATTACTAACACTACAACTCTGAATTACTTAGGGGGTGATGGCGGTTATTGATAATGTGTACTTCATTACTAACACTACAACTCTGAATTACTTAGGGGAGGATGGTGGTTATTGATGTGTACTTCATTACTAACACTACAACTCTGAATTACTTAGAGGAGGATGGTGGTTATTGATAATGTGTACTTCATTACTAACACTACAACTCTGAATTACTTAGGGGAGGATGGTGGTTATTGATGTGTACTTCATTACTAACACTACAACTCTGAATTACTTAGAGGAGGATGGTGGTTATTGATGTGTACTTCATTACTAACACTACAACTCTGAATAATTTAGGGGAGGATGGTGGTTATTGATAATGTGTACTTCATTACTAACACTACAACTCTGAATTACTTAGAGGGGGATGGTGGTTATTGATGTGTACTTCATTACTAACACTACAACTCTGAATAATTTAGGGGAGGATGGTGGTTATTGATGTGTACTTCATTACTAACACTACAACTCTGAATTACTTAGGGGGTGATGGCGGTTATTGATAATGTATACTTCATTACTAACACTACAACTCTGAATTACTTAGAGGAGGATGGTGGTTATTGATGTGTACTTCATTACTAACACTACAACTCTGAATTACTTAGGGGGTGATGGTGGTTATTGATGTGTACTTCATTACTAACACTACAACTCTGAATTACTTAGAGGAGGATGGTGGTTATTGATGTGTACTTCATTACTAACACTACAACTCTGAATTACTTAGAGGAGGATGGTGGTTATTGATGTGTACTTCATTACTAACACTACAACTCTGAATTACTTAGGGGAGGAGGGTGGTTATTGATAATGTGTACTTCATTACTAACACTACAACTCTGAATTACTTAGGGGAGGATGGTGGTTATTGATGTGTACTTCATTACTAACACTACAACTCTGAATTACTTAGGGGAGGATGGTGGTTATTGATAATGTGTACTTCATTACTAACACTACAACTCTGAATTACTTAGGGGAGGATGGTGGTTATTGATGTGTACTTCATTACTAACACTACAACTCTGAATTACTTAGGGGAGGATGGTGGTTATTGATAATGTGTACTTCATTACTAACACTACAACTCTGAATTACTTAGGGGAGGAGGGTGGTTATTGATGTGTACTTCATTACTAACACTACAACTCTGAATTACTTAGGGGAGGATGGTGGTTATTGATAATGTGTACTTCATTACTAACACTACAACTCTGAATTACTTAGAGGAGGATGGTGGTTATTGATAATGTGTACTTCATTACTAACACTACAACTCTGAATTACTTAGGGGGTGATGGCAGTTATTGATAATGTGTACTTCATTACTAACACTACAACTCTGAATTACTTAGGGGAGGATGGTGGTTATTGATGTGTACTTCATTACTAACACTACAACTCTGAATTACTTAGGGGGTGATGGCAGTTATTGATGTGTACTTCATTACTAACACTACAACTCTGAATTACTTAGGGGAGGATGGTGGTTATTGATGTGTACTTCATTACTAACACTACAACTCTGAATTACTTAGGGGAGGATGGTGGTTATTGATAATGTGTACTTCATTACTAACACTACAACTCTGAATTACTTAGAGGAGGATGGTGGTTATTGATAATGTGTACTTCATTACTAACACTACAACTCTGAATTACTTAAGAGGAGGATGGTGGTTATTGATGTGTACTTCATTACTAACACTACAACTCTGAATTACTTAGAGGAGGATGGTGGTTATTGATGTGTACTTCATTACTAACACTACAACTCTGAATTACTTAGGGGGTGATGGTGGTTATTGATGTGTACTTCATTACTAACACTACAACTCTGAATTACTTAGGGGAGGATGGTGGTTATTGATGTGTACTTCATTACTAACACTACAACTCTGAATTACTTAGGGGGTGATGGCGGTTATTGATAATGTGTACTTCATTACTAACACTACAACTCTGAATTACTTAGGGGAGGATGGTGGTTATTGATGTGTACTTCATTACTAACACTACAACTCTGAATTACTTAGGGGAGGATGGTGGTTATTGATGTGTACTTCATTACTAACACTACAACTCTGAATTACTTAGGGGAGGATGGTGGTTATTGATGTGTACTTCATTACTAACACTACAACTCTGAATTACTTAGAGGAGGATGGTGGTTATTGATGTGTACTTCATTACTAACACTACAACTCTGAATAATTTAGGGGAGGATGGTGGTTATTGATGTGTACTTCATTACTAACACTACAACTCTGAATTACTTAGGGGAGGATGGTGGTTATTGATGTGTACTTCATTACTAACACTACAACTCTGAATTACTTAGGGGGTGATGGCAGTTATTGATAATGTGTACTTCATTACTAACACTACAACTCTGAATTACTTAGGGGGTGATGGCGGTTATTGATAATGTGTACTTCATTACTAACACTACAACTCTGAATTACTTAGGGGAGGATGGTGGTTATTGATGTGTACTTCATTACTAACACTACAACTCTGAATTACTTAGGGGGTGATGGCGGTTATTGATGTGTACTTCATTACTAACACTACAGCTCTGAATTACTTAGGGGAGGATGGTGGTTATTGATAATGTGTACTTCATTACTAACACTACAACTCTGAATTACTTAGAGGAGGATGGTGGTTATTGATGTGTACTTCATTACTAACACTACAACTCTGAATTACTTAGGGGAGGATGGTGGTTATTGATAATGTGTACTTCATTACTAACACTACAACTCTGAATTACTTAGGGGGTGATGGCGGTTATTGATGTGTACTTCATTACTAACACTACAACTCTGAATTACTTAGGGGGTGATGGTGGTTATTGATGTGTACTTCATTACTAACACTACAACTCTGAATTACTTAGGGGGTGATGGCGGTTATTGATAATGTGTACTTCATTACTAACACTACAACTCTGAATTACTTAGGGGAGGATGGTGGTTATTGATGTGTACTTCATTACTAACACTACAACTCTGAATTACTTAGAGGAGGATGGTGGTTATTGATAATGTGTACTTCATTACTAACACTACAACTCTGAATTACTTAGGGGAGGATGGTGGTTATTGATGTGTACTTCATTACTAACACTACAACTCTGAATTACTTAGAGGAGGATGGTGGTTATTGATGTGTACTTCATTACTAACACTACAACTCTGAATAATTTAGGGGAGGATGGTGGTTATTGATAATGTGTACTTCATTACTAACACTACAACTCTGAATTACTTAGAGGGGGATGGTGGTTATTGATGTGTACTTCATTACTAACACTACAACTCTGAATAATTTAGGGGAGGATGGTGGTTATTGATGTGTACTTCATTACTAACACTACAACTCTGAATTACTTAGGGGGTGATGGCGGTTATTGATAATGTATACTTCATTACTAACACTACAACTCTGAATTACTTAGAGGAGGATGGTGGTTATTGATGTGTACTTCATTACTAACACTACAACTCTGAATTACTTAGGGGGTGATGGTGGTTATTGATGTGTACTTCATTACTAACACTACAACTCTGAATTACTTAGAGGAGGATGGTGGTTATTGATGTGTACTTCATTACTAACACTACAACTCTGAATTACTTAGAGGAGGATGGTGGTTATTGATGTGTACTTCATTACTAACACTACAACTCTGAATTACTTAGGGGAGGAGGGTGGTTATTGATAATGTGTACTTCATTACTAACACTACAACTCTGAATTACTTAGGGGAGGATGGTGGTTATTGATGTGTACTTCATTACTAACACTACAACTCTGAATTACTTAGGGGAGGATGGTGGTTATTGATAATGTGTACTTCATTACTAACACTACAACTCTGAATTACTTAGGGGAGGATGGTGGTTATTGATGTGTACTTCATTACTAACACTACAACTCTGAATTACTTAGGGGAGGATGGTGGTTATTGATAATGTGTACTTCATTACTAACACTACAACTCTGAATTACTTAGGGGAGGAGGGTGGTTATTGATGTGTACTTCATTACTAACACTACAACTCTGAATTACTTAGGGGAGGATGGTGGTTATTGATAATGTGTACTTCATTACTAACACTACAACTCTGAATTACTTAGAGGAGGATGGTGGTTATTGATAATGTGTACTTCATTACTAACACTACAACTCTGAATTACTTAGGGGGTGATGGCAGTTATTGATAATGTGTACTTCATTACTAACACTACAACTCTGAATTACTTAGGGGAGGATGGTGGTTATTGATGTGTACTTCATTACTAACACTACAACTCTGAATTACTTAGGGGGTGATGGCAGTTATTGATGTGTACTTCATTACTAACACTACAACTCTGAATTACTTAGGGGAGGATGGTGGTTATTGATGTGTACTTCATTACTAACACTACAACTCTGAATTACTTAGGGGGTGATGGCAGTTATTGATGTGTACTTCATTACTAACACTACAACTCTGAATTACTTAGGGGGTGATGGCGGTTATTGATAATGTGTACTTCATTACTAACACTACAACTCTGAATTACTTAGAGGAGGATGGTGGTTATTGATAATGTGTACTTCATTACTAACACTACAACTCTGAATTACTTAGGGGGTGATGGCAGTTATTGATAATGTGTACTTCATTACTAACACTACAACTCTGAATTACTTAGGGGAGGATGGTGGTTATTGATGTGTACTTCATTACTAACACTACAACTCTGAATTACTTAGGGGGTGATGGCGGTTATTGATAATGTGTACTTCATTACTAACACTACAACTCTGAATTACTTAGAGGAGGATGGTGGTTATTGATAATGTGTACTTCATTACTAACACTACAACTCTGAATTACTTAAGAGGAGGATGGTGGTTATTGATGTGTACTTCATTACTAACACTACAACTCTGAATTACTTAGAGGAGGATGGTGGTTATTGATGTGTACTTCATTACTAACACTACAACTCTGAATTACTTAGGGGGTGATGGTGGTTATTGATGTGTACTTCATTACTAACACTACAACTCTGAATTACTTAGGGGAGGATGGTGGTTATTGATGTGTACTTCATTACTAACACTACAACTCTGAATTACTTAGGGGGTGATGGCGGTTATTGATAATGTGTACTTCATTACTAACACTACAACTCTGAATTACTTAGGGGAGGATGGTGGTTATTGATGTGTACTTCATTACTAACACTACAACTCTGAATTACTTAGGGGAGGATGGTGGTTATTGATGTGTACTTCATTACTAACACTACAACTCTGAATTACTTAGGGGAGGATGGTGGTTATTGATGTGTACTTCATTACTAACACTACAACTCTGAATTACTTAGAGGAGGATGGTGGTTATTGATGTGTACTTCATTACTAACACTACAACTCTGAATAATTTAGGGGAGGATGGTGGTTATTGATGTGTACTTCATTACTAACACTACAACTCTGAATTACTTAGGGGAGGATGGTGGTTATTGATGTGTACTTCATTACTAACACTACAACTCTGAATTACTTAGGGGGTGATGGCAGTTATTGATAATGTGTACTTCATTACTAACACTACAACTCTGAATTACTTAGGGGGTGATGGCGGTTATTGATAATGTGTACTTCATTACTAACACTACAACTCTGAATTACTTAGGGGAGGATGGTGGTTATTGATGTGTACTTCATTACTAACACTACAACTCTGAATTACTTAGGGGGTGATGGCGGTTATTGATGTGTACTTCATTACTAACACTACAGCTCTGAATTACTTAGGGGAGGATGGTGGTTATTGATAATGTGTACTTCATTACTAACACTACAACTCTGAATTACTTAGAGGAGGATGGTGGTTATTGATGTGTACTTCATTACTAACACTACAACTCTGAATTACTTAGGGGAGGATGGTGGTTATTGATAATGTGTACTTCATTACTAACACTACAACTCTGAATTACTTAGGGGGTGATGGCGGTTATTGATGTGTACTTCATTACTAACACTACAACTCTGAATTACTTAGGGGGTGATGGTGGTTATTGATGTGTACTTCATTACTAACACTACAACTCTGAATTACTTAGGGGGTGATGGCGGTTATTGATAATGTGTACTTCATTACTAACACTACAACTCTGAATTACTTAGGGGAGGATGGTGGTTATTGATGTGTACTTCATTACTAACACTACAACTCTGAATTACTTAGAGGAGGATGGTGGTTATTGATAATGTGTACTTCATTACTAACACTACAACTCTGAATTACTTAGGGGAGGATGGTGGTTATTGATGTGTACTTCATTACTAACACTACAACTCTGAATAATTTAGGGGAGGATGGTGGTTATTGATAATGTGTACTTCATTACTAACACTACAACTCTGAATTACTTAGAGGGGGATGGTGGTTATTGATGTGTACTTCATTACTAACACTACAACTCTGAATAATTTAGGGGAGGATGGTGGTTATTGATGTGTACTTCATTACTAACACTACAACTCTGAATTACTTAGGGGGTGATGGCGGTTATTGATAATGTATACTTCATTACTAACACTACAACTCTGAATTACTTAGAGGAGGATGGTGGTTATTGATGTGTACTTCATTACTAACACTACAACTCTGAATTACTTAGGGGGTGATGGCGGTTATTGATGTGTACTTCATTACTAACACTACAACTCTGAATTACTTAGGGGGTGATGGCGGTTATTGATGTGTACTTCATTACTAACACTACAACTCTGAATTACTTAGGGGGTGATGGCGGTTATTGATGTGTACTTCATTACTAACACTACAACTCTGAATTACTTAGGGGGTGATGGTGGTTATTGATGTGTACTTCATTACTAACACTACAACTCTGAATTACTTAGGGGGTGATGGCGGTTATTGATGTGTACTTCATTACTAACACTACAACTCTGAATTACTTAGGGGGTGATGGTGGTTATTGATGTGTACTTCATTACTAACACTACAACTCTGAATTACTTAGAGGAGGATGGTGGTTATTGATGTGTACTTCATTACTAACACTACAACTCTGAATTACTTAGAGGAGGATGGTGGTTATTGATGTGTACTTCATTACTAACACTACAACTCTGAATTACTTAGGGGAGGATGGTGGTTATTGATAATGTGTACTTCATTACTAACACTACAACTCTGAATAATTTAGGGGAGGATGGTGGTTATTGATGTGTACTTCATTACTAACACTACAACTCTGAATTACTTAGGGGAGGATGGTGGTTATTGATGTGTACTTCATTACTAACACTACAACTCTGAATTACTTAGGGGAGGATGGTGGTTATTGATGTGTACTTCATTACTAACACTACAACTCTGAATTACTTAGGGGAGGATGGTGGTTATTGATGTGTACTTCATTACTAACACTACAACTCTGAATTACTTAGGGGAGGATGGTGGTTATTGATGTGTACTTCATTACTAACACTACAACTCTGAATTACTTAGGGGGTGATGGCAGTTATTGATAATGTGTACTTCATTACTAACACTACAACTCTGAATTACTTAGGGGGTGATGGCGGTTATTGATAATGTGTACTTCATTACTAACACTACAACTCTGAATTACTTAGGGGAGGATGGTGGTTATTGATGTGTACTTCATTACTAACACTACAACTCTGAATTACTTAGGGGGTGATGGTGGTTATTGATAATGTGTACTTCATTACTAACACTACAACTCTGAATTACTTAGGGGAGGATGGTGGTTATTGATGTGTACTTCATTACTAACACTACAACTCTGAATTACTTAGGGGAGGATGGTGGTTATTGATAATGTGTACTTCATTACTAACACTACAACTCTGAATTACTTAGGGGGTGATGGCGGTTATTGATAATGTGTACTTCATTACTAACACTACAACTCTGAATTACTTAGGGGAGGATGGTGGTTATTGATAATGTGTACTTCATTACTAACACTACAACTCTGAATTACTTAAGAGGAGGATGGTGGTTATTGATGTGTACTTCATTACTAACACTACAACTCTGAATTACTTAGGGGAGGATGGTGGTTATTGATGTGTACTTCATTACTAACACTACAACTCTGAATTACTTAGAGGAGGATGGTGGTTATTGATGTGTACTTCATTACTAACACTACAACTCTGAATAATTTAGGGGAGGATGGTGGTTATTGATAATGTGTACTTCATTACTAACACTACAACTCTGAATTACTTAGAGGGGGATGGTGGTTATTGATGTGTACTTCATTACTAACACTACAACTCTGAATAATTTAGGGGAGGATGGTGGTTATTGATGTGTACTTCATTACTAACACTACAACTCTGAATTACTTAGGGGGTGATGGCGGTTATTGATAATGTATACTTCATTACTAACACTACAACTCTGAATTACTTAGAGGAGGATGGTGGTTATTGATGTGTACTTCATTACTAACACTACAACTCTGAATTACTTAGGGGGTGATGGCGGTTATTGATGTGTACTTCATTACTAACACTACAACTCTGAATTACTTAGGGGGTGATGGCGGTTATTGATGTGTACTTCATTACTAACACTACAACTCTGAATTACTTAGGGGGTGATGGCGGTTATTGATGTGTACTTCATTACTAACACTACAACTCTGAATTACTTAGGGGGTGATGGTGGTTATTGATGTGTACTTCATTACTAACACTACAACTCTGAATTACTTAGGGGGTGATGGCGGTTATTGATGTGTACTTCATTACTAACACTACAACTCTGAATTACTTAGGGGGTGATGGTGGTTATTGATGTGTACTTCATTACTAACACTACAACTCTGAATTACTTAGAGGAGGATGGTGGTTATTGATGTGTACTTCATTACTAACACTACAACTCTGAATTACTTAGAGGAGGATGGTGGTTATTGATGTGTACTTCATTACTAACACTACAACTCTGAATTACTTAGGGGAGGATGGTGGTTATTGATAATGTGTACTTCATTACTAACACTACAACTCTGAATAATTTAGGGGAGGATGGTGGTTATTGATGTGTACTTCATTACTAACACTACAACTCTGAATTACTTAGGGGAGGATGGTGGTTATTGATGTGTACTTCATTACTAACACTACAACTCTGAATTACTTAGGGGAGGATGGTGGTTATTGATGTGTACTTCATTACTAACACTACAACTCTGAATTACTTAGGGGAGGATGGTGGTTATTGATGTGTACTTCATTACTAACACTACAACTCTGAATTACTTAGGGGAGGATGGTGGTTATTGATGTGTACTTCATTACTAACACTACAACTCTGAATTACTTAGGGGGTGATGGCAGTTATTGATAATGTGTACTTCATTACTAACACTACAACTCTGAATTACTTAGGGGGTGATGGCGGTTATTGATAATGTGTACTTCATTACTAACACTACAACTCTGAATTACTTAGGGGAGGATGGTGGTTATTGATGTGTACTTCATTACTAACACTACAACTCTGAATTACTTAGGGGGTGATGGTGGTTATTGATAATGTGTACTTCATTACTAACACTACAACTCTGAATTACTTAGGGGAGGATGGTGGTTATTGATGTGTACTTCATTACTAACACTACAACTCTGAATTACTTAGGGGAGGATGGTGGTTATTGATAATGTGTACTTCATTACTAACACTACAACTCTGAATTACTTAGGGGGTGATGGCGGTTATTGATAATGTGTACTTCATTACTAACACTACAACTCTGAATTACTTAGAGGATGGTGGTTATTGATGTGTACTTCATTACTAACACTACAACTCTGAATTACTTAGGGGAGGATGGTGGTTATTGATAATGTGTACTTCATTACTAACACTACAACCCTGAATTACTTAGAGGAGGATGGTGGTTATTGATGTGTACTTCATTACTAACACTACAACTCTGAATTACTTAGGGGAGGATGGTGGTTATTGATGTGTACTTCATTACTAACACTACAACTCTGAATTACTTAGGGAAGGATGGTGGTTATTGATGTGTACTTCATTACTAACACTACAACTCTGAATTACTTAGGGGAGGATGATGGTTATTGATAATGTGTACTTCATTACTAACACTACAACTCTGAATTACTTAGAGGAGGATGGTGGTTATTGATGTGTACTTCATTACTAACACTACAACTCTGAATTACTTAGAGGAGGATGGTGGTTATTGATAATGTGTACTTCATTACTAACACTACAACTCTGAATAATTTAGAGGAGGATGGTGGTTATTGATGTGTACTTCATTACTAACACTACAACTCTGAATTACTTAGGGGAGGATGGTGGTTATTGATGTGTACTTCATTACTAACACTACAACTCTGAATTACTTAGCGGAGGATGGTGGTTATTGATAATGTGTACTTCATTACTAACACTACAACTCTGAATTACTTAGGGGAGGATGGTGGTTATTGATGTGTACTTCATTACTAACACTACAACTCTGAATTACTTAGGGGGTGATGGTGGTTATTGATGTGTACTTCATTACTAACACTACAACTCTGAATTACTTAGGGGAGGATGGTGGTTATTGATGTGTACTTCATTACTAACACTACAACTCTGAATTACTTAGGGGAGGATGGTGGTTATTGATAATGTGTACTTCTTTACTAACACTACAACTCTGAATTACTTTGAGGAGGATGGTGGTTATTGATGTGTACTTCATTACTAACACTACAACTCTGAATTACTTAGGGGAGGATGGTGGTTATTGATAATGTGTACTTCATTACTAACACTACAACTCTGAATTACTTAGGGGAGGATGGTGGTTATTGATAATGTGTACTTCATTACTAACACTACAACTCTGAATTACTTAGGGAGTGATGGCAGTTATTGATAATGTGTACTTCATTACTAACACTACAACTCTGAATTACTTAGGGGAGGATGGTGGTTATTGATGTGTACTTCATTACTAACACTACAACTCTGAATTACTTAGGGGGTGATGGCGGTTATTGATGTGTACTTCATTACTAACACTACAACTCTGAATTACTTAGGGGAGGATGGTGGTTATTGATGTGTACTTCATTACTAACACTACAACTCTGAATTACTTAGGGGGTGATGGCGGTTATTGATAATGTGTACTTCATTACTAACACTACAACTCTGAATTACTTAGGGGAGGATGGTGGTTATTGATAATGTGTACTTCATTACTAACACTACAACTCTGAATTACTTAGAGGAGGATGGTGGTTATTGATGTGTACTTCATTACTAACACTACAACTCTGAATTACTTAGAGGAGGATGGTGGTTATTGATAATGTGTACTTCATTACTAACACTACAACTCTGAATTACTTAGGGGAGGATGGTGGTTATTGATGTGTACTTCATTACTAACACTACAACTCTGAATTACTTAGGGGAGGATGGTGGTTATTGATAATGTGTACTTCATTACTAACACTACAACTCTGAATTACTTAGGGGAGGATGGTGGTTATTGATAATGTGTACTTCATTACTAACACTACAACTCTGAATTACTTAGAGGAGGATGGTGGTTATTGATGTGTACTTCATTACTAACACTACAACTCTGAATTACTTAGAGGAGGATGGTGGTTATTGATAATGTGTACTTCATTACTAACACTACAACTCTGAATTACTTAGGGGAGGATGGTGGTTATTGATGTGTACTTCATTACTAACACTACAACTCTGAATTACTTGGGGGGTGATGGCGGTTATTGATAATGTGTACTTCATTACTAACACTACAACTCTGAATTACTTAGGGGGTGATGGCGGTTATTGATAATGTGTACTTCATTACTAACACTACAACTCTGAATTACTTAGAGGAGGATGGTGGTTATTGATGTGTACTTCATTACTAACACTACAACTCTGAATTACTTAGAGGAGGATGGTGGTTATTGATAATGTGTACTTCATTACTAACACTACAACTCTGAATTACTTAGGGGAGGATGGTGGTTATTGATGTGTACTTCATTACTAACACTACAACTCTGAATTACTTAGGAGGTGATGGCGGTTATTGATAATGTGTACTTCATTACTAACACTACAACTCTGAATTACTTAGGGGGTGATGGCGGTTATTGATAATGTGTACTTCATTACTAACACTACAACTCTGAATTACTTAGAGGAGGATGGTGGTTATTGATAATGTGTACTTCATTACTAACACTACAACTCTGAATTACTTAGGGGGTGATGGTGGTTATTGATGTGTACTTCATTACTAACACTACAACTCTGAATTACTTAGGGGGTGATGGCGGTTATTGATAATGTGTACTTCATTACTAACACTACAACTCTGAATTACTTAGGGGGTGATGGCGGTTATTGATAATGTGTACTTCATTACTAACACTACAACTCTGAATTACTTAGAGGAGGATGGTGGTTATTGATGTGTACTTCATTACTAACACTACAACTCTGAATTACTTAGAGGAGGATGGTGGTTATTGATAATGTGTACTTCATTACTAACACTACAACTCTGAATTACTTAGGGGAGGATGGTGGTTATTAATGTGTACTTCATTACTAACACTACAACTCTGAATTACTTAGGGGAGGATGGTGGTTATTGATGTGTACTTCATTACTAACACTACAACTCTGAATTACTTAGGGGGTGATGGCAGTTATTGATAATGTGTACTTCATTACTAACACTACAACTCTGAATTACTTAGGGGAGGATGGTGGTTATTGATGTGTACTTCATTACTAACACTACAACTCTGAATTACTTAGGGGGTGATGGCGGTTATTGATGTGTACTTCATTACTAACACTACAACTCTGAATTACTTAGGGGAGGATGGTGGTTATTGATGTGTACTTCATTACTAACACTACAACTCTGAATTACTTAGGGGGTGATGGCGGTTATTGATAATGTGTACTTCATTACTAACACTACAACTCTGAATTACTTAGGGGAGGATGGTGGTTATTGATAATGTGTACTTCATTACTAACACTACAACTCTGAATTACTTAGAGGAGGATGGTGGTTATTGATGTGTACTTCATTACTAACACTACAACTCTGAATTACTTAGAGGAGGATGGTGGTTATTGATAATGTGTACTTCATTACTAACACTACAACTCTGAATTACTTAGGGGAGGATGGTGGTTATTGATGTGTACTTCATTACTAACACTACAACTCTGAATTACTTAGGGGGTGATGGCGGTTATTGATAATGTGTACTTCATTACTAACACTACAACTCTGAATTACTTAGGGGGTGATGGCGGTTATTGATAATGTGTACTTCATTACTAACACTACAACTCTGAATTACTTAAAGGAGTATGGTGGTTATTGATAATGTGTACTTCATTACTAACACTACAACTCTGAATTACTTAGGGGGTGATGGCAGTTATTGATAATGTGTACTTCATTACTAACACTACAACTCTGAATTACTTAGGGGGTGATGGTGGTTATTGATGTGTACTTCATTACTAACACTACAACTCTGAATAATTAGGAGGTGATGGCGGTTATTGATAATGTGTACTTCATTACTAACACTACAACTCTGAATTACTTAGGGGAGGATGGTGGTTATTGATAATGTGTACTTCATTACTAACACTACAACTCTGAATTACTTAGAGGAGGATGGTGGTTATTGATGTGTACTTCATTACTAACACTACAACTCTGAATTACTTAGGGGAGGATGGTGGTTATTGATGTGTACTTCATTACTAACACTACAACTCTGAATTACTTAGGGGGTGATGGTGGTTATTAATGTGTACTTCATTACTAACACTACAACTCTGAATTACTTAGGGGAGGATGGTGGTTATTGATAATGTGTACTTCATTACTAACACTACAACTCTGAATTACTTAGGGGAGGAGGGTGGTTATTGATGTGTACTTCATTACTAACACTACAACTCTGAATTACTTAGGGGAGGATGGTGGTTATTGATAATGTGTACTTCATTACTAACACTACAACTCTGAATTACTTAAGAGGAGGATGGTGGTTATTGATGTGTACTTCATTACTAACACTACAACTCTGAATTACTTAGGGGAGGATGGTGGTTATTGATAATGTGTACTTCATTACTAACACTACAACTCTGAATTACTTAGGGGAGGATGGTGGTTATTGATGTGTACTTCATTACTAACACTACAACTCTGAATTACTTAGGGGGTGATGGCGGTTATTGATAATGTGTACTTCATTACTAACACTACAACTCTGAATTACTTAGGGGAGGATGGTGGTTATTGATGTGTACTTCATTACTAACACTACAACTCTGAATTACTTAGGGGGTGATGGCGGTTATTGATGTGTACTTCATTACTAACACTACAACTCTGAATTACTTAGGGGAGGATGGTGGTTATTGATGTGTACTTCATTACTAACACTACAACTCTGAATTACTTAGGGGGTGATGGCAGTTATTGATAATGTGTACTTCATTACTAACACTACAACTCTGAATTACTTAGGGGAGGATGGTGGTTATTGATGTGTACTTCATTACTAACACTACAACTCTGAATTACTTAGGGGAGGATGGTGGTTATTGATAATGTGTACTTCATTACTAACACTACAACTCCGAATTTTTTGGGGGAGGATGGTGGTTATTGATGTGTACTTCATTACTAACACTACAACTCTGAATTACTTAGGGGGTGATGGCGGTTATTGATAATGTGTACTTCATTACTAACACTACAACTCTGAATTACTTAGGGGAGGATGGCGGTTATTGATAATGTGTACTTCATTACTAACACTACAACTCTGAATTACTTAGGGGGTGATGGCAGTTATTGATAATGTGTACTTCATTACTAACACTACAACTCTGAATTACTTAGGGGAGGATGGTGGTTATTGATGTGTACTTCATTACTAACACTACAACTCTGAATTACTTAGGGGAGGATGGTGGTTATTGATGTGTACTTCATTACTAACACTACAACTCTGAATTACTTAGGGGAGGATGGTGGTTATTGATGTGTACTTCATTACTAACACTACAACTCTGAATTACTTAGGGGGTGATGGCGGTTATTGATAATGTGTACTTCATTACTAACACTACAACTCTGAATTACTTAGGGGAGGATGGTGGTTATTGATGTGTACTTCATTACTAACACTACAACTCTGAATTACTTAGGGGGTGATGGCGGTTATTGATAATGTGTACTTCATTACTAACACTACAACTCTGAATTACTTAGGGGAGGATGGTGGTTATTGATAATGTGTACTTCATTACTAACACTACAACTCTGAATTTTTTGGGGGAGGATGGTGGTTATTGATGTGTACTTCATTACTAACACTACAACTCTGAATTACTTAGGGGAGGATGGTGGTTATTGATGTGTACTTCATTACTAACACTACAACTCTGAATTACTTAGGGGGTGATGGCGGTTATTGATAATGTGTACTTCATTACTAACACTACAACTCTGAATTACTTAGGGGGTGATGGCGGTTATTGATAATGTGTACTTCATTACTAACACTACAACTCTGAATTACTTAGGGGAGGATGGTGGTTATTGATGTGTACTTCATTACTAACACTACAACTCTGAATTACTTAGGGGGTGATGGCGGTTATTGATAATGTGTACTTCATTACTTTTTTGGTTTCATATTTTTTTCTCTCAATAATTTAAGAAAACGTGAGAAATTGTAAAGGAAGCAAACCACATTATTTTGAATGCAATAAGATATAATTCTAAAGACTATACTACAAAAATGTAAAACGATACAAGCTTTTTCTGTTTGTTTGAAATCAAAAGATTTGATCGATCACTCCTGTTTAGACTGAAATGTCAGCTGGATGATAAACATCTATGAATCAGTATCTACTAGTGGACATGACCCCCTGCCACTGATGATACAAATCTACATCATAAACATTAGGGTTATCTAGTCAATGGCAGCTCAATATCTGATTGACTTCCTTTAGACAGGGTTTCTGTACTTATCAGCTTGGTTTATGGAGATCTATAGCCTCTGATTGACTGATGTATATATACCAGTATTGGTCAATACAGCATTAAATCATTGACCATCTATCCAGGAATACTGGCTTTATCATTATATACCAGTTTACATCTATTTCAATGGTCAATAACTCTACTAAAACACTGTTCCTTCCCTTATCATTTTATTTTATGGTTACCAGTTCAGATAAATTTGATTTGTCAATAACACCACTAAAACACTCTGTTCCTTCCCTTATCATTTTATTTTATGGTAACCAGTTCAGATCAATTTTGATTGGTCAATAACACCACTAAATCACTGTGTTCCTTCCCTTATCATTTTATTTGATGGTTACCAGTTCAGATCAATTTGATTGGTCAATAACACCACTAAAACACTGTTCCTGTCCTTATCATTATGTTTTATCGTAACCAGTTCCAGTCACTAAATTCTATTAAGTTTTCTCCACAGACCGAATATCAAACAGCAATTTCCTATTTATCCCCAAGTCATCTCACCTGACAGTAGTGCATGCAGGTGTGAAAATTGATAAAAGAGGTTCCGACAGGGTACGTTTCTACAATTGTTAAAGAAACATTGTATTATTGTTGCTTACCATTAAAAAAGACTCTCCAAACTAATACATAATAAACAGTAGCTTTTAACCATGTTCCTTTTATGTGAAAGATTTTTTTTACAGATATACTTCCTAACGGAAAAATGATCCGTTGTTTTTTTTTCTCTAATTTCCTTTTTTTAATCTTCCCAGTGCTTCTGATGATTTAAAATGATTTTAGTTAACATAGAAATTTGATGTTCTTTGAAATTCTAGCTTTTTATTTGAAATCAATTCAGCCGAGATGAAGTTGATATTTCATTATTGCAGCGAACTGCAATAAAAAAAATTTAGGTCTCATTTGCATTTGTTATGGAGACAAAGAGATTCAAAGCAAAAATTATTCAGTTTGTAATTTACATAATTTACTTTTTTTTGTTGCAAAATACATCTTTATAAAAGATATATGATGCGTTTAACAAAACAAAGAATATTTCAGAATTGCTGATTTGAAAAAAAAAGTAACAAAACAAAAAACCGACATTGATTATTGCTGATGCTAAACTTGATACTAATTCCTCTGGATACATCGATTTAAAGAGCGTTTCTACACATTTATATTCCAGGAAAATATAAAAGTTCAAGGTCATGTTACCTTCCTGAAAATCTAACATTGGGATCCTGCAGTTTTGACAATTAAGTCTTGGATTTTGATGGGTTTTACTATGGTCTTGATTTTGCTTAACACAATATTTTATTATGATCTGTGAAGATCAAACATTTTATTTATTATTTTCGATGGTTAGAATAGTAGTTAGATTTATATCTACCTATGCATTCAGTGCCCATCACAACAGCAGCTGCGAGTTTGATATCAGCTCATGTCAGAGTGTACTTAATATAATGTACAACCTTATGTAATAAAATTTGCCAGTAACCTGTAGCAGGTTCATAGGTTTCTCTGGGTACTCCACCAATAAAACTGACTGATGATAAGAGCTGAAATATTACTGAAAGTGGTATTCAAAACCAATAAATCAAAAACATTCCTTTCAAACTAGTTAATAGTCTCAAGAGCTCTAGCGTCTTTACAATAAACTTTTGACCTTTGGTCTATTAAAAAAAAAGGACTTTATTGCCATATGGAAAACTTATCAATAAACCCCATATTGAAAATTTTCAGTCTCCACACAATAAGTTCCGAGTCCTGCTCCACCACTATAAATTTTGACTTCAGTATCCACAATGTAAGTTTTGAGTCTGCACTGACCCCCTCAACAGAGTTTTAGAGACTGCTACACTGCAAGGTTTTGAATTACTGAATAATCTTGCACTGTAAGTTTTGAGTTACCAAAAACCCCCACACTGTAAGTTTTGAATTACCAAAAACTCCCACACTGTAAGTTTTGAATTACCAAAAACTCTCGCACTGTAAGTTTTGAATTACCAAAAACTCCCACACTGTAAGCTTTGAATTACCAAAAACTCTCATACTGTCAGTTTTGAATTACCAAAAACTCCCACACTGTAAGCTTTGAATTACCAAAAACTCTCGCACTGTAAGTTTTGAATTACCAAAAACTCCCACACTGTAAGCTTTGAGTTACTGAAAATTCTCGCACTGTAAGCTTTGAGTTACTGAAAACTCTCGCAAGTTGTAAGTTTTGAATTACCAAAAACTCCCACACTGTAAGCTTTGAGTTACCAAAAACTCCCACACTAAGTTTTGAATTACCAAAAACTCTCACACTGTAATTTTTGAATTATCAAAAACTCCCACACTGTAAGCTTTGAGTTACTGAAAACTCCCACACTGTAAGTTTTGAGTTACCAAAAACTCCCACACTGTAAGTTTTGAATTACCAAAAACTCTTGCTCAGTAAGTTTTGAATTACCAAAATCTCCCACACTGTAAGCTTTGAATTATCAAAAACTCTCGCACTGTAAGTTTTGAATTACCAAAAACTCCCACACTGTAAGCTTTGAATAACCGAAAACTCCATCACTGCAAGTTTTGTTAATTACCGAAAACTCCCACACTAAGTTTTTACAAGAAAAATATCCCAAAAAAAGACACATTCCAATTTTTCTATTTCTCCTTACAATATAATTGTAAATGTATCTGTGGCTATCAATGTTTTATAGTTATATTACAAGATTTAATGTTCTGTAACATTTAACTTGGCCTGTGTTACTTCTATTATCTCTGTATTATACATTAACAAGTCTACAATTCCCTTTAAATTTTTGGTTGTTCGTCATTTATTTGTCAATCACAGACAGGAATCACTGGTAATTTAATGGACATTGACACACAATGTTTGTTTGTTTGATGGTGTTTAATGCCACTTTCAACAATATTTCGGTTATATCGTGGCGGTCAGTTTCATTGGTGGAGGAAACCTGAGGATACAGAGAAAACCACCGACATGTCGCAAGTCACTGACAAACTTTATCACATAATGTTGTATCAAGTACACCTCGCCCTGATCGAGATTCGAACTCACAACATCAGTGATGATAGGCACTAATTGCATAGGTAGTTGTAAATCCAACTACTATACGATCACAGCCACGATGGCCCCTTGACACACAATGACACAATAAGTAGGATGACTCAATAAACTCCACCGGACACATTTCAGTCCAAAAATTGTTCTCCAAAACAGAATATTTATTTATTTCTTATCTGCTACATTTCAAATTAAAGGATCTGTAGAAATATGTAGGTCTTCAAATTCCCACAGAGGTATCTACGATAGTCCCTCTATTATAAGGCCCCTCTCTCCAAAGGCCACCCCTCTTATCAGGTCAGATTTCAGATGCACTGAGATAGTAAAACGCTACAAATTGACCCCCTTACGAGAGACCTACCCTTTTATAAGGCCCCTCTCTCCAAAGGCCACCCCTCTTATCAGGTCAGATTTCAGATGCACTGAGATAGTAAAACACTACAAATTGACCCCCTTACGAGAGACCTACCCTCTTATAAGGCCACTTTTCATTGCAGAAGGGGTGGTGCTATTAGAGGGGGACTACTGTACCCTACCCCCTCCCCCATCTATCTTACTGTTAAGTACTATTGTTCTTTTACGGTCTCCATGAAAGTGGTGTTATTCACCACAACCAAAACCTCATTCTTTGTGGAAAAGGTGATGTAAAGTTTCTCTTTAGATCTGTTGTCTCATTACAAAACATTATGGTGGTCTTAATAACTGAAAATGTTATAAATATCTGGAATTGTAACATCATACTGCTGTATCATGTTTCTAGAGATTTTAATATCTTTTTTAACTCTGACATTGGTTTTCTTGACATAGCCTTGAGTAAGACTATATCATAACACTGATATACCACATAAAAAAACCACATTTATTGTATGTTTTACACCATAACAAATCAAATGTTTCTGTACATCATTAAAAATTGTCATTAAAAAAACCTTATAATTTTATGGTTAGATACAATTTAATTTCACTGTTATCAGGTACAGATAGACCAGTAATATAATAAACATCTACAAAGGTTCAAAATCAATCCCAAAAAAAATTCTAACAGATCTACATCCATTACCAGATTTATGCTCTATTCCAGAATTAAGTGCCACAACAAGTCATTCTAGATTTATGTTCTATTGCAGATTATGTGCCACAACAAGTCATTCCTGATTTATGTTCTATTCCAGATTATGTGCCACAACAAGCCATTCCTGATTGATGTTCTATTCTAGATTATGTGCCACAACAAGCCATTCCTGATTGATGTTCTATTCCAGATTATGTGCCACAACAAGCCATTCCTGATTTATGTTCTATTCTAGATTATGTGCCACAACAAGCCATTTCTGATTTATGTTCTATTCCAGATTATGTGCCACAACAAGCCATTCCTGATTGATGTTCTATTCCAGATTATGTGCCACAACAAGCCATTCCTGATTTATGTTCTATTGCAGATTATATGCCACAACAAGCCATTCCAGATTTATGTTCTATTCCAGATTATGTGCCACAACAAGCCATTCCTGATTGATGTTCTATTCCAGATTATGTGCCACAACAAGCCATTCCTGATTGATGTTCTATTCCAGATTATGTGCCACAACAAGCCATTCCTGATTGATGTTCTATTCTAGATTATGTGCCACAACAAGCCATTCCTGATTGATGTTCTATTCCAGATTATGTGCCACAACAAGCCATTCCTGATTTATGTTCTATTCCAGATTATGTGCCACAACAAGCCATTCCAGATTATGTGCCACAACAATCCATTCCTGATTTATGTTCTATTCCAGATTATGTGCCACAACAAGCAATGCCTGATTGAAGTTCTATTCTAGATTATGTGCCACAACAAGTCATTCCAGATTTATGTTCTATTCCAGATTATGTGCCACAACAAGCCATTCTAGATTATGTGCCATAACAAGGCATTCCAGATTTATGTTCTATTCCAGAATTATGTGCCACAACAAACCATTCCAGATTTACAAAAATGTATGTGTCACTATAATCTATTCTAGATCAACAATGTAAATCTATATACATCCCAAAATAGCATACCTTAAGACAATACATAGAGAATTATCTACATGTACTAACATTACCTTTAATTTGGTAAATAAACCTCTCTTGAGAGACCACCTCCTTTGAAAGGTCAATGATATGTCAGATGGTATTAGATAATTAGCTTGACCAGCACTTATATCACCTTTTACAAATACACCTCTCTTGAGAGACCACCTCCTTTGAAAGGTCACAGATAGGTCAGGTGGCTATAGATATGTTTGACCAGTAATTGTAGTTCTAATGACGGATTAATCTGAGATTTTTAAGGTCACATGACTGTTACAGAAACCATTCAAATCAAATATTCCTTGTCAATGGCAAATATTGTTAAGAGACAGAAAGAAGATTCTTGATACAAAATAATAAAATCTAACAAATGCGATAGAACAATAGGATCTGTGTATAACACGACTGATGTAGAATACTGTACATAGAAATCTATAATTAGCCAATTATACACATTACGGTTTTACATAGTAGACGTTAATTTCATTATTTTGGAGGAATATGTCGGCTTAAAGATATTTTTTACCTTGTAATCAAGTAGTCACATCCAATTTGAGGATGTAAGGCCTTATTCTGCCAGATGATCGCTGGTCTCACTGATTATAAAAAGCACGTCGTGAAAACATAAATCAAATTAGGAGAAAGAAATCTTCCTACAGCACTTTACTTATAGACAACTGCAGACTTATCATGTGAAAATGTTGTCTTCTTTCAAGCCTTTCAGAGTAAATCAAGAGCTGTAAACATATCACATTCTTATAGATATACTCAAACAGAGATCTGTTTTAAAAGAGTATTTCCTATCTATGTTTCTATGGTACTGTTATTAACAAACCTGGAAAGATGGTTTTCTCCGGGTTCTACGGTTTCCTCCACCAATAAAAAAACTGACTGCCACAATATAACTGAAATATTGTTGAAAGTGGTGTTAAGCACCATAAACCAAACCTGAAAAGGTCAAATCTTACATATACGTTTGTTTGCTTGATGGTGTTTAACATCACTTTCAACAATATTTCAGCTATATTGTGGTGGTCAGTTTTATTGGTAAAGGAAACCACCAACTTGTCGCAAGTCACAGACAAACTATATCACATAATGTTGTACATATATACAAAATGTACTTGTAAAACATAATTATTGAAAAATCTTATTCATACAGACTATAATATAACAACTATAGTTTGACCTTTTGAAGCAGGTTTTCTTGGTTAAAAATATGAACTAGTAGGTCCAAATAGAAATTAAAACAGTACTAATATATTTCATTCCATATCATATTACCTGTACCATTATTATTGTATATTCAATACCTAATTCAAACAAATTGATGACATATTTATTCAGTCAGGACTCTCACGAAGACCATTAATTTCTTTAGTCTTTTTTTTTACTATAAATTAATTCAGTGTTCAGGACCATTTCTTACTATTCTTTAATTTTTTACTAATTAATTCAGTGTTCAGGATCTTTTCTTACTATTCTTCCATTTTTTACTAATTAATTCAGTGTTCAGGACCATTTCTTACTATTCTTCCATTTTTTACTAATTAATTCAGTGTTCAGGACCATTTCTTACTATTCTTCCATTTTTTACTAATTAATTCAGTGTTCAGGACCATTTCTTACTATTCTTCCATTTTTTACTAATTAATTCAGTGTTTAGGATCATTTCTTACTACTGTTCCATTTTTTACTAATTAATTCAGTGTTTAGGATCATTTCTTACTACTGTTCCATTTTTTACTAATTAATTCAGTGTTTAGGATCATTTCTTACTACTGTTCCATTTTTTACTAATTAATTCAGTGTTCAGGATCATTTCTTACTATTCTTCCATTTTTTACTAATTAATTCAGTGTTTAGGATCATTTCTTACTACTGTTCCATTTTTTACTAATTAATTCAGTGTTTAGGATCATTTCTTACTACTGTTCCATTTTTTACTAATTAATTCAGTGTTCAGGACCATTTCTTACTATTCTTCCATTTTTTACTAATTAATTCAGTGTTCAGGACCATTTCTTACTATTCTTCCATTTTTTACTAATTAATTCAGTGTTCAGGACCATTTCTTACTATTCTTCCATTTTTTACTAATTAATTCAGTGTTCAGGACCATTTCTTACTATTCTTCCATTTTTTACTAATTAATTCAGTGTTTAGGATCATTTCTTACTACTGTTCCATTTTTTACTAATTAATTCAGTGTTTAGGATCATTTCTTACTACTGTTCCATTTTTTACTAATTAATTCAGTGTTTAGGATCATTTCTTACTACTGTTCCATTTTTTACTAATTAATTCAGTGTTTAGGATCATTTCTTACTACTGTTCCATTTTTTACTAATTAATTCAGTGTTTAGGATCATTTCTTACTACTGTTCCATTTTTTACTAATTAATTCAGTGTTCAGGATCATTTCTTACTATTCTTCCATTTTTTACTAATTAATTCAGTGTTTAGGATCATTTCTTACTACTGTTCCATTTTTTACTAATTTAAATTCAGTGTTTCGGACACTTTCTTACTACTGTTCCATTTTTTACTAATTAATTCAGTGTTTAGGATCATTTCTTACTACTGTTCCATTTTTTACTAATTAATTCAGTGTTTAGGATCATTTCTTACTACTGTTCCATTTTTTACTAATTAATTCAGTGTTCAGGATCATTTCTTACTATTCTTCCATTTTTTACTAATTAATTCAGTATTTAGGATCATTTCTTACTACTGTTCCATTTTTTACTAATTAATTCAGTGTTTAGGATCATTTCTTACTACTGTTCCATTTTTTACTAATTAATTCAGTGTTCAGGACCATTTCTTACTATTCTTCCATTTTTTACTAATTAATTCAGTGTTCAGGACCATTTCTTACTATTCTTCCATTTTTTACTAATTAATTCAGTGTTCAGGACCATTTCTTACTATTCTTCCATTTTTTACTAATTAATTCAGTGTTCAGGACCATTTCTTACTATTCTTCCATTTTTTACTAATTAATTCAGTGTTTAGGATCATTTCTTACTACTGTTCCATTTTTTACTAATTAATTCAGTGTTCAGGACCATTTCTTACTACTGTTCCATTTTTTACTAATTAATTCAGTGTTCAGGACCATTTCTTACTATTCTTCCATTTTTTACTAATTAATTCAGTGTTCAGGACCATTTCTTACTATTCTTCCATTTTTTACTAATTAATTCAGTGTTCAGGACCATTTCTTACTATTCTTCCATTTTTTACTAATTAATTCAGTGTTTAGGATCATTTCTTACTACTGTTCCATTTTTTACTAATTAATTCAGTGTTTAGGATCATTTCTTACTACTGTTCCATTTTTTACTAATTAATTCAGTGTTTAGGATCATTTCTTACTACTGTTCCATTTTTTACTAATTAATTCAGTGTTTAGGATCATTTCTTACTACTGTTCCATTTTTTACTAATTAATTCAGTGTTTAGGATCATTTCTTACTACTGTTCCATTTTTTACTAATTAATTCAGTGTTCAGGATCATTTCTTACTATTCTTCCATTTTTTACTAATTAATTCAGTGTTTAGGATCATTTCTTACTACTGTTCCATTTTTTACTAATTTAAATTCAGTGTTTCGGACACTTTCTTACTACTGTTCCATTTTTTACTAATTAATTCAGTGTTTAGGATCATTTCTTACTACTGTTCCATTTTTTACTAATTAATTCAGTGTTTAGGATCATTTCTTACTACTGTTCCATTTTTTACTAATTAATTCAGTGTTCAGGATCATTTCTTACTATTCTTCCATTTTTTACTAATTAATTCAGTATTTAGGATCATTTCTTACTACTGTTCCATTTTTTACTAATTAATTCAGTGTTTAGGATCATTTCTTACTACTGTTCCATTTTTTACTAATTAATTCAGTGTTCAGGACCATTTCTTACTATTCTTCCATTTTTTACTAATTAATTCAGTGTTCAGGACCATTTCTTACTATTCTTCCATTTTTTACTAATTAATTCAGTGTTCAGGACCATTTCTTACTATTCTTCCATTTTTTACTAATTAATTCAGTGTTCAGGACCATTTCTTACTATTCTTCCATTTTTTACTAATTAATTCAGTGTTTAGGATCATTTCTTACTACTGTTCCATTTTTTACTAATTAATTCAGTGTTCAGGACCATTTCTTACTACTGTTCCATTTTTTACTAATTAATTCAGTGTTCAGGACCATTTCTTACTATTCTTCCATTTTTTACTAATTAATTCAGTGTTCAGGACCATTTCTTACTATTCTTCCATTTTTTACTAATTAATTCAGTGTTCAGGACCATTTCTTACTATTCTTCCATTTTTTACTAATTAATTCAGTGTTTAGGATCATTTCTTACTACTGTTCCATTTTTTACTAATTAATTCAGTGTTCAGGACCATTTCTTACTACTGTTCCATTTTTTACTAATTAATTCAGTGTTCAGGACCATTTCTTACTATTCTTCCATTTTTTACTAATTAATTCAGTGTTTAGGATCATTTCTTACTACTGTTCCATTTTTTACTAATTTAAATTCAGTGTTTCGGACACTTTCTTACTACTGTTCCATTTTTTACTCATTAATTCATTGTTTAGGATCCTTTCTTACTACTGTTCCATTTTTTACTAATTAATTCAGTGTTAAGGATCCTTTCTTACTTTCGTTTATTTTTACAAACTAATTCATCTATATCAATAAAGTGAATAGATTCAATTTTCTAAAAAGGAAAATTCTGTCAATGTCGAGAGGATATCCGTCAAAATGAAAACTAATATTTCATAATCAGTTATACCCATTGATTAGCTGTCAAAAAGATCTTGTAGTCGATCTAAGTCAATACAAAAACCTTCGTACCTAACACCAGCTGCTTACTGAAAAAGACACAAAGTTTACATTTTAAAGGCCTTATTTTATATTTCACGCTGTAAAGAACGTACTTTTTCTATATGATTATGCAGGAGAGAACGACAGTTTTCCATTTGATTTGATATTGTGTGGCAGCATGACTGAAGCGTGATGTAGTCTACCTATACAATGCCTAGACACAGGTGCTAATAATTAGTTCATCTGTTACCTGGTGCAAAGTCTGCAGTACAAACAATATTTAACCATTTACAATTCTTTATTTTGTAAACATAAAATTCCTAACATGGTGGTTTGATATGTATAATCAATAAGTATTAAAAGTTAATCCTATTCAAACCAACAATGGCACTAAAGGATAAGTCTTTGATTATCCCCTCTTCTGTCTATCATAACTAATCTTCTTTAAAATGACAGATCAGGTCAATCTACACTATGTAAAATTGACTCCCAACTGTGTGCCCACTAATCCTCTTTTAAGATCATTGTGTTGGTCGTTCTATATTTAGTGACTTTTAATCAAATTTTTGTCATTCTTCCTTATTCACTATTCTTAGCCATTCTATACACAATATACCAGCATATATTAAACTAGATATGCAATGACATTTACCTATGACAGACACACCCTTTACAAAGGGGTAGGTACCAGTGGTTAATATGAACCTTCCCCCCCCCCCCACTCCTTTCCTTTGAAAACCAAGGTCTATTAAAGTCAAGAGTTTGGTTGAATTATGACTATTAAAATCATGATTTCAGTTGAATTATGAATTTTGTCCCTTAACTGCCAGACAATTTTGTATCTGCCTGAAAGAGAATGACAAGACACTTTCACATTCCTCAACATATAAAATATTCCTGTTAGCCCCCTTTCCTTACAGATTCTATGCTTCATATTCCTAGTATTCCTAGACATAAAATATCCATATTATGTTTATAAATTTAAATTCAAATTCAAATTATTTATTGATATAAAATCCAGTAAATGGATTATCATCAAAAACAATACAAAATACACAATACAAACATATAAAGCATCACTAGGAGTAACAGTATCATCAGATTTGAGATGGAATACCCACATTGCAAATATATGCAAACGTGCAAACAGCACACTGAGCTTCCTCAAATGAAACATTAACATCAGTAATCCAAAAGTAAAAGAGAAATCATACAAGGCACTAGTAAGACCTACGATAGAATACACATGTACTACATGGGATCCTTATCAACAAAATAACAGGCATAGCCTTGAAATGGTACAAAGACGAGCAAGATATGTAAGAAACACATATAACACCTCGCCTGTTACAGAAATATTACATCAACTACAGTGGACATCATTAGAAGCCCGTAGAAGACAAGCAAGGCTAGTGTTGCTATACAAGATCAGCAACAACCTAGTTAAAATAGATCCAACAAACAAAATTATACCACCCAAGCGCTTAACTAGGAACATGCATGATAGATCTTTCCAAATTCCAGCAAGCTCAACAACCTTGAGGAGAGAATCTTTTTATCCGAGGACTATACGGGAATGGAATTCACTGCCAGCCAACGTTGCCACTGCAGGAAGCCTTGAAACCTTCAAGGTCCTCATCAGCCAGCTGGAATAGGTGATAAAGTCTATTTTTACTTGCACCAGTAAATATTGTATAGCACTTTTCAAAATTTTTATTTATCTTTGTCTTTGTCCTGCACACATCCAAAGTAGTAGATTCATCAACCTATTGATGGCGACTACCTAGAGGCAGAAGCAGAATCCAGGGGCGGATCTAGGATTTCAAGTTGGGGGGGGGGGCACACTTAAAAAAATTGCACCGAGCAAAGGGAGGCATGAAAAATTTTGGGGTATTTCGTGTGAAAAATCACGATTTTACCCCCAAAAATCATACTTTTTCCAATTTTAGGGGGGTGCACATCGGATGCGCCCCCCCCCCCCCCTGGATCCGCCCCTGGAATCACAGCTGAGGAGACAAGCAGGAGTTATTTCCCGTCGTACATAATGTATTTATCATATAATACTAATGGGTTTATATTCCTCGACATAAAATATCCCCATTAGTACCCCCCTATATATAGCTACCTTACAGGACACAGATCCATCCTGTGTCTACTGTTCTCTTATTATACGATGAGAATGATATAAGCCAACAGGATTCTAATTTCAAACGATGTGAGAAGCAATGTTTTATTAATTAGCTGATTAAACTATACAAAATTAATTAGTTTTTATACCAAGTCAATATTTGTAGAGAAAATTGATGAACTATTCTAGAGTTAGAATGTGTTATTAGTCATAAAACCAATTTACAAGGGATAAAATCTAACTAGTCTATAAAGCTATGGTATTATTTAGTAATTGATATCAGATGGGTCCTACTATCATATAGTGGTACCATTTTACCTATCTAATCATATATTGTTACACACAAATCAAGAAGGGTAACCCCCCGGAGTGAAAGAAAACCATAATTTTTTTCCAGTTTCTACCGTAATCTATGTTTTTATTGTTTTGTGTTCCCAAATTATTCAAGATCAAACTACAGTGGCCACTATTTAACTGAAATATTGTTGAAAGTGGTGTTAAACACCATAATCCTAACCCTCAAAATACAGTGTAGAAAAATATACGACTGTGAGACAAAATATGGATGGTAATACCCATTTAAGTTACAACTATTTTGTATTTACACACATACACTATTACATATTTTTCTATCCGCTTTAAAAATGAAATTTCGGGGATATTGTTATCAAATATGTCCAACTGACTGTCCATCACACTTCCACTCCTCCCAGATAATTAATTTTGGATTTAAATGATTGTTTATTACCCAAAGATGTGCAGTAAGGTCTTGGAAATTAGAATTTTGGGGCTTTGGGTCCAAATTGGCAACCCAAATTCTGGTTCAGGCTGCAATGTATCCACAGGAACTTGTTACAATGTTTTTTTCTCTCCACTGACAACTCTAAAAACCACAAGGGAGGAAAGAATCTCCCATGTCAAATTTTCATACAACACTTTTTCAAAATAGTTTCTGATTCCAGCTGCAATGTGGAATGTCGAATGCATTCCGATTCAGATTCTAATATTCTAATGTGGAATTATAATTCCTTACCCTTTAATGTTTCAGATCAGAAATAATCTAAATAAAAACTATCATTTATGTAAATGTTATATACACCTACATTTTTGTATGTAGAACCTGTGAATTAGTTTTGTACATCATAATACTATACATGTACTACACAATGTAATTAAACCACCTTCTAAGCCAAACTCATTACACACATACATATACAGCTTGTAGATATTTATTAAGACTGACCTTTACATCTGATGATTCCTATATCTATCACATGAAAGCCATCAACACATTGTGTATTAACATCAATACTGATTCCACTTGTTTACACAGAAATTGATTTGACATTAAATATCCTGTCAATCTATGAAGATGTGGCTATAATTAGATAGTGACCAGCACTCATCAATAGACAATTATCAACATGAAAGGTCAACTCAGGTGAGAGGCAAAATCAGGTCAACAGCACATGTATTCTCACCTTAAAGGAGGTGCATAACCAATGACTAACAATTCCCTTTTATAATTGTTATCCTTTTGACTGGCCAAAAGTATAGATAATTGGGCTCACCTCATTAAAGTGGCAAGAACAAGCTGAAAAGGGTATCCTTGCTTAAAAATTAGTAGCAATGGGAAAAAATCAATTTCAGGTGTGATGCAAAATTATTTAATTTTGCTTGCAGGTGGTCAAGAAAGATAATCCTAGATAAAAATAAAGTCACCTCATAGGTAAGAGTCTGAGTTCTGGTCATTACAGAGAGAGTAGATATGGTTATCACTGAAATCTGAGGCTCAAAGAAGAGAGGGTACAAAATAGAAGATCTTATTGTACAATGATTAAGGCATATGTTCATCTTCCCCGTAAGCCATGTGTCCTTATTTGTATACAACATAGAATAACAACATATTTATTCCCTTTCAAAACAGCTAGAAAATAATATTAATAAATAGTCAAGAACTTCAGCTTCCAACACAATCCAAAATTACCCCAAAAAGTCTATTTATTCTAAATACTGTGACTTTAATCTTACAGTGCTATGGAATCAAAACAATGTTGTGCAACAAATTATCATCATTACTGAAACAGATAGATGCTGAATGAAGTTTTGGACTGTGAGTAAGTTTGGTGATGTTCCAACTATAACATAGTATAATATTGACCTGATGACTCTGATCTATGGGTTTTTTAGATTAATTAGATTATTTTATAAGATTTCACATGGATGGCATCACTTGTATGTTTTCACTGACAGTGCAGATTTCTCAAGTAAAAATAATTTTTTGTTTTAAAGGTGTTTTTTTGGTTGTTGTCTTTGATGGTAACTTAGTAATCAGTGTTATTTCTGCATCACTAATCATCACTTACTGTATGAAATATCTACCTTTAATACCACCCACTGTCAGCAGCTGGAAAGTTCTCTAACAAGATTTTTTTTTTTTTTAAAGTCTTTTATCATGTGCAATTTCCTTGATAAGATCTCAGGTATACATATTTAATGAAAAAGGATATCAATATTAATGAGCATGAAATAAAATCTATATCTATCTGAAGCTCGGGTCAAAATCAACCTCAAGTTCAGGTCAAAATCTACCTTAAGTTCAGGTCAAAATCCACCTCAAGTTCAGGTCAAAATCTACCTTAAGTTCAGGTCAAAATCTACCTCAAGTTCAGGTCAAAATCTACCTTAAGTTCAGGTCAAAATCTACCTCAAGTTCAGGTCAAAATCTACCTTAAGTTCAGGTCAAAATCTACCTCAAGTTCAGGTCAAAATCTACCTTAAGTTCAGGTCAAAATCTACCTCAAGTTCAGGTCAAAATCTACCTTAAGTTCAGGTCAAAATCTACCTCAAGTTCAGGTCAAAATCTACCTTAAGTTCAGGTCAAAATCTACCTCAAGTTCAGGTCAAAATCTACCTTAAGTTCAGGTCAAAATCTACCTCAAGTTCAGGTCAAAATCTACCTTAAGTTCAGGTCAAAATCTACCTCAAGTTCAGGTCAAAATCTACCTTAAGTTCAGGTCAAAATCTACCTCAAGTTCAGGTCAAAATCTACCTTAAGTTCAGGTCAAAATCTACCTCAAGTTCAGGTCAAAATCTACCTTAAGTTCAGGTCAAAGTCTACCTCAAGTTCAGGTCAAAATCTACCTTAAGTTCAGGTCAAAATCTACCTCAAGTTCAGGTCAAAATCTACCTTAAGTTCAGGTCAAAATCTACCTCAAGTTCAGGTCAAAATCTACCTTAAGTTCAGGTCAAAATCTACCTCAAGTTCAGGTCAAAATCTACCTTAAGTTCAGGTCAAAATCAAAAGTTCAGGCATAGGACTTTTATTGTTGTTTCTCATCTACCGACCACAATGAGGTCTTCATTCATTCATTCATTGATTATTGGCTACAGAATGTCTGTTCCTCATCTCACAGCCACAATGAGGTCTTCATTCATTCATTGATTATAATCCAAGTCCTCAATGAGTTTGTTGTGTTGTGTTACTGAAGCTTTATTGTCTCTTTCATCAAGTTTTCACTTGCATCAAGACAATCTGACTTATTTTTGGAGTGAAACCTAGAGAGATATAACGAACAGATCATGAACCACCGACCCTAAATAGATGTCTGGAAACCTCAACACTTATCACAGTGCAAACTCACGTCAGTAAGGCTTGTGGTGAGAAGAAGTCATTAATACCTTCAATAACGAGTCGACTCAAAGTTGGATGTGAGACGACTCCTACTTAGCTTGTGGATGAGTTGTTACTTATAACTTGTGAATAAAAAACGTCTTTATGTTAATTGATTCTAGACAATCAGAAAGATTATTAAATAATAGATTGGTATTTAATGCCACTTTCAACAATATTTCAGTTATTTATGGTGGTGATTAGTATTACTGGAGGAGGATATTGAGTACCTGGAGAAAACCACTGACCTGCTACAAGTCACAGACAAACTATATCTCATAAAGCTGCATTAACTGCACCTTACCAGGGGCAGGATTGGAACTCACAACTTTAGTGGAGATATATACCGACATATACCATACAATCATGGCTGTGATGGTCCCTTGACACAATATAATAACAGTACATTAATAAAACCTGTATCAAATATTGTACCCTAAATAACTACTTTTGTAGAAAGCCACCATATTGGAAAGCATTGTAATAGCATTGTAAATCTACAATGTTCTTCATTTCCTGGGCTTTTTATTATAAACTAACATTTTGTTAAGTCTTGTAAAGAGTTTTGTCAATACTATTTCCAATTCCATCCCAGTCCATTAAAACAACAATTAAAGTATAATTAAATATTGACTATACAAGGGTGTTAGAATGGTTGAATTCAAGTGTCAAATAAAACACACTAAATAATGTATTTACAATCATTTCAAATCATCTAATTGACACTGGAGTTTTATTTGTATTCAAATTAGAAAATAAATGGATGTTATAAAAACAAAAATCCAAGATTCACGGTGACCTAATTAATGACATGCATTATAGAAGTTTAATAAATGAAAACTAAAAATGGATATTATTCAGTGGCTTAGAAAATCCAAATTTAATAAAATGTCAAAAATCCTGCTACACAATGTTTTAAAGCTGGAATATATTTTGGCTACAACAAACAGTAAGAAATTAGAATACAATAGTCACCCTCTTATAAGGCAGCTCCCACAAAAGGCCACCTTTCTTAGATAGTAAATTACTACTAAATTATGCCACTCAAGAGAGGCCACCCTTCTTAGATAGTAAATTACTACTAAATTATCCCCGTCAAGAGAAGCCACCCTTCTTAGATAGTAAATTACTACTAAATTATGCCACTCAAGAGAGGCCACCCTTCTTAGATAGTAAATTACTACTAAATTATGCCACTCAAGAGAGGCCACCCTTCTTAGATAGTAAATTACTACTAAATTATGCCACTCAAGAGAGGCCACCCTTCTTAGATAGTAAATTACTACTAAATTATGCCACTCAAGAGAGACCACCCTTCTTAGATAGTAAATTACTACTAAATTATCCCCGTCAAGAGAAGCCACCCTTCTTAGATAGTAAATTACTACTAAATAATTATGCCACTCCAGTCAAGAGAGGTTACCCCTCTTAGCAGGCCATTTTTTCATTGCAGAAAGAGGTGGCCTTACAAGAGGGGAACTACCATTGTTACCAAAGAGAGGTCTTATAGGAGTTCTTATTCATGAACAATTACAAAAGAAAAATGACTTCATACATAAAGAAAAATAAGGTTTTTCCATTCAAACGAATATTTCCAAAAATACATAATCTGCATTGATTAAACGATTCATAGAGCAGTTAAAAAAAAACTGTTTGTCCATTCACAATGAACATCCTTTAAGCCATTAGTCTTCTTACCACAGACAAATAACAAATATAATAAAGGTACAAATAAAATCCTTAAATTTCCATCAACAGGTAAAATACCTAAATTACAATCAACAGGTAAAATGTTCCTACTTCTTGCAATATCAAATCAAAAGCTGGGGATAAAATCCATAAAACAGAACAATTAATCTTGTATTAAGACCATCTTTTTTTTTTTTTTCCCTACAAGACCATTATATTACTTTTCCTATCGACTTTTATACAACCTACATTCCCCTCCCGCCATTTTATTTGTCATTAACCAGATTAACCATCAATAGAACGAACACAAGTCATATGAGCTTGCAGATTTCCTTCGGTCACTTAACCTACGATTTCATCACGGTATACATTTATATAGATTAAACTACAACTGTGTATTGATTTCTTCTCCCTACCATTTATAGACGACATTCAATACACGACAATTTCCTAAGTCAATTTGTGTCTATTATCATCACGCTTTATGACCTAGAATTACTTCCCTTTACTGAACATTTCTCAAAATGAGCATTAAATACACTAAAATGTGTGCCAATTACACCAATAAATACACTAAAAATCTGTGCCAATTACACATCAATAAATACACTAAATGTGTGCCAATTACATATCAATATGTAGCCAGATTACTTCCTCTGAAAAAAACATTTTGTCTAAATACCAGTATTCAATAGACGTAAATTCTCTTATATGTCAGGGTTAGAGTTTAACGCCACTTTCAACAATATTTCAGCTATATAGTGGCAGTCGGTTTGATTGGTGGCAGAAACTGGAGTACCCAGAGAAAACCACCGACCTGCCGCAAGTCACTGACAAACTCATATGTCCAACTGAGGCTGTGATCATAAGGTAGTATTGTTATCTTACCTATTCAGTCAGTCCCTATCACAACTTTGATTCTCTACCATGGCAACGTGAACCAAATAAATACATCTTTGTTTGTGATAGTTTGACAAGCACCTCCAACGGGTTGATAGTTTTCTATAAAGAGTACTTAAGTTTCCTGCACCGATAAAATTGAAAGCCACAATATAACTGAAATATTGTTAAAAGTCTCATCACACACCCATAACCCTAACCTCAGTAACACTTTGTCTTTCATTTCCAAGAGTTGCTTCCCCTTACTGGTTATTTGCCTATAGTATACTGGTAGTTAGTTTACATATATTACTATAGAGTCTTATTACCACACATATGATTTTAATTGTGTGCAAATTTCTTTCATAGATGATAATGAACACACAAAACCATATCGGTTGCATAATGGTTAGCGTGCTCGCCTCGAGTGTGGTAGATTGTGGGTTCGAGCAGGTCAAACCAAAGACTATAAAATAGGTATGTGTTGCTTCTCCGCTAAGCATGCAGCATTAAGGAGAAGGAGCAAAGACTAAAAAATTGTTGAGTTGGTGTTAAACAACAATCACTCACTCATGAACACACAAAAATTTCCAAAGTCAATTATGGCCAAATCAAGGTTATTGAACGCACAACAAAGTCCAAGGTCAAGGACATTAAATCCATTACAATTCTCTAATTAATTAGAAGGCAAGGAGATGTAATAAAGATGAGAGAAGATTCTCATTATACACTGGGAAATAAATTAATTCTTATAATCCCAGAGGAATCTTCATGTGATTATATTAGAAACAGAAAGTTTATACAGTGACAGTCAACAGTTCTACCAATATCAACAATCAAGTCAACAGTTCTACCAATATCAACAATCAAGTCAACAGTTCTACCAATATCAACAATCACCTCTCACCTCAAGGTTTATACAGTGACAGTCAACAGTTCTACCAATATCAACAATCACCTCTCACCTCAAGGTTCATACAGTGACAGTCAACAGTTCTACCAATATCAACAATCACCTCTCACCTCAAGGTTTATACAGTGACAGTCAACAGTTCTACCAATATCAACAATCACCTTTCACCTCAAGGTTTATACAGTGACAGTCAACAGTTCTACCAATATCAACAATCACCTCTCACCTCAAGGTTTATACAGTGACAGTCAACAGTTCTACCAATATCAACAATCACCTCTCACCTCAAGGTTTATACAGTGACAGTCAACAGTTCTACCAATATCAACAATCACCTCTCACCTCACTGGACATCAAAATACAACATATTATGATGAAAATCCAGGGACATTGGACAGACAGGAACACAAATGTGGTGTGGTTAAATCTGTTAATGGGAACACACGTACCATACAAAATGTCTACTAGTCTATTAACATTTTTAATATAGAATATCACTCATTGTTGAAGACCCTACTGTGTAATGTAGAACAGCAATAAAACCACTGTTCTTTATTCTTAAGTTGAATAAGTCTCTAATACATCCATATCCTTTCTTACTACATGTAATATAAATTTGTCTAATTTCCCCTTTACACAGAAAAGTTTAAAAATGTGAATATATAATAATGTAAAAATCTCTAAATTCAAAATGACATTTTAAATAAAAATGTTGAAATGGCATTAAGAGGGTATTATTATTATTGACATTTAAAAAAGAATCTAATGAATGTGGACAATGAAAAAATCCATTATTTATAGAAAATAAAACCACAAATCCTAAAACAAATCAATAATTCTAATAACCTTAATTACTAAAGAATGGAAATAGAATCAATGATTTCAGGAAACAAAAATATAAACAATTATAACTTTAACATCGGCAGCATATTTGTATTACAGTTGATGGGGTAAAAAGTTGATAATTTTGATTAAAATCGTGCCATCTGTAGCCATTCACCATAGAAACCAGTGTTTAGGTGTTACATTATATCTGAATTGTTTACCATCAGATATCTGATGTTTAGATGTTAAGTACAGATCCACGACAAAAACACCAAACAATAACTCACCAGCTTATACCGTTCTTCCCATCCACGACAAATAAGACAGGTCTTCCCGTCCACGACAAATAAGACAGGTCTTCCTGTTCACAAAAATTGTACAGTTCTTTTCCTCAACAAAAAATTATCCAATATCTGAAAATATAAGAAGAACATGTGGCATCACTGTGAAATAGACTGTGGTTTAGCAGAAAACTTCATAAATCGTCATTATATGATTAAACTCTGATCAATAAAGTAAGATCGCTACAAACACCAGTTGATTTTACCCAAGATTCTTCATACTATCATGCACACACACATATATATACAACAGTAAGCAGTTCTAAACCAGAATTCAATATCTAAAGTACAAAGGCTTTATTTGCCTGTATAATGTATGATTTTCAAATTACATGTACAGTCAAATCTGCCTTAAAGGCCACCTCTATGTAACAAATAACTGCTACAAAGGGCAGCCTCATTTCCCCATTAATGAATGGTGCATATAATTTTAACCTGCTCATAAAGAGCACATTTGTAGGTTCCCTTGAGTGCCCTTTATAGACAGGTTTGACTGTATAATTTCCTTTATACAACAGGTTGGTACTACCACCTGTATATAACAAACAAACACATGCTATCACCCTCCTCCTTTTTATAACATTATCTTACAATGTATAGTATGTAACAAGAAATAGTTAATTAAATGAGCATGAATTAAAAAAAATGACTAAGTATATAAAATCATAGGAGTCTGAAATAATATCTGTTGTGCTATGGGGTAAGATCAGTGGGCAATGGGAAGATTGGCAGTCATTGGGAATTAAAAACATCACTGGTGATCTTCCTTGTACCCATCGATCTTAACTCATAACCCACTGGATATATTTTCAAACTCCTGTGAAATTATCCTTACCAAATGATTAAAGTTTATAGTCCACCAAACAATTAGGTAAATATATCCAAAAACATTTTTTTGGTTACTAAATACACACTTGATATTAAATCACAAATTCTGGTGATGACCTAGGTCAAACACTCTCTGGTAATAAATCACAAAAGATCTACGGCTTGGTTACTTACACACAGATACGTATGGCTTGGTCAGATAAATTCTGGTCCGTTTTGACCACAACAAAACATATGGCTTGTTCACTGGCACACTATAGCTATGTTCCTTGAACACAAAAAGAGATCTGTGACTTGGTCAGACACAGTGTGGTCTGTACTGATCACAAAATACCTATAGTTTAAGTATTGTCCAGTCAAACACTGTCTATTGATCATGTAGACCCATGACTAGTACTACACTGGTGGACAATAGCTATGACTGGTACTACAGTGCTGGACAATGGCTATGGACACTGTTTCTATAAAGGATTATGTTGATATTGACACAAGCCCTCATTGTAGATAACTTAAGTAAACATTTGATCTTTAACACTAGGTCTAGATGATCAATTATTTCAATATAAAGGTACATACAAGTTAGATAACAGTGGGGGAGACATACTAAGTTGATAAGCTCGGACACTGTTGTGTGGGATTGTTTATTTTATATTTTTACCTATGCAGAGTATTTACACCAATAAATCTGTCTTATAAGTCAACAATCAATATTTTTACTAAATTACAAAATATTTGGGACAAGTAGAAAATTAAAAGTTTTTGGTCAAGTCATTTATTTTTTGTTTGTTTAAGACAAAATAAATAACTCATTTTACTTCTCCTTCATATAATCTTTTCTAATTAAAACAAAAAAGTAATATTTTCTTTTATACAAATTTGAGGTTTTTTTTAATAATTTTGAAAGTGTACCAATTTCCAGATAACAAAAAGAAAACAAAAGTTGTTACTAGTATAATACATATAAGATAGTTAAACTAAAAAAACTTAGAGTGAGTGATCAGTCAGCCATTGTTGTTTAATGCCAAGTGTTTGAGCGAATCAGTGCTTGTCGTTTAACACATAGTAAGCCAGTGAGTGATCGTTGTTTAACACCTAGTGAGTCTATGATGTTGTATAACAACAAATGAGTGAGTCAGAGTAAGTGATCATTGTTTAACACCTAGTGAGTCTATGATGTTGTATAACAACAAATTAGTGAGTCAGAGTGATTGGTGTTTAATGCCCAGTGAGCAACATTTCAGCTGTATCATGGTGAGAACAATTTACTTTTTTATGAGATGATGGTGTTATCTGTTTTTATAGACCAACAGGTTGAGTTAGATTTTTATAATGCTAGCTCACTGAAATAACAGTCCACAGGGAGACATGTTGATCCACTCTGACACATTATCCTAACCATGCTATCCAGTTCAATACACTTTGATATTTTTAATACCTCTATATAAAGATCATAACTGCTACTAAAAAACTGTAATAAAATAATTCTTGTCTCCATAAAAAATGTCTTGGGAGGGAATTGTTCAAAGGGGATCAAAGTCTCCTTTTAAATTTTATTACATCTTTTGTTTCTCTAACAATTATATGGTCTCATTAAAAACTGAAAATATGTGTAATCCCCTGGTGATCCATATGGCTTTCTATGTATAAAATGTTGACAAACCTTATGTGTCAATACACGGCCATATTGGTTTGTTAATATCACAGCAGTTATAAATCCCTGATAATCTTGTTTATGGTCAACAAGCCATTTTTATTAGACTATAGCCATATGTTTCATCTTTCTGTATAAGATCACCTCTTCTTTTAAAGAAAAAGCGGTCTTATAAGAGTATTGGCCTCTTTTGAAGGAGGGACAGTTTAGTAATATTTTACTATTTCTCCGTTAGATTTTGGAACCATTTCGACAGTGTGATTTTTTTGTTTTTCCATTTTTTTACTATCTCAGTGCATCTGATATCTGACCTAATAACAGGGGAGACCTAAAACCAGGGGAGGCCTAATAACAGGGGAGGCCTAATAACAGGGGAGACCTAATAACAGGGGAGACCTAATAACAGGGGAGACCTAATAACAGGGGAGGCCTTTGGTGGAAACTGTCTCATAAGAAGGGGACTACCTCAATGTCAATTGCTATATATGTCCCCACCAATGCATTTTATATTTTAATTTTGAACTAACATTAAGTAACTGTGGGTCATATACAAAATAATACTACTGGCTTCTTGAATACCTATAACAGTAATCAACAGGTTATCTAAAAAGGTCCTTATAACACCCAACATTTACTGCTGCTATTATCTATAGAGACTGTGTGATTCCTGCCCATCTGCTCAAAACCCAACTTTTACAGGAATGATGTGTTGTGCTTATCAAAGGAATCCTCCACATAATAAAGGCATAGAAAGGAAAAATTAACCAGAGATGGCAAGATTTCCTTTGAAAAAATAAATAGCAGATTAAATTAGCAATTAATTGTGCATGTCATCTAAATATATTGGTCTTGTTATGAATGTAAACAAAGATATAATGTTCTCTGAACAAAATGCAAGGTTTAATCTTTCACTATAAAATATTCTCTGATTTTGAGCAAAATACAAGTTTTCATCTTTCACTATATGCAAAAATTTGATGATTAATTTTCCTTTTTCAGATATATTCAGGAGCTGTATGTAAGGAAGACCTATAATACTAAACCTTTCATACATTTTGAGAGAGAAATCTTTTGCTAATTTTTTATGCATTTACTCTAAAACTACACAGGAGGTGTGTTACAATACAACATTCGAATCCCACTCAGGCTAGGTGTACTCAATACAACATTATGTGATAAAATTTGTCAGTGACTTGCGGCAGGTCGGTGATTTTCTCTGGGTACTCAGGTTTCCTCCACCAATAAAACTGACCGCCACAATATAACTGAAATATTGTTGAAAGTGGCGTTAAACACCATAAACCAAACCAAACAAAGTTTAAACGAATCTCCATGTGGAGAACATGTGTCCTCGTAATAATTTTTTGCTTCGTATTTTAAATTTTTGTCTGTTTTTATAAGAAATAGTACTTTATTGATCTTTCCATTGTAAATTTAACAAATAAGAATATTCAGTATTTCTACCATTCTTCTATTTAATATAATGTTTATCAAAACTAGAATGAACCACTTAAACACTATTTTGTATCTGAGACTCCCACTCACGACTCTGACTGACAACACATTACACGTTATAATTGAAATCGTTAAATTTACCAATAATATTCTTTGAGACACGGGACGAAATCTTTTAAATGACAAATATGCAAATATAGATATTTTTAATATCTTCTTAAAGATTAATATCAATATTGTTTCACTTCATCTCAAAATATTAACGGATATTAAAATCAATACAAAATATGACGATTTTTCTCTGATGGTTTTCTTGAATAGATAATCATCTCTGCTTGCTTGCCAGCCAGGTGGGTGATGTGAAAATAAATCTATCAAAATTCAATTTGAATTTTATTGATATTTCAAACTTTTGTGATCAGTAAACGTCTGTTTTATTTCTATTTTCAAACTTTTATGTATTCTTAATAGTCGCCTTCTAATCAATAAAGACAAAAACAGTTTTCTGTGAATAATGGAAAAAGCATTCTGTGAAAAAATAAAAAAAAAGATGTTTTGGTATTTTTTACTAAACCAAAAATCTGTATATTGAGTAACATTCTGTGAAAAATGAAAAAAAAAGTGCCTTTTTTTTCTTTTTTTCTTTACTAAACCAAAAATCTGTATTTTGAGTAACACATTTATCTTTTGGTTGCAACAACTGGCATTAAAGGGGAGATAACTCTATTATACATTATCACACAAGCATCTCAAAAACTCTTTTTATGATAATGAAGACATTATTCTGATGAAACCTAAACAATAAAACGATTTAATAAAAGCTTTGAAATGTCAGACATATTTTTTTCTCCATCACCACCGCATGGTTGCAATGGGAACATTTACGATAACAGTCATTATGTTGCCTCAATCTATTAAAACCCATAAATTTTTTGTTAAAAAGCCGTTTTTCCATTAGCCAAGGCTTACGGCTTACAGCAATTATACAAAATTTACAATTCTGGACATTAAGATATCAATATTTCTCCAATGATAATAATATTTTAAAGCTATATCTGAATAATGAATATTATCTCAATTTGAAGTAGATTCTCTATTAGATAAACTTGTCAGTAACATTTATTTGACATAATGGTGTTATATACAGCTTTAGAACTCTTCTATTATTTATTGTCTTTAACAATTGTTTGTCAATTAGACACCATATCTATTACAATGTTCTATCTACACTCAGAAATCAGAAGTAGGAAGAACTTAAGAAAATTTGTTCTATATTTGAATCTTATATAATCAGCTTAAAGGTAACAATAAAAATAATAAACTTTACAGTAACAGAATATCTGTGTTCCTACATGAGAGTTTATCAATGTTCTAACTGAGGAACCATAGCTTTTACGTTATTTGTGTTTGTTTGTATATAGTGGTGTCCAGCACATATTGTGTTGTGTTTTTGTTTTGTTTGTCTTCGTCTTGTGTACTGTATGTTGCCTGTTTCTCTAGATTGTCCCTTCGTCTTGTGTACTGTATGTTGCCAGTTTCTTTGGATTGTCTTTTTTTCATTGTCCCTTCGGTATTCTCTAATGTTTATTTTAATGGGTTTTTTTTACAGTAGACTACAATAAAATAAAAGGTTACTAAGAGCTACGATTATGCAGCTAATTCATGACCCTGCCCAAAATATTAACTCTTTTGTGACAGAGAATCCATTCTCTCTACCCGAAAATTCTTCAGTGCTGAGAAATCATCAGATCATATTTTTTTAGAGATTTTTTTTTATTTCTGCCAAACACAATGTGAAATAAGAAATGGAATTTCCTGTTGTGTTGAGAAACTAAAACTACTTACACCAGGAAATTAAAACATACCATAATCTCTTATTTCAAGATTTAAAATAAATGAATTTCTGAAATTAGCTAAGCTATTTTGTCATCATATTTCAACCACTTAAAATGATTAGTTTTCAAAACCAACTTATTTTCTGACCAACCATTGACTTATAGAAATGAACCCTCCCCCCCCCCCCTCCCATCCCCAAGATAAATAAATAGTGCCCTATAGTGCATTTCTCTTCTATTTTTCTACAATTTTAAATTTGGAGAAAATCAGTTCAGGTCTTTAATTAAACAACACATATTTTTTTAAAACAAGGGCAACGTAAAGCGTGGGGTATCCCCTCACCTAAAAATTAGACCCTGTGACCTTGACCTTTGACCTTGAAAATCAATAGGGTTCCAGATTCTCTTAAGGACTAAGTATGTACCAAGTTTGGTCAAAATCCATTGAAGGATGTTGATTCTAGAGTGTTCACAAGGATGCTACGCAGTAAAAATTTGACCCGGTGACATTGACCTTTGACCTATGACATTGAAAATCAATAGGGTTCCAGACTCTCGTAAGGACTAAGCATGTACCAAGTTTGATCAAATTCCATTGATAGCCCGGTGACTAGAGACATCATTTCCAAAATTTAATCGTCATGAATACTATACGGCTGTGTCATATATCATTCGACTCGGCAATGTTCGTACTTTCAAAATAATTTGGTCGTCAAAAGAAAATATGGTGCAGTTTTTCAGAAATCAAGGTCAAAGGTCAAAAAACATTTTTCACACAAAAATTCATTGAATACCAAATTTCAATTAGAATCCCTTTTTCATTAAAGAAAGACGAAAAATTACATATTTGGTTTTCCTTATTCAATTTTCTATCTAAAACGTCGGATGTCATCAAAAAAGAATTGTTCTGTGCAAATTTATGTGTTTTCACAAAAAAGGGGAGGGTATTCGCTTAAAAACCTGGTAATTTTCCAAACTGTCGATAGTTAAAGCCATTAAAACTTATCCAAACTTAAAGAAAATAAAGAAAAATATATATTCTACAAAGTAAATATAAATAATAGCCAAATTATAATGAGGAATATAAGTTTTGTTCACATAGATTTGTGTTGGTACATGTCCAATTGGCAACATTAACTCATACAAAACATACTTATATGTGGGTTAAAAGCAAAAACACAACTTCTTGTATGCAACAAAATGCATCAACAGAATATAAATCAGCAACAAATAAGGCAAAACAACAGTACAAGGCATTCTGAGTGACTGGAACTGCCTTTTTCATGTGGAAATAGGAGCTGTTCTATACAAGACTTAAGCGAAACAAGATCTTTGCAGAACAATGAAACAGCTCGTCATAAAGGTGTACATTATTATGTTTTTAACACATTAAACGTCTTCTGCAAGGGTATATGAATGGACATTTTTACATGATTCTGATCCTTGGCAAGAACATAAGTCAGTACATGCAAGGTTCTGCCCTGCACAAACACAAGACTTTTTACATTGCGATTTCACCTTGCATGAACACACTAGATCACGGAGAAATTCTGCTGACATGTTTCCTTCAAAGTAGACTGGATGCAAAGAATCATTGACAGTTCGCCATCCGTATTCCATTGGTGAAGGTATAGGTGGTTTTGCCAGACAGGAAGTATGCCAAACTTTGGTCTGGAATGAAGCACGAAGAATATGCTGACGAAGTGCCGCTTCTGAAGGTGGTAATCTAACCAGACTTGCATCCCGAACTGTAGCAAGTTTTACTCGAAGTTTGTTAATGTTATGATGGGAGGATGCAAAAGACTTCTGATCACAAAGCCTAGCTACAAACCGTGAAGAGCATGAAATAGCAACATCTTTGTCGGGATCTCCCAAATTGTCTAAATCATGGAAATCTGATGCTGCATCTTTCAGTATTTTGTACACTAACCTTTTGCCATTGCGCCAGGAAGAACTCTACGACCGTCCTTAACACTACTAACGTTTCCCATTTGGACCCACAGTTCACTGGTGTTTGTCATCTGCTTATCAAAATAAATACAGAGAACAATCACATCTGCATCAGAGGTTTTGATAATGATCCTGACTTGCTTTCCCAATTCTTTGAGCCTTTTGTCAGCATGTAAAGCCTGGAGGATCATACGGGTGTCCGCCTCTTCTTGGTCTGAAACAACTTTCACAATTTCCGGATTTCCAAATGAACCGGCAATGTAATACAGATTTCCAGGGGGCACTAATGAGTTACTTTGATTGAATTTGACAATGAAGTCACCAAAAAGGTTTATGAGTGCCTGCTTGTTTTCTTTGACAGATAGAAATTTCTTCCAGTCAGGAATATTTCTGCCTTCTATGACTTGGAACACCTTTGTATGGGCAGTCACTTTGGTACAACGCTCTCTTTCAGCCGACTTGATGGATTTTTTAACGTCATACCGGTCAAATACATCTGCTACTGTATGTGCTTTTCCAAAGCATGATGTCAACTGTCTGCAGTAGGCGGTAGCAAGGTCTCCAAAGGTTATATGCGTCTTTGCATCCATGCACTAACCTAGTGCCATGCTATCTCTGATGTAAGTTGTCAACGAAGGGTCAAAATCCGGCAACGAAAGAACTGGGGAAACTTCATTTTCGAACTGCTTCACTAGATCTGATTTACAAGATTTCCTCATTGTACCATCTTCATGGAACATGGACACCGGAATAGGCCCTGCAGGATGTGAAAGAATGTTGTCAATCGTGACATCATCTCTGCTATTAGCCAAAACCAGAGCACGTCTGAAATTGTGGATTGATATGACCGGTTATGATTTCACCAGATATGCATTTCAGGGATGTTTTGGCATTCATGTCTTCAAATGTTTTCAATTTTGACTTTGAGATAGGGCTATAAAAATTCACAGACTGTCCTACAGAGAGAGCACTGTTGAGCAAAGTTTCTGCACTTTTCTTCACCTTCGTTGACAGCAGACAGCAACGAATCCTGTACTTCTCTGGTAGCATGCATGCCTGTAGAAATATTCATGAGACAAGGAGGGTGGGCCTCTATATCAAAGGGGTCAGTCATGGCTTCGTTCAAATGGTTTACTATTGCTTGGACTTGTTCCTCATCTCGCTTCAAAGCTGTTTGCTTCATTTCTTCATGTGAGGTATGGCTGGTGCTTGTAATACCTGCCCTGTCATTCATTGCACTACTAAATGATGCTAGGAAATATCTAGTGAATGTCCATCTAACAAGGGCAGATTTCTGATTCGTTATTCCTACGATACCACCTGAGCCCTTCAAATCTTTTATGATGGTTTTGTCAGTGCCCATATCGCTCCAAATACCATTGAAGCTGCCGGATGTTTGTCTAATGGAAAACTCGCCTTTTTCAAAAGCTGATTTTATCTCGGCTGAAAGTTCGAGCATATCAAGTATGTATACAGGCATCCATCTAGAGTAATTTGTACGGTTAGTAATGAAGAAATAGGGCAACATTTTTGATGAAGACATCAGATGTGCCGACCAATCACCCTCCCGTTCTGCTCGTACAATTGACAACATAATTTGAACCGCCACCAGAAACATATCCCAGTATTTGAATGTAGGTGATGCATCGTATCCCCATTTTCTAAACTTACCGATTAGAGGCTGTACGTGGTCTTCAAACAATTCTTCAACTTTAGTTAGTAGTACTGATGTTTCAATTGTCTCATCACAGATACTTCTATGAAATTCAAACAGCGCATTCCAGAATGCTGATGGTATCTGATCGATGTAGTCAAAGGTCATACACTAGTTCTAATAATAAAACCCTAAATGCTCGCTTACTCGCAAGGAGATACAAGTTTGTCACATGAGCTACATTATTGCAGCTAGTCCTACACCAGTATATGAATGCCGCAATAAACAGAACTTGTAGGGCTTCAAATACAAGTGTGAACCCCCTGACATCCCTGTTAAATTCTTTGCCAACCAACATAAGCTCAGCTGTATTTCCAGCATACACGCCAGAATCAACCAAAAGATCACGAAGACCGACATCGGCCCAAAGTTTCCCTATCGAAGATAAGAAACAAGACAAACTGTAAAAACCACTAAGTCTAAGAATATGGCGATTGAAATAACTTACAACTCAATAACTAAATTTGCCTCTTAGAATGAACAAAAATGAAAAATAACTATCACCACAACCTCAAATTCGAACAAACAACATTTAAAAGTCAAAAGAACAAAGACATATCAACAAATACAAAAGAAATCAATCCATAGTTAAAGTAGATTAATCGAATATAAGGTGCACTCGAAGTTCAAGATCAATATGGTGAACAAGGTATTCAGATCTATCGGGACCTTTTCGAAAAATTAAGTAAGGTAAAGATTTGTTAGTCTATAATTTGGGTGGTATATAAAATCCCATTAAAGAAACTTAGATAAAAAAAAAAGGTGTGTCACTAAATAGGGTAATGATTATATTTTTAATTTCTACTAGTTACTTAACTATTTATCAACTGGCGCATTATTGTACAGAATTAAAATCTGGTGAAACTACAAAATGACCCTATTTACAATATTTGTTATTGTTATTATTTTTCAATAATAGGTTTATTGTGTTAGTTTTTTCACTTAATGAATAAAACATTATATGTAAACTTTGAATCCAATGCGAAAGAAATATATTTCTATGCAGTTTTTAAATACCGGAGCAAAACTGTTAGCCACTCGAGGTGTAAGTAAATTTTGCTAACTATACATAGAATTTTAGAAAACTGCACCATACGACTTTTTGACGACCAGTCTAAAATCAAAGTAAAATCATTTTCCTACAAGTATGCCAATTTTTAGCCATATAGTATGAAGTGAAATTAAACTCCGTTAATATGCGACTTTTGCGTAGTTGGTCACCGGGCTATGAAGGATGCTGATTCTAGAGTGTTCACAAGGATGTTATGCGGTAAAAATTTGACCCATTGACCTTCGACCTTGAAAATCAATAGGGTTCCAGACTCTCCTAAGAACTATGTATGTACCAAGCTTGGTCAAAATCCATTGAAGGATGTTGATTCTAGAGTGTTCACAAGGATGTTATGCGGTAAAAATTTGACCCCTTGACCTTTGACCTTGAAAATCAATAGGGTTCCAGACTCTCCTAAGAACTATGTATGTACCAAGCTTGGTCAAAATCCATTGAAGGATGCTGATTCTAGAGTGTTCACAAGGATGTTACGTGGTAAACAGTTGACCCAGTGACATTGACCTTTGACCTATGACCTTGAAAATCAATAAGGTTCCAGATTCTCCTAAGGACTAAGTATGTACCAAGTTTGGTCAAAATCCATTGAAGGATGTTGATTCTAGAGTGTTCATAAGGATGTTACGCAGTAAAAATTTGACCCAGTGACATTGACATTTGACCTATGACCTTGAAAATCAATAAGGTTCCAGACTCTTCTAAGGACTAAGTATGTACCAAGTTTAGTCAAAATCCATTGAAGGATGTTGATTCTAGAGTGTTCACAAGGATGTTATGCCATAAAAAATTGACCTGGTGACCTTGATCTTTGACCTATGACCTTGACAATCACTAGGGTTCCAGATTCTCTTAAGGACTAAATATGTACCAAGTTTGGTCAAAATCCATTGAAGGATGTTGATCCTAGAGTGTTCACAAGGATGTTACGGAAGGACGGAAGGAAGGAAGGACGGACGGTAGCGTTACTATATCCCTTCGCAACTTCGTTGGCGAGGGGATATTAATAACTCTTGGAAGGGTTGGGATCCCATTGATCAGTTTAATTCATCATAATTTTTTTGCCTGTCCCAAGTCAGGACCGGGATTTCCCCCTTCATATGTCATGATCTTTTTCTACGTTCAGTGAGTAGAGGTAAAAGGTGACTGTTTGTTTTGTTGATATTGGGGAACTTTTTTTTCATAAAGAATGAAAAAGCCAAAAAAATACTAAACCTTCAAATTAATATGTATCTCTATAGGCATACAGGCTGTCAGAATTGATTTTTTTTTTGTTTATATTAAAAGTTGCCAATATTCAATGTTTTATTATAAAATATCGAATATTGGCAACTTTTAATATAAAAATAATTCAATTTTGACAGCCTGTATGCCTTTAAAATAGTTTTGACTGATATCTTGTGAATACCACCTAAAATAGTTTTGACTGATATCTTGTGAATACCACCTAAAATAGTTTTGACCGATATATTGTGAACACCTTTCTAACCTTCGATGAGAAATTATGAATAGGGAAATTACCAACCCATGTTATTTTACTTCAAAAATTAACCAAACAAAAGATAATTAACCATAATTACGATCGGCAGCCCACTGCAATGAAGTGTCGGAACACACCACGTAATTCTACCAGCCAATCAACTACCAACACCCGTCAATTGATATGAAACGTAAATTAAAACTATAATGAAGAGAGATCTTTTTACATATGCTGGTTATTATCTTTTGAAAAATGATATTCAAATTAACACCATAAATCCATCTAACATTTGAAACCTCCCATGGGGCATGCTTGATGTAAACGCTAGACCAATGTCAACAATCTTAGGCTCACCATACACAAAAATACAATACAGTCAACAAAAAACACCCTATCTGATAATTATAAATAAACAATAATAAATAGAATGTCTCCATCTGACGAGCCATGAGACACTATTGTTATTCTACCATATCTTTATAACCTGACATTTCCTTTCTTATGTTCTCAGCTCAACATCACTTTATACAAGTAAAAAAGATTTTCATCAAATTAAATACAATTAATTGAATGTCATATAATACACACAAGGTTCTGCAAGGGGAAATTTCTAACTTCTAGTTCAACTATCTTTTAAAATTTTGAATAAAGTTCTTGTTCATGCATTCAATTCTTTAAAAATGTTGAATAAAGTTCTTGTTCATGCATTCAATTCTTTAAAAATTTTGAATAAAGTTCTTGTTCATGCATTCAATTCTTTAAAAATGTTGAATAAAGTTCTTGTTCATGCATTCAATTCTTTAAAAATGTTGAATAAAGTTCAACAGAACATTCATGCATTCAATGTGAGACAGAAATAATATATGGGTATTTAGATGGTGTTCTAAATTGACAGAGAGGTTGACTTAAACATATCAACTTCTCTGACATCACACCCTATTAACATATTAAGTAACCCCTCCCTCTTACAAATCCTGATTTTTCTACACCATTTTGCAACACTTGGTCCTCTCAATTGGTGTGATTAAGACAATTATAGAATTTTATAAGATAAACTTTGTGATAATAAAATGAAAAACAAAATATACCACACTATCAGAACAATTCTAAAATCTAATAGAAAAACAAAAAATACCACACTATCAGAACAATTCTAAAATCTAATAGAAAAACAAAAAATACCACACTATCAGAACTATTCTAAAATCTAATAGAAAAACAAAAAACACCACACTATCAGAGCAATTCTAAAATCTAATAGAAAAAAAACAAAAAATACCACACTATCAGAACAATTCCAAAATCTAATAGAAAAACAAAAAATACCACACTATTGGAACAATTCCAAAATCTAATAGAAAAACAAAAAATACCACACTATCGGAACAATTCTAAAATCTAATAGAAAAAAAACAAAAAATACCACACTATCAGAACAATTCCAAAATCTAATAGAAAAACAAAAAATACCACACTATTGGAACAATTCCAAAATCTAATAGAAAAACAAAAAATACCACACTATCGGAACAATTCCAAAATCTAATAGAAAAACAAAAAATACCACACTATCAGAACAATTCCAAAATCTAATAGAAAAACAAAAAATACCACACTATCAGAACAATTCCAAAATCTAATAAAAAAACAAAAAATACCACACTATCGGAACAATTCCAAAATCTAATAAAAAAAACAAAAAATACCACACTATCAGAACAATTCCAAAATCTAATAGAAAAACAAAAAATACCACACTTTCCTGACTTGGTACCTCCTGACACATAATATATACATGACTGTTCACTTTCCTGGCTTGGTACCCCCTGACACATATATACATGACTGTTCACTTTCCTGGCTTGGTACCCCCTGACACATATATATACATGACTGTTCACTTTCCTGTCTTGGTACCCCCCTGACACATATATACATGACTGTTCACTTTCCTGGATTGGTACCCCCTGACACATATATACATGACTGTTCACTTTCCTGGCTTGGTACCCCCTGATACATATATACATGACTGTTCACTTTCCTGGCTTGGTACCCCCTGACACATATATACACGACTGTTCACTTTCCTGGCTTGGTACCCCCTGACACATATATACATGACTGTTCACTTTCCTGGCTTGGTACCCCCTGATACATATATACATGACTGTTCACTTTCCTGGCTTGGTACCCCCTGACACATATATACACGACTGTTCACTTTCCTGGCTTGGTACCCCCTGACACATATATACACGACTGTTCACTTTCCTGGCTTGGTACCCCCTGACACATATATACATGACTGTTCACTTTCCTGGCTTGGTACCCCCTGATACATATATACATGACTGTTCACTTTCCTGGCTTGGTACCCCCTGACACATATATACACGACTGTTCACTTTCCTGGCTTGGTACCCCCTGACACATATATACATGACTGTTCACTTTCCTGGCTTGGTACCCCCTGATACATATATACATGACTGTTCACTTTCCTGGCTTGGTACCCCCTGACACATATATGCACGACTGTTCACTTTCCTGGCTTGGTACCCCCTGACACATATATACACGACTGTTCACTTTCCTGGCTTGGTACCCCCTGACACATATATACATGACTGTTCACTTTCCTGGCTTGGTACCCCCTGACACATATATACACGACTGTTCACTTTCCTGGCTTGGTACCCCCTGACACATATATACACGACTGTTCACTTTCCTGGCTTGGTACCCCCTGACACATATATACACGACTGTTCACTTTCCTGGCTTGGTACCCCCTGACACATATATACACGACTGTTCACTTTCCTGGCTTGGTACCCCCTGACACATATATACATGACTGTTCACTTTCCTGGCTTGGTACCCCCTGACACATATATACACGACTGTTCACTTTCCTGGCTTGGTACCCCCCGACACATATATACACGACTGTTCACTTTCCTGGCTTGGTACCCCCTGACACATATATACACGACTGTTCACTTTCCTGGCTTGGTACCCCCTGACACATATATACACGACTGTTCACTTTCCTGGCTTGGTACCCTCTGACACATATATACATGACTGTTCACTTTTCTGGCTCAGTACATGTTTTTTATTTTTTTTTGTCAATAGGAATACACGTAGATACTATCTATATGTATTATATTTCACTTATATTGTTATTCATCGGCTCTAAGGACAGTCAGTGCCGTCATGGTCGTGATCGTATAGTAGTTGGATTTCTAACTACCTATGCAATCAATGCCTATCTAACGTTGTGAGTTCGACTTGCGGCACGTCGGTGGTTTCCTCCGGGTACGGCGGTTTCCTCCACCAATAAAACTGACCACCATGATATAACTGAAATATAGTGGAAAGTAGCATTAAACACCATAAACCAACTAAGGACAGTCTTGTATATTGATTACAAGTAATCTATTTTTATGACAACTTTAGAGCTTCATTTTAAAAAATGAACCCTACTGAAAGGCCACGGAATTGTTCAAGACCATCTATACAATACTTAACATGTTGTCAATTCCTACGGGCTATGAATCATTTTTAATGAAATGAGCAACCATATCATGGATTGACACTCAAATTTCATGGTAAAATTGCATGCTCAGAAAAAAATGCCATATTTATTATAAATTGCCATGTTTAGAAAAAAAAATGTTCTATTTACTATAAATTATTACAATAACGATCTACTAGTAGAAACAGAATCACAAACAGAGGGATCAGGTTCTATATTTCTGTACATCAATATTTAATTCTTATGTCAAATATAATATGCCAATTGATGCAAGTTATGATTGATTGATTGATTGATTGATTGATTGATTGATTGATTGATTGATTGATTGATTGATTGATTGATTGATTGATTGATTGATTGATTGATTGATTGATTGATTGATTGATTGATTGATTGATTGATTGATTGATTGATTGATTGATTGATTGATTGATTGATTGATTGATTGATTGATTGATTGATTGATTGATTGATTGATTGATTGATTGATTGATTGATTGATTGATTGATTGATTGATTGATTGATTGATTGATTGATTGATTGATTGATTGATTGATTGATTGATTGATTGATTGATTGATTGATTGATTGATTGATTGATTGATTGATTGATTGATTGATTGATTGATTGATTGATTGATTGATTGATTGATTGATTGATTGATTGATTGATTGATTGATTGATTGATTGATTGATTGATTGATTGATTGATTGATTGATTGATTGATTGATTGGTGTTTAACGATAACCTTAGCAATATTTCAGCTATATTGTGGCCAGTTAAGGGTTAAAATATGCTTTCACACAATAATGGGTACTATCTATACCAACCTGTCTGGTAAAGATTGAAAAAGGAATTTGTTCTACTGATTCTTAAGACAAAAAATATCTTTAGACAATTGAGGAATTTGATTTCCTTTTTATACCATGTGAACCAAATTGCAAACCATTATTTAAGGTAAAATGAGTCAAATTGCAAACCATTATTTTTGGAATATGTGAACCAAATAGCAAAACATTTTTAGGTGAACCATTAAGCAAACCATTATTTTTAGGTCATGTGCTCAAACTATTAAGGTCTTAATTTAGGCTAGCGAGTCAAATAGCAAATCATTATTTTTAGTTCTGGTGAACCATATATCAAACCATTATTTTTAGTTCTGGTGAACCAAATATCAACCCTTTATTTATAGTTCTGATGAACCAAATAGCAAACCATTATCTTTAGTTCTGGTGAACCAAATATCAAACCATTGTTTTTAGTTCTTGTGAACCAAATATCAAACCATTATTTTTAGTTTTGGTGAACCAAATATTAAACCATTATTTTTTAGTTCTGATGAATCAAATAGCAAACCATTATTTTTAGGCCAGGTGAGCCAAATAGCAAACTATTTTTATGCCAGGTGAGTCAAATAGCAAACCCTTATTTTTAGGCTTAGGTGAGGTGAACCAAATAGCAAAGCATTATATAAGTGGATTGCATACATGTATAAAGAATAATGTAAATGGTTTGAACAAATGTCATTTAAACAATAATATGTGCTGGAAACTGTTAGAGAATAAAAGAAGATGAAGCCACTTAAAGGGAGACAAGCAGGGACTATATGCATTAGTGAAATATTAAATTAATGAATAAGTAGGGGTAATAAAATTCTCTAATCGTTGTAGAGACCATTATTTGCCAGACAATTCTACTAAAATGTCGAAATTCTACAGCAATTTTATTCAATGTTTCCACTTTTGATTGAAAACAGATCAAGACTTTTCCATTACCAAAATGTTCCGATTGTCAATTTCATTTTCTCACCCTCAGCTATGAATATGTCAGGTCGTAGTCTTTAAAATGTTTAGGAATCGCAATGAAATTCTTAAATAGAAAAAATATGGTTGGAATTACATCAAGAAACAAGCATAAAAAGAGAATAATGGGAGTGAATGTTGATTAAATGGAAGCTAAGACAACTATTACAGATCTCGTTGACTTTCAATCTACCACGCAGAATAAACGAAAATAATGCTCTTGTGATTCCCTAATAAAAAGACGGTAATAAATCATTACGGCATCGGCAGTCGGTCAATTGAATTTCTTTTTTTACGAAAATCCATTTCAAATCTCTGAGCGGGGATTTCTAATTGTAAAACAGCAAACATAAACATGGAACTGTCACACTCCAAAAGACAAATGGAAATAAGGAGAAATTTACATAAAATTAATTTCAAATATGGATGGAAGACAATGTTAAATTTTGATTGTTTTTTATATATAAATATATATATATAACACAGAATTTATTCAATTTGATTTTCCATTTAAAATAATAATAAAGAGAGAATTAATTAAACGAATGTCGCACTCTTGAAAACTGATATAAAGTTTATAGTGCCATTGGCATAGCTTGGGTCTTTTTTCTAGTGAGGCAACTCGCCGAGCGCCAGAAGGCGAACAAATGGTAGGGGGGTCCGGGAGCATGCTCCCCCGTAATTTTTCTAAAAAATATGAGCGCTTGAAACGCATTTTCCCGAGTTTAAATGGATAATTAATGATATTTCTCGTATTTTATCAACTTTTATAATATTAATCTCATTAATTTTTTTTCTCCAAAAAAATCTAGTGAGACAGTTGCCTCATTGCCTCAATGGAAGCTACGCCACTGAGTGCAAAGGCAATTAATCACCAACAAATTAAAGAACAAAAATGAATATCCCTATGTATTTAACATTTAGCTAATAAGCAAGACAGGAAATGGATGTACATTGTAATTAAATATGAGAGACTATCCAACAAGAACATCACACCTAGACACACATGACAGTAAAGGAACAGCTTGTAGTTTGAAAGGATATGGATGTAATTGAACATGAGAGACTATCCAACATTACACTTAAGACACAAATTAAAGTAAAGGAACATCTTGTAGTAAGAAAGGATATGGATGTAAATGAACATGAGAGACTATCCAACATCACACCTAAACACAAATGAAAGTAAAGGAACAGCTGGTAGTAAGAGAGGGTATGGATGTAAATGAACATGAGAGACTATCCAACATCACACATAGACACAAATGAAAGTAAAGGAACAGCTGGTAGTAAGAAAGGATATGGATGTAAATGAACATGAGAGACTATCCAACATTACACTTAGACACAAAGTAAAGTAAAGGAACAGCTTGTAGTAAGAAAGGATATGGATGTAAATGAACATGAGAGACTATCCAACATCACACTTAGACACAAATGAAAGTAAAGGAACAGCTGGTAGTAAGAAAGGGTATGGATGTAAATGAACATGAGAGACTATCCAACATCACACTTAGACACAAATGAAAGTAAAGGAACAGCATGTTTATGGCTGTTCTACATTTCACAGTCAGGCCTTCAATAACTATCATACATTTTTCTCTTAAATCAAACCAATATTTTTATATGAACCAAATATATGATGACAACTTTTACCATTTGAAACAAATTTTTCCATATAATCAAAATATTTCTTAAGATAGTGACATTTTAAAATTTAAATTCGAAAGCTAATTATTTTTTTTTAAATCTTTACAGTTACGTAAGGAACTTTAAATAATTTTGCATCAAATCAAAAATATAACTGAAATTCAATAACATGTTATTATAACTAACTAAATTTTCTAAATAATTCAATGCCTCTTTAAAAATTCAATAGAAAACGTGCACACAAAAAATAGAGTCCTTCAAATTCTACCATAAAGTTTCATATTCTATTGACATTACATGAATTTGACAATTTAATAATCAATTATGAGATAATTTTAAAACAGACATTATTATAACTAATTACTGATTAAGTATACAAAATTGACATGTAATTTTTCACAATTATTTGACAACATATTGTAATTCTCCATGGTTCACATCTGAATTCCCATAACACTCTGCCTGATTGACATTTAAATTAGGAAAAACAGAAATGTCAACCAAGATCCTGACAGTCTGCTTCAAAAAACAAAGTTCTGTATCAAAGATTCAACGTCTTGGAAACTTTGAAGTTCCCTCAGGGCCTAATCAAAAATATAGTCCTTTGTTTACCTCATTATCATTTCTATCAAACATAATTTTCTGGTGACAGACGGAGTTATCGGTTGCCGTGATATACCATCGTTTAGGACTGCATTACAATTTTTTGTGAAATGGTATCACACCTTGTGAAGATTTATTCTGTTCTGTGGAGTGAAAAACTATTAAACATTCCTTTCTACATAATTTGTCCTCAAATATTTCTCCTTGGCAAACATCTGTTCATCTTTAACAAAAAAGTCAAAAACAAAAAATCTTGCTCATTTACATAAAAATGTTAATACATAGGAATGACATAATTACACAATGTTGTTTTTTTGTCATTATTGTTTACTATATATTTGTACCTGAATCCTAAGTTGGCACAGTGAGACAATGCTCACCAGTGTATTCCCCATCTCTTCATATTAAAAGTTTCAACACTGATATAATATGAATCTACCTTGTAAAGAACAAGTTAAACAAGGAGAATGTGTTCAATAAAAGTGTTGACCATCAATTTTTAAATTTTTACCAGATTTGGAAATGGGAATAGATTTTCTTCCATGTACAATTCCATATGGTCAAAATTAAAGGTATAATTTATTAACACATTGCTTAGAAAATGCTTGAAAATCGTTTAAATACAACCACTTAAAGATAAGATATGGACTTTTAGCAAGTCTATTTTCCAGAGTGATTTGTGTTGTTGTGGTTGGTGTCTGAGAAGCTATCCATCATTACATACAACTGTACTGTGTTTTCAAATTAAAGGTTTGTTTGAGGAGTTTTTAAGAAGTGGTTCGTGTTGTGGCTCCTGATAATGTTGATCATCACTGTTAACTTTTTTGGCCTTTCTACAACTGAGATTCAGGACCACAAATGCTTCAAGTCACATTCTACAAGCCTAAAATGTTTGTATCAAACAGGAAATGGGCTGTTCTATAAGATTTAAGTAACATAGTCTCATGCTGTTTAAGGCAGGTAAGAGGTCATATACATGATTAACATGATAAAAGACCTCCCAACTCCTAATGAGGTGATTATAATTCATATAATCAGTCTACAAAGTGTTGGGTATATTTCATGAAAAGTAAACATGTTTTTGCATTTAAAGTATTTCAATGAATAAAAATAAAAATAAATACAAAATGTGTTCATTTAAACATAAAACACAAAAAAGTAAAACTTCAACAATTTTTTTTTTAAATCTTTTAAACTGAAAATAGTAAAACAAACCTTTGTGTGTTAAATTTAAGCCGTGTTTATCTTTGCCTTTTATATTTATATTACTTTATACACATAGGTAAAACTGACCTTACCTTTGTTCCTGAGAGATAATCAAACAATATTATTCTACAGGTATTATATCACTGATAAACTATTTAGGTATGTCACAAAGCCATTTCTACCCCAGTCACGAAATCATCCCCCAATAGAAACTAATACCAGGGATTTCCAGTCGATTACACACTAAATACTGCCTTTTCTATCCACAATAAATTGAGCAGTAAATATGTCTATACACAATGATAAGATAGTCCTGGATTAGGGTTAGATTTTATATGTAAACAACGACTGTGAAAATTAACATCAGATTCATCATTTTTTATCTGACAATATAATACACTTGGTTTTTTTTAAGTTACTAAGATTTAAAATGAAATAAAGCTCATATTGAAATCTTATACCAGTAAGAGAAAAGCACAAACGTTAAACATGTACTTATAAAAAATCAAAAAATGAAAACCTTATAACAAATCCTAAATAATGTAATTTAATTTTTTTTTAAACTGAGGTCAATCCCCCTCAGGCATAGGTGACATTAGCTGATTTTGTCTAACCTGTTTGGGCCTTTGGTTTATTTGATCTCAAAGTCTTTTAAATTATTTGGCTTTCCAATCTTTTGACTATGAACCTCTGATAAAGGTTATTCCATCTGATGAAGGTTATTCCATCTGATAAAGGTTATTCCATCTGATGAAGGTTATTCCATCTGATGAAGGTTATTCCATCTGATGAAGGTTATTCCATCTGATAAAGGTTATTCCATCTGATGAAGGTTATTCCATCTGATGATGGTTATTCCATCTGATGAAGGTTATTCCATCAAATGAAGGTTATTCCATCTGATGAAGGTTATTCCATCTGATGAAGGTTATTATATCTGATGAAGGTTATCCCATCTGATGAAGGTTATTCCATCTGATGAAGGTTATTCCATCTGATAAAGGTTATTCCATCTGATAAAGGTTATTCCATCTGATGAAGGTTATTCCATCTGATAAAGGTTATTCCATCTGATGAAGGTTATTCCATCTGATGAAGGTTATTCCATCTGATGAAGGTTATTCCATCTGATGAAGGTTATTCCATCTGATAAAGGTTATTCCATCTGATGAAGGTTATTCCATCTGATTAAATGAAGGTTATTCCATCTGATGAAGGTTATTCCATCTGATAAAGGTTATTCCATCTGATGAAGGTTATTCCATCTGATGAAATGAAGGTTATTCCATCTGATGAAGGTTATTCCATCTGATGAAATGAAGGTTATTCCATCTGATGAAGGTTATTCCATCTGATGAAGGTTATTCCATCTGATGAAGGTTATTCCATCTGATGAAGGTTATTCCATCTGATAAAGGTTATTCCATCTGATAAAGGTTATTCCATCTGATGAAGGTTATTCCATCTGATAAAGGTTATTCCATCTGATGAAGGTTATTCCATCTGATGAAATGAAGGTTATTCCATCTGATGAAGGTTATTCCATCTGATGAAGGTTATTCCATCTGATAAAGGTTATTCCATCTGATGAAGGTTATTCCATCTGATGAAATGAAGGTTATTCCATCTGATGAAGGTTATTCCATCTGATAAAGGTTATTCCATCTGATGAAGATTATTCCATCTGATGAAATGAAGGTTATTCCATCTGATGAAGGTTATTCCATCTTATGAAGGTTATTCCATCTGATGAAGGTTATTCCAAACACATGTCATCAGCACTAAGTTTGATATCTATGTGTTTATGACAATCGGAGACAGCCCCAAAAAATAAGAATTAAAAATCATCCAATTTAGAAAAACACAAAAGGAAAAACAATTGTTACATTTGTACATGCATTAAACACAAAATATTTTTTTTGTTACATGTGTGAACACAACATTTTACATGCAAAAACCAAATGTTACATATAAAAAAAACAAATTTACATGTGTAAGAGCAAAAAGTAACATGTGTAAAACCAAAATGTAACATGTCATCTACAAAATACTGCACAGATCAAACAACACAAATATAGATATTGTCTACAATATTGTAATGCCTACAACAAAATATATATAAGAACTACATGATAAATATACTGCTCATATACAGAACACTACATGCCTGTAAGTCAAATGTTTTCATCCTATACATGTATGTCGTACATTTGAAAATACTTATACATTTGTATCTGTGTACATTTATTTGTGCAAAAAACAGAAAATTGATTATTTGGAGTAATGTTATTCAATATTTATTATTTGTTTCTCAGGCACCATTACAGTATACTGTCAGAGTGTAATAATAGTCTCAGTAATCTTTCTCAGGCACCACTACACTATACTGTCAGAGTGTAATAATAGTCTCAGTAATCTTTCTCAGGCACCACTACAGTATACTGTCAGAGTGTAATAATAGTCTCAGTAATCTTTCTCAGGCACCACTACAGTATACTGTCAGAGTGTAATAATAGTCTCAGTAATCTTTCTCAGGCACCACTACAGTATACTGTCAGAGTGTAATAATAGTCTCAGTAATCTTTCTCAGGCACCACTACAGTATACTGTCAGAGTGTAATAATAGTCTCAGTAATCTTTCTCAGGCACCACTACAGTATACTGTCAGAGTGTAATAATAGTCTCAGTAATCTTTCTCAGGCACCACTACAGTATATTGTCAGAGTGTAATAATAGTCTCAGTAATCTTTCTCAAGCACCACTACAGTATACTGTCAGAGTGTAATAATAGTCTCAGTAATCTTTCTCAGGCACCACTACAGTATACTGTCAGAGTGTAATAATAGTCTCAGTAATCTTTCTCAGGCACCACTACAGTATACTGTCAGAGTGTAATAATAGTCTCAGTAATCTTTCTCAGGCACCACTACAGTATACTGTCAGAGTGTAATAATAGTCTCAGTAATCTTTCTCAGGCACCACTACAGTATACTGTCAGAGTGTAATAATAGTCTCAGTAATCTTTCTCAGGCACCACTACAGTATACTGTCAGAGTGTAATAATAGTCTCAGTAATCTTTCTCAGGCACCACTACAGTATACTGTCAGAGTGTAATAATAGTCTCAGTAATCTTTCTCAGGCACCACTACAGTATACTGTCAGAGTGTAATAATAGTTTCAGTAATCTTTCTCAGGCACCACTACAGTATACTGTCAGAGTGTAATAATAGTCTCAGTAATCTTTCTCAGGCACCACTACAGTATACTGTCAGAGTGTAATAATAGTCTCAGTAATCTTTCTCAGGCACCACTACAGTATACTGTCAGAGTGTAATAATAGTCTCAGTAATCTTTCTCAGGCACCACTACAGTATACTGTCAGAGTGTAATAATAGTCTCAGTAATCTTTCTCAGGCACCACTACAGTATACTGTCAGAGTGTAATAATAGTCTCAGTAATCTTTCTCAGGCACCACTACAGTATACTGTCAGAGTGTAATAATAGTCTCAGTAATCTTTCTCAGGCACCACTACAGTATACTGTCAGAGTGTAATAATAGTCTCAGTAATCTTTCTCAGGCACCACTACAGTATACTGTCAGAGTGTAATAATAGTCTCAGTAATCTTTCTCAGGCACCACTACAGTATACTGTCAGAGTGTAATAATAGTCTCAGTAATCTTTCTCAGGCACCACTACAGTATACTGTCAGAGTGTAATAATAGTCTCAGTAATCTTTCTCAGGCACCACTACAGTATACTGTCAGAGTGTAATAATAGTCTCAGTAATCTTTCTCAGGCACCACTACAGTATACTGTCAGAGTGTAATAATAGTCTCAGTAATCTTTCTCAGGCACCACTACAGTATACTGTCAGAGTGTAATAATAGTCTCAGTAATCTTTCTCAGGCACCACTACAGTATACTGTCAGAGTGTAATAATAGTCTCAGTAATCTTTCTCAGGCACCACTACAGTATACTGTCAGAGTGTAATAATAGTCTCAGTAATCTTTCTCAGGCACCACTACAGTATACTGTCAGAGTGTAATAATAGTCTCAGTAATCTTTCTCAGGCACCACTACAGTATACTGTCAGAGTGTAATAATAGTCTCAGTAATCTTTCTCAGGCACCACTACAGTATACTGTCAGAGTGTAATAATAGTCTCAGTAATCTTTCTCAGGCACCACTACAGTATACTGTCAGAGTGTAATAATAGTCTCAGTAATCTTTCTCAGGCACCACTACACTATACTGTCAGAGTGTAATAATAGTCTCAGTAATCTTTCTCAGGCACCACTACACTATACTGTCAGAGTGTAATAATAGTCTCAGTAATCTTTCTCAGGCACCACTACAGTATACTGTCAGAGTGTAATAATAGTCTCAGTAATCTTTCTCAGGCACCACTACAGTATACTGTCAGAGTGTAATAATAGTCTCAGTAATCTTTCTCAGGCACCACTACAGTATACTGTCAGAGTGTAATAATAGTCTCAGTAATCTTTCTCAGGCACCACTACAGTATACTGTCAGAGTGTAATAATAGTCTCAGTAATCTTTCTCAGGCACCACTACAGTATACTGTCAGAGTGTAATAATAGTCTCAGTAATCTTTCTCAGGCACCACTACAGTATACTGTCAGAGTGTAATAATAGTCTCAGTAATCTTTCTCAGGCACCACTACAGTATACTGTCAGAGTGTAATAATAGTCTCAGTAATCTTTCTCAGGCACCACTACAGTATACTGTCAGAGTGTAATAATAGTCTCAGTAATCTTTCTCAGGCACCACTACAGTATACTGTCAGAGTGTAATAATAGTCTCAGTAATCTTTCTCAGGCACCACTACAGTATACTGTCAGAGTGTAATAATAGTCTCAGTAATCTTTCTCAGGCACCACTACAGTATACTGTCAGAGTGTAATAATAGTCTCAGTAATCTTTCTCAGGCACCACTACAGTATACTGTCAGAGTGTAATAATAGTCTCAGTAATCTTTCTCAGGCACCACTACAGTATACTGTCAGAGTGTAATAATAGTCTCAGTAATCTTTCTCAGGCACCACTACAGTATACTGTCAGAGTGTAATAATAGTCTCAGTAATCTTTCAAAGGGAGAGCATCAAACACTTCTATTGTAAGAAAAATAATAGAAAGTACTCACTGCATTTTATTTTTATTCAAGTATTTCCTTGTTTGTTTTTATTTAATTTGTAATAACAACAATCATCTTCATTAATTATAAAAATTAAATATATACTCGAGAAGCACAGAATCCATTATACATTTCCCCAAGAATACTCGAGAAGCACAGAATCCACTATACATTTCCCCAAGATAAAAACAGAATTCTGTTAAAGTTATATGGAAGGCAAATATCGTGGAATTTTTTGATTAAATATCTTAATATGTCACTTAATTTTAACTAAAATCAACTGCACAACATTAAAAATCTGCTCAAAAGCAGATTTTAAGAGCAAATCACAAAATATTTGACAGCAGATAATTCTGTTTTCCCGTGCAGTAATGCAAATGATATGCACGTGACCCAAGATTTGAACTCTTTTGGGGAGATTATCGCTCATGCACACTGTTCAGTTGATGAAAAGAATGTCGGATGCAAGCAAAAATATATTCTGTGTGTACCACATAAGAATAATTGCACCTAAAAAAAATGGTTCACACGACATGAAACAGACAGATTCCTCAATAATCATTGTCAGGAATGTGTGCGTGCTTACCTCAACATCCATGATTGTTTATCGTTTCGTCACGAGGTCATGATCGGCAATCATCGGAACAAAACAACCGAAAGTTAATCAGTCTCCACAACAATGGTGAGGACGATAAACATGCACATGGATTTGCAGATTTCTAATTGTTGGGAACATATTTCGACTTGAAACATGCATGAATAGCTTAGTAAAGGTACCGCCGTATTCCAAATTGAATTTTCAGGGAAAACATTTCTTCACCCAAAACTAGTGTAATATTACTTTAAATAAATCTATAATAAAGTTAATATTGACACGGCTTCACAGTAAACCAGTATGTTCCTATATATAGTAGGCTTCACAGTAAACCAGTATGTTCCTATATATAGTAGGCTTCACAGTAAACCAGTATGTTCCTATATATAGTAGGCTTCAGTAAACCAGTATGTTCCTATATATAGTAGGCTTCACAGTAAACCAGTATGTTCCTATATATAGTAGGCTTCACAGTAAACCAGTATGTTCCTATAGTAACCGTATTTTGCAACAAGATTTTTTTTCTCAAGTTTCTTTAATTATTTCCTCTTTGATAATTTCTGTAAGTGCAACTAGCAGGCGTTATGTAATATACACATTTGTAGGCAACCCCCACCAAGATTTCCAGTCTTATTGAACCCCCCCCCCTCCCTTCTCCTCTGGAACAATCCTTTGCTACAGGCCTGATATATCCATACTGCTTCTCTATTGTAATGTAAAATGAAAAACAGAAAAAAATTTGATCATGTCGATAATAACATGAAATAATAAAGAAATGTCTAAGTTAAATCATTGTAACATCTAACATAACTTAAATCTCTTTACCTCTATACCAAAACAAAATAAAAACATTTCTAAATAAAATAGAAAATATAAATTAAATCTCTATACCTATATACCACAACAAAATAAAAACATTTCTAAATAAAATAGAAAATAATTTTAAATACTTGACTTACTATAATTATAATAAATCCTATTTTCCACATCAATATAAGTGTTTTGATTATGGATCTCTCCGTTCTGAGCCACGACACATCAATGTTACGGTTAACATATTACAGATCTTCACTAAATGTTTTATCTAATCTTATGGAATAATACAGTTAAATCGTAAAATCTCTGTCCCCAGGACTCTTTCCTTATTTTATGTATTGCAATGTTGCAAATCACACACACAACTACATGAAAACTGAAATTGTTTAAATCAATGTTTAAAATGTATTTGCCAGTGAATTTAACAGTAAATAGACTACTGGTATTAATATGAGAAGGGATAACCAATTATCTTTATACTATTAAAGCTATTTACTCATCAGTTTAACTCAGAACACAGAAAAACCATTTAATTAGATTTGTACATTGTAGAAATTATATGATCATTGAAGGACAGATGGCTAATATTGAAATGTCATATGAAGGAACGACTTCTTCAGTTGGACGATTTTTCTAGGATTTTATTATAGCTGTGTATCCCCCATACATTTAACGATCGCAATAATGCACAAACAGCATTTATTGACAAAAATTTCATCAAATATTTACAGAGTTTCTAGATGTTATACAAACATTCTTTTTTTGTGATTCATGTAAAATTTAGCATGTTTTTGTTGGTAAAACGTGATCATTTTCAGTATTAGATAATATTGACAAAAGAAAATTACCCACAAGTACAGGCATTTAACCCTTAAATATTAATTAACTTAAAACCCTACAAACCTAAAATAAAGGAAACAAAAATTATATTCTACAGCAAAACTGTGAATTATCTGCACTTCTAACAATGAATACATGTACCTGTATGAACTATTTTTTCCTAAATAAATACATATTTCTTGATATATTAACTCGATTTTATGTTGATATGTTTATAGTCATTAATTTTGTATAATAAGGCCTCCCTTCTCTTTGAAATGTCCATTACTGAGTGTATACTATACCTCAGGGAGGCTTTCTGTAGACATTTGTACTGACATACAAAAACAAGAAATAAAGATGGACTGAAACGAGAACTAAATTTCTTGGACATTTATGTACATAACTGCTCCCTTCCTCTATATCCTGTTAATCAATGATTACAAACTCCACAGCAGAAGATTCTTCACAATCTATACCAAGTAAATGTAATTATACTGCTACATAAACAGCTTAATTCTTCCTACAATCTGACAAGATGTAAACCTAGCTTATAAAATCTGCCCTGTAATAATATTGTAATGTAACTGATTCAACTGCTTCATTTCCCAGTCAATAGATCTTAAATACTTGTTTGTACATCTCTCTCAAGTAAACAATCGCTTAAATTCTCCACTCAATCGATAAAGAAGTAACGCAAAACAATTGTATTTATCTGGCACAAATCTTAACTTAAATAAACTGATTCCATGAAATGATGGGAAACTTGAAAACAAGAAGATAAATAGAAATAATGGCCGAAAAATCATGATTTACAATGTCACGAAACATTCCTTCTGGCTAATACACATTTTGAATACATAAACATTACAAGTTGGCTTAGATAATACCTTACTGTAAAAATAACCTAACATGTACCAAATATAATGATGGTATGACCTATCTTAGTATATAATCTGCAACCCCATCACCGAAAATTCCTTTAAGGGTAAATTTCTGCAGCTAATACAAGGCTTTCTACGGTTTTTGAGAAAAATGACAAACATGTCATAAAGTTCTGATGGAAGGACGGACACAGATAAATTACTTTATCAGTAATCTGGACATTTTTGCTTTTGATTTCACTGAGGGTTTCTGATTGATTGATTAAATGCTTAATGTCCAGCGAGCACTATTTCAGCTACATGTATATTCAGAAAAAGGACAAGTTCCATAATATATAAAAACTATATAGAAATGATGGAAGGGACGAGTCAACGACTGATGGAAGGGACGAGTCAACGACTGATGGAAGGGACGAGTCAACGACTGATGGAAGGGACGAGTCAACGACTGATGGAAGGGACGAGTCAATGAGGGAAGGGACGAGTCAACGACTGATGGAAGGGACGAGTCAATGAGGGAAGGGACGAGTCAACGACTGATGGAAGGGACGAGTCAACGACTGATGGAAGGGACGAGTCAATGAGGGAAGGGACGAGTCAACGACTGATGGAAGGGACGAGTCAATGAGGGAAGGGACGAGTCAACGACTGATGGAAGGGACGAGTCAATGAGGGAAGGGACGAGTCAACGACTGATGGAAGGGACGAGTCAATGAGGGAAGGGACGAGTCAACGACTGATGGAAGGGACGAGTCAATGAGGGAAGGGACGAGTCAACGACTGATGGAAGGGACGAGTCAATGAGGGAAGGGATGAGTCAATGAGGGAAGGGACGAGTCAATGAGGGAAGGGACGAGTCAATGAGGGAAGGGACGAGTCAATGAGGGAAGGGACGAGTCAATGAGGGAAGGGACGAGTCAATGAGGGAAGGGACGAGTCAATGAGGGAAGGGACGAGTCAATGAGGGAAGGGACGAGTCAATGATGGAAGGGACGAGTCAACGACTGATGGAAGGGACGAGTCAATGAGGGAAGGGACAAGTCAATGAGGGAAGGGACAAGTCAATGAGGGAAGGGACGAGTCAATGAGGGAAGGGACGAGTCAATGATGGAAGGGACGAGTCAACGACTGATGGAAGGGACGAGTCAATGAGGGAAGGGACGAGTCAACGACTGATGGAAGGGACGAGTCAATGAGGGAAGGGACGAGTCAACGACTGATGGAAGGGACGAGTCAATGATGGAAGGGATGAGTCAACGACTGATGGAAGGGACGAGTCAATGAGGGAAGGGACGAGTCAATGATGGAAGGGACGAGTCAATGAGGGAAGGGACGAGTCAATGATGGAAGGGACGAGTCAACGACTGATGGAAGGGACGAGTCAATGAGGGAAGGGACGAGTCAACGACTATGGAAGGGACCAGTCAATGAGGGAAGGGACGAGTCAACGACTGATGGAAGGGACCAGTCAATGAGGGAAGGGACGAGTCAACGACTGATGGAAGGGATGAGTCAATGAGGGAAGGGACGAGTCAACGACTGATGGAAGGGACGAGTCAATGAGGGAAGGGACGAGTCAACGACTGATGGAAGGGACGAGTCAATGATGGAAGGGACGAGTCAATGAGGGAAGGGACGAGTCAACGACTGATGGAAGGGACGAGTCAATGAGGGAAGGGACGAGTCAACGACTGATGGAAGGGACGAGTCAATGAGGGAAGGGACGAGTCAACGACTGATGGAAGGGACGAGTCAATGAGGGAAGGGACGAGCCAATGAGGGAAGGGACGAGTCAATGAGGGAAGGGACGAGTCAATGAGAGAAGGGACGAATCAATGAGGGAAGGGATGAGTCAATGATGGAAGGGACGAGTCAACGACTGATGGAAGGGACGAGTCAATGAGGGAAGGGACGAGTCAATGACTGATGGAAGGGACGAGTCAATGATGGAAGGGACGAGTCAATGAGGGAAGGGACGAGTCAACGACTGATGGAAGGGACGAGTCAATGAGGGAAGGGACGAGTCAACGACTGATGGAAGGGACGAGTCAATGAGGGAAGGGACGAGTCAACGACTGATGGAAGGGACGAGTCAATGAGGGAAGGGACGAGTCAATGATGGAAGGGACGAGTCAACGACTGATGGAAGGGACGAGTCAATGAGGGAAGGGACGAGTCAACGACTGATGGAAGGGACGAGTCAATGAGGGAAGGGACGAGTCAACGACTGATTGAAGGGACGAGTCAATGAGGGAAGGGACGAGTCAACGACTGATGGAAGGGACGAGTCAATGAGGGAAGGGACGAGTCAACGACTGATGGAAGGGACGAGTCAATGATGGAAGGGACGAGTCAATGAGGGAAGGGACGAGTCAACGACTGATGGAAGGGATGAGTCAATGAGGGAAGGGACGAGTCAACGACTGATGGAAGGGACGAGTCAATGAGGGAAGGGACGAGTCAACGACTGATGGAAGGGACGAGTCAATGAGGGAAGGGACGAGTCAACGACTGATGGAAGGGACGAGTCAATGAGGGAAGGGACGAGTCAATGAGGGAAGGGACGAGTCAATGATGGAAGGGACGAGTCAACGACTGATGGAAGGGACGAGTCAATGAGGGAAAGGACGAGTCAACGACTGATGGAAGGGACGAGTCAATGATGGAAGGGACGAGTCAATGAGGGAAGGGACGAGTCAACGACTGATGGAAGGGACGAGTCAATGAGGGAAGGGACGAGTCAACGACTGATGGAAGGGACGAGTCAATGAGGGAAGGGACGAGTCAACAACTGATGGAAGGGACCAGTCAATTAGGGAAGGGACCAGTCAACGACTGATGGAAGGGACGAGTCAATGAGGGAAGGGACGAGTCAATGATGGAAGGGACGAGTCAACGACTGATGGAAGGGACGAGTCAATGAGGGAAGGGACGAGTCAACGACTGATGGAAGGGACGAGTCAATGAGGGAAGGGACGAGTCAACGACTGATGGAAGGGACGAGTCAATGAGGGAAGGGACAAGTCAACGACTGATGGAAGGGACGAGTCAATGAGGGAAGGGACGAGTCAACGACTGATGGAAGGGACGAGTCAATGATGGAAGGGACGAGGAGTCAACGACTTTTGACTGCCACTGAAAAAGTATGGAGAGTTGAGTAGGGTTGAAAAATGTAGTCTTTGTAGCATCTACATGCAGCTACTCTTTTTTTTCAAAATCTACAGAAGAGGTCTTTAGTGTGCATGAATGTGTGGCTCTCTCCAAACATGTTACCCACTTATGATCCACGTTCAGGCTTTATAGTACCTGAGAAACCAGAACCCACCATCGAGAGGGCCCCCAGTGAAATGTTGCACGCATTATGTTGCAACTAAAAATAACATTAATAACGTCAGTTTTGAAGGTCTTGACACGTGCTATCACCAGTGTCACTAACATCAGTCTTTAAAGGCTCCATACACGTTATAACCAGTGTGACAGCTCGTCCTACAAAATTCACTGCTGTACTGACATCAATGTTTGTATCATCCGTTACACCAGCTGTTATTCTATATACATACATGTATACCTCAGAGCAAGGTCAATTAATGTAGTAATACAAGTTACAGTGCAACTTGTGCAATTCGACACCTGAGTTTTCCAACATCCTGTTACATGTACATGAGACACAAATCTATGATCTCAAAGTATATCTGTTAACTACAATAAAACCTGAGTGTTCCAACATCCTGTACAATCAGACATATTTCCCTTGTCCTCTAATGTGTCAGATTAGACAGGTTCCACTGTACTTAAATTATCCCAGGACTATCAAAATGTATGATCATTACAAAAAGGTGGTAAAAATCACATTTTCAATAGAAGCTTATAATACCCAGTATTAGAAATTGAGTAGACAACCCAAGCATGATACCAAGTACTTAAGACATGAGACAATGTATTTGTAATTTTTTTTTTACCAACTTACTATATAGTAAATGATTTTCTTTTAGAGGTATGTATACAGTGTTAAGATAAGAAAGTTTTTAACAGTGATGGTCAACAATTCCATCAACATCAACAAATCACCTCTCGTCTCTGAACTCAGTGAACACAAAAAAAAAGATCATAACATAAAAAGTTGAAAATCCAGGTCCTGGCTTGGGACATGCACAAAAATGTGGCAGGGTTAAACAGTTTAATGGGATCCTGAAGACAAGTCCATGACAAACTTGTCGTAAATCAACAATTTCAATTGTACCAGCTATCATCTTGTCCATCTGTTGCTCCAGCCATTGTCCACCATATTTATTATCAAGATCATGAACTTTTACAGTTCTTAAGCTTTAATTCTCTATAAATCACAAATACCCTTTTAACACTGTAGCTTTATGGTCAAAATTAAAATCCCATTTCCACATTATCAAATTTATTACAAATAGGATAATTACCGATAGTCTCATTCCTGTATTATGGGTATCTAGAATTATAGATTCTCTTTTATGGTCTGCCACAAGCATGCGTTGGGTCATCTGTGTGTTTTATTAGTTCATATGTTGCATGGGTAATTCAATCATGTGACAGATGTTTTCAATATTTTTGCATCTCTTTATATAGAAATAATTGTATGGTTTCTATTATATCATTTACACATTTAATTTTGTTCAATTGCATCATGTAATATTTTAAAGTAGATCCAATCTCTAAAATTACAATTTGATGATCGACAACAACAGTAATGGTGGCCATATTTGGATATGAATCATCTAGTTACTAGTATTCAATAAAAACTGTAAATAAAACTGTTCAAATGGTTGTATAGTCTTGTTGTAAATCCTGCTTTACAATGTAAATTATCAATATCAATTTTTGTAATGCAGGGTATCAAATTTAAGGTAAATAAACATTAAATGAAAAATGATCAGCCAGATGGGGCACTGCAATATTCGGCACATGAATAGAAACAGAATGAAGACAAAAAAATGTAAGAAAAAACACAACATAGAAATTAAAAAGATGAGCAATATGGACCCCACCAAAAACCGTGAGAGAACTGCTTAACCTTCGTGGCTGTGCTTGTGAAGGGTAAGCAGTTCCTAAAGAGCTTTCAGAATACATTTGGTTTTTTTAACAACTTCCATATAAACACATGTACATGTATAACACACATTGTAAATATTGAACTTTAACCTTTAATAATAAAGGACAATATGTGTTGATATGACTTATTATATATACAATTAATATTGGTGTATTGACGGTAAATATAGAATTTATGTGGCGAGACTTAGAAACGGTGGAAAGACGAGCTTTTAGCAAGTCTTTCCATCTGTTTCGAGCCGAGCCACATACATTCTATATTTACCGTCAATACACCAATATTGTATTTATCCTGCAATAAAATTTCCCCAAAAAATGTTATTCAATTTAATAATGAAAAAAAGATAACGGAAACCTCATTGATACCTCAATAGTAGTTATGGTAAGGGGCGTGGCTTAATAGTGTTTTTAGGCTAATATAAAAAGTGTTATTATGACAGGGGTGTCACTTAATACCTTTATTAGGCTAATGTGAAAGGTGTTATTATGACTGGGGTGTGGCTTAATTAATAGCTTTATTAGGCTAACGTGAAAAGTGTTATTATGACACTGTCATAATAAAGCAACAGTTTATTTCAACCCATATGACAAAAAATATCCCAATTGCAGGATAAATTCTTTTATTCTTTATTTCTTTTGATTGTTTATGAAATATTCATGTTTAATAAAAATGGACATGGGAAAAACAGCATAATTTTTTTTTCAAATTCATATAGTTACAGTTGATCCCTCAAACAAAATTGTGAAAAGAAATTTCAAACAGTGATGGTCATCAATTCCACCAATATCAACAACATGAACAATCATCACCTCTAATGTTAACTCACTGAACACATAGACCACGACATATGACATTGGAAATTCAGGTTCTGGCTCGAGACAAGTGCAAAAATGTTGCAGGAATAAACTGGTTAATGGGATTTCAACCGAAAATGTTTCAATTTAAAAAAGGTCAGTTATTCATGACAGGTTAAAAACCTTTTTACCCTTATTAATAAAATCCATGTTATTCGGTATCAATTTACCTGGAAACACCTTTAATAAGAACATGTTTATCTTCAAAGGAATACCTATCCTCAGGTGTTAATATCACCTTATATATAGGTAATTGATATTACAGGTGTGAAATAACACATATTTGGTCAGTATTATAATTAATATGCGTTATGACAACAATGACAGCCAATGAAAACATTCAATTGTAAAATATAAGCTTCAATAAAAAGATACATTATGGAAAGTTCAAAAGGTCATTTCACATTATTTGAACACTGACAGAACCCTCTGGGTGTTTTTAACTTCTAAAAAATGACTTCTGTACTGATAGTGAAGATCAAAAGATGATCTCTCCTTTATATGTGGGTTTGTATAATGACTTTGATATTGACCTCTGATTATAAAGTTGACAACCTCCTCTTCTTCTATAGTAACATCCCAAACAAAATGTCCACATAGATTTTTTTAAGTTCTAACGTGGTATATTCAAATTTCCCTATATATTTCCAAGTTCTAATGTGGCATAAGCTTGAAAATACATTTGCACATATTGACCTTGAACCCAAAGAAAGGACCTTCACCCTCGATATACCATAACAGCAAAGCATATATTATCTAAGAAAAATGCAGTTTCCTTATTGGATTTGCATTGTAGCCAACACTCTACCAACTGAGCTAAAGGAGATCTCCACTAATGTAGTGAGGGTGGTGATGAATCTACTACAGTTCTTATAACCTTAGGTAGAGGAGCATTTAACCCATTACAGTATATTTCCAGTTATTACCAGAATGAAATGCTTCATTGATTCTATGAATAAATACTATTAGGGTAAACCTAAAATTTAAAAGCTGATCCTTTGAGAGTTCTCTGACCCTATGATTGTATCTGATCAGATTTTTACTTTCAGTCTTTGTAGCCCTGTGGTAGTTTTGTAGTCCAAGAAATTCTGATCATAGAAATTTACATTGTAGTTGTATGGTCCAGTAACTTTTGACCATAAATATTTATTATCTTTTATATACAAGCTAATGAGATAATGAAATATCATTAAAACAAAAATAAACAGAATCATAAAAGTTTCAACAACAAGAAAATATATCCTAGGGACATGTTCATCAAGAAATATAGTTTACAACCTGTCAAAAATGACCATGTTTTGTGTCAACAAAAAGTCCAATGTCTGTCACCCTCAGCTTGTGATCCCCATGGTTTTAGTAGATCAGGATGACAGGTATTACCTATTAATTGATTATAATAAACAGGAAGTAAGTTAACCTTTAACCTTAAGGTCAAAGTATATGGACTGGAGTATCTTGTCCAATTAATCAAGTTGTGTACATAGAAATTCATTAGGATTTGGGGGGCTGTCGTGGACATGATCGTATGGTAGTTGGATTTACAACTACCTATGCAATCAGTGCCTATCACCACCGATGTTGTGAGTTCGAATCTCGATCAGGACGAGGTGTACAACATTATGTGATAAAGTTTGTGAGTGACTTGCGACAGGTCGGTGGTTTTCTCCAGGTCCTCCGGTTTCCTCCACCAACAAAACTGACTGCCATGATATAAATGAAAGATGTCCACCATGTAACAGCATATAGAATCTGTATCATTTACCATTGGAAATCTAATAATCGAAAAAAGAGGGTTTGCATGGCCTTTGGTTTAGCTGGTTTAACTCTGCCACATTTTTGTGCCTATCCCAAGGCATGACCTAGAATTTCATCAGCTAATGTTGTTTATTAGGAATTTTTGGTAAGTTCAATGTTTGGGATCAATGGACTTGTCTGTCATTACTGTTTTTAAATTAAAATCGTGTATCCTGGCGTAATTGTGCTCTTAACAAAATAAGATAATAACAAGCCACTAGTTATCTACAATTAACCACTCTCTTGGCCCAGAGTCTCTTCAACTTTTCAGTCACCAGTTTTTAACAAAAGACTTAAAAGGTTATAAATCCAGACATTTTTTACTCCAATTATTTTTAACATTCTGTTGTAATTAATGCAAAACATCAACAAAACTGAAAGAAAGTCTCTTCTCTTCAATCCTAACAATGTCTATAAAATTCAAATTATCGGTCAAATCCAACTTTAGTTATCACACTCCTCTCAATGGTCCTCCAAGACCAGTAAAACTTTGTTCTGTCCTCCAGCCCAAGACCAGTAAAACTTTGTTCTGTCCTCCGGCCCAAGACCGGTAAAACTTTGTTCTGTCCTCCGGCCCAAGACCAGTAAAACTTTGTTCTGTCCTCCGGCCCAAGACCAGTAAAACTTTGTTCTGTCCTCCGGCCCAAGACCAGTAAAACTTTGTTCTGTCCTGCGTCCCAAGACCGGTAAAACTTTGTTCTGTTCTCCGGCCCAAGACCAGTAAAACTTTGTTCTGTCCTCCGGCCCAAGACCAATAAAACTTTGTTCTGTCCTCTGGCCCAAGACCAGTAAAACTTTGTTCTGTCCTCCGGCCCAAGACCAGTAAAACTTTGTTCTGTCCTCCAGCCCAAGACCAGTAAAACTTTGTTCTGTCCTCTGGACCAAGATCAGTAAAACTTTGTTCTGTCCCCCGGCCCAAGACCAGTAAAACTTTGTTCGGACCATTTAGAACTACATTTGTATATACTTATAAAAATAAATTCAAGAATTTGATTCGGACCAGTAAATTCAAATTTTCATTTCGAGAACTGTTAGTGTTATCGTAAAACATACATAGGAGTTGTGGACTTGATTTGTAAATAATGGTAAAGTCCCATAACTCTGGATGGGAAAATCTGAACATATCGGTCGTCAAAATCACTTTAATGTAAATCTTCAATGGAAGATGTGTGACGCCTGTAACAGCAATTCTTTCAATGGCATACTTCAATAAGAAATATAGATAAGTCCATGATTATGGGAACAAATTAAATTGAAGGTGTAACAATTCTATTTACTGTGGAGGAATCAGTGTTGGCTTTGGCTGAGTTGTTTGGGTTAGACTATAGATTAGATGTACAGGTACATTGTATGTGTCATTGACAAAAATCCCTAGTATAGCTGTGGAAAACCCCCAAAAATCAATGTGATCAACAAGTATTAAATGAGGATCACAATTTCATTTCTTGTAAAACAATATATGTACACTTAGCTTGGTTGATTTCTAGATTATATGTATTTTCGCCTCCCCCTCCCACACCCCTCAAGAGAGGCAACCCTTTTATCAGGCCACTTATTCACTACAGAAGGACTGGCCTTATAATGCTACTGTATAATAATTTTTATCACAGCTTGCTTTTAATTTAGTTTTTATACTATAAAATGCACTCAGAAACATTAAATGTATATAATCAAAACTTCCTGAAACATTGATCTTTTTGTACCCAATAACTCATCAGGTTTATTTCAACATTATATCATTTAATTACTTCAAATTCTAATGCTTCACATTTTTAATCGAGTTTTCTCTGACACAAAATCACGAACTTCTATATTATGAGATTAAATTAAAAAAATCAACTGCTGATTCAAAAATTTCAAGACAGGAAAGCCTTGTTTTAGGAAACAATATTACTGTAGAACTTGTTTAATAAATTGTACCAAGTAATAATAGGCATTGACTTTAGCTGATAACAACTAGATGCTCACTTTAGCTGATAACAACTAGAGGCTCACTTTAGTTGATAACAACTAGAGGCTCACTTTAGCTGATAACAACTAGAGGCTCACTTTAGCTGATAACAACTAGAGGCTCACTTTAGCTGATAACCACTAGAGGCTCACTTTAGCTGATAACAACTAGAGGCTCACTTTAGCTGATAACAACTAGAGGCTCACTTTAGCTGATAACAACTAGAGGCTCACTTTAGCTGGCAACAACTAGAGGCTCACATTAGCTGATAACAACCAGAGGCTCACCTGGTTATTCATGTATTGTTTGGGTTCAAGAAATTTTTGTATTTTCTCCCAAAAAAAGCATTCCAGCCAAGTTTGTTGTCAATTTTAAATTATATTCTTTAAATGTTTCAGATAAGAATAATCTTGAAATATTCCCCATATGGCCCTATGTTAAGACTTTGTCCTGCAGTAGCAGCCATCTTGAATTTCCAATCAACACAAAAAATACACAATTACAGAGTAATAGAGCTCACCCAAAGAACACTCCAGTAAAAATTGCTGTCAATTCAGTGGTTTCAGATAAAAATATTTTTTTTATTTTTGTCCATAGGTTACCCTGCTAAACTTGTACTGTACATGTGGTTCTAGCATAGGTTACCCTGCTAAACTTGTACTGTACATGTGGTTCTAGCATAGGTTACCCTGCTAAACTTGTACTGTACATGTGGTTCTAGCCACATAGGTTACCCTGCTAAACTTGTTCTGTACATGTGGTTTTTCTTGGATCCACATGAAAATAACAAATATAAGAGATCCACAAGATGATTTGCCTTGTATTATTAAAATTCTTTATAAAAATATTAAGTTTTCTATCTTGACTGAATAATATTTGATATATAAATTGTGTAAAAAATTAGGTTTGAATCTGTTGAGAATTGATTTGCTAGGGCGCTAACAAGAATATTTTCATTTTCTTTTATTGTCTTCGAATGTCATAACTCCTAACCTTCTTGACAATAAATTATGTCTTTTTTCAAACTTAACTAAGATATTGTCCACCCGCATGCCAGCCCATCCAGAAAACTCAAAACATTAATTTGAGTGCAAGCTTTAAGTTTGTCTCAACTCAGCTAAAACTTATGTAAGGGACCTGATCCAATGAACCAGGTAAATTTTGGGTTCAATCAAATTTCTATTATAAAATTAAGATCAGCAATTAAAGTGCTGTACAATATACAAATTACTTTTTTTAGCTAGATATAAGAAAAAGATTTGGTTACTGTTATAAATCAACATCAAATACGAGTTCAATTGTACTACAACCTTAACATGTGACTAAATATTTTACCTTAAGCTTCAGGTTTATATATCTTTTCTCTTGATAATCAAACAAACATGAGAAAAAAGTTCATTCACAAACAAATCCAACACAAAACAATATTTGTACTATCAGTAGAAGACTGATGTGGTCAGCTGTGTCCACTATCACAATCTATAACTTTAGATGTTACTTCTTCACTAGACCATGACAGGAGTTGTCATTTTGTGTATTAAACTACCAGTACACCTGTTATTAATACCTGTAATGACCTTTAACCCCCTCAAGATGTGATTTATCAATGGGAGATCAATTTCCTGAGGTGTATGATTAATCGGTTGATTACAGATTATTATTTTTATCTTTATTTTTCAAGGATAAAAGGAGAGTGTGATATACCACCCCATACTAAAATTGTCATCTTAAAACTTGGGGTCACTGTAGATTGATCCTTGATTAAAATATAATTTGAAATTTTTTTTGTGTATAAATTGTGGTCATTTTTCTTCATTGAAATAAGGTTGCACACAAATATCTTTACATAGGATTCCTTATTATTTTTAAGAAATGTTTTATGTTATAATAGAGTGGGAGGGTAAAAAAAAAAGAACAATTTCTCAAATAATTTGAAAAGCACTTTTTCTGCTAAGAGTCTTCCTTTTTTTTCTTTCCAAATGAAAATAATTGTGCATTTGTAGATATTCAAAACCTCTACAGATCTTGGCTAAATATTTTCCATTGTGATGAGATGTATGCTTCCTGCATCTTAATTCTTTATGTCTTAGCCTGATTTTTAATTCAGTAAATATCACCCAATTATTCTTAGCCATCTCGACTATCTTCTTAGAGAATAAATGAATGCATTAGATTTATTTGAACAGAAATCGATAGCTAGAAGTACACATGAATTATTTATGAATAAAAACATTCGTCCATTATGTCTGTCTAAGGAGGAGAACATTAACATAGGTACTCACAGCCATTGTTCTTGAATCAAAATACAATTATATTATTATAACCCATGCTATATAAAGAACTAATATATAATATCTTAATTTAAATATATTATTGTATGATTTTTTTATGTATACAATGTACATGGGATTACCCTCCATGATCATAACTTTTACTGCTCCCAAGCCCGTAGCCAGGATTCAAATTTTTTTCAAGGGGATTTGATAAACTTGCAATGGAACATTGTCAAAATCCTGATTTTAATTCAACAAAATTCTTGATTTTAATAGTCTTTTTTGGTTTTCAAATGGGGGGGGGGGGGGGGGGGGGTACAAACCTCCTGCCTACAGATTTGTTAACCATGCCCCATAACACATAAATAAAAGAATTCAGATTTCTAAGTCTGGGTTTTTGTTTAACTCATAAAAGACATAAAAGTTAATTTCTCCAGAAAGTCAAATAAAATAATGCAATGATAAGACAGCTATTACATACTGTCAGGGGGTTTTTGTCCATTTTGGCTTTATGCTGGGGTTTTTGTCTGGGGGGGGGTCTTTTGTCCTGTACACATTGTATACATATTTTTTCCTCTAATTTCAACTGCAATTAAATGATAAGGCAGATATTACATACTGTACATTTTTGTTTTTCTAATTTTAACTACAATTAAAGGTCCACCACAATCCCAACTATTGGCACCTTTACAGTCAGGACAGATTATTTATTATATGACTTCAGTGTACTGTGCCTAATAATAAAGTATAAAGTACAGTTAAACCTGTATTAAGAGGTCACCTTTGGGACAAAGAAATAATGGCCTTATATGACAGGTGAAAATAAAAGAGGTTCAATTCATATGAAAATTTCTATGACAGGACTAGAAAATGGTGACATTTTAATACAGGTGACTGCTTAATAGAGGTGACTGTATGGGCAGCTTTGACTGTATGTTCTAATCACAATGTCTCTATGGGGTAGATAAAAACTCACTCAAGTTTCAGTCAAAAACTTCTTCACACAAAAAAAAACATCCTCAAATTTCAGTCAAAAACTTGTTCACACAAAAAATAGCCTCAAATTTCAAAAAGATGATTCATAAAACTGATAAAAAGAATGTTTAATTATATTTTATCAGAGTCAACAGGAAAAGGCTGTTGGTATGTACAAACAAATAGGTGACAGTCTGCTTTATCAAAAACATTTACTGAATAATATAGTGAGATATTTGAGCTTATTTTCAGTAAATATAAGTTCAATATTTAAGTATTTGTACACAAGCAATGTCATCTGTGTTGAGTAATAGATAAATATTTGGCTAAGTAAATAAATAATTTGTCAGACCTCCTGAAAAACATGTGTACTTTTAAAAACTATTCTTATTTTTCTTTTTTGCTAAAAAAAAAAAAAGGTGAAATTCTGGAAACTGTGCAACTGTAAACTCAGCATTGAAAACATATATGAACAATCATATATACCATCAAACCAATTATACTATATGGTTCAGAAATATGGGGAACATTTAATGTTGACAACCATAGGTTTCGCAAAGATGATCCAACCAACATCTTAGTAGACAAGAATTTACCTTGTGAAATGCTTCATCTATAATTCTGTAAGTTTATCTTAGGTGTCAACAAGAACAGTGTTAACCATGCTTCACTTTCTGAATTGGATAGATTCCCATTGCATTATGTTATTATAAAAACCATGATAAAGTATTGTCATCGATTAGTAAATTTAACCACAGAATTTCCTCTGCTCAAAGATGCTTTTTCATGTTGTAAAGATCTACACAGTAAAGGTAAAACATCATGGTACTCATCCATTGACATATTGTTGTAAAGATCTACACAGTAAAGGTAAAACATCATGGTACTCATCCATTGACATATTGTTGAAAATACTTAACATACATCATAACACTATCTTATAACAAAAATAAATTTAATACTATTTTACAAAAAATTGTGCATAAAAAATACATGAACGACTGGCAACAAAGAAATGAGTCAATGAAGAATGGTAAATTGAAGATTTATTAATTACCTGGCTCTAAACACAAACTTTGATCTAGAAAAGTATCTTACTATTCTGAACAACTTTCATTATAAAAGATCAATATGTAGACTTCGTATATCATCGCACAGATTACAAATAGAAACTGGTAGATATAAAAATGTGTCTAGAGATGAAAGAATATAATGCCAAAAATGTTCCGAAAATGAAATTGAGGATGAAGTCCATTTGTTAATTAAATGTAGTGAAAACACGGTGGCTAGAGAACAATTATTTCTACAAATTTCTCAGAAATGTAAAACATTTCCTTCCTTGTCAAATGAACAAAAATTATTCTGGATGTTAAACTGTGAAGATCAAAGCATCTTAACTTCTGTGGGTAAATTTATATATGACCATATGCCTTAAGCATTACATTAGAGATTATGTTACAAAGTGTAACTTTCTAACATATCATATTTATTTTATACATATGTTTGTTTTTTATGGTTCTTCTATCAATTGGGCAACCCTTTTTTTCTATTTTTGTTTTGTAATTTGTTTTGCATGCCTATTGTCATATGTTTACTTTTGTTTTGTAATTTGTTTTGCATGCCAATTGTCATATGTTTACTTTTGTTTTGTAATTTGTCTTGCATGCCTATTGTCATATGTTTACTTTTGTTTTGTAATTTGTTTTGCATGCCTATTGTCATATGTTTACTTTTGTTTTGTAATTTGTTTTGCATGCCAATTGTCATATGTTTACTTTTGTTTTGTAATTTGTTTTTCATGCCTATTGTCATATGTTTACTTTTGTTTTGTAATTTGTTTTGCATGCCTATTGTCATGTTTACTTTTGTTTTGTAATTTGTTTTGCATGCCTATTGTCATATGTTTACTTTTGTTTTGTAATTTGTTGTGCATGCCTATTGTCATATGTTTACTTTTGTTTTGTAATTTGTTTTCCATGCCTATTGTCATATGTTTACTTTTGTTTTGTAATTTGTCTTGCATGCCTATTGTCATATGTTTACTTTTGTTTTGTAATTTGTTTTGCATGCCTATTGTCATATGTTTACTTTTGTTTTGTAATTTGTTTTGCATGCCTATTGTCATATGTTTACTTTTGTTTTGTAATTTGTTTTGCATGCCTATTGTCATATGTTTACTTTTGTTTTGTAATTTGTTTTACATGCCTATTGTCATATGTTTACTTTTGTTTTGTAATTTGTCTTGCATGCCTATTGTCATATGTTTACTTTTGTTTTGTAATTTGTTTTGCATGCCTATTGTCATATGTTTACTTTTGTTTTGTAATTTGTTGTGCATGCCTATTGTCATATGTTTACTTTTGTTTTGTAATTTGTTTTCCATGCCTATTGTCATATGTTTACTTTTGTTTTGTAATTTGTCTTGCATGCCTATTGTCATATGTTTACTTTTGTTTTGTAATTTGTTTTACATGCCTATTGTCATATGTTTACTTTTGTTTTGTAATTTGTCTTGCATGCCTATTGTCATATGTTTACTTTTGTTTTGTAATTTGTCTTACATGCCTATTGTCATATATTTACTTTTGTTTTGTAATTTGTTTTCCATGCCTATTGTCATATGTTTACTTTTGTTTTGTAATTTGTTTTGCATGCCTATTGTCATATGTTTACTTTTGTTTTGTAATTTGTTTTGCATGCCTATTGTCATATGTTTACTTTTGTTTTGTAATTTGTTTTCCATGCCTATTGTCATATATTTACTTTTGTTTTGTAATTTGTCTTACATGCCAATTGTCATATATTTACTTTTGTTTTGTAATTTGTTTTCCATGCCTATTGTCATATGTTTACTTTTGTTTTGTAATTTGTTCTGCATGCCTATTGTCATATGTTTACTTTTGTTTTGTAATTTGTTTTGCATGCCTATTGTCATATATTTACTTTTGTTTTGTAATTTGTTTTCCATGCCTATTGTCATATGTTTACTTTTGTTTTGTAATTTGTTTTGCATGCCTATTGTCATATGTTTACTTTTGTTTTGTAATTTGTTTTGCATGCCTATTGTCATATGTTTACTTTTGTTTTGTAATTTGTTTTCCATGCCTATTGTCATATATTTACTTTTGTTTTGTAATTTGTCTTACATGCCAATTGTCATATATTTACTTTTGTTTTGTAATTTGTTTTCCATGCCTATTGTCATATGTTTACTTTTGTTTTGTAATTTGTTCTGCATGCCTATTGTCATATGTTTACTTTTGTTTTGTAATTTGTCTTGCATGCCTATTGTCATATGTTTACTTTTGTTTTGTAATTTGTTTTGCATGCCTATTGTCATATGTTTACTTTTGTTTTGTAATTTGTTTTCCATGCCTATTGTCATATATTTACTTTTGTTTTGTAATTTGTTTTGCATGCCTATTGTCATATATTTACTTTTGTTTTGTAATTTGTTGTGCATGCCTATTGTCATATGTTTACTTTTGTTTTGTAATTTGTCTTACATGCCTATTGTCATATGTTTACTTTTGTTTTGTAATTTGTTTTCCATGCCTATTGTCATATATTTACTTTTGTTTTGTAATTTGTTGTGCATGCCTATTGTCATATGTTTACTTTTGTTTTGTAATTTGTCTTACATGCCTATTGTCATATATTTACTTTTGTTTTGTAATTTGTTGTGCATGCCTATTGTCATATGTTTACTTTTGTTTTGTAATTTGTCTTACATGCCTATTGTCATATATTTACTTTTGTTTTGTAATTTGTTGTGCATGCCTATTGTCATATGTTTACTTTTGTTTTGTAATTTGTTTTCCATGCCTATTGTCATATGTTTACTTTTGTTTTGTAATTTGTCTTACATGCCTATTGTCATATGTTTACTTTTGTTTTGTAATTTGTTTTCCATGCCTATTGTCATATGTTTACTTTTGTTTTGTAAATTGTTGTGCATGCCTATTGTCATATGTTTACTTTTGTTTTGTAATTTGTTTTCCATGCCTATTGTCATATGTTTACTTTTGTTTTGTAATTTGTTGTGCATGCCTATTGTCATATGTTTACTTTTGTTTTGTAATTTGTTTTCCATGCCTATTGTCATATGTTTACTTTTGTTTTGTAATTTGTTTTGCATGCCTATTGTCATATGTTTACTTTTGTTTTGTAATTTGTCTTGCATGCCTATTGTCATATGTTTACTTTTGTTTTGTAATTTGTTTTCCATGCCTATTGTCATATATTTACTTTTGTTTTGTAATTTGTTTTACATGCCTATTGTCATATATTTACTTTTGTTTTGTAATTTGTTTTACATGCCTATTGTCATATGTTTACTTTTGTTTTGTAATTTGTTTTACATGCCTATTGTCATATGTTTACTTTTGTTTTGTAATTTGTTTTGCATGCCTATTGTCATATATTTACTTTTGTTTTGTAATTTGTCTTGCATGCCTATTGTCATATGTTTACTTTTGTTTTGTAATTTGTTTTCCATGCCTATTGTCATATGTTTACTTTTGTTTTGTAATTTGTTTTGCATGCCTATTGTCATATGTTTACTTTTGTTTTGTAATTTGTTTTGCATGCCTATTGTCATATATTTACTTTTGTTTTGTAATTTGTTTTCCATGCCTATTGTCATATGTTTACTTTTGTTTTGTAATTTGTTTTGCATGCCTATTGTCATATGTTTACTTTTGTTTTGTAATTTGTTTTGCATGCCTATTGTCATATGTTTACTTTTGTTTTGTAATTTGTTTTGCATGCCTATTGTCATATATTTACTTTTGTTTTGTAATTTGTTTTGCATGCCTATTGTCATATGTTTACTTTTGTTTTGTAATTTGTCTTGCATGCCTATTGTCATATATTTACTTTTGTTTTGTAATTTGTTTTGCATGCCTATTGTCATATGTTTACTTTTGTTTTGTAATTTGTTTTCCATGCCAATTGTCATATGTTTACTTTTGTTTTGTAATTTGTTTTGCATGCCTATTGTCATATATTTACTTTTGTTTTGTAATTTGTTGTGCATGCCTATTGTCATATGTTTACTTTTGTTTTGTAATTTGTTTTGCATGCCTATTGTCATATATTTACTTTTGTTTTGTAATTTGTTTTCCATGCCAATTGTCATATGTTTACTTTTGTTTTGTAATTTGTTTTGCATGCCTATTGTCATATATTTACTTTTGTTTTGTAATTTGTTGTGCATGCCTATTGTCATATGTTTACTTTTGTTTTGTAATTTGTTTTGCATGCCTATTGTCATATATTTACTTTTGTTTTGTAATTTGTTTTCCATGCCAATTGTCATATGTTTACTTTTGTTTTGTAATTTGTTTTCCATGCCTATTGTCATATGTTTACTTTTGTTTTGTAATTTGTTGTGCATGCCTATTGTCATATGTTTACTTTTGTTTTGTAATTTGTTGTGCATGCCTATTGTCATATGTTTACTTTTGTTTTGTAATTTGTTTTCCATGCCTATTGTCATATGTTTACTTTTGTTTTGTAATTTGTTTTACATGCCTATTGTCATATGTTTATTTTTCATGTTGCTCTTTGTGGGTCCAAAATTGGTAATAAAATATTATTATTATTATTATTATATTATTATTATAATTCAACAAATTCATGAACTGTTATTGAATTGGGAGGATCAACTGTTCTTTAAGAGTACACGAACATTGTTCTAGAACTGTATCAGAACTATAAGTTCTAGAATAGATCCCCATTTCATACTTGAACAATGATTGATTGCCTGATTGATTGGTGTTTAATGCCAACTTTAGTAGTAATTCAGCCATATCTTGGCATGTTTGAACAATGTGTTCTTGAAAATTTGTCTCATTTATCATTCATGCACTATTCCTGAACAGTTCAAGAACAGTCTATGACCTTTTCAAGAACAGTTCTTGTGCTTTTGTTCTAGAACAGTTCACTCACTGTTCTTGCTTAACCTTTGTTCGAGAAAATCTCGCAGGGGATCATAGAAACCATTAATATGTGTCATGATATGAATCATAAATATTCAAACAAAATAAAAATGGTAATTTCCAACAGTTCATAAAATATTCAACTGTTTCGATGACAATCTCTGAAATGAAATTTGAATACAAAATGTTACCTGCCATGGTTTGTCAAACATTAAACAATATTGGCACATTGAATAATTAAACTTGCAATTTGTTTTTGGTTTTTTTTTTAAACTGAAACCTTATGTATTGAGGCCTACAAGGAAATATTTAACCAAACTCAAAAAAATTTACATCATCAAAATTACTAAAAACTGATAAAATTGACCAGATGAAATAATTCTATCGAAATGAGCCACTACACATTAAAATTTTAATTTTATCACCAGGCATACGACAATTGTCAAACTTAATAATCTGAATATTATAACTTACTCTCTACATTGAAATATTGCTCCTCCTAAAAAAAATATGCATTTTTTCCCATTTAAATTTTTTTTTTAACCATTTATTTATCCATTCTGCTTCACAGGCAATTATAATATATAGTCAAACCTGCTCATGTGGTCACCTCTATTAAGCAGTCACCTCTATTAAGCAGTCACCTGTATTAAAAGGTCACTTTTTATTGTCCTGTCATAGAAAATTTCATATGAATTTAACCTCTTTTAAGAGGTCATCTGTTTTATGAGGCCAGTTTTTCTTTGTCCCTAAGGTGACCTCTTAATACAAGTTTGATTGTAATTCTTTATATAGTTAGACTTTAAAGGTCATTTGTTCTTTTGGGACATTGGTTGATTAATTTACAGAATCATTGTAGTATTACTACACTAACACACCAATAATTTAATTATTTACTTGTAAACATAAATGACTTTGATCTTTTACTAAATACACACTAGGGACAAATGATAAACGACAAAATATTCCACGGATCCCGATTAGAAATAATGATTATCCATTAGGACACAAATGTTTTTTTCCCTTCATTTACAAATAATTTCTGTGCTTAGTGGTTTTAATTCTTTACATAGAAGTACAATATTGGGGCCGCAATAAACTTTAATTTACATAATTATTCAGTTAAGGGCTTTTGAATTGGTATCAAGGTTGGCTATATATATATAATACATAGAAGCACTGGATTGAGAAAATTTTATAAAGGTATTTTAATTGATCAAATAAAATAAATTTAGCAATAAAACAGGTAAATATATTATCCATACAGTTTTCAAAAATCTATTGTTTTTCATACTTAGTAGATATTCTTTTTTTTTTTTTTTTTGGGGCATTTTCTCATGATTTTGCCTTCACTTTTTATTTCCATAGTTTTAGTAGAATTTACATTTCAAATTATAATGATGAAATATATTATCTTGTCTTTAATATGACTGTTTCTGAAATAACAACACACAAAACATCCATATTATATATAAAAATCAATGTCAAAGTGTATTACATTACCCCCCCCCCCCCCCCCCCCCCCCCCCCTTTTATGTTTCATTTCATTTAGCTATTTATTAAACTTATACTAATGTAGAGGAAATAAAATAAATACCTACCTTGTAAGATATCAAACACTGTCGATAATACTTAACAAAAAATTATTTTAGTCACAAGAAACTCAAATTCTATTCCTAACAAGTAATGAGTTTTTTGTGGAAATTATTTCTAATCCAACATGCTTCCAGCGTGATAAATGTCCTTTTGTAACGCAAACCATAGATTGACACAATAATCAGAGATCGCTAGTTACAATCAGAGAAAGTTACACTCTTTAATTTTCCATTCAAATGAACCAATTTCATCTTCTATGCCTTTTAATAGGTAACGTGATGGTGCCACCGCACTGATCAATTTCAACGTAGGAATAAAATGGTGGAGCTATATAATATTACACAATATGTTACCTGAGTCAAATGATCAACACGGCTATTGTGTTGCAGGTGAAAACTCATCCGAGCAGTAAAACATTCTCTCCCTACATCACAAATTGGTTGGATGCTTGACTGTTACGCTTGACTGGTTATGATGGAAACTGTTCATTATTATTAAAGCACAGGAAATCAACAACGTCCATTGATTAATTAATCACAATCAGCTTCTGTTGTTGAAGAAATTTGTAGTTATGTAAAAATGGAGAAAAAAATACAAATTATTCTGGATTGCTGAAATGTTTTATATATTATATACAAAATATTAACCTTCTGTTCCCCTAATTAAAAATGCAGATATATGGTCAAATGGATCTGCCTCTCAGAGCTTGATACATACACCATACTAAACCATGAAAAAAGTCCAGGAACAAAAGAAAAAGAGCATACAGATACAATAATAAAGTTGTCACTATATTCCAATGCAATTTTCCTGGGCGAAAAAATTGGGACTTTCCCTGATTTTATATGCATCCCATCATGTGAAAATAACTGGACTAAGATGTATCCACGTAGGTTCTAAATTAGAGGCAGTAGGTGTAAATTAGAGGCAGTAGGTGTAAATTAGAGGCAGTAGGTCTAAATTAGAGGCAGTAGGTGTAAATTAGAGGCAGTAGGTGTAAAATAGAGGCAGTAGGTGTAAATTAGAGGCAGTGTGTGTAAATTAGAGGCAGTAGGTGTAAATTCAATAACCATATGACCATGGTTATAGGTGTAAATTAGAGGCAGTAGGTGTAAATTCAATAACCATATGACCATGGTTATAACAGCACGACATTCTAGTTTCCAAGGAGAAAAAAAAATGCCCATATGGTACTATGTTAAAATTATGTCCAGCGGTGGCAAACGTTTTGGATCTCTGCTCGACACAAATAACAGATGTATTGTGGAGGAATATTCCAGCCAAGTTTGCTTTCAAATGGTTAAGTGGTTTCAGAGAAAATGAATTTTTCAAATATATTTATGCCAAAACTTTGTTCTGCAGCCAAGTGGCGAATTTGGATTTCCAATTGAAATTTTTTTTGGAGGATATATAATGAAGAATCCTCCCATACAACAATTCCAGGGCCATCGTGACTGTGATCGTATGGTAGTTGAATTTACAACTACCTATGCAATCAGTGCCTATCACCACTGATGTTGTGAGTTTGAATCTCGACCAGGGCGAGGTGCACAACATTATGTGATAAAGTTTGTCAGTGACTTACGACGGGTCAGTGGTTTTCTCCGAGTCCTCCGGTTTCCTCCACCAATAAAACTGACTGCCATGATATAACTGAAAAATAGTTGAAAGTGGCATTAAACACCATAAAACCAATAAAAAAACAGCAACAATTCCATCACAATTTGATTTTCAAAATGTTTTTGAAATCTTAGCCAATCATTTAAGTATAATTGGCTTGGCAGCCATCTTGAATTTCTGAATGAAATGAAAGTTACCAATAATGTTTATAACAATTCTTCCAACTTTTGTTCCATTTTCTTCAAAATTATTTTTGGAAAAAAAATTGAAATTTGAAAAACTAATAGACCTAATGGACACAAGTGCGTAGTTGTGGTCCGACAGCTCTTTAGTCCGACAGTTCGATGATCTGATAGTTCGAGAGTCCGACAGTTCGATAGTCCGACACAATGGTAGCTACTCGACAATTTCCGTTGCACGGAAAATTAGGCAATTTGACAGCAGCGAGTATGGCCGAGTAGCTACGTTAACTAGAGGCTCAGTGGGTGGGCTGAGCCTGTGTCGCTCACCTTTCATTCTGCTTTGAGGAAACTTAATACAGAACCTTCCATAGGTGCTTCCCACCAAATTTCTGTTCATTTTGGCATAGCAGTTTCAGAGAAGAAGATTTTTAGAAATTGACCAATCTAAACAAGAATTGCTTGTGGCAGCCATGTTTGTTAATGGATCAAAACGAAATGAGCAATCTCTATAGAGGACCTTCCATAGATGCTTCTTATCTGGTTTCATATCATTTGGCCAAGTGGCTTCAGAGGAAAAGCTGTTTTAGAAATCGACCAATAAGAAACAAGAATTGCCTATGATGGCCATGTTTGTTAACGGATAAAAACGGAATGAGCAATTCCCATAGAGGACCTTCCATAGATGCTTCCTACCATGTTTCAGTCCATTTGGCCAAGCTGCTTCAGAGAAGAAGATGTTTAGAAATTAACCAATCAGAAACAATAATTGCCTGTGGCGGCCATGTTTGTTAATGATCGGGACAAAATTAGCAATCCTTATAGAGAACCTTCCATAGATGCTTCCTACCAAGTTTCTGTTCATTTGGCAAAGCGGTTTCAGAGGAGAAGATTTTTAGAATTCGACCAATTAGAAAAAAGAATTGCCTATGGCAGCCATATTTGTTAATGGATCGGGACGAAATGAGCAATCTTTATAGAGGACCTCCCATAAATGCATCCTACCAAGTTTCGGTTCATTTGGCAAAGCGGTTTCAGAAGAGAAGATTTTTTAGAAATCATCCAATCAGAAACAAGAATTGTCTATGGTGGCCATATTTGTTAACGGATCGGGACGAAATTAGCAATCACAACAGAGGACTTTCCATAGATGCTTCCTACCAAGTTTCGGTTCATTTGGCCAAACGGAGAAGAATCTAATTTTTTCAATAGTTTTCTATTTTTTACTGATTTTTTTCACTAATTTTCAAGTTTGAGAAGCAGCAACGGCCATGTTTGATGGCAGTCGGGGTCATCTTTCATGGTCTGAAAGAGAATTATATATGCATTGTTCCTTTATAGTTTGGTAGCAACATTGGCTCTTTACAATATTTAAAGAATTAAAAAAAAAAAAAATCTATTTTTAGTAACGATAGCAGCCATTTTACATAAGCGACCAGGGTTAGCAACCATAACTCTGAAAGTGGATCATATATGCATCATTTCCATAAAGTTTGGTGGCAACTGGCTTTTTACCGGATTTTAAAATATGTTTTTTGACAATAATTTTCTATTTTTTGTAACAGTGACGGCCACGTTGGATGACAGCCGGAGGTCTTCAATCAAATTTTGAAAGAAGACCACGTATGCATTCTTTCAATATGATTTGATTGCATTTGACTCTTTACAGGATTTTAAAATAATTTGTTAATGAGTTTTTTCACTAATTTTCTATTCATAATTCTGAAAGAATATTACATATGTATCAAATTTAATTGCAATATACTTTAAAGGATTTTTCTGGATTTTTTAATTGATTTTTTTGCTGAATTTACCCCTATGTTCTATTTATAGACATGGTGGCCATGATGGTTGGTCGGCAGGGTCATCGGACATAACTTTTAAAGGGAACCCCATAAGGATGATCCAGGCCAAGTTTGGTTTAAATTGGCCCAGTGGTTTCAGAGCAGAAGATTTTTGAAAAAGTTTACAGACGGACGACGGACGCCAAGTGATGGCAATAGCTCACACAGGTGAGCTAAAAATAGAAGTCCGGCAGTCGTCAGCTTCAATACTACAATCGGCGACTTCTCCAAATAACCATGGACGTATGAATGATTAAATTAACGGTTAGTAAATTACAAATAAAAGACAAACGTGTCCTATGGACACGGATGCTCCCTGCCATCGGCAAACAAGAAGTGTGGCACAGGTCTGAAAATAGGAGTCATACATAGTACAAGCTCCATACCAAAAATCAAATTAAGTCGAGACATCTTTTTACGGAAATTTTCATGTTTTTGACGTTTAAATTGCACTACTTAAGTTGGTCACTTCAGAAAATACTAGGCCGACAGACCCGAGTAGTGTTGCTCACGCAATACAACTTCTGATTTATTAAGTCATATACATTTCGGTAATAGCTGGGATATCTTAGACGGAAATTTTTGGATGTAGCGTAATTGGTTGTGGATTTCCGACGATACCTGCTCGGCAAATAGGACAAATCGTGTCCGTAAACTGGACTTCTGTTGCGTTCCTTGAGATACCTCAACTACACACAAGACTTCGGAGGTAGCATGAACGGGGGAACTATTAAATTATGAACGGCGGAACTATTAAATTTGTCGGACTATCGAACTGTCAGACTATCGAACCGTTGGACCATCGAACCGTCGGACTTTCGATCGGATCCCATGGACACAAAGGACGACAGATTTAAAGTGAGAATACCACACATAGGCCTTTGGTCCAGGTGTACTAAAAAGTAAATAAAAACATGAACCTTTGGAAAAGGATATGTTGTTTAATGCCACTTTCAACAATATTTCAGTTATAAATATCGTGGCAGTCAGTTTTATTGGTGGAGGAAACCGGAGTACCCAGAGAAAACCACAGACATGTTGGTCACTAACAAACTTTATCACATAATGCTGTATCGAGAACACCTAACCTGAGCGGGATTCGAACTCACAACGTTAGTGGTGATAGGCACTGATTGCATAGGTAGTTATAAATCTATCTACCATACGATCACGACCACAACAGCCCCTATATCAAAGTGATAATACCACACATGGACCTTTGGTTTTATGGTGTTTAACAGCACTCTCAACAATATTTCAGCTATATAATGCAGGGTGCCCACTGAGTTTTGAAACTGGGGGTACAATGGGGTACAATTGCTGTTTTTTTCTTAACTTTGTACCCCTGCATATAGAAAGTCCCTACAATTTTGGGGGTACAAGGCCTATTTTGGGGGTAAAAAACCCTCTGCAGAGGATAAATGGGCATGCTGATAATGGCGGTCATTTTTTATAATGGAGGAAAACAGAGGACCTGGAGAAACTCACCGACCTGTCGCAAGTCACTGACAAACTTTATCACATAATGTTGTATCAAGTACACCTTGCCATGAACGGGGTTCAAACTCTCAACTTTAATTGTGATAGGCACTGATTGCACAGAATAGTTGTAAATCCAGCTACGACACGAACACAGCCACGATGGTCCCCATGGACCTTTGGTCCAGGTGTACTAAAATGGAATTAAAAACATGGACCTTTGGTCCAAGTGTACTAAAAAGGAAATACAAACATAGACCATTGGTCCAAGTGCACTAAAAAGAGAAAAAAAAACATGGACTTTTGGTCCAGGTGTACTAAAACGGAAACAAAACATGGACCTTTGGTTTCAAGTGTACTAAAATGGAATTAAAAACATGGATCTTTGGTCCTAGTGTACTAAAAAGGAAATAAAAACATAGAGCTTTGGTCCAAGTGCACTAAAAAGAAGAAAAAACATGGACCTTTGGTCCAGGTGTACTAAAAAGGAAAAAAAAACATGGACCTTTGGTTCAAGTGTACTAAAAAGGAAATACAAACATGGACCTTTGGTCCAGGTGTACTAAAAAGGAAATAAAAACATGGACCTTTGGCTCAAATGTACTAAAAAGGAAATAAAACATGGACATTTGGCTCAAGTGTACTAAAAAGGAAATAAAACATGGACCTTTGGCTCAAATGTACTAAAAAGGAAATAAAACATGGACCTTTGGCTCAAGTGTACTAAAAAAGAAATAAAAACATGGACCTTTGGTCCAGGTGTACTTTAAGGAAATAAAAACATGGACCTTTGGCTCAAGTGTACTAAAAAGGAAATAAAACATGGACCTTTGGCTCAAGTGTACTAAAATGGAAATAAAAACATGGACCTTTGGTTCAAGTGTACTAAAAAGGAAATAAAAACATGGACCTTTGGCTCAAATGTACTAAAAAGGAAATAAAACATGGACCTTTGGCTCAAGTGTACTAAAAAAGAAATAAAAACATGGACCTTTGGTCCAGGTGTACTTTAAGGAAATAAAAACATGGACCTTTGGCTCAAGTGTACTAAAAAGGAAATAAAAACATGGACCTTTGGTCCAGGTGTACTAAAAAGGAAAAAAAAACATGGACCTTTGGCTCAAATGTACTAAAAAGGAAATAAAACATGGACCTTTGGCTCAAGTGTACTAAAAAAGAAATAAAAACATGGACCTTTGGTCCAGGTGTACTTTAAGGAAATAAAAACATGGACCTTTGGCTCAAGTGTACTAAAAAGGAAATAAAACATGGACCTTTGGCTCAAGTGTACTAAAATGGAAAAAAAAGCATGGCCTTTGGTTCAAGTGTACAAAAAGAAAATAAAAACATGAACCTTTAGTCCAGGTGTACTAAAAAGGAAATAAAACATGGACCTTTGGCTCAAGTGTACTAAAAAGGAAATAAAGACATGGACCTTTGGTTCAAGTGTACTAAACAGGAAATAAAAACATGGACCTTTGATCCAGGTGTACTAAAAAGTAAATAAAACCATGGACCTTGGGTCCAAGTGTACTAAAAAGTAAATAAAAACTATACCTCCCATGGGCCTTTTGTTCATGTGTACTAAAAAGAAAATAAAAGCATGGACCTTTGGTATAGGTGTACTAAATAGGAAATAAAAACATGGACCTTTGGCTCAAGTGTACTAAAAAGGAAATAAAAACATGGACATTTGGTCCAAGGGTGATGGTCCGATAGTCCGAAGGTCCGATAGTCCAAAGGTCCAATAGTCCAAAGGTTTGATAGTCCGAAACCCAAATAGAAAAAAAATTTAATTTGTATTCCAACAGGAGCTCGATAAACGGTTTACACCCCGTTTTTAAGCATTTTCAGTGAATCGTCTTTAGTATAAACATATTTTATTAATTAATTCAATATTACACATTATGATAATACACATATAAATTATATATACATTTAAATTAATCGTCTTTGAATATCAAGGTTGATAAAAGATGGATTCCTCTTGTTAGAAATTTGATATCTAACTTCACGGTAGTACAGTAGATTAAAAAAACCACAGTTTAGCTACAATAGCGATTTTTATTGACCAAGGTGGTGATAGTTACAAATGTATATCGGCTCTAACAACAATTTCATTTAAACATATACATATATTTCTACCGTTAATCCTATTTCTTATTTTATCTATTTTTAAAGTAATTTAAAATCAGAATATTTTTTTTACAATAGAAAGCATCCAATTTTGCCATGGTTACGCCATTTGATATATAAGTGAGTGAGTGAGTGAGCTATATCATGGCGAGTACAAGTTAATTTTCAATGAGATGATTATGAGGTGCGCTTTATTCAAGACCAACATGCTGAGTTGAATTTTTATAGTGGTAGCTCACTGAAACAACAGTCTGCGGTTAGACATGTCGCTCCACTCGGACGCATTATTCTGATTCCGAGCCGACCAGTCTTTTCTCTTTCTCTTAATGCTGTGTGCTTAGCGGAGAAGCAACAGATACCAATTTAATAGTTTTTGATTTGACCCGACCGGAGTTCAAACCATTAATAGATAGATGTATTACAAAATTCATTTAAAACCCTTAGGATGTTGTCACAGTACAGTAACTCCTAGACAACATCTTAGCTAAGTTCAGACTAAAATTCTATTCATTGGTTCTCAAGAAGTTTAAAGGGTTAAAGTTAATGCACATATGAAGAACCACAAGTAATGGCTAAATCTTAAATGCCAATATTCGGGGCAGGGTAACTAAAACTCTTTCTGCTAGTAAAAAGGAAGTATACCATTGGCAATAAGTATTTCTTTGTTAAATGGGGGTGTATACTTTATGTGGTCAATGTGCTATTTTTTTTATCAATATAACAATCTGAAGATTTTTTTTGGATAGTATCCAATCGTTAGAAAACCCCGGTGGTCGTCATATTTGTCTGGGTTATCTTTAATTACAAGAATGCAGTCAGATCCAAAATCCTTCTAAATAAATTAAATTGTAACTATTGGGCTTTCAGACTATCTGACTTTCGGACTATTGTGCCTTTGGACTATCGGACCTTCGGACTATTGGGCTTTCTGACTATCGGACCTTTGGACTATTGGGCCTTCGGATTATTGGGCCTTCGGACTATTGGGCCGACACCGGTTCAAGTGTACTACAAAAGAAATAAAGACATGGACTTTTGGTCCAAGTGTACTAACTAGAGGCTCCCAGGAGCCTGTAATCGCTCACCTGGTTTTCAATTTGACATCTAAAGTTGATAGAAAATGGGGGTGTTTTTACACATAATTTTGAAAGTGGGCCACCCAAAGATCATTTCAACTCAAATTTCTGAGCAAAAGATTTTGATGTGATTTTTATCTCATAATATTCCTAAACGGAATAAACTGGCTGCAAAAATCTCACAGAAAAACCCAGAATACATGTTAAACTACTCATTGCCATATAGCTGCAGTTAAAATTTGAGTTCATTTTGATTTGTAATCAAGCGGAAATTGACAACTAAAGAAATTTCTAATTTTAGTAACAGCAGCCATTTTGAATGGAGGGTGAGGCTGTCGGACACAATATTGAAAGGGGACCACCCAAGGACCATCCCCGCCAAATTTGCTTTAATTTGGTTCAGCGGTTTCAGAGGAGAAGATTTAAATGTGATCTTTTATCAAAATATGTCTAATTTGTATAATCAGTATAAATCGGTTGAAAGAAAAATTTCACAGAAAAACACAGAATATTTGTTAATCTACTCATTGTCATGTAGCTGCTGTTAACATTTGAGCTCATTTTGATTTATAATAAAGCAGCAATGGACAATTGAAGAAATTTCTATTTTTAGTAACAGCAGCCATCTTGAATGGAGGGTGGAGCTGTCGGACACAATTTTTAAATGGGACTACACAAGGACTATCCCTGTCAGGTTTGGTTTAATTTGGTTCAGCGGTTTCAGAGGAAAAGATTTAAATGTGATCTTTTATCAAAATGGAGATGGTTCACGATAGATGTTCCACCCTCCTCACTGAATTTGGTACTGCTTTGACAACTATTTTACCTATTTTGTTCCAGTATTGTTATAAATACTGTTATAGTGACAGCCGGAACCTTTGAGCCGTAATGAAAGCGGGAGGTTTGGCGCTTTAAAATCTGATTCAACCAACCATTTCTTTAGAAATGCCTGTACCAAGTCAGGGTCATTACGGTTTTCAGTTTTCCGGTTGTTGACTGATTTTGTCTGTTTATATACTTATGAGTTTTGACTTTCCCTTTGGAAGATTGTTATTACCCTTTTTTGCGTAATCGGTATAAATCGGCTGAAAGAAAAATTTCACAGAAAAGCCCGGAATATATATATGTTAAACTACTCATTGCCATGTAGCTGCAGTTAAAATTTGAGCTCATTTTGGTTTATACTAAAGCAGCAATGGACAATTGAAGAAATTTCTATTTTTAGTAACAACAGCCATCTTGAATGGAGGGCGGGGCTGTCAGACACAATTTTGAAAGGGACCCACCCAAGGACCATCCCTGCCAGGTTTAGTGTAATTTGGTTCTGCGGTTTCATAGGAGAAGATTTAAATGTGATCTTTTATCAAAATATGCCTAATTTGCATAATCGGTATAAATCGGCTGAAAGAAAAATTTCACAGAAAAACACAGAATATATGTTAAACTACTCCTTCCCATGTAGCTGCAGTTAAAATTTGAGCTCATTTTGACTTATACTAAAGCAGCAATGGACAATTGAAGAAATTTTTATTTAGCAGCCATCTTGAATGGAGGGTGGGGCCGTCAGACACAGTTTTGAAAGGGACCCACACAGGGACCATCCCTGCCAGGTTTAGTTTAACTTGGTTCAGCGGTTTCAGAGGAGAAGATTTAAATGTGATCTTTTATCAAAATATGCCTAATTTGCATAATCGGTATAAATCGGCTGAAAGAAACATTTCACAGAAAAACCCGGAATATATGTTAAACTACTCATTGCCATGTAGCTGCAGTTAAAATTTGAGCTCATTTTGACTTATACTAAAGCAGCAATGGACAATTAAAATTTCATCCCCCCTTTTTTTTCTATTTTTAGCTTGGCGTCCATCTTGGTTGGAAGTCGGGATCATCGGACACAATTTTGGAAGGGGACCATCCAAGGACCATTCCACCAAAGTTTGGTTCAAATTGGCCCAGTGGCTTCAGAGGAGTTGATTTAAAAAATGTAAAAAGTTAACGGACGGACGGACAGACGACGGACGTTCAGTGGTGACAATAGCTCACTTGACCCTTGGGTCAGGTGAGCTAAAAAGGAAATAAAAACATGGACCTTTGGTCCAAGTGTATTAAAAAGGAAATAAAGACATGGACTTTTGGTCAAAGTGTACTAAAAAGGAAATAAAAACATGGACCTTTGGTCCAAGTGTACTAAAAAGGAAATAAAAAAATGGACATTTGATCCAAGTGTACTAAAAAGGAAATAAAAACATGGACCTTTAGTCCAAGTGTACTAAAAAGGACAAAAAATGAGGAGAAAATTTAATTGAAAACTAATATATTAACAAGGACGTATATAGAATCTTATATACGTCCTTGATATTAATAAGGAACACCGTTCCCTCTAAAAAAAATTCTACTTAAAATAATTAATAAAGCATGGTGACTGCCAATGTCAAAACAGAAAGTGTGAAATATTTCTCTAACTTGTACTTTTTACTTCTATTTTGGAGTCAATGACTGCCACAAGTCAACATGTACCCCTTGGCTAATGTGGAATATTTGATACCCTTTACTCGGTCAATGACTACTGCATCTGGCCATCTTTGTTTACATCATTGATATATTAAGGTGACCTTGACTTTAGTTTATGAAAATGGATCAAATGAATCTCAGTCTCCACGGAATTTCTCATTTAGTACAACCCATGTGAACCCTTCCTGTTTTCTCCATTAATAACCATAATTCAAAATTTTAATTAAATATCACTTAATAATAGGAATTTTCATTTTAATCATATTTCAATAATTTCTTTTGTTACTGGGAGTCTTACACAACACTCAGACATTCCCTTTGTTGTTTGTAAATTCTCATAAAGTATGCCTTATTTCCTCTCAATAATCAAAAGAAAATATCCATTTATCATAGCTCATACATCAAAGACGCTGAAAAACAGGAAATCTGTTACATCGGCGTTCGCAACACAAATATATAGTAGTTTAATGTTTTATTGATTAGTAGTATAGGACGCACACAATGGTCCTTTTAAATTTGAAAAGGGCTCATAATTGGATTCCAAACTCAAAATGCGATCTACACCTTCTGTTCTATTATTCAGAGGGAGAAACTGACTGTACATTATATAATGTCTACGAATCTAAATTTTATGCCATGGAATCATTTTTATTTAATCAAATTCTTAAAGGCATACAGTCGTTCAAATTGATTTTTTTTTATATTAACAGTTGCCAATATTCGATGTTTTATACTGATTGCAGTTGAATTTTTTCATTATATCATACGAATGAAATACGTCGCTTTTTGATTTTCTTGTATCCATTAAAGAATTCAATGTTGACCCGTACAATATTCATATATTCCGTGACCTACAAAGTGAACCTATTCGGTAAAGCGTTTGCGCATGTGCGAAATTGTTTGCGGGAAAAGCACATGTATGGCACAAACAAAAATATTGACGGATTCTACACGAAAACGACACAAATATGAGGATTTCGTGTAAAAAAATAAAAAAAAAGACTCCATTTCTCAACACGTATACGGTAAGCATAATTTAGTATCTTTTTACGGCCGAATCGTATTTTGACAGTAGAATTGCATCGTCGTTTTTTATATTATTCTTTTTTTTTTCAGGAGAAAACGCTAGGTGATATCTCTTTTAAATTAGAGATTAAAATAATGAACTTCATGACTGGTTTTTTTTTTTCGAACAAAATATAATCAAGATAAACTCAAGTGTTGTCAATAATATCAGTGGCGGATTCAATGGGGGGCTTTGGGGGCTTCAGCCCCCCCCCCCCCCCCCCCCCCCCCCCCCCCCCCCCCCCCCGTCGAATAAGTCAAGCACATACATGATATTAACATACGCTTTTCAAGGTTAGTTAACGTCACGATATGGCTTTTATGTGTGATGAAAGTAAAAGAAAATACAAATTAATTTCTTTGTATTGAATTAATCTTCAAAGAGGTAATTATAAGTAATTATGCTAAATCAAATTTTCAAGTTTATTTGAAGTTTGTATGAATGTATTGTCAAAATACCAATTAATCAGGTATTGTCTAAACCGTTATATAAACATGTCTAGTGTCACAATTTCATATAGGTATAACCACCAACACCTGTAAATTGAGGCTCTTTCAAGGAAATTCTTTTTTAAATATCCTTTATTTTTACAAAAAAATTAAAGTCAAATGTTGCTGTATTACAAAAAAAAAGTAAAAAATACACGAGTTTCCGTTTTGAAAATATATAAATACAGCATATTTTAAACTCTAAATGAAAATATAAATACATATAAAATAAAAACCTAGAATATGCGGGAGACAAATAATGAGAGATAATGTTGAAGCAGAGAGTCCGAAAGACTACTTTAGGAAGTCAATAACTGTACCTTTTCTCTACTGTACGCTAAATGAAATGAAAACAAGGTTTACCGACCTACACGCCAGAACCGCTTTGGGACGACAGTCGGTTCCATCAATTATTGAAAATATTGCTCCATAAAATCAAGAATAGACAATTCAGAGACAGTAGCAACATCGGGTACACAATACACGTTAGAGAAAACCGAAGGGGCAATCAAGAATAGACAATTCAGAGAGAGTAGCAACATAGGGTACACAAGACACAGGACGAAGACAAACAAAACAAAACACAACATAGAAAACTGAACGATGAGCAACACAGACCCCTCCAGGAAAAACCGGGGTGAACCCAGGTGCTCGCGTAGGGTACACAATTTCTGCTTCTGACAAGACATCCGCCATGTTACTCATATAGTGGAGACGTGTTGGACTCCACTATACACGAACACGAAGTTTATATTGCATTCTGTTCTACCATTAAGATGCTTGGTCAATGATGGTCATTAGCATATTTATATTCTTAGTAATCACATACATATTGAGTGAAAGGTATAAGTTGCTGACACAATTTGACAGGAAACACAAGAACCATTCCATCCAATTTGAGCTTGTTTTAAAACAGCCTAGAGATTTTAGATCAGAAAATGAAAGTAAAAATAACAATTACCACAAGACTGTAATAGTTCATCTGGACTTACATTCTATGTGTATCTATATATAGTAATAACGTCAGCATATAATACCTTTTCTACGATTTAACTACAGGTATAGGGATAGTGTTATGGTGTCTAACGCCACTTTCAACAATATTTCAGTTACAGTGTATATCGTGGCGGTCAGTTTTATTGGTGGAGGAAACCGGAGTACGCGGAGAAAACCACCGACCTGTCGCAAGTAACTGACGAACTTTATCACATAATGTTGTATCGAGTACATCTCGCCATGAACCGGGTTCGAACTCACAACTTTAGTGGTTTTATAGAGTATATGTTTTACAAATTCTAGCTGTGTCTACATTAAAACACGTCTTATATTTACTTCAATTGATTACAAGAACTTCTGAATTAAGATTAAAAAGGATTATATTTCTAATACACAACAGGAAAATCCCAAGTTTTCACCAAAATAAACTGTGAAATTAAAAATCAAAACAGCATGCAGCTACCAACAAGTATATTGTACCTAAGTGAATTAAAAGAAGAAGTGCATTCCACGCTGGGGGAGAATAAAGGCTCGATCAATATCATCTGAGAAACGAACGCTGACGTACGTTTCTCATGCATAATGCATGAGCACTATTGCATTGTGTGACCGATAATTCATTGATTAACAACACACTGGTACATTTCACTTCTATACAAGATAGAGTATACGAAAGTTTGTGTAACACTTCATTTGTGTAAAAAGATGTCAGTCATAGATATACTGTAAAGTGTAATTCACCTCCCTCTGATTACATCTAATAAATTATTAATTTGTTCATATTAGGTGCTTGCTCTAAAATGACCTACATACATAGGAAGTAGGTGTTATGGGTGTTTAATGCTATATTTTTACAATATTACAGTTAGATCTTGGTGGTCAGTTTTACTGGTGGAGGAAAACAGAGTCTTTCGAAATTTGACACTTTTCGGCCTTTTTCTGTGAAATTTATCTCGGAAACCGTAAAAGATAGAGGAAATCCGTCGACATACTAGCAATATTGAACAATTTATTAGCATAAAACTATATTTCAATTTTCAGCTCATTTTAGTCTTTGACCAATAAAAGACATTTCTATTTTTTAGTAACAGCAGCCATATCTTGGATAGAGGTAGGAGCTGTTGGATAAGAATTTGAAAGGAAACCATCTATCGGCTACCCCAGACTAATGTGGATTAAATTGACCCAGTGGTTTCAGAAGAGATTTGCAAAACAATTTTCCTCAAAATCAGCACGATTGGCATATTTTTGGCAAAAATTTGCAAAATGCATTATGTTTTAGCAAAATGCGTAACATGTCATAACTTCAGTAAAATGGATCTAATGTTCAAATTTCACCTCATTTGGTGAGAAATTGGGGTTTTATTTGGTCCAAAAATGTGTTTAACCCAGATCTACTTATAATAACAGCAGCCATGATGGATGTCTGACCAGATCATGAGATTTAATTTTGAAAGACACCATAAAGATGATTCAAGCCAACTTTAGTTGAAATTGGTCCAGTAATGATAGGGGAGAAGATTTTTGAAATATTATATTTATACCGGACGGACAGACCTTCCGATGGATGTATAAAGAAGGCAATAACACACTTGACCAATTTGGTCAGTTGAGTTAAAAAGATAAACAACGATTCACACCAAAAAAAAACTACATAGAAAAGTAAACACTGAGCACCATAAACCTCACAGAAATGTGAGAATGTAGGAAATTTCTGTTAGAGCTGAAAAAAATGTAATATTCTGCTGCCGATTGAATATCCATTAATTCTAGTATCTAACATATGTGTCGTGTACTGTTATATATATACTGTAATTATCTACTTTATTCCTCCACAACTTGTATCTCCAAACATAGATTTTTGTGTCTGTTAATTCATTAATAGTGATAGACTCAAAAATAGCAATACAGTTTCTCAGCTGGCAATAATTAAGATGTATTGTATATGCTCTGAATTGTCCGCGGAAGAATATCAATAATTAAATAAAGTTATTTTTTTAACCACGTTAGGACCATGTATTTAAATTGATTGTTGGTTGCATTTTGAATTACTCAATGCAAAACAAAATTATTTCTCAGCCAATTATGTAGCGGGAAATTGAAAATAAGAAGAAATTTGTCCAACAATCGATCCACGACAGACCAAAGTAAATATTGACAAGCTCAGTATTGACTGAAATATCCAGTTTTATTTTATTATAAATTATTAACGAAAGCTGAATTTTCTAAGAATTGCATCGTTAATTTCATTTGAAGAAGATGGGAACGGATCAATTGTATTCTTAAATCTTTCATTTAAAGAAGAAAGTGTTGACTTCTGACATATTTGGGTCGTGACTAATGGTGGCAGGATGAACGTTTTAATTTCATTCCTCGCTCATTATTTCTGATATGCCTCGCATGCTCCACTCGCTCTTCGTTAATTCTTGAATTTCTATCAGCCATATTTAAATGTATCCAAACTATAGTTAAATCAGGTTGTAACATGAATGCATCCTTTTCCTTTGATCTTTTTATGGTTATATACCAGAATGTAAGCAACAGCTATGAACTATGAAATAATACACGCAGATACGAGATATTGCACACTTTAAATATGGGCTGTAGTGTTACTCTCAGAGAGCCGTGCAACAATCGACGACCTAGGTGTGATATTGCATGGCTTCATGTTACAAATCATTTATACCACGGTTTCTAAGTTAAACGGTTTAAACAATCTCACGCTTCGCCTTCGATTGTTCTCACTCTTCGCCTTCGATTGTTCTCACGCTTCGCCTTCGATTGTTCTCACGCTTCGCCTTCGATTGTTCTCGCGCTTCGCCTTCGATTGTTTAACCGTTTAACTGGGGAAAACCGTGGTATAAATATATCATGTAAACAATTTTTTGTTGTTAAACAATCTGCTGCATTAAAACTTAATAGTATATCCGGAGCACCCGTGTTCACCTCCGGTTTTTAGTGGGCTTCATGTTGCTCCATCTTTAGCTTTCTGTGTAATGTTTTGTAGATCGTTGTTTGTCCTTTTATACTTTTTCTTTTGGCCATAGTGTTATTATCTGTCCTTCTTCGATTTACGGTTTCTGATTACCCCTTTGGTACCTTCTAACATTCCCTACATTTTGGAGGGATATTCTGTTATAGGTAGGTGCTGGTGGTTAATGGTGCTTGGCGCCACTTTCAACAAAATTTCAGTTATATCGTGGCGGTCAGTTTCATTGGTGGAGGAAACCGGAGTACATCACACCTTTAGTGGTGATTAGGTGATATGCACTGATTGCACAGGTAGTTGTAAATCCAATTACCATACGATCACGACCACGACGGCCCCTATATTCTGTTATAAGGTATATGGTGTTTGCTTTGTTTGTTTGATGGTGTTTAACGCCACTTTCAACAATATTTCAGTTATATCGTGACGGTCAATTTTATTGGTGGAGGAAACCTGAGGACCCGGAAAAAACCACCGACCGGTCTCAAGTCACTGACAAACTTTATCACATGTTGTACACCTCGCCCTGATCGAGATTCGAACTCACAACATCAGTGGTGATGGGCATTGATTGAATATAGGTAGATATAAATCCAACTACAATACGATCACGGCCACGACGGCCCCAGGAATATATGGTATTGTGGGTAAGAAGTAATTTACATGTATCTTTTGTATTAACGACCAATCTTTAGTTTTGGGTACATTAATAAATACAGTAATGTCCTTCTTATGTGGTCCCTCCCACCAAAGGCTGCCGTCTTCTTGGACCAGATTTCAGATACACCAAGATAATAAAATACTACTAAATTATCCATAAATTTTTTTTTGTTTTGTTGATCGGAAGTACAATAGAAACAAGAGGTACAAAGGTGTCAAAAAGGATGTTGTCAGTTTTGAATCTTCTTTTCTAAAACCACTGGACCAATTGGAACAAAGCTTGGAAGGAATGGTCATTTGATGGGCCTCTAAAATATTTTTTTGTTTTATTGATCAGAAGTACTCAAAAGTTACAAGAGGCCCAAAGGTGTCAAAAAGAGCATAGTCTGTTTTAAAAATCTTTTTCTCTGAAACCATTGGTAGAAATGTTGATTAAATTCTAAATATTTTGCTTTTTTGTTGATCTAAAGCACGCAAAAGAAACAAGAGGTATAATAGTGTCAAAAAGGGCGCTGGAGGGTTTACTAGTATTTTTCAACTAATCTTGATGGGGGTTTTTTTCTCTATGTTTCTTATAAAATAATCTTTATGCAAATGGATAGTATGCTATATAACATATTTTTTATGAATCTTTTAGTTTCCAAGATGTAAGCCGGGTTGTCGAAATGGGATCAACACCCAGAGGTATGTAAGCGTCTTAGAAAATGTCATGTTCCATTTTTTTATTCCTTAAACACCGTATCGGTGGTGTGATGGTTAGCGTACTCGCCTCACGGTGGTGTTAGCGTACTCGCCTCAAATGAGGTCGATCGTGGTTTTTCAAGCTTGGTCAGATAAAGTCAAAGACTATGATATTGGCACTTCGTGTTTCTGGGCAAAGCACACATCATTAAGGAGTAAGAGCAAAATACGGGTTTGCTTAGAATCAGAATAATGTGCCGAATGGAGAAGCGTGTCTAAGTCTTAAGTCAACCTCCCCCTAATACTGGATTAAAAACATATTCTAAAAAGAAGCAAGTCTCCTCTGTCACAACCATGGATTTTTAAATAATACATATTTTGAAACTATTCTATTGGTCTCACAGAAATCAAGTCAGTCTCAAAATCCATAACCCTTGTACTGTATTAATATAATTATATTTTAAAACAAAGGTTTGCACCTTTATAGAAAATATGTCAGTATCCTTGATTACAAAATAACCCTAAATTAATGGACAAAATACAACTAGTCTGAAGGTTTCATAGTAAATGAGTAAGAACAGTTTGAAGATACAAAAGTGGTAATCAGAATCCATAAATCAAAGAAGAACAGAAAACACAATGGACAAAAGAAGAACAGAAAACACAATGGACAAAAGAAGAACAGAAAACACAATGGACAAAAGAAGAACAGAAAACACAATGGACAAAAGAAGAACAGAAAACACAATGGACAAAAGAAGAACAGAAAACACAATGGACAAAAGAAGAACAGAAAACACAATGGACAAAAGAAGAACAGAAAACACAATGGACAAAAGAAGAACAGAAAACACAATGGACAAAAGAAGAACAGAAAACACAATGGACAAAAGAAGAACAGAAAACACAATGGACAAAAGAAGAACAGAAAACACAATGGACAAAAGAAGAACAGAAAACACAATGGACAAAAGAAGAACAGAAAACACAATGGACAAAAGAAGAACAGAAAACACAATGGACAAAAGAAGAACAGAAAACACAATGGACAAAAGAAGAACAGAAAACACAATGGACAAAAGAAGAACAGAAAACACAATGGACAAAAGAAGAACAGAAAACACAATGGACAAAAGAAGAACAGAAAACACAATGGACAAAAGAAGAACAGAAAACACAATGGACAAAAGAAGAACAGAAAACACAATGGACAAAAGAAGAACAGAAAACACAATGGACAAAAGAAGAACAGAAAACACAATGGACAAAAGAAGAACAGAAAACACAATGGACAAAAGAAGAACAGAAAACACAATGGACAAAAGAAGAACAGAAAACACAATGGACAAAAGAAGAACAGAAAACACAATGGACAAAAGAAGAACAGAAAACACAATGGACAAAAGAAGAACAGAAAACACAATGGACAAAAGAAGAACAGAAAACACAATGGACAAAAGAAGAACAGAAAACACAATGGACAAAAGAAGAACAGAAAACACAATGGACAAAAGAAGAACAGAAAACACAATGGACAAAAGAAGAACAGAAAACACAATGGACAAAAGAAGAACAGAAAACACAATGGACAAAAGAAGAACAGAAAACACAATGGACAAAAGAAGAACAGAAAACACAATGGACAAAAGAAGAACAGAAAACACAATGGACAAAAGAAGAACAGAAAACACAATGGACAAAAGAAGAACAGAAAACACAATGGACAAAAGAAGAACAGAAAACACAATGGACAAAAGAAGAACAGAAAACACAATGGACAAAAGAAGAACAGAAAACACAATGGACAAAAGAAGAACAGAAAACACAATGGACAAAAGAAGAACAGAAAACACAATGGACAAAAGAAGAACAGAAAACACAATGGACAAAAGAAGAACAGAAAACACAATGGACAAAAGAAGAACAGAAAACACAATGGACAAAAGAAGAACAGAAAACACAATGGACAAAAGAAGAACAGAAAACACAATGGACAAAAGAAGAACAGAAAACACAATGGACAAAAGAAGAACAGAAAACACAATGGACAAAAGAAGAACAGAAAACACAATGGACAAAAGAAGAACAGAAAACACAATGGACAAAAGAAGAACAGAAAACACAATGGACAAAAGAAGAACAGAAAACACAATGGACAAAAGAAGAACAGAAAACACAATGGACAAAAGAAGAACAGAAAACACAATGGACAAAAGAAGAACAGAAAACACAATGGACAAAAGAAGAACAGAAAACACAATGGACAAAAGAAGAACAGAAAACACAATGGACAAAAGAAGAACAGAAAACACAATGGACAAAAGAAGAACAGAAAACACAATGGACAAAAGAAGAACAGAAAACACAATGGACAAAAGAAAAAAGTATAAAAGGACAAACAACGATCTAAAAACATACACATAAAACTAAAGATCGAGTAACATGAACCCCACTAAAAGCCGGGGGTGAACTCAGGTGATCCGGAAGGGTTAGTAGTTCCCGCTCCTCTAGTGGTACCCGTCTTGTTAATCTAGTTACAAACCCGGTGATAAGTCATGAATGAGGAAAGGACCGGGAAGTGTTTACGACAAGTGGAACATATCCGTGATCATTTGTGACACAGATATTCCGTAACGGTCAACCAAGTCATGTTGGCGATTTCAACTTAGCCATCCTCTTTCCCCCTTGGTACAAAGCATGCTACTTTACACAATACATATTTAAAAAGCTGTCAGCCTCTAAATCTCAACATTTCAATTACAAAATACTTAGTAAACAATACAACCTCCCTGGACACAATTTTTATAATTGAAGTATAAAACTTAAAAGGGCATTAGCTACGATTTTAACCCAAAAAAAATTATATGTTTTAGAAATTGGTAAATAGCTTTAAAATGATGAAATAAAGGTAAATATTTCACATTAAACAGCTTATCGAACCACTTTTCGTCTTTTGAGAACGAAAATTACCATCGATTAGGTATTTCCTTGCAAGCAAATAATTTGACCTCGCTTTTTCCGTATGCAACTGACCTTACTAGCGACAGGTAAAAACGAATAATTTGTATTTTGTCGCTTATTAACTGAAACTTGCATGATTCTTTGTCCGTAATTAACACCGACTAAAAGCAGATTCACAAAAAATAAGAAATAAGTGCATTATTGTACTGATTTAATGACGATTCGACAAACTCCGTAAACAATGTCGATAATTAATAAGATGGCGTTCATCTCTTGATCGATCTCAAAACACGAGCAGTTGCACGATTTTTCCACGATGCGCATACATTTCATAACATTTATAAGTTATAGAAAGACGTTTTTTTAAGCCATCAATCCTATCTGATAGTTTTTACGGGTAACAAAAATTTACGATTTGGCAGATAATGCCCTTTAATTAATTATATAGGTTACTTAAATTACATGTCAGATGTCAGAAGTCTATAGGATTATATAGAAAACATGCAATTTCTTCTCCTGTCACAACCCTAGAGTTTTATAGAAGCCTAATATACAGCTTAATATATTCTCAGACTTCCGTAAATTTAAATATACTGTTCAAAAAAAGAAACGCATAACCCACTTTTATTTTTCAAAATGCAAATTCTGCGATTTACCGAGTAAAATTAAATGGCCAATTTAACCAATGATTTTTTAAAGGTAAGATTTAAATTTTAAATGCCTGTTCATTAGATTTGGCCCTCTGCCACATGTGCACAGCGCTTCTGAAAAATGAATATCCCATGTATCACACCGAAAATTCGGTAACGTTTTTAACGGGTATTTCGTGATTAATTCAACTGTTAAAGTAAAGCGTATAAAAGAACCAAGTTTGAAGCTTGACTTTTATTACTAAGATATGCTTCCATGCCAAGGTTAGACCCTGCTACTAGAAATATCGCTATCGGTCGTCTCCAAGCCGGAGAGTCCCAAAATGAGGTAGCACGAACTCTGAATGTTAACCAGAGCACCATTTCCAAGCTATGGAACAGATTCCAACAAACTGGTTCAACGAATGACCGCCAAAGGAGTGGAAGACCTGGGCAAGATCGGTACATCCGGGTCTTTCATCTACGGAATCGAACCGTTGTCGCATCAACCACTGCAGACGAAATACCTGGATTGCAAAGAATCAGCCTGCTCACAAACAGTCCGCAACCGGCTTTGACAGCATGGCATTAGACCCAGAAGGCCGTATTTCGGAGCAGTATTGACGCCGTTATATAGACGTGAAAGAGTCCGTTGGTGCAACAGATTAAGGGATTGAACATTCCGAAACTGGTGAAGAATTTGGTTCAGCGACGAGTCTCGTTTTCTGCTGCAGAAACGTGATGGCAGAATACGTGTATATAGACGCCGGAATGAACGTTTCTCTTCCTCTTGTGTTCAGGAAGTGGATAGTTTCGGTGGAGGTAGTGTCATGATGTGGGCGTTTATCTCAAATGACCGCAAAACAGACCTAGTGCATGTCCCGGGCAATTTATCGGCTGTAAGGTAGAGAGACGAAATTCTCCAACCTCACCTCATGCACGTAATTGACCGACAGAGGGAGTTATTCCAACAGGACAACGCTAGGCCACACACAGCGCATGTAACAATGGACTACCTTGAGCAGAACAACATCAATGTGCTTCCATGGCCTTCTAAATCGCCGGACTTGAATCCCATTGAACACCTATGGGATCAGCTGGATAAACGTGTGCTCCAGCGACAACCTCTACCTCAGACCCTCGATCAACTTCGCCAAATGTTGCAACAGGAATGGCGAACAATACCAAGAAACAATGTGAGAAATTTGATTGAGTCTATGCCTAGGAGGTGTAGAGCAGTGTTGGCCGCGCGTGGTGGTCATACACGGTACTAACTTTAACCTGACCGGAAGTGTGCTGAACTGTGATAAACTTACCTTTTCTTTTACTTATCCTCTGAAGTATGGACTGTTAATTTTTCAATAATAAACATTCTGAGTCGATATCTAAAAGTGTAACTGAAAAATTTTGATTTAAAATACATGTATTAAAATACGTAAAATCCCTTTATTTTTATGAATTGAACCTATTTTAAGAGGTCACCTGTCGTTGAAGATCACTTTGCCTTTGTTCTAAAGGTGACCTCTTAATATAGGTTCAATTCATATGAATTTTTCTATAACAGGACTGTATTTATGCAGAAAAGGGGGAAAGCTGCCAATTCAAGATGCACAATGTTGTAATAACTAAATAATAATACACTGTCAGAATGATACAGATAAACTGATTATTATTATCCCTAAGGGATCCTACCATTTGTTTAGTTCTTTCTTCTATAATTCTGAACAATTATTGACAAATAGGACTTAATGTTTTCTCCAATCATAGAATTACTGACAAAACAAATATTAAAACATCATATAAATTGTTACTGTGCAGGTCCTAGACTGTTGTTTATAATTTACAGTCATAGAGAGTCGTGAAAAGTGCAGTATCTAACGATTTTCTGTGGCTCAGTAAGAATAATCGAATGCAATGGCCCTAATCCCTATATATCAATACTATTATACACCAGTCATTGTGTTTCTAGGGACTTGGGTCATTTCGTGCCATGATTGTGGGTAAGTTATAATGGTGTTTAACGCCACTTTCAACAATATGTCAGTTATATCGTGGCGGTCAGTTTTATTGGTAAAGGAAACTGGAATAGCCGGAGAAAACCACCGATCTGCCACAAGTCACTGACAAACTTTATCACATAATGTTGTATTGAGTACACCTTGACATTAGCGGGATTCGAACTCACAGTTTTAGTGGTGATAGGCACTGATTGCACAGGTATTTGTAAATCCAACTACCATACGATCACGACCACGACGGCCCCTTATTTAAATGATATGACCAACTGACTATTTATTTTAATACACATGTGTTTAAAGTCAAAATCTTATTTAAGAATTTAATGTATCTGAACAAATCACTATTTACCTTAACACACATGTGTTTGAAGTCAAAAAATTATTTTAGGTACATGTAATATAATGGATGATCTTCATTTTTTTACAAAGAAACAACGATCTTCTTCTAGATGACTTATAACACTTTATATCACCAATACTTTGCCGAGGGCCATACACAACTAATAATGAAGGATAATTTACAGTGATGTTCACTGACCAGTTTAACCTCATTTACTGAAACTGTCAAAGACAAAAAAAAATACAGTATCATACAACTACTGGTCATCTGTCATAATTAGGACAAATTATATCAATCAGAAATAAATTTATATGAATAACAAATGTAAATTTTGGTGACACAATGAGTCGTGGACAAAGGAACTCTCTCAGTAGGAGGTGTCCATGGAGCTTCAAGAGATTTATAATTGAATTCCTTATCAATAGGACACACAGACAATAGCAGAAATTATTATAAACTTGCTGGGGAAAATGTACCAAATTAATATAATACTGAGCTAAAGGATTCCTGTAGGAATATAAAGGTGACTTAAAATTCTCACATTTACACCTTTACAAATGTAGTTCTATGGCAGTCTAAATCCGACGGTCTACTTAGTCCTACGATATAAGACTCCCTTCGTTTCCAAACTTTCTGCCCTACTATAACCCGATACATGCCCATTACCCATTACATTCATAGTGTATTGGTACAAGACTTTGTATCAGGTTGAGCCTGTTGTGTGAATCAGCAACGAATCGAGATGTAACTGGAATATTGTTGAAAGTGGCGTTAAAACCATAAAACCAAAACCTAACGTACATGAACAAAATCACATGGGTATACTATAGTAGACTTTAATTACATAAATTTGTAATCTGTAAAAAGACAGATGTCAATGCTTTATACCAAGAGAGAGTTTGAACTTCAGACAGAATTGGTTTAAAGACAAATGGCTATGTTTTATTAACTTTGGTTTGAAGTGGTCATCTTGGGATATTAATGGCTTATTGGACATTTGTCGTTCAATAAAATGGATATTGCATTTTTTTATTGATCATTAATTGTCCCCATTTTTCTGTCTACAGTGTTTTTATTAAGCTTTTAAGAGTAGTGATTAATGTTCTGATCTGTCTAGGTCTGTGGGCATTATATTACATTAATACAAAGTCACATAGAACAACTGGTGATGGATGAAACGAGTGGTGTTAGAAATATTATAATGTATGTTGACCCCAGACAGTTACTAGTTATATCAAGGATTACTAGCATGGGAAAGAATCTGATTTGAAAAAAAACAAGAATCTTCTCTCTAGACCTTGATCTTATAGTTATCTCCTTTCAATAAGATATTAATGGCAGTATACATGTTCCATTCTTTGGTAGTGTGACGTACGGCAACTTAAAATTTACATGTAACTATTATTAAAACTAAGTGTCTCCTCCCCAGGCATAGGTGATCTTAGCCGATTTTGGCTACCCTATTTAGGCTCTTTGGTTTTTGGCTACCCTGTTTAGGCTCTTTGGTTTTTGGCTACCCTGTTTAGGCTCTTTGGTTTTTAGCTACCCTGTTTAGTCTCTTTGGTTTTTGGCTACCCTGTTTAGGCTCTTTGGTTTTTAGCTACCCTGTTTAGGCTCTTTGGTTTTTGGTTACCCTGTTTAGGCTCTTTGGTTTTTAGCTACCCTGTTTAGTCTCTTTGGTTTTTAGCTACCCTGTTTAGGCTCTTTGTTTTTTAGCTACCCTGTTTATGCTCTTTGGTTTTTAGCTACCCTGCTTAGGCTCTTTGGTTTTTAGCTACCCTGTTT